>JARQOD010000004.1:225822623-225914289 GCA_033576555.1 Oophaga sylvatica
GGGTTTTATGGACGGGATAGTACGTCTAATGTCAGAGAGGGGTTAAAGTCCGAACGACAGCAGGTGGGGGCTGTGGAATACCCCAATCATCCGCGCCTACTGTCACTGTTATTAGTGACCTGGCTTTTCTATTTACCCATCTCACTCTTTCACCATGTTTACATATGCCTTCACAGTGTTTGCTCCGTTAATCCTCTCTCTCCTTCGCTATCCCCAAACCCCAGCACCCTCTAATCAAATAATCATCTCCCCTTCCCTCCTTCCTCCCCACCTGTCCTCCTCTGCTGACCTGCTCCTCAACCTCAAATCTGTCCTAATAAAACACAAAACAAGCTTCCCTCTCTCCTTCTCCCACCTGCTCTCCCTTTCTCTGCTCCTCCTCACTGCTGGTGACATATCTCCCAATCCTGGACCTCCACAGTTCATACCCACCATTAGTACTCCTTCCTACCGCTCCCTATCTAATAGGAACTACCGCAATCTTTCCAACGTAAAACCTGTGCCATTGACACCCACCCCCCTGCTCCCTCTCTCTGGAGCACTCTGGAATGCCCGCTCCATCTGCAATAAGCTTCATGTGATTCATGACCTCTTTCTCTCTCGCAATCTTGCTTTCCTCGCCCTCACAGAAACATGGCTGACACCCTCTGACACCGCCTCCCCTGCTGCGCTGTGTTACGGTGGCCTCCAATTCACCCACACTCCTCGCCCTGGAAACAGACATGGTGGAGGAGTGGGTGTTCTCCTTTCCTCTAACTGCAACTTTAACCCAATCCCACCTCTTCCCTCCCTAATCCTCCCTTCCTTTGAAGTCCACTCTGTCCGCATCTACTCTCCCTCTAACCTCCAAGTGGCCGTCATATACCGACCTCCAGGCCCGACCGCTGCCTTCATCGACCAATTCACTACCTGGCTTCTTCACTTTCTCTCCACTGACATCCCCACCATCATCATGGGTGACTTCAACATCCCCACTGATACCCTTCAGTCAGCAGCCTCCAAACTTCTGTCCCTTACTTCATCCTTTGGACTTACTCAGTGGTCCTCCTCAGCCACCCACACGGATGGTCATACATTAGACTTGGTCTTCACCCGCCTCTGCTCTCTATCTAACTTCACCACCTCCCTCTCCCTCTATCCGACCACCATCTACTCACTTTCTCATCCCTGTCCTCCTCTCCTGTCACCCATGTCCAGCAACACGTGCACCCCCGCAGACACCTTGCACACCTAGACATCCACACACTCTCTGACTCTATTCTTTCACTGGCATCAATATCCTCACTCCACGATACAGACAGTGCCACTGCTTTCTACAATGCCACTCTCACATCGGCTATTGACACGGTCGCCCCTCTCGTTCATGTCAGAGTGCGACGTACCAACAGACAACCTTGGCACAATAACACCACTAAAAAGCTCCGGCAAGTGTCCAGGATTACAGAGCGGCGTTGGAAAAAAACAAATTCGCAAGACGACTTCACTGCATTCAAACAAGCAACACTCTCTTTCAAATCTGCCCTCACCTCTGCTAAACAGGCCTACTTCACAACCCTCGTATCTTCCCTATCCTACAACCCCAAACAGTTATTCAAAACTTTTAACTCCCTCCTCCGCCCACCACTGCCCCCTCCTACCTCCCTCATCTCTGCTGAGGACTTTGCCACACACTTCAAAAATAAGATCGACCAAACAAGGCAAGTCTTCATTGTTCAACCACCTCAACCACTTTGTATACCAGACCAATGCCCCAACCCCATAACCTCCCTCTCCAACATAACTGAAGGGGAGCTTAATTGTCTTCTCTCCAAATCGCACCTCACAACCTGTGCACTTGACCCCATCCCAACCCACCTCCTCCCCAACCTCACCACCACTATTATCCCATCCCTAACCCACCTCTTCAACCTATCACTAACTTCCGGTACCTTCCCTTCTGCTTTCAAGCATGCCACAATCACGCCTATTCTTAAAAAGCCAACCCTCGACCCAACCGCTATGTCCAGCTATCGCCCAATATCGCTGCTCCCATTCGCTTCCAAACTCCTGGAGCTGCATGTCCACGCTGAGCTTTCCTACCACTTGTCTTCTAACTTGCTCTTTGACACTCTACAATCTGGTTTCCGCCCCCATCACTCCACTGAGACAGCCCTGACCAAAATTACTAATGACCTACTTACAGCCAAAGCGAACAGACAATACTCTATACTCCTGCTTCTTGACCTGTCCTCTGCTTTTGACACAGTTGACCACTGCCTTCTACTACAGATTCTTTCCTCCTTTGGCGTCAAAGACCTCGCCCTATCCTGGATCTCCTCATACCTTTCCAACCGCACATTCAGCGTCTCCCACTCACACACTACCTCCTCGTCCCACCCTCTCTCCGTTGGAGTCCCCCAAGGATCTGTTCTAGGACCCCTACTCTTCTCAATCTATACACTTGGCCTGGGGCAACTCATAAAGTCCCACGGATTCCAGTACCACCTTTACGCTGATGACACTCAGATCTACCTCTCTGGCCCAGACATCACCTCTCTGCTATCCAGAATCCCGGAGTGTCTATCAGCCATATCCTCCTTCTTTTCCTCCCGCTTCCTCAAACTCAATGTGGACAAATCTGAACTCATAATCTTTCCCCCATCCCACAGATCTTCCTTACCTGACCTATCTATCACAATTAACGACATCACGCTTTCCCCCGTACCAGAAGTCCGCTGCCTCGGAGTAGCCCTTGACTCTGCCCTGTCCTTCAAACCGCACATCCAAGCTCTTTCTACCTCCTGTCGCCTTCAGCTCAAAAATATTTCAAGAATCCGTCCTTTCCTCAACCCTCAATCTACTAAAATGATTGTGCACGCCCTCATCATCTCCCGCCTTGACTACTGCAACACCCTTTTCTCTGGCCTCCCTGCTAACACCCTCGCACCTCTCCAGTCCATCCTTAACTCTGCTGCACGACTAATTCACCTCTCTCCTCGCTACTACTCCGCTTCTCCCCTCTGCAAATCTCTTCACTGGCTCCCATTCCCTCAGCGTATCCAGTTCAAATTACTAATACTGACCTACAAGGCCATCTATAATCTGTCTCCTCCTTATATCTCTGAACTAATCTCCCGATATCTTCCCTCACGTAATCTCCGATCCCCCCAAGACATCCTTTTCTCCTCCACACTTATTCGCTCCTCACCCAACCGCCTCCAAGACTTCTCCCGAATATCCCCCATCCTCTGGAATTCTTTGCCCCAACACGTCCGACTATCAAACACATTCGGATCCTTCAGACGGAACCTGAAAACTCACCTCTTCAGGAAAGCCTACAGCCTGCAATGACCCTGCTACCTCCTCACCACTACCGGAGATATTGCCTCAACCAACACCGGAACTGCTGCAACCCCCGACCTACTGTCTCCTGCCTCACAATCCTGTAGAATGTAAGCCCGAAAGGGCAGGGTCCTCTCCCCTCTGTATCAGTCTGTCATTGTTAGTTTGTTTACTGTAAGTGATACCTGTAATTTGTATGTAACCCCTTCTCATGTACAGCACCATGGAATCAATATGCTATAGAAATAAACAATAATAATAATAATAATAGTGACAGCAGGTGTCGGATGATGGGGTAACAGTCCCAAAAAACCCCACCTGCTGTCGTTCGGAGCAGGCAGAGCAGGGAGAATGACAGCCGGCTTCAGCACCAGCTGCCAGGGGACAGCAGTTTACAGTAGCGCTACTTCCCCGGCGGCCGTCAATGCACAAGGAGGACAGTGTGCACTGTTCTCCGTGTGCACGTGTGTGGCACGTTTTGCAGTCCGTGTGAAAATGGACATATCTGCGTGTTTTGAACACGGACACACGGTCCGTGAAAAAACACTGACATGTACATAGACCCATTAATTTTAATGGGTCTACGTGTGTCAGTGTCTCCGGTAGATGAGAAAATTGTCCCTACACGTACCGGAGACACTGACATGTGAAAGGGGCCTAATTGTCACTTTGCGACATGTAAAGTGAATGGGTCATATTTGTGATAGTAGCAGGCTAACTGTACATAGTAGTCCAAATTTTCTGCTTCAAAGTCAAAGGAGCTTTAACCTAAAAGTGACCAAACTGAAGAACTAAACATCCTTCTTGCTCTGCCATTGTTGTTTGCAAGGTAAGTATTTTGTATACTGTTCTGTGACGTCAGATGAAAGCTGTTCTGCTTTTTTTAGTTTTCTTGATTGATGATTTCCCCTTTTTTGTGTTGTTGGTGGGTAGATCAGACTGAACACTTTTAGTTAAACATGTAGACGTTTTTGGAGTTGTCTGTGAGAATGTTTCTTCAAATTGTCCTTCTTTTAAACATCGATTAGAGAGAGTCTCTTTTTCTTTGGAATTTCTCCATTTCATTCTTCGGTTCTGGAACCAGATTTTAACCTGCAAATATAAAAATTTTTTAATATGAGCAGTATGTTAAATTGATGTCTAAATATGTATGTATTGCATTTGGAAACTGCATAAGGCAATGTATTCCACTTGAGATTGCCCTGTAACCTTGGGTTTCCTTATAACAAGGATTCATCTAGAGATGAGCAAATAGATTTGATATGAATTTAAGTAAAATTTTATGAAATTCAAAAGTCTTGGAGAATTCGAACAACTTGCGAAAAACTCTCAGACCCAAACGCGTGAGCTTCTACATCATTCATTGCAGCTACCACATCACATGGTATAGTGGAACCAGTCAAGAGAGACAATCATAGCCCATGTCCTAGCCTGTATAATAGCATAGCCTAGGCAAGAAGAGCAGCATCCATTTTAGGGAGACTTTAGGATAGTGAGAACAAGTCAGAGATCACATGTCACTAGTGTGTTACAACTCCATAGAAGACCTGGAGTTAGAAGGTCATGTGGAGTAATGAATCACAGGTCTTCTTTAGAGAAGGTGTAATTCATGTTCTATTTTAAATGGATTTGGTTTACTTAAGTTCTACACTCTGTACCCCATCTTTACTGAAAAAAAACAGAAATGTAGAAATTTTTGCAAATTTATTAAAAAAGAAGAAACTGAAGTATCACATAGTCATAAGTATTCAGACCCTTTGCTCATTATTGAGTAGAAACGCCCTTTTGGGCTAGTACAGCCATGAGTCTTCTTGGGAATGATGCAACAAGTTTTTCACACCTGGATTTGGGGATCCTCTGCCATTTTTCCTTGCAGATCCTCTCCAGTTCCGTCAGGTTGGATGGTGAACGTTGGTGGACAGCCATTTTCAGGTCTCTCCAGAGATGCTCAATTGGGTTTAGGTCAGGGCTTTGGCTGGGCCAGTCAAGAATGGTCACAGAGTTGTTCTGAAACCATTCCTTTGTTATTTTAGCTGTGTGCTTAGGGTCATTGTCTTGTTGGATGGTGAACCTTTGGGCAAGTCTGAGGTCCAGAGCACTCTGGAAGAGGTTTTCATCCAAGATATCTCTGTACTTGGACACATTCATGTTTACTGCAATTGCAACCAGTAGTCCTGTTCTTGCAGCTGAAAAGCACCCCCATAGCATGATGCTGCCACCACCATGTTTCACTGTTGGGATTGTATTGGGCAGGTGATGAGCAGTGTCTGGTTTTCTCCACACATAACGCTTAGAATTATCAACAAAAAGTTCTATTATCATCTCATCAGACCAGAGAATCTTATTTCTCATAGTCTGGGAGTCCTTCATGTGTTTTTTAGCAAACTCTATGCGGGTTTTTATATGTCTTGCACTGAGGAGAGGGCCACTCTGCCATAAATGCCCTACTGGTAGAGGGCTACAGTGATAGTTGACTTTGTGGAACTTTCTCCCATCTCCTTACTGCATCTGCGGGGCTCAGCCACAGTGATCTTGGAGTACTTTTTTACCTCTCTCACCAAGGCTCGTCTCCCATGATTGTTCAGTTTAGCTGGACGGCCAGTTCTAGGTAGACTTCTGGTGGTCCCATACTTCTTCCATTTAAGGATTATGGAGCTCACTGTGCTCTTAGGAACCTTGAGTATTGCAGAAATTCTTTTGTAACCTTGGTCAGATGTGTGCCATGCCACAATTCTGTCTCTAAGCTCCTTGGCCAGTTCCTTTGATCTCATGATTCTCATTTGGTCTGACATGCACTGTGCGCTGTGAGGTCTTATATAGACAGGTGTGTGCCTTTACAAATCACGTCCTATCAGTTTAATTTAACACAGCTGGACTCCAATGAGTAGAACCATCTCAAGGAGGGTCACAAGGAAATGGACAGCATGTGATGTAAATATGAGTGTCTGAGCAAAGGGTCTGAATACTTATGACCATGTGATATTTCAGTTTTTCTTTTTTAATAAATTTGCAAAAATTTCTACATTTCTGGTTTTTAGCAGTCAAGATGGGGTGCAGATTGTACATTAACCCCTTAACCCCAAGGGTGGTTTGCACGTTAATGATGGGGCAAATTTTTACAATTCTGACCACTGTCTCTTTATGAGGCTATAACTCTGGAACACTTTAACGGATCTTTAAACTTTGATGGGTGTCATGTTCAGTTTGCAGAGCCCCTGATGTGACAAAGCAGTGGAAACCCCCACACGTGACCCCATTTTGGAAACTAGACCCCCTAAGGAACTTATCTAGATATGTGGTGAGCACTTTGAACCCCCAAGTGCTTCACACAAGTTTATGATGCCCGGGCATGAAAATAAAAAATCCTATTTTTTCCAACAAAAATGATATTTAAGTCACCAATTTTTTATTTTCCCAAGGATAAGGGGAGAAATTGGACCCCAAAAGTTGTTGTCCAATTTGTCCTGATACCCTATATGTGGGAGAAAACTACTGTATGGGCACACGTCGGGGCTCGGAATAGAAGTAGTGACGTTTAGTAATGCAGACTTTGATGGAATGGTCTGCGGGTGTCATCATGTCGCGTTTGGAGAGTCCCTGATGTGCCTAAACAGTGTAAACCCCCCACAAGTGACCCCATTTTGGAAACTAGACCCCCAAAGGAACTTATCTAGATGTGTGGTGAGAATTTTGAACCCCCAAGTGCTTCACAGAAGTTTATAACGTAGAGCCATAAAAATAAAAAATCATATTTTTTTCCATAAAAATGACATTTTCGACCGCAATTTTTTATTTTCCCAATTGTGCAATTTGTCCTGAGTATGCTGATACCCCATATGTGGGGGTAAACTACTGTTTGGGTGCATGGCAGAGCTCAGAAGGGAAGAAGCACAGTTTGACTTTTTCAATGCCGAATCGGCTAGAATTGAGATCAGATGCCATGTCACGTTTGGAGAGCCCCTGATGTGCCTTAACAGTGGAAACCCCCAATTCTAACTCCAACCCTAACCCCAACACACCCCTAACCCTAATCCCAACCCTATTCATAACCCTAACCAGAAACCTAACCCTAACACACCCGTAACCCCAGTCCCAACCCTAACTTTAGCCCCAACTCTAACACTAAGGCCCCGTGCACACGTTGCGGATTCACTTGCGGATTTTTCCGCGCTGATTTTGCTAAAACCGCAGGTAAACCGCACTGCGGTTTTAGCGCGGATTTACTGCGGTTTTGGCGCTTTTTTTGTGTGGAATTGCCCTGCGGTTTTACACCTATAATGGAATAGGTGTAAAACCGCAGCGGAATCCGCACAAAGTAATTGACATGCTGCGGTTTTGAAACCGCACCCAATCCACGCGGAAAATTCCGCAGCATGTGCACAGCTTTTTTTTTCCCCTTCACTAACATTGTACTGTACATGGCGTGCGGTTCTGCAGTGCAAAAAATGCTGCGGAACCGCATCAAAAACAGCAACGTGTGCACAGGCCCTAACTTTAGCCCCAACCCTAACCCTAATGGGAAAATGGAAATAAATTTTTTTTTTTAATTTTATTATTTTTCCCTAACTAAGGGGGTGATAAAGGGGGGTTTGATTTACTATTTATAGTGGGTTTTTATATCGGGTTTTTATGATTGGCAGCTGTCACACACTAAAAGACGCTTTTTATTGCAAAAAATAGTTTTTGCATCACCACATTTTGAGAGCTATAATTTTTCCATATTTGGGCCCACAGTGTGATGTGAGGTCTTATTTTTTGCGGGACGAGTTGACGTTTTTATTGATACCATTTTTGGGCACATGACATTTTTTGATCGCTTTTTATTACGATTTTTGGGAGGCAGAATGAACAAAAACCAGCAATTCATGAATTTCTTTGGGGGGGGCGTTTATACTGTTCCGCGTGTGGTAAAATTGATAAAGCAGTTTTATTTTTCGGGTCAGTACGATTTCAGTACGATTACAGCGATCCCTCATTTGTATCATTTTTTTATGTTTTGGCGCTTTTATACAATAAAAACTTATTATATATAAAAAATAATTATTTTTGCATCGCTTTATTCTGCGAACTATAACTTTTTTATTTTTTGCTGATGATGCTATATGGCGGCTCATTTTTTGCAGGACAAGATGACGTTTTCAGCGGTACCAGGCTTATTTTTATTTGTCTTTTTGATCGCGCGTTATTCCACTTTTTGCTCGGCGGTATGATGATAAGTCATTGTTTTTTAGCCTTGTTTTTTTTTTTTTTTAAGGGGTTCACTAAAGGGTTAACTAATGGGACAGGTTTATAGGGTGGGCGATACTAAATATGTGTACTTTTATTGTTTTGTTTTTTGGTTATTTAAATGAAGAAATGAATTTATTGGGGAATATTTTTTTTTTTCCTTTATTTTGGATTTTTTTTTTTACACATCTGATTTTCATTTTTTTTTACTTTTTTTACTTTGTCCCAGGGTGGGACATCACAGTATAAAGTCAGATCGCTGGTCTTACAGTGTGCACAGCACTCTGTGAGACCAGCGATCTCACAGGCACTGCTGCAGGCTTCCTCAGCGCCTGCTCTCAGCAGGCACTGAGGAAGCCGCCTCCCTGCAGGACCCCGTGGCCATCTTGGATCCGGGGTATTGCAGGGAGGAAGGCTTCAGAACAGCGCAATGACATCGTGCTGTTCTGAGGGTCTCAGGGGAGCACGCAGGGAGCCCCCTCCCTGAGCGATGCTTCCCTGTGCCCCCGGTACACCGCGATCATGTTTGATCGCGGTGTGCCAGGGGTTAATGTGCCGGGAGCGGTCCGTGACCGCTCCTGGCACATCGTGCCAGGTGTCAGCTGTGATAATCAGCTGACACCTGGCCGCGATCAGCTGTGCTCCCCCCGGGAGCGCAGCGGATCGCCTATGACGTACTATCCCGTCCCTGGGAATTAAGTCCCAGGGCACCTAGACGGGATAGTACGTCGGATGACAGAAAGGGGTTAATGAGAAAAAAAAATTAACTTTTTTGCATTTACCAAATAGCTGCAATGAAACAAAGAGTGAAAAATTTAAAGGGGTCTGAATACTTTCTGAACCCACTGTATGTACTGTAAACCTTGCTGTAAACCTGTTAACCCTTTCTGAAGGATTGCAGCGCGGGACCTGACTGAGCGCTGGAGAGGTAAGAATATGGTTGCTTTATTTATTTATTTTTTTTATTACAGGAGAACAAGGGATTCGGAAGGATTACCAGTACAATAAAAGATGGTCAAAAACTGTGTATTTATTTCATTAAAATGATTATTAATGTGTTTTTTTTAACCATTTCATACAATACTATTAATAATGGACAGTTGTCTAATTGTCAACTCTCCATTATTAACCTGGCTTAAAGTCACCTTCCAATAGCAAGGTGGCCTTAACCAATTATTAACCCATTAGCCACCGCTACAGTGCAATGGGAATAGATGGGCTAAGTGCCAGAAAAGGCGCATCTAATCATAGATGTGCCTTTTATGGGGTGGCTGGGGGCAGATGTTAGTAGCCGGGGGGGCACAAAAATAATGGTCCCTCTCTGGGCTACTAATATCTGTCTTCAGTCACTGGCTTTCCCTGTCTGGTGGAGAAAATACCGCGGGAGCCCACGCAATTTTTTTCAACAAATTTACACATTTAATTAACACCTACATTGATGAAATTTTGCACACATACACTCATGTAATTGTTAGTGAAAACCATATATCAAACTACATGAAATGACATGGTTTACTGTATGTAAACCATGTGTCATTTCATGTCGGGTTCTGTAATTTCACAGAAGCCGGCAATTGAATTAGCGGCTATTATAATATGTAGAAGTGTATGAACTATAAATATAAATATATATATATATATATATATCACAATGACATGTATATATATATATATATATATATATATATATATATATATGTATTCTATGTGTATATATCTATTCTTTATATTCTTTATTAAACCTGTCAGTGTGATTTTACAGTATTGCTGGGGATGAATTGCCGGCTTTTCTAAAGGATACTGGTGTGTATTTCTCGCAAGTCACACTGATGGTCCGTGTGTAATCCGATGTTTTCACGCACCCATAGACTTGCATTGGCGAGTCTCGGCCGTAATACGGTGCAAATCGCAGCATGCTGCGATTTCACTCGCACGTATAAAACGGACGAGAAAAATATCGGATGATGGGAGCTGCCCCATAGATTAACATTGGTCCGAGTGCAATGCGATTTTTTCTCGCATTGCACTCGTCCATATTTCTCGCTAGTGTGACTCCGGCCTTACTGTCTACCTCACAAAATGTGCGCATTACAAGCAATTTTGTTTGCGCATCTACTAGTCAAATTTTACATCTGTACACATCACACCAATAAAGTGCCTTGATGTATAGGCTGGCATTCTTTATTATGCTATTTTTGGGAGAGAGGATATATTTTGTGGAAAAAAAATTGTAAAAAAAGGTTTAAAATTAAACCAATCAACTGTGAATGTCTGTTCTTGAACACTTGTTTTACTCAGCCAATTTGACAATCACATGTGCCACACATATAAGGCGACCTACTGACATATTTTGTTTTCTGTATATGTAGCTATCTACCTAACATTTCTTGTCATGTCCTTTTTGGCAAGGGTTTAATAATTTGGGTTAAAACATAGTCACCATAGTCAGTGTTCTGCACAGAACAGTCTGTGTGATTGCAAATGACTAAGAAGGATCATTTTTGGACTGTTATTTTTAAAAAATATGAAAAGTATGTCAGTGCACATTGATATTAATTGGGCTTCGGTTACTACCAGTTACCATTAGTTTCTAAGTTGAGGTCACTTTGTCATTTTTAAGGCTATGTGTCACGGGGATTCCACGACAGAGGGACCGGTTTCATGAACTCCTGCACTGGTTAGAAGTACTTCACCATCCTATTAAACAGTGCAGTGTTTCTCCTTGGTGGAACTGCAAGGGTTAATCTGTTCAATTGAAGCTCCTTGAGCTTTCCTATCTGGATTATCTTGGCTGGCTGTTCAGTGCTTGTCACTCCCCTGTTGTATATATAAGCATTTCTTTATATAGTATACAAAATTATAGAGTATAGTGTAAAATGTTTCCAAATGGCGCTTAGGACCCACGGGAGTGTGTATCTGCTCTATACTCCAAAATATATAATCTAGGGATAAAAATACAATTATATCAAAAGATATATCAGTGCATACAAGGCGAAAAGGTGGTTAGTGTCTGAACAAACAGCCGTCAGGTCGCATCCGTAGGTAAGGGTAAGAGGATGAGGTCTTGTGGCTGTTGTTAGAGCTACACGCCGAGAGTACGTGTAGTCCGTAATCTCTCTCCGGTCTGCTGAAGGAATATATGGAGGTGCTGTACTCTGTTGGTCCTAGGTAGTGAAATCCATGGGGTCGCAGGGTATAGACATTGGTAGCGAATATCCAAAGTTATAAGTTCAAGGTAATTGCAGTGCAGTGATCCAGAGAGCTAGCGTAGCCCTGGCTGGCAGAAAACTATTCCTATATCAGCCCAACTCTATTTGCATGTGAGTGACATCACCAACATGGTTCCAATAGCGGTAGACTACCTCTCAGGTCAACTGGCAGTGATCCTTTAACATTTGGGGCTATGCTAGCTCTCTGGATCACTGCACTGCAATTACGGCACCTTGAACTTACAACTTTGGATATTGGGTACCTATATCTACACCCTGCGACTCTGCGGATCTCCCTACCTAGGACCAACAGAGTACGGCACCTCCACATAGTCCTACGGCGGACCGGAGAGAAATTACGGACTACATGTACCTTCGGCGTGCAGCTCTAACAGCAGGCACAAGAGGGTTTTCTAAGAGATACTATACTGGAGTATCTGAAGAAGAATAACCTCATGACCCAATATCAACATGGGTTTATGAGAGACTGTTCCTGTCAGACTAATCTGATAAGCTTTTATGAAGGGGTAAGTTCCGGACTGGACCAAGGGAACGCAGTGGTCGTAGTGTATATGGACTTCTGAAACGCTTTTGATACGGTGCCACACAAAAGGGTGATACATAAAATGAGAACAATGGGGATAGGGGAAAATATGTGTAAGTGGGTTAAGAACTGGCTCAGGGATAGGAAAGAAAGGGTGGTTATTAATGGAGCATACTCGGACTGGGTCACAGCAGTGAGGTACTACAGGGGTCAGTATTAAGGCCACTTCTTTTTAACATATTAATTATTGACCTTGTAGGGGCATACAGAGTAGTATTTCAATATTTGCAGATGACACTAAACTCTGCAGGGTAATCAGTACAGAGGAGGACAATTTGATATTACAGGAGGATTTATGTAAACTAGAAGCTTGGGCTGATAAATGGCAAATGAGCTTTAATGGGGATAAACGTAAGGTCATGCACTTGGGTAGAACAAACAAGATGTATAATTATGTGCTTAATTGTAAAACACTGGGCAAAACTGTCACTGAAAAAGACCTGGGTGTATGGGTGGACAACAAACTCACATTTAGTGGCCAGTGTCAGGCAGCTGCTGCAAAGGCAAATAAAATAATGGGATGCATTAAAAGAGGCATAGATGCTCATGAGGAGAACATAATTTTATCTCTATACAAGTCACTAGTGCGACCACACATAGAATACTGTGTACAGTTCTGGTCTCCGGTGTATAAGAAAGATATAGCTGAACTGGAGCGAGTGCAGAGAAGAGCGACCAAGGTTATTAGAGAACTGGAGTGTCTGCAATACCAAGACAGGTTATTACACTTGGGGCTATTTAGTTTGGAAAAACGAAGGCTTAGGGGTGATCTTATTACAATGTATAAATATATGAGGGGACAGTACAAAGACCTTTCTAATGATCTTTTTACTCTTAGACCTGTGACGGGACAAGGGGGCATCCTCTACGTCTGGAGGAAAGAAGGTTTAGCCATAATCACAGACGCAGATTCTTTACTGTAAGAGCAGTGAGACTATGGAACTCTCTGCCGTCTAATGTTGTAATGAGTGATTGTCTACTAAAATTTAAGAAGGGACTGGATGCCTTTCTTGAAAAGTATAATATTACAGGCTATATTCACTAGTTTCCTAGATACTGCGTTGATCCAGGGAGATAGTCTGATTGCCGTATGTGGAGTCGGGAAGGAATTTTTTTCCCCAATGTGAAGCTTACTGTTTGCCACTGGGGTTTTTTGCCTTCCTCTGGATCAAAATGTTAGGGCAGGTTAGGATAGGATATGGGTTGAACTAGATGGACTTAAAGGTAATCTGTCACCCTAAATTGGAGGGATATTTAAATGATGGCAGTCAGGTCAGATGGGCGGTGTTTTGGGTACTTGCCTTAACATGTTGTTCGCCGCTGTCTCCATTATTTCTGGGAATTGTAGTCGTTGCCCTCCATATAACGCACCTGCGCATTGCAATCTTGAATTGCGCACGAGCAGTATGCTTTGCCCGCAGATTGCAATGCGCAGGCGCGTTATATGGAGGGCAACGACTACAATTCCCAGAAATAATGGAGACAGCGGCGAACAACATGTTAAGGCAAGTACCCAAAACACCGCCCATCTGACCTGACTGCCATCATTTAAATATCCCACCAATTTAGGGTGACAGATTCCCTTTAAAGTCTTCCTTCAACCTTAATAACTATGTTACTATGCAAGACCTCATCCTTACCTATGGCCGGGATCTTATGGCTGTTTGTGCTGCAGTGCGCCGACTTTGAATTGCTTGATCCTCCTGACATGGACCAAAAGGATCTGCAGCGGTCCTGTGGCATCACTACACCTGTTTGTGCAGTGGGGCACACTTTTTCTATCTTCACTTGCGTGGACTAACAGTATCTCCAGTGGCCTTGTGGCAGCGTTATGCAGGAAAAGTATCACAGTGTGTCTTCTCATCTCTCCTGAAGCCGATGCTAAAGGACATCGCACACCATGCTTCTTCTATAACGGCAACAACCGCAGGTAATATCCTGTCTGGATCCTGCAAATACCCTTCAGCTACTTTTGTGTATTGTCACATATGGCATTTTATTCTGCCTCTCCACTAAGTTAAGACCTTCTCTCATACAGGCCACTAACCGCCTTTTTGCGTTGTACACACTGACATATCTTTTGGTATTACTGTATTTTTATCCCCAGATTATATATTTTTATCTTTTGAAGAATAGAGCAGATACACACTCCCCTGGGTCCTAAGCTCCATTTGGACACATTTTACACTATACACCCTACTTTTTGACAAAAGGTGGTAGTTGTCCACCAAAACCAGGTAGCCAGGCCCAGGTCTCATGGCATCTAGCGCCAGTGGTTTTGATTTATTTAAAATTATTGAGTAGTTTATGTGCTCCTACACCAAGCTTATTAAACCCATTCATGGCATGGACATTTTCAATGTGTGCACTTTATTTTTTTCTTCCCCTTCTTCCAGAAGCCCAAACTTATTTTTCTGCCCATTTATCCGTTTGAGGGTTTTTTTTTGGTGGCTAAGTCCCTTAAATAGCATGAAAGTTAGTTTGCAATTGGTGGCAACCTAAAATGTTCACACATAACATACTTACATTAGTAGATTTAATCAGCTTCATTTAGGGTGCGACATACTGTTGTAAACTATTAAAGGTAATCCATCACCTGGTTGTTGATAGTCCACCTGAGAGGAGCATACTGGGCTGGTTGCTGCAGTTATGATAAAATCCCTGTACTATCTGCTGTCAATCTACCATTTCGCAGAATTTTTAACTCTGTACAACCCCGCCGACATCCCTGATTAGTAGTTTTGTACGTACACTGTGGATAGGCAAAAAGCTGCCAATAAGTGGTGGGGGTGTGGTTTTACTAAATGGCAGCAGGTCTACTAGACCTCTAGTAATAATAATAATATCACGCTGATACAACAGTGATTTTATCAAAACTACAACAAGCAGCCTAACAAGTGACACATCACTGGAATCAGTATCTCTGCCACTAAATTATACTGCTCTGAGATTAGGTGGCAAAAACCTGGTGACAAAATCCCTTTAAAATGAGGTGTAGTAATAAAATTTTATCAGCAGCAGTCCCAGTACAGTTACATAGCTTAATTACAGAAACCTGCTAATATTACAACTTCAGGACATAGATTTACAGGTGTGGAAAGTGCAGCACGTTATTACAAGTGACACGACAAACAAATATATTTATATTGTAATATACTGTACCTGAGACTCCTTTAGAGAAAGGTTCATGGCAAGCTTCTTTCTGTCAGCTTTGCTGATGTACTTTTGTTTTTGGAACATTTTCTCAAGTGCCTTTCGCTGTTCATCGGAAAACACTGCTCTCCTTAAGATTACTCTTCTTGTTTTGGTGTTTGAATCTTTTGGTTGAACATGGGCTTCATGTTCATTTCCTTATCAAAAGAAAAAAGAGAGTCAACAAAGTCAGTAGGTTTATTGTTAATGATGAATTCCAGGGGCGTAACTTCCACGGTCGCAGAGGTCGTCACTGCGACCAGGCCCGGCGGGTCAGGGGCCCGGCAGCAGGGCCAGTGTTAGGGGCATACAGCTGCCTAGGGCTCCCGCTCCCCCAGGGGCTCCAAGCTAGCGGAACATCACGCAGCCGCTATGGGGCCCCTGTGAGGCAGGGGGGCCCGCCAGCAAAGACTGCCGCTGCCACATTGAACTATACCGGCATCTGCTGGTACAGTTCAAAGCAATGATGGAGGAGAGTCAGCTGATGCTCCTTCTCCCATCAATCCCCTCTGCCCACACTGCGGGTTCTCGATGACATTATATCATCGCGCACCCACTGTGTGCCGGGCAGACTGCAGCCGCTGAGACAAGAGCCGGGAGCAGAGCGGACCACAAGGAGAGGTGAGGATTGTGGTTTTTGTTTTTTTTAAATATATGAGTGAGTACTGGACTGTGGCTGTGGGGCCATTCCTGGGGGGAAATGTGGGCTGTGCTATATACTATGTGGGCTGTGCTATATACTATGTGGGCTGTGCTATATGCTATGTTGGCTGTGTTATATACTATGTGGGCTCTGCTATATACTATGTGGGCTGTGATATATACTATGTGGAATGTGCTATATACTATGTAGGCTGTGTTATATACTATGTGGGCAGTGTAATATACTATGTAGGCTGTGCTATATACTATGTGGACTGTGTTATATACTATGTGGGCTGTGTTATATACCATGTGGCTGTGTTATATACCATGTGGCTGTGTTATATACTATGTGGACTGTTCTATATACTATGTGGGCTGTGTTATATACTATGTGGGCTCTGCTATATAGTATGTGGGCTGTGTTATATACTATGTGGACTGTGTTATATACTATGTAGGCTGTGCTATATACTATGTGGGCTGTGTTATATACTATGTGGGCTCAGCTATATACTATGTGGGCTGTGATATATACTATGTGGACTGTGTATATACTATGTAGGCTGTGTTATATACTATGTGGGCTGTGTTATATACTATGTGGGCTGTGCTATATACTATGTGGACTGTGTTATATACTATGTGGGCTGTGTTATATACCATGTGGCTGTGTTATATACTATGTGGACTGTTCTATATACTATGTGGGCTGTGATATATACTATGTGGACTGTGTTATATACTATGTAGGCTGTGTTATATACTATGTGGGCTTTGTTAAATACTATGTGGGCTGTGATATATACTATGTGGAATGTGTTATATACTATGTAGGCTGTGTTATATACTATGTGGGCTGTGTTATATACTATGTGGGCTCTGCTATATACTATGTGGACTGTGTTATATACTATGTTGGCTGTGTTATATACCATGTGGCTGTGTTATATACTATGTGGACTGTTCTATATACTATGTGGGCTTTGTTATATAGTATGTGGGATGTGCTATATACTATGTGGACTGTGTTATATACTATGTGGGCTGTGTTATATACCATGTGGCTGTATTATATACTATGTGGACTGTTCTATATACTATGTGGGCTGTGTTATATACTATGTGGGCTCTGCTATATACTATGTGGGCTGTGTCATATACTATGTGGACTGTGTTATATACTATGTAGGCTGTGCTATATACTATGTGGGCTGTGTTATATACTATGTGGGCTGTGATATATACTATGTGGGCTGTGATATATACTATGTGGACTGTGTTATATACTATGTAGGCTGTGTTATATACTATGTGGGCTGTGCTATATACTATGTGGACTGTGTTATATACTATGTGGGCTGTGTTATATACCATGTGGCTGTGTTATATACTATGTGGACTGTGCTATATACTATGTGGGCTGTGTTATATACTATGTGGACTGTGCTATATACTATGTGGGCTGTGCTATTACTATGTGGACTGTGTTATATACTATGTGGGCTGTGTTATATACCATGTGGCTGTTTATATACTATGTGGACTGTGCTATATACTATGTGGGCTGTGTTATATACTATGTGGACTGTGCTATATACTATGTGGGCTGTGTTATATACTATGTGGGCTCTGCTGTATACTATGTGGGCTGTGCTATATACTATGTGGGGTGTGCTATATACTATGTGGGGTGTGTTATATACTATGTGGGGTGTGCTATATACTATGTGGCTGTGTTATATACTATGTGGCTGTGTTATATACTATGTGGTTGTGGATTATACTATGTGGGCTGTGTTATATACTATGTGGGCTGTGTTATATACTATGTGGTTGTGGTATATACTATGTGGCTGTGGTATATACTATGTGGCTGTCGTATATACTATGTTGGCTGGGCTATATACTATGTGGGCTGTGTTATATACTATGTGAGCTGTATTATATACTATGTGGGATGTGCTATATAAAATGTGGACTGTGTTATATACTATGTGGGCTGTGCTATGTACTACAGTGCCTACAAGTAGTATTCAACCCCCTGCAGATTTAGCTGGTTTGATAAGATGCAAATAAGTTAGAGCCTTGAAACTGCAAACGAGAGTAGGATTTAACAGAAGCATAAATCTTACAAAACAAAAAGTTATGTTACTCAGTTGAATTTTAATAAATTTTAAACATAAAAGTGTGGGTCAATTATTATACAACCCCTATGTTTAATATTTTGTGGAATAACCCTTGTTTGCAATTACAGCTAATAATCGTCTTTTATAAGACCTGATCAGGCCGGCACAGGTCTGTGGAGTTATCTTGGCCCACTCCTCCATGCAGATCTTCTCCAAGTTATCTAGGTTTTTTGGGTGTCTCATGTGGACTTTAATCTTGAGCTCCTTCCACAAGTTTTCAATTGGGTTAAGGTCAGGAGACTGACTAGGCCACTCCAACACCTTGACTTTTTCCCTCTTGAACCAGGCCTTGGTTTTCTTGGCTGTGTGCTTTGGGTCGTTGTCTTGTTGGAAGATGAAATTACGACCCATCTTAAGATCCTTGATGGAGGAGCAGAGGTTCTTGGCCAAAATCTCCAGGTAGGCTGTGCTATCCATCCTCCCATGGATGCGGACCAGATGGCCAGGCCCCTTGGCTGAGAAACAGCCCCACAGCATGATGCTGCCACCACCATGCTTGACTGTAGGGATGGTATTCTTGGGGTCGTATGCAGTGCCATCCAGTCTCCAAACGTCACGTGTGTGGTTGGCACCAAAGATCTCGATCTTGGTCTCATCAGACCATAGAACCTTGAACCAGTCTGTCTCAGAGTCCTCCAAGTGATCATGAGCAAACTGTAGACGAGCCTTGACATGACGCTTTGAAAGTAAAGGTACCTTACGGGCTCGTCTGGAATGAAGACCATTGCGGTGGAGTACGTTACTTATGGTATTGACTGAAACCAATGTCCCCACTGCCATGAGATCTTCCCGGAGCTCCTTCCTTGTTGTCCTTGGGTTAGCCTTGACTCTTCGGACAAGCCTGGCCTCGGCACGGGAGGAAACTTTTAAAGGCTGTCCAGGCCGTGGAAGGCTAACAGTAGTTACATAAGCCTTCCACTTACGGATGATGCTCCCAACAGTGGAGACAGGTAGGGCCAACTCCTTGGAAAGGGTTTTGTACCCCTTGCCAGCCTTGTGACCCTCCACAATCTTGTCTCTGATGGCCTTGGAATGCTCCTTTGTCTTTCCCATGTTGACCATGTATGAGTGCTGTTCACAAGTTTGGGGAGGGTCTTAAATAGTCAGAAAAGGCTGGCAAAAGAGATCATTAATCCACACATGTGAAGCTCATTATTCTTGGTGCCTGAACTACTTCTTAATACTTTAGGGGGACCAAACAGAATTCTTGTGGTTTGAGGGGTTGAATAATAAATGACACTCTGAATTAACTTTTAACGTTTTTAAAAAAAAAAAAAAAAATTAAAACAAAAATTTTTGCTGCAGTGCATTTCCCACTACCAGGCTGATCTACAGTACAAATGTCACAATGCCAAGTTAATTCCGCATGTGTCAACCAGCTAAATCTGCAGGGGTTGAATACTACTTGTAGGCACTGTATGTGGGTTGTTATATACTATGTGGACTGTGCTATATACTATGTGGGCTGTTCTATATACTATGTGGGCTGGGTTATAAACTATGTGGGCTGTGTTGTATACTATGTGGGCAGTGTAATATAATATGTAGGCTGTGTTATAAACTATGTGGGCTGTGTTATATACTATGTGGTTGTGTTATATACTACGTGGTTGTGTTATATACTATGTGGCTGTTGTATATACTATGTGGCTGTGGTATATACTATGTGGGCTGGGCAATATACAAGAGACAAGAGCCGGGAGCAGCGCGGAGCACAAGGAGAGGTGAGGATTGTGTTTTTTTTTTTTTTAAATATATCAGTGAGTACTGGACTGTGGGGCCATTCCTGGGGGGGGAGATGTGGGCTGTGCTATATACTATGTGGGCTGTGTAATATAATATGTAGGCTGTGTTTATATACTATGTGGTCTGTGTTATACACTATGTGGGCCGTGTAATATACTATGTGAGCTGTGCTATATACTATGTGGGCTGTGTTAAATATTATTGGGGGTATATTATATTCTATGGGGAGGTTGTGTTATATACTATGTGGCTGTGTTATATACTATGGGGCTACATTATATTCTATGGGGAGATGGGCTGTATTATATTCTATTCAGGATACATTATATTCTATGGGGGGCTAGATTATATTGTATGGGAGCTTCATTATACTTTATGAGGGGGCTACATTATATTCTATGGGGACTGCATTATACTATATAAGGAGGGCTACATTGTATTCTATAGAGGGGCTACATTATACTATATAAGGGGGCTGCATTATATTCTATGGGGGGTTACATTATATTCTATGGGGTGGTTGCATTATACTCTGTGGGGTGGCTGCATTATACTATATGTGGGCTGCATTATACTGTATCGAGGACTATGGGGAATACATTATACTATATGAAGAATTATGGGGTGCATTATACTATGGGAAGTAATTTGTACTACATGGATGACTATGGCGGTGCATTATACTATATGGAGCACTATGAGGAGTGTATTATACTATATGGAGGACTGAGTAGTGTATTATACTATATGGAGGACTGAGTGTATTTTAATATATGGAGGGCTATGAGGAGTGCATTATACTATTTGAGGACTAAGAGGAGTGTATTATACTATATGGAGGACTGAGGAGTGTATTTTAATATATGGAGGACTATGAGGAGTGTATTATACTATATGGAGGACTATGAGGAGTGTATTATACTATATGGAGGATTATAGGAATTGTATAATACTATATGGAGGACTGAGGAGTGTATTTTAATATATGGAGGACTATAGGGAGTGTATTATACTATATGTAGGACTATAGGGAGTGCATTATACTATATGGAGGACTATGGGGTGTGCATTTTAAAATATGGAGGATGATGGGGAATATTATATTATATGGAGGACTATGAGGTGTGCATTTTACAATATGGAGGGCTGTGGTGCACATTATAATATATGGAGGACTATGGGGTGTGTTATACTAAACAAGCAAAATGCTGCATATTCATCGGATTGTTTATGCCGGATCAAAAATCATTGTTCTCAGCAACACATCGCCCAGTGAAAATTGCAGATATGCTGCTGATAACATGATACTGTATGGTGACAGATTGATATAATAGTGATTGTTCTGTTCCCATCATTCTTTCTCAGTTGGTGTAAAGAGGTCGGGAAACAAGTGTTGAATGATTTCAATATTGTCGATCACACTCATTTAACGTCCTGAACTCAGCGCATGTCAATACAACTGAAATGCTTCTGTGTGACGTGCAATATGTTAGCATTTGGGGCCCCATTTAAACTTTGCTTAGGGCCCCACTTTGCCTAAAACTGGCCCTGCCAGGCAGGTCAGAGGCACGCCGACGGCGACACCAGCCAAAGTTAAAATCTGTTGGCGTGCAGGAGATTCCTCCCGCACGGCAACAGTTAACAGCTGCCGGCCAATCACAGGCCAGCAGCTGAGGTCAACGCGCATGTCGCCGACGTATGACATCACTTTCATATGCTGCATTTTATACTGCTATGGGGCTGATGCATTTTATACTGCTATGGGGCTGCTGCATTTTATAATGCTATGGGGCTGCTGCATTTTATAATGCTATGGGGCTGCTGCATTTTATAATGCTATGGGGCTGCTGCATTTTATAATGCTATGGGGCTGCTGCATTTTATACTGCTATGGGTCTGCTGCATTTTATAATGCTATGGGGCTGCTGAATTTTATACTCCTGTGGGGCTGCTGCATTATACTATATATGACTATGGGGTGCATAATACTTTATAGGAGGACTATGAGGTGCATTTTACTACTATGAAGTACTATGGGGTGCATTATACTGTATCAAGGATAATGTGCTGTGCATTATTTCTTATACGACATGGATGGCTATTGGCTGTGCATTTTATTATACTACATTGATGACTATGAACTGTGCAGTATATATACACTATGTTCCAAATTATTATGCAAATGATATTTTTCTCTGATTTTCCTAAGTGGTCGGTGCAAATGACAGTCAGTCTAATAAAAGTCATCACTAGTGTTGAGCATTCCGATACTGCAAATATCGGGTATCGGCCGATATTGGCTGTATCGGAATTCCGATTCCGAGTTCCGATATTTTCGTCTTATCGGATACCGGAATCGGGATGGTCACTGTCACTGTCAGTGTCCGTCGGTCGGGTCTGTCAGGAGTCAGCGGCACTTACCTGGCAGAAGATCTCCGGCGGTCACATCCCGGACTGCTTCATGGCCGCCATCTTCTTTCCCCGGCGGTCACATGCAGTTTCTCGCGATAACTGCAGTGACTGCTGGGTAATCCCGGCCGTAAAGCAGTCAGTCCGATGACGTCACCGCCGGGGAAGCAGGTAATCAGCTGTGCTGCGCCGGGATGACAGGCTCTGCCTGTCATTGCGATGTAGCACAGCTGGATCGTCGTGGGACTGTCGTTACTATGGACTGCGTCGGACAGGTGGTATACTGTTGGTTTGTTTTTTTTCTTTTTTTACAGGAGATCGATGGCGTCGCAGGAATGAGAGAGTAATAAAATTAATGAAAACTGTGTTGTCTCTTTTATTTCATTAAAATACTTTTTTCTTGCTTTGTCTTTTTTTTATACATTTAATAACTTTGGGATTAATAATGGATCGGTGTCTTATTGACACCTCTCCATTATTAACCAGGCTTATTGTCACCGTGCAATCAACGGTGACAATAACCCCTTATTACCCCGCTTGCCACCGCTACAGGGCAAGTGGGAAGAGCCGGGTAAAGTGCCACAATTGGCACATCTTTTGATGCGCCAAATGTGGGGCTGCTGTAGCCTGGTATTATCAGGCTGTTGAGGGCCAAAATCCATGGGCCTTGACAGTCTTAATACCAGGCCGCAGCAGTCTGCATTTTACTTGGCTGGTTAACAAAATAGGGGGGATCCCCACGCCGTTTTTTTTTCGAGGGGATCCCCTATTTTTGTTAACCAGCCAAGCTAAGCAGACTGCTGTGGCCTGGTATTATCAGGCTTGCAAGGTCCATGGATATTGGATCCTTACCAGCCTGAAAAACCAGGCCTCAGCGGTCTGCTTCATCTGGCTGGTTAACAAAAATAGGGGGGACCCCACGCCAATTTTTTTCGAGGGGATCCCCTATTTTTGTTAATCAGCCAAGATATGCAGACTGCTGTGGCCTAGTATTATCAGGCTGGCAAGGTCCATGGATCTTGGCTCCTTAACAGCCTGAAAATCCAGGCCTCAGCGGTCTGCTTCATCTGGCTGGTTAACAAAAATAGGGGGGACCCCACGCCATTTTTTTTTCGAAGGGAACCCCTATTTTTGTTAATCAGTTCCCTCTGACGTCACTGATTGTGTCCCTGGCTGACCTGAAGTGAAAGTGGAAAGCAATCAATTAAGCTTTCCACTTAAGGGCCCGTCTCACATAGCGATATCGCTACCGAGATCGCTGCTGAGTCACTAGTTTTGTGACGCAGCAGCGAGCTCACCAGCGATATCGCTGTGTGTGACATTCAGCGACGATCAGCCCCCCTGCCGGGTATCGCTGATCGTCGCTGAAATGTCAGGACCTTTTTTTGATCGCTGGTTTCCCGCTGACAGGCACACATCGCTGCGTGTGACAGGCGGGAGACCAGCGATCCGCTGGTAACCAAGGTACACAGCGGGTTTCCAGGCGCGGGGCTGTGCCTAGAAACCCGCTGTGTACCTTGGATACCAGCGCCCTGATGCAGGGAGCTGGTATCCAAGGTACACAGCGGGTTTCCAAGCGCTGCGCGGTGCCTGGAAACCCGCTGTGTACCTTGGTTACCAGCGGATCGCTGGTCTCCCGCCTGTCACACGCAGCGATGCGTGCCTGTCAGAGGGAAACCAGCGATCAAAAAAAGGTCCTGACATTTCTGCGACGATCAGCGATACCCGGCAGGGGGGCTGATCGTCGCTGAATGTCACACACAGCGATATCGCTGGTGAGCTCGCTGCTGCGTCACAAAACTAGTGACTCAGCAGCGATCTCGGTAGCGATATCGCTATGTGAGACGGGCCCTTAAGCGATGTTACCCGCAGTGTCGCTGTCCCAGATCGCTGCCTGAGCTGCCTGTTTGGCAGCTCAGCAGCGATCATGTAGCGATACACCAGCGATCCTGACAAGTGCATATCGTTGTCGGGATCGCTGGTGTATCGTTATGTGACACCCAGCCTTTACTCTCCTGTCAGGCAGGAGAGGAACTCATTCATTTGGGGTTTACTGTGAGGCTGCAGCATTAGCTGCGGTCCCTGCAGTAAACATTAACCCTTTCTGAAGGATTTCACCGTGGGACCTGACTGTGCATGGGATAGGTAAGAATAATTTTGCTTTTTTATTTTATTTTTATTACAGGAAATGGTTTTAGCAGGTAAATAAAATATGGTCAAAAACTGTGTGATTATTTCATTAAACTTCTTTTTTATTAAAGTGTGTGTGTTTGATTTTTCTTTCATACAATAGGATTAATAATTGATAGTTGTCTAATTGACAGCTCTCAATTATTAACCTGGCTTAAAGTGACCTTTCAATTGCAAGGTCATTTTAACCCCTTATTAACCCATTCGCCACCGCTACAGGGCAATGGGAATAGACGGGCAAAGTGCCAGAAAGGGCAAATCTAATTAGAGATTTGCCCTTTCTGGGGTGTCTGGGGGCAGATGTTAAGTAGCCGGGGGGGGCAAAAATAATGGTCCCTCTCTGGGCTATTATTATCTGCCCCCACTCACTGGGTGACTGGGTGACTGGCTCACTGGGTGACCCGACATGAAATGACACTTGGTGTACATAGGGTTAACCATGTCTTTTCATGTCCTTTGCTATCTAATTTGCACAAACAATTAAATCAGACTATGTGTGCAAAATTTCACACCTGTAGGGGTTAATTAAAGGTGTAAATTCGTAGCAAAAAAGTCCGTTTTTTTTACAACGAATTTACACCTTTAATTAACCCCTACAGGTGTGAAATTTTGCACACATAGTCTGATTTAATTGTTTGTGCAAATCAGATAGCAAACGACATGAAAAGACATGGTTAACCCTATGTACACCAAGTGTCATTTCATGTCGGGTGCTTCTGTCTTTTCACTGAAGCCGGCTTTACCCGGCAATTGAATCAAAGGATATTTTACTATGTAGAAGTGTATAAACTATACATATATGTATATATATATGTCACAATGACATGTATATATATATATATATATGTATTCTATGTGTGTATATTTAGTGTTTACAAGGAAAGAATGGGGTTTTTTTAGTTGCGATATTTTGTTCCCATAGACTTACATGGGACTTCCGGTATCGGTATCGGGTATCGCCGATTTTTTAGTGATATCGGCGATACCATTCCGATTCCGATACTTTAGGATATCGGAAAGTATCGCTCAACTCTAGTCATCACCCATTAGAGTATACATCGAATTTTATTGAAGAAACCTCCCAATGATAACAGTATAATCTCCAAAATGAATAAAAACTCAATGCACTGTTCCAAATTATTAGGCACAGTAGATTTTTTGAACATTTGATCTGTTTTAAAGAACTGAAAATGCTCATTTGTGGATTTTGCAGCATTAGGAGGTCACATTCACTGAACAAAAAAGCTACTTAACTCCAAAACATCCTAACAGGCCAAGTTACATGTTAACATAGGAACCCTTCTTTGATATCACCTTCACAATTCTTTCATCCATTGAACTTGTGAGTTTTTGGAGAGTTTCTGCTTGTATTTCTTTGCATGAAGCCTCCCAGAGCTGCTGTTTTGAAGTGAACTGCCTCCCACCCTCATAGATATTTTGCTTGATGATACTCCAAAGGTTCTCTATAGGGTTGAGGTCAGGGGAAGATGGTGGCCACACCATGAGTTTTTCTCCTTTTATGCCCATAGCAGCCAATGACTCAGATGTATTCTTTGCAGCATGAGATGGTGCATTGTCATGCATGAAGATGATTTTGCTCCTGAAGGCACGTTTCTGCTTTTTATACCATGGAAGAAAGTTGTCAATCAGAAACTCTACATACTTTGCAGAGGTCATTTTCACACCTTCAGGAACCTTAAAGGGCCCTACCAGCTGTTTCCCTATGATTCCGGCCCAAAACATGACTCCTCCACCTCCTTGATTATGTCGCAGCCTTGTTGGGACATGGTAGCCATCCACCAACCATCCACTACTCCATCCATCTGGACCATCCAGGGTTGCTCAACACTCATCAGTAAACACGACTGTTTGAAAATTAGTCTTCATGTATGTCTGGGCCCACTGCAACTGTTTCTGCTTGTGAGCACTGTTTAGGGGTGGCCGAATCGTAGGTTTATGCACCACAGAAAGCCTTTGAAGGATTCCACACCTTGTGGTTCGAGGGACTACAGAGGCACCAGCAGCTTCAAATATCTTGTTTGCTGGATTGTAATGGCTTTTTAGCAGCTGCTCTCTTAATCCGATGAAATTGCCTGGCAGAAACCTTCCTCATTCTGCTTTTATCAGCACGAACACGTCTGTGCTCAGAATCAGCCACAAATCTCTTAACAGTACGATGATCACGCTTAAGTTTTCAGGAAATATGTAATGTTTTCATCCCTTGACCAAGGCATTGCACTATTTGATGCTTTTCAGCAGCAGAGAGATCCTTTTTCTTTCCCATTTTACTTGAAAACTCTGGCCTGCTTAATAGTGTGGAACATCCAGTTTTCATTTTATTGGGCTCACTGTTGTGAATGGGTTTGAGATGAGTTCTGAGCAGAGGTTCCCTCTGGTGGTTACAAGCGGTACTAGTGAGGATTGGGAATCAGGTGTTACTGATTGGTCTTATTTAAGGGAATCATTTTCCCATCAGGGTTGCCGGTGATCAATTGTTCTGGTCTGAATCCTTCTTTCCAGTTTCCCTTGTAGCCTGCTGTGTCGTGTCTGCATCTCCTGCTGTCAGATAAGACAATTTCTTATTTTGTGTTTTTGCTATATTTTTGCATTTTGTCCTGCACTTCTGTGGGGGCCTTCTGGGTCCCCTCCGGGGGCTTTTGCCCTCTCAGTTTAGTCCAGCCACTGTGTTTTGTACTTTTGCTTTTTGCAGTTTTTTCAGTGGCTGCTGTTTTTGTTACACCAGAGAACTAATTTAGGTGGTAGAGGTCGTGTGATCTCAGGTGATTTTGAAATTAGTATGTTGGTGTTTTTCAGGGTTTTCTGGGATTGCAGTAAGTACCCTTCCTGTCCTTTTCTATTTAGATAGTTTGGGCCCCAGCGTTTGCTCATACTATTTTCTTTCTGTGTCAGTATTTCCTCTTGTCTAACCGCCATTACATGTTTGGGGGCTTTCTATTATCTTTGGGGTTCTGCTCCGGGGCAGATAGCTTTCCTATTTCTATCTTTAGGTGTAGTTAGTTTCTCAGGCTGTGACGAGGCGTCTAGGACCATCGTAGGAACGCTCCACGGCTGCCTCTAGTTGTGGTGGTTAGTCAGGGTACTGCAATCTCATAGATTCCAACTGCTCTGGTGTATTTCCTTTTTTACCTGCACTCCTCAGCTACCGTAACATAACAGTATCACCGGCCATAAAAATTGTATGGTACTCACAGAAGGAAAAAAAAAAAAAATATTTTGAAGGAAGAAAAGTTGTCAGAGATATTTTTCTGTTTGTTGCATTTTTTTTTTTTTTTTCCTCTGTATCTCTGGGTGCTGGGGAGGATCTTTTCTCCCAATGGAGTTTGCACAGTTGTCTGGCCGTGTGGATCAGCTTGCCACTGAGGTTCAGAGTATTGCTGCATATCTTGCTAGGTTGCCTGTTGTGGAACCTAGGATCCCCATGCCAGATTTGTTTTCAGGGGATCGAGCTAAGTTTCAGAATTTCAAAAATAATTGTAAATTGTTTCTTGCCTTAAAATCTAAGTCCTCAGGAAACGCAGCACAGCAGGTTCAAATTGTCATCTCTCTCCTGCGCGGCGATCCTCAGGATTGGGCTTTTTCCCTGACACCTGGGGATCCTGTTTTGAGTGATGTTGATGTATTTTTTCAGGCTTTGGGGTTATTGTACGATGAGCCTAATATCACTGATCAAGCTGAAAAAGCCTTGTTGGCATTTAATCAGGGGCTTGATGACGCTGAGTTATACTGTCAGAGATTCCGTAGGTGGGCAGTCCTGACCAAATGGAATGACGACGCTTTGGCGGCCCTTTTCCGGAAGGGTCTGTCGGATAATGTAAAGGATGTTATGGTGGGATTCCCTGTCCCCTCTGGTCTCAATGATTCTATGTCATTAGCGATTCAAATTGACAGACGTTTGCGTGAGCGGAGAAGTATGCGTGGAGTGGTGTTGCCTTGTGAGCCAGCTGCTGAGCCCATGCAGTGTGATGGAGTGGTGTCTGGGGCACAGCGTCATGAGTTTCGAAAGCGCAATGGGTTATGTTTCTACTGTGGTGATGCCTCTCATGCTATTTCAGTCTGCCCTAAGCGGGGAAGACGTTTTGCACGCTCAGTTGTCTTGGGTAGTGTTCAGACTAAGTTTTTATTAACTGTCACTCTGATATGCTCTCTGTCCTCATTTTCTGCTCAGGCTTTCGTTGATTCTGGAGCAGCTATTAACCTGATGGATTATGATTTTGCTAAACGTTGTGGATTTCCCTTGATACCCCTACAGAAGTCTATTCCCCTACTGGGGATCGATTCTACCCCTTTGGCTGAGAATAAACCCCAGTTTTCTACTCAGGTGATAATGAGGGTTGAACCTGATCACCAGGAGTGCTGCAAATTTTTGGTTCTATATAATCTGCATGACATTATCGTGCTGGGTTTCCCTTGGTTACAGTCTCATAATCCTGTTTTGGATTGGAAATCTGTGTCTGTAACCAGTTGGGGCTGCCAATGTGTTAATACCAACACTCCTGTTTTTTCTGCCTCCCCCCAGGCTGAGGATGTTCCTGACTTTTTGTTTGATTTTTCTGATGTGTTTAGCGAAAGTAAATCTGCATCCTTACCTCCCCATAGGAGCTATGACTGCGCTATTGAATTAGTGCCAGGTAGTAAATTCCCTAAGGGTCGCCTCTTTAACTTGTCTGTACCTGAACATGACGCTATGCGGTCTTATATCAAGGAATCATTGGAGAAGGGTCATATCAGACCATCCTCTTCACCCTTAGGTGCCGGTTTTTTCTTTGTGGCCAAAAAAGATGGTTCATTAAGGCCGTGTATTGATTATCGTCTCTTGAACAATATTACTGTGAAATATCAATACCCGTTACCCTTGATTTCTGACCTGTTTTCCAGGGTGAAAAACGCTACTTGGTTTACCAAGCTTGACCTCAGGGGGGCGTATAACCTTATTCGCATTAAGCACGGGGATGAATGGAAGACGGCATTTAACACCCCTGAAGGGCATTTTGAGTACCTTGTGATGCCCTTTGGGCTCACTAATGCTCCTTCCGTCTTCCAGTCCTTCATGAATGACATTTTCAGGGATTTTGTGGACAAGTTTCTGATTGTTTATTTGGATGATATCTTGATTTTTTCTAATGACTGGGACTCTCATGTGAAACATGTTCGAACTGTATTCCAGATTTTGAGAGAGAATGCTCTGTATGTGAAGGGATCAAAGTGTCTTTTTGGCGTACAGAAGATCTCATTTCTGGGATTCATTTTGTCCCCATCTGTTATTGAAATGGACCCGGTCAAGGTTCAGGCCATCTGTGATTGGGTCCAACCTACTTCATTAAAGGCTCTTCAGAGATTTTTGGGTTTTGCCAATTTTTATCGTAAATTTATTGGTAATTTCTCTGTTATTGTTAAACCATTAACTGATTTGACCAGAAAGGGTTCTGATGTGGTGAATTGGCCTCCTGAGGCAGTCTCTGCGTTTCAGGAACTTAAGCAGAGATTCACTTCTGCTCCTGTTCTACGGCAGCCTGATGTTTCTCTGCCATTTCAGGTGGAGGTTGATGCCTCTGAAATTGGGGCAGGTGCCGTTTTGTCCCAAAAAGATCCAGAGACCTCTAAAAGTAACCCTTGTGCCTTTTTCTCTCGAAAATTTTCTCCTACTGAACGTAATTATGACGTGGGTAATCGGGAGTTATTGGCCATGAAGTGGGCTTTTGAAGAGTGGAGACATTGGCTGGAGGGAGCCAAACATCAGGTGGTGGTCCTCACGGACCATAAGAATCTGGTCTATCTGGAATCTGCCAAGCGACTCAATCCTAGACAGGCCAGGTGGGCCTTGTTTTTCACACGTTTTAATTTTGTGGTTTCCTTTCTTCCTGGCACTAAGAATGTTAAGGCGGATGCCCTCTCGAGGAGTTTCCTTGCGGACTCTCCTGAGCTATCTGATCCCTCTGTTATTTTGAAGGAGGGTGTAGTTCTTTCCGCCATCTCGCCTAATTTGAGACTTGCTCTGGAGGGGTGTCAGGAGGATAGGCCCGAGCGCTGCCCTGTTGGAAAATTGTTTGTCCCGGACCAATGGAAAAAGAGTGTGATGTCTGAGATTCATTGTTCCGCATTGGCTGGGCATCCCGGAATTTTTGGTACCAGAGACTTGGTTAGTCGGTCCTTTTGGTGGCCTACCTTGTCTCGCGATGTCAGGGAATTTGTGCAGTCCTGCGGGACTTGCTCTCGCTCCAAGCCTTGCTCTCGCTCTAGTGGTTTGTTGATGCCATTGCCTGTGCCCAAGAGACCATGGACCCATATCTCTATGGATTTCATTTCCGATCTTCCTGTTTCTCAGAGAATGACCACCATCTGGGTAATTTGTGATAGGTTTTCCAAAATGATACATCTTGTGCCATTACCTAAGTTGCCTTCCTCCTCTGAATTGGTGCCGTTGTTCCTTCAGCACGTGGTTCGTTTACACGGCATTCCTGAGAACATTGTGTCTGACAGAGGAGTCCAGTTTGTTTCCAGATTTTGGAGGACTTTTTGTTCTAAACTGGGTGTTCAATTGTCTTTCTCCTCGGCATTTCATCCTCAGACCAATGGTCAAACTGAGAGAACAAACCAGACATTGGAGACTTATCTAAGATGCTTTGTGTCTGCTGATCAGGATGACTGGGTCTCTTTTTTGCCTTTGGCTGAGTTTGCTCTTAATAATAGGGCTAGCTCTGCCACTTTGATGTCTCCGTTTTTCTGTAATTCTGGGTTTCACCCTCGATTTTCTTCAGGACAGACGGAGGCTTCTGTCTGTCCAGGTGTTGACTCTGTTGTTGAGCGTATGCAGCAGATTTGGGACCAGGTAGTGGAGAGGTTGTCCCTCTCTCAGGAGAAGGCCCAGCGGTTTGCTAACCGGCATAGGACTGATGGTCCTCGGTTTAAAGTGGGGGACTTGGTCTGGTTGTCCTCAAAGAATATTCCTATGAGAGTAGCATCTCCTAAATTTAAGCCTAGGTTCATTGGACATTATAAGATCATGGAGATTATTAATCCTGTTTCTTTTCGTTTGCTTCTTCCAGGGACATTTAAGATCCATAACGTGTTCCACAAGTCCTTGTTGAAGAGGTTTGTTGAGCCAGTGGTTCCTGCTGCTGTGCCTCCTGACCCTGTTTTGGTTGAGGGCAATCTGGAGTATGTGGTTGAGAAAATATTGGATTCTCGTTTTTCTAGACGAAGACTCCAGTATTTGGTTAAATGGAGAGGTTATGGTCAGGAAGATAATTCTTGGGTGTTTGCTTCGGACATCCATGCTAGGAGACTTATCCGTGCGTATCATAGAACTCATCCTGACCGACCTGGTTGCTCAAATGAGGGTTCGGTGACCCCTCCTCAAGGGGGGGGTACTGTTGTGAATGGGTTTGAGATGAGTTCTGAGCAGAGGTTCCCTCTGGTGGTTACAAGCGGTACTAGTGAGGATTGGGAATCAGGTGTTACTGATTGGTCTTATTTAAGGGAATCATTTTCCCATCAGGGTTGCCGGTGATCAATTGTTCTGGTCTGAATCCTTCTTTCCAGTTTCCCTTGTAGCCTGCTGTGTCGTGTCTGCATCTCCTGCTGTCAGATAAGACAATTTCTTATTTTGTGTTTTTGCTATATTTTTGCATTTTGTCCTGCACTTCTGTGGGGGCCTTCTGGGTCCCCTCCGGGGGCTTTTGCCCTCTCAGTTTAGTCCAGCCACTGTGTTTTGTACTTTTGCTTTTTGCAGTTTTTTCAGTGGCTGCTGTTTTTGTTACACCAGAGAACTAATTTAGGTGGTAGAGGTCGTGTGATCTCAGGTGATTTTGAAATTAGTATGTTGGTGTTTTTCAGGGTTTTCTGGGATTGCAGTAAGTACCCTTCCTGTCCTTTTCTATTTAGATAGTTTGGGCCCCAGCGTTTGCTCATACTATTTTCTTTCTGTGTCAGTATTTCCTCTTGTCTAACCGCCATTACATGTTTGGGGGCTTTCTATTATCTTTGGGGTTCTGCTCCGGGGCAGATAGCTTTCCTATTTCTATCTTTAGGTGTAGTTAGTTTCTCAGGCTGTGACGAGGCGTCTAGGACCATCGTAGGAACGCTCCACGGCTGCCTCTAGTTGTGGTGGTTAGTCAGGGTACTGCAATCTCATAGATTCCAACTGCTCTGGTGTATTTCCTTTTTTACCTGCACTCCTCAGCTACCGTAACATAACAGCTCACATGGCAAACTAATTATCACAGGTATCTGAGATTGATTTCAGTGATCCAAAGAACCCTGAGACACAATACCATTAATGGGTTTAATTTACAAAAAAAAAAAAAACGTTATGACACTTAAAACCAATTTGCATAATTATTTGGAACATAGTTTATTGTATGGAGGACTATGCGGGTGCATTATACTTCTTATATGGATCTCCATGACTTCTATGCAAGCCCCTGATGAGTATAATGGTTTATTTTCTTCTATGCATTACAGAACAACGGCAGAACGGGGGACAAATATGTACCAGGATGGGGCACCGAATAGTTAAGCCACTGAGGTCAGACTATACAACACTGCAACAAAGCTGTAGTGTGCAAAATGAATAGGGAAAATGTGAATTTGGGTGGAAAATATTTTGGCATGGGGGGTCCCATTTGAAAGTTCACACTGGGGCCCAAAACTTTGTAGTTACGCCACTGATGAATTCCCTTTGCTTGAAAGCAATTGGCAGAGTATGAATTCACCAGGAGCCTTAATTATCGCTAATTTAAGAATTTACATAATTTTTCCTAAGAACAAACTAAATTTTAATCAATGGATCTTAGAATAATAATAAGTTCAACAAATGGATGTCTTAGACAAAAATGTTTCCGTGCTGAGAAAATCTTATAAATGTGCCCTTGCTGTGTACTGTGTAATGGCCATGTCTGACCTTGCAGAGACATGGTCTGATCGTACCACAGCTACTGGGCAGGGAATGATACAAAAGAGAGTATACAGACATTACAGCAGGGGATCGCAGCTGATTCTTTCTTTAAAGGTAAAACATTTCTTAAAAAAGCCAGTGAAATGTTTTGTCTCCCAAAAAGAATCAGCTGTGATCCCCTGCTGTAATGGATGTATACTGTCATTCCATGCCTAGGTGCTCTGCTTGGGAACTCTGCAGCTCCTTCAGGTTTACCTTTGGTTTCTGTGCTGCCTCTCTGATTAATCCCTCCTTACCCAGTATGAGAGTTTTGGTGGGTGGCACTCTCTTGGCAGGTTTGTTGTGGTACCATGTTCTTTCCATTTGGTGACAATGAATTTGATGGTGCTTCAGGTTATCATCAGAAATTGGGATTTTTTTTTTAACCCAACTCTGACTTGTAGTTCCCAACAACTTTGTCCCTGACTTGTTTGGAGATCTCCTTGGTCTTTATGGTGTTGTTTGGTAAGTGGTGCCTCTTGAATAATGGTGTTTCAGCCTCTGTGGCCTTTCAGAAAAGGTGTCTATATACTGATGCTTAGATTGCACACAGGTGGACTTCCTTTCACTAAGCATGTGACTTATGAAGGTAATTGCTTGCCCCAGAAACGTTTAGGTGCTTCATAGCAAAAGATGTGAATACATATGCACATGTCAATTTTAAGTTATTTGATCCCATAAATTTAGTTTATACCTATATTTTTCTCACTTCACTTCACCCACTTAGACTATTTAGTGCTGATGCATCACTCACAAATCAGATTGCAAATATTTAAACACAGATTGCAATGTAACAAAATAGGTAAAAAGTCACTGTACATTACCTTTGATAGAGACTGTTATAATAGTATAAATTGTCGCTAAATTTATCACTGTAATATCACCATTAGAGTATGCCAAATCTAACTATTCTTATTGGAGTAGGTCTAAATCAATGTCAAAAGTAGTGAGTGTTAGATGGTGCAATTTTCATGTAATAATACAACATTCTCCCATTCATGTGATAGCACAGTGTCCTACTTAATCCATTAGAAGATTCTTTTTGTATAAATTGAAACAAATTGGTGTGAACAAGCCCTAATAAATTGCTCCTTATAGTTGCAGCAAGAAGTGTCTCCTTAAATGTGTATAGCGATATTGATTTGACTTTTTGTGGTGGACCACCATGGAGTGAGGAAAAGGTTTAGTCATGGTTTTCATTTTTCTATTGTCATTCGTTGCCTCCTTGTTAAATGGCCAATTAATAGGACACTCTGGAAGCAGTGCATCAGTCTGGGTTAATAAACAATCCTGGCAGTTGATAATGTGACCTATGTATTCAACCAGTTTCTCTATATACTCATCTCACGCTTTTAATCCCTTTTCAGGTAGTGGAGGATACAGGAGAAGATGAGCTTAAGAGAGTCTATAAAAGTCATTTTCATTCACTGCTTTATTTTTCACTCAAGTGTTTAAATGCTGTTCAGAGGTCCCATTGGAATGTGACAGAGGATAAAGGATTGTATATAGTTCTATGCTTCATGGCTATACAAAAGGGCAAATGACCCTTGCCCAGGCTTTTTCAGCGTGAAATGGTCCCCAAAGTTCATCTGCTCAGTGAAAAATTGTGGTTAAGTCGCGTGTGGATGAGTAAAGAGAAAGTGCCAATTGGTCACGGTACTGTCATCCATTCTAATACGACCCCGGCACTGTAAGATGCTCTGTGGGAAAGTATCGGCCCCCTTCAGAGCTGCTTATATGCTTGAGCTCATTAAACTACCACCATTTATTGCCTGACTTGTCCCAAACTATTCACTTTAACAACTGATGAACTTTATTAAAGCAAAAGAAATTACCCCACAATGTCGTCAAAAAGCAACATCTGAATCTTTAAGGTTCTTTAATAAGACTCCAGAGGCTAAAATCATCTCAATGTGATCGTTTGGGACTTAAAATTTAACATATTAGAGTAATTTTTTTATAACCATCAGTTTTGCATTAAAATTGTAGTTTTATTTGAGGAATCTGTAGTATTCATTTGGCCATCTTTTTATTATTTTTATGCAGGGCATAGTTTTAATTATTTAATAATATTTTAATCTACAAATATAATAATTTGCTATCTATAGTGTGATTTATATAATTTTATATGACTTTTATTATATAGAGTTAATTTAGTAAAGTATTAGTTTAAGCCTTAACATCACATTAAGCATTGTGTCAATGATGAAGAATGCAAGAGTTCCAGATATTTTGGGAACAAGAAAGCTATTAGTCTCTTGTATGGCTGGTTTAGTTTCCATTGGGACATTTTCAATTGTTTGGCTCCTATATGGGATAAATCTTCAGAAGGGACATTGAATTAGACCGCTGCAATTTCTCTTAGGAATTAGTGTCTCACTATTGCATCACCAATTAGCTTTCTAGGACCCATTAAATCCTGCTGCTCTGGTTTACAAAATAACTGAAGCATTACTGATGAAGCATAAAGACTTACTTGGAAAAGCAGTGGGGGAGGTTGGGTGCTGACAGGACCTACCACAGCAGGCAGCGTAGAATGGCAGAGATTGCAGATAGAAGTGTTTAGAAACACCTGCAAAAGTACAAATGGGTACAAAAACCTTAACATGACCCACGGAAAGAAACTTCATCTACTTAGAAAGTGACAAAATACACAGACTGAATCAAAAGCCACTAAACATTAGTAAAGGATTGACTTTTTTTGTTTAGATGCAATGTTTTTCATGTTTAAAAACTAGTTTATGCTTGTTAATTTAGTAATAAAAGTGTTATTAAATGCCAAATGTATGTTTGTATGGTCCATAATGTTTATTCGGGATCTTCATATTTCATAGCACAGTACACTTACACTAGCTATTGAACCCGTTCTACGCCCGGGTGGCGAGCATTTATATTGGTATATGGTCTCCATCCTGGTATGTGCTGCTTCCATCCTGTACCCTAATCTTGTCATGGGCTGCTACCATCTTGCGCCGCCATCCTGTCATATGCTGCTCCCATCCTGCGCCCTCATCCTGTTTTGTGCGCCTCCATCTTGCCATGTGCTACTCTCTTCCTGTGCCCCAGTCCTGTCATGTGCTCCCATCCTGTGCCCCCATCCTGTCATGTGGTGCTCTCATCCTGCATCCCTATCCTGTCATGTGGTGCTCTCATCCTGCGTCCCCATCCTGGCATGTGGTGCTCTCATCCTGTGTCTCCATCCTGTCATGTGGTGCTCCCATCCTGCACCCCCATTCTGTCATGTGCTGCTCCCATCCTGTGCCCCATTCTGTAATGTTCTGCTCCCATTCTGCGCCCCATTCTGTCATGTGCTGCTCCCATTCTGAACCCCCATTCTGTAATGTGCTGCTCCCATCCTGTGCCCCATTCTGTAATGTGCTGCACCCATTCTGCACCCCCATTCTGTCATGTGCTGCTCCCATCCTGCACCCCCATTCTGTAATGTGCTGCTCCCATCCTGCATCACCATCCTGTCATGTGGTGCTCTCATCCTGCGTCCCCATCCTGTCATGTGGTGCTCAAATCCTGTCATGTGCTGCTCCCATCCTGCACCCCCATCCTGTCATGTGCTGCTCCCAACCTGCACCCCCATCTTGTCATGTGCTGCTCTCATCCTGCATCCCCATCCTGTCACGTGGTGCTCACATCCAGCACCTCCATCCTGTCATGTGCTGCTCCCATTCTGCGCCCCTATTCTGTAATGTGCTTCTCCCATCCTGCATCCACCATTCTGTCATGTGCTGCTCCCATTCTGCGAACCCATTCTGTAATGCGCTGCAGCCATCCTGCGCCCCCATCCTGGTATGTGTTTAACCACACTTCTATGAACCTTTTGAGCTTCAGCCCTTTTTGATTTTTTTGCCTTTGTTTCCTCCTGAGAAAGAACTTGCTGGTGTTTGGGGGGCATTATTATGAAATTTCGGAACGAATATGGTTGTAAACTTTCATTAAAATATTTGAATTTCAGATTCCTCAGTGGTTGGCACCTTTCAATGGCTAACTGCAAAGATGATGTCTACTGGCTAACACAGTATATGTTTAAACTTTGATGTTTTATATATATATATGACGGCATTTTCTTGGTGGGCGGAAATGCCGTGATGTCAGCAGAGGGCGGGATTGTGCCGCCAAAATGGGCGCCTGTGCAGTCCGTGCATTCCGGTGCCATTTTGTTGAAGACGCACTGCAATGTGTCTATAACAAAACGGCACTGGAAAGCGTTGTACTGCGCAGGCGCCGATTTCGGCGCCACAACCTGCCCTCTCCTGACATCATGGCCTTATTTCAATAATTTCCGCCCAACAACAAAATGGCATCTGAAGTGCACTATACGCATGCGCCATTTCCGATGGAGGATTCATGTCCCGGCCTCCGGCCTTTAGAGACCCCGCGGCAATACCGGATAGGTAAATTGTTGTGCCGGAGATCACGGTATGCGTTCAGTGCTTACACATACCGCGATCTCCTGGGCCACAATCCTCATCCCCGGATGCGTAACTCTGTGGGGTCCAGACTGCGCAGGCGCGTCGTGCTTGTGCAGTCTATAAAGGCTTCGGACAGAGTGACGCTCCTAGCATTATATTATAGATAAGCAGATCTGTTATCTAACTACCTGGTCTGGCTAACCCTTGTTATCCAACAGAAAGTCATGCCAGACAAATGGGCCATAGCCACTCTTAAAAAACACTACCTTTCTAATAATTCAGTTTATGATATTTATTTCTAATTCATGCACTTCTAAGTCTACTTGCTCAACAATCAATAACACATCCATAAAATGATAGGCTACATCAGAACTAGAGATGAGCGAATTTGTTCAGATTTTGTCCCCGAATCTGATTTTGACATATTTGGGCCATATTCGAACACTATTCGGGCGGAATGTATGTCTTATTTTCGGTTCCGAACATATTCAGTAATTTGTACTCCCATTGACTGTATAGTAGATTCCATTGCTACTTTATTCTTATTATTCAGTAATTGCCATTTGCTAGAAAAATGGACATTGATCAGTAGTGTATTGGCAGAATGCACAGGCTGCCATCAATAGTGGGGGAGATTTAGTAAGAAAATATGCTAGGATTATGCCCCAAATCTTGCCATAAAAAATGGAGATAGCATTTTCAAAATTCACAAACGCAGTTTAGACACTTTATTTCACCTATCAGGACAATTTTGACATGTACAAGTATGTAGAAAAAGAACATGGATCATAAAAAGAAATGTGTACATTTCTAGCAGAAAACATTAATATATCAGTTTGACTATCATGTGTTGGAATAAAGAAGATAAAATTGCCTAAAATAACTAGTGTGTTGCGCCAATGCCTTTTCCATCACCAGTTGTACAAGACAGACCTTTTTTCCAAATTATAGAGTGGAACATACCCACTACTCATGGTCTTCATGGCTATACCTAACTCTTAAAAAATCCTATAGGTGTTATATCCTTTTTCATGAGATGACATACCTTTTGTATATCTCGCAACTTAGCTTTTAGACATACAACAAAATTGTGCTTTCTCTAAAATCAATAGTAAAACATAGAGGCAGTGATTTATTAACACTGGTGTTTTGAATGGCATATTGACGAGAACACTAGAGAAATAGGCAACAAATTCATTACGAGATATCCATCTCTTAATGAATTTGGTACATCTTTCAGCTAAATTGGGCCACTATAAAAAATGTACTCCAATCAGAAACTGGAGAACACTTTTGTCATAATTTACATCACTTTTGTGGTGTAAACTATAGTGAACTTCATGGTTGTCCTTGTCCTTGCCCCATTCTGGCAAAGCTCTGACAATTTTTTTTTAAAATGAATTGGGCATAAAAAAAAAGCCAAAAGTTGAATTTTTTTTGTGCAACTATAAGTTGCGTGAAAATTGCTGCATTTCTTTTATGCCAAAACTGTCTAGGAAAAACTGTTTGAGGATTTGTGGTCAAGCCTACAACAGAGCTTATACCTGCTTTAAAGCTCTAGTACTTCATATTGAACGACCCCTCAAAAATTAATCTCACTAGTTTAAAAACACCTGTTCCCAACCAATCCATAGATCCTTCTTCCCGATCTCTCATTACAGCCTGGGAAAACAATTTAAAGGTTATTGTTATTGATACCCAAGCTAGGAATAATAATTTTAAAAAAAAAACAACTCAGCTTGTATTTTCATACATTTTTTTTTCTCTAAATAACCTCATTTTGGGGGAGATATGCATATCTTAAAAAACAAATCTGTTAAACATTATTCACAGCCTAAGTTACAACTTTATCTTTTTTCTACACGTCACATCTATCAGGAGCACCGTTTCTCCAATGAAAGACTTTGAAAGCAAACCTACCCCACTACTTCTTCCCCAGAATGGATAACTACAGTAAGTTCCACCATATTTGTTGACTTTCGAGAATTGCAGATACACCAGCAAATTTAAAAACATGTGCAAGCGCAAACTACAGAACATGTTTTTTTGGGGGCCGGTGACAAAAGGAAATAAAATTGTAAAAAAAAAGAAACTTGGACATTTGGAATATAATGAAGTGGGAAATTTAATGAATGGCAATTCATATTCTGTAGACTAATAAATATATTATATTTAGTTATCACATAAAAAAGATAAATGTAGGATCACCAGAGATACCGGATCCATATACTGTGTATGTCATGTCACACTTTAATAATTTCAGCTTATATACAAATATCTTCTTGTATTAGTTAAGTACACAATCCTTAATAAAATATTGGCTACTATATAAAATATTTTGATATATTATTAAGAGCATGTTTACACAAATATATTTGAACAGGTAGACTGATAGGTAATAGTATAATATGTGAATAGATAGAGTCAGTCTCTCCTTTTTTAATTTGCAGTTCATATAACATAACTGTCAAAGAAAATTAAGTTAAAACAGAAACTGTATATATATTTTTATTCTTTCAGTAATGAAAGATTATACGGTACTACAAGTATAAAATATATATACAGTATATAATTCTTGTCCTTGCTTTATTTTCTATTTTTGTATATATTATATATATATATATATATATATATATATATTATGAGGAGGTATTAACAAATAGTTTGTCTTGAATATTTTAATCTGACAAAAATAATGCATTGTTACGGGAACAAGTATTTACTTTGACAAGTGCACAAGCAAAGTTTTAACAGAAAAGGTTATGTCACTTTGACATAGTGATTAAAAAAAGTTAACCATGTCAAGTGAAGATTGGAACTTCAGCAAAAACTTTCCAAAGTCCTCTTGTTTTTGCAGGATAATGTGCCTGTCCATAAGCCTCGTGGTACCCTGCAAAACTTAACTCAGATTTGAAATTGTCCATCATTCACCATATCCTCCTGATTTGGCCCCATGCGCTTATTATTCTCAAAACTCAAAAAACTTAAGGGAAGGATGAAAACTTTCACCAAACCAGATGATAATTGATGCTGTGAATTTGTGATTTGCAGAACAGGATTGCAATTTTTTTTCCAAATGGTTAGAATTACTTTTTGATCGATACATTAAATGTATAGACTTGAAAGGTGATTATAATGAATTAATTTTACTTCAAAAGTGTACTTTTTTTTCTAGTTGAGGCCAACTATGTATAACTACCACCTCACATATATCATCAAATTTCACATTTATATGAAATAAAATAAGAATCTATGTGCATGCATAACATACTGAAATGCTAAATATTTTAATGTAAGTAGTTACCTATCATTATATTAGAATCAAACCCACTGACACACACTCATTGGGGTTTACTGATTTCATATGTCAGTACACTGGAGATTACCGGGTAATCTTACATAGAACGGTGCCAGGTGATAAGAAACACATTGTCATGGTTCATTCTCAAAGCACTGTCTACAAGCGTACAATTATCACAAGAACAGATGGTAGGTGCCAGATGCTTGAATTGGCTTGTTTCCTGAAAATAGTAAATCATCCTCTTATTAATTAATCATATTATTGTTTAATTAGGTGTGAATTATTTGGCCACTTGAATCACACTTTTAATAGTGTGACTTTCCAGCAGTAAATTGAACCCGCATTATTAAGTGTAACTATAGATTACCATCCTAATTTAAATATAAAGGTCGTATCTATAATATACTGCTGGTGAGAAGTTTAATGCATTTTAAACACAATTATTTTATATCAGATTGTCATAATTCTGCAAGACAGAAGCAAACACTGTGACATTTTCATCTTGGCATAACAACAGCACCGAGTCATAATATTATACAATGATTGTATACTCCATTAGCTTTTTATTTATGCCTACATTTTCATTACAATATACAGAGGATGACTTAGCAATATATCAAAGCAGAACGTACCTGCATTGGAGAGTAGATTAGCTGTTTGGGGACCATCTGATGGATTGATGAGGTGCAAAGCCCATGTTGCAGGATATGTACCTCCCAAGGGGCCAATTTGCTCCGCTGCAGGACACAGTGATCCTGGCAAAGTGCTGCAAGCCACAGGAACATACTTCATAGCAGGCTGTTCAGCATCCTTCAACAGATTTTCTATTAGGAAACTTCTGCCTGCACCTCTACGGCCATGAGGGTCCCTGGTGTGATGGGCTGATGGATACTGTGCCATCAGATCCCAGCTTACAGCATGGGGTGACAAAACTGTAGGCATCATCTTGTTTTCACCACTAAAGCTCTTTGTAGTACTCCAAATGTGGCCTTGATCAGAGCAGAGTTTATGGTGACCAGCCTTGGTTTTTAAACAGGGAAATGTCACTAAAATAGTTGCAGTTTCAGATGAAGCTCCATGAACCCTTCATTGAGATAAGAAAAGGAGCTCTTCAGGGGGAAGGTGTGTCCAGTTCATTCACTCATTCATTATACCAAGTGGGTACGTCATGGACAACAATTAGCTGCTGCTCATGGATAGTATGCAGGAGCTGCGATATTGAGTTCTGTATAATAGAAGTTGCTGTTCTATAGGGGAACAGGCGTATACACAGTTATTGCACACATTGTTGAATTTTTGAAGTACATCGACTTTGTTATATGCATGGATAGAACTAATTTTGTAAATGTAAAGAAATGATATGTTTAAACATTTTTTACATGTTGGAGAGCACATTTTTGGCCTGAATAGTTTGTTATCCATACATCTTGTTTGTTACAATAAGGATCCACTTGTTCAAGAGATTTACTTGCCGTTACATTAAGAACCTATGCACACAGCAAAGTTTTCTGCAAGGGATTGTATTCAATGGAAAATAATCTATACAACATAGAGTAAGGATACAGGCAAAAGGTCTAAATATGGGTTTTATTGTTTAATTTCTATACAATTGGTGGACAATGGATTTCTTATTTAATCAATAATGTAATTATTTTGAATTATTTAACTCAGAGAACAATAAATACCATGCAAACATGACCTTGCATTCATTTGGAGCTACTTTTTACCCTAACACTCATGAAACTTTCACCACTGCTCTACCAATTGTTAAGAATACTAGAGTTTAAGCTATAAGGACGACATCTGATTGGCTCCAAATTTATTCTGAGGAAGGACAATTATACCAAACATACAACCAATGATCATTATGAACCATCATCAGCGTAAACAACAAGGTATTTTGGAAGTGATGAGATGGCTCCCAGAGCCTTGATCACAGTCTCAGATCGAGTTTGTCTGGGAAAACATAACGAGCCAGAAGGATATGCGCAAGCCTTCATCTTCACAAGATCTGTGGTTAGTTTTCCAAGATGTTTGGATAAAATAAACTATCAATGCTTCTATTTTTTAAACCATTCTTACTTTTCAGCATTCTTTCGACACCTACCTAAAACATTTGCACAGTTCTGTATCTACATACTGTATACAGAATATTAGAAGCCTGTACACAGAAATATATTTGTGCACATAATTTAACGCCTCCACTCCCCAAGCCTTCAACGGATCCCACTGATTCTGAGGTTATTTTTTGTGACATATTGTACTTCATGATAGTGGTAAAATTTGTTTGATATGACTTGCGTTTACTTATGAAAATATCAGAAATGTGGTAAATATTTTGCAATTTTCAATCTTTTAATTCCTATGCCCTTAAACATTTTCCTTTTTTTCACAAAAAATTTACTTAAGCCGCAAGTTTTTCTTATTTTCAATAGGGTAACATGAGAAAATGGACCCCAAAATTTGTTGTACAATTTTTCCTGAGTATGCAGATACTCGAGATGTGGGAAAAACTACGTTTTGGGCACACGTGCACCAGGTTTACTATATGTGAGTTGTGTAGAGTGCATCAGCTTGGCATACGCAACTTGTGTAAAAGTCTATCGGGTTGGCGTACGTGAGCTTTGTAGAGTGCATCAGGTTGGCATGTGTGAGTGGTGTAGAATGCATCAGGTTGGCACATGTAAGTTGTGTAGAGTTCATCAGGTTGGCATATGTAAGTTGTGTAAGTTATAAATGAATTATGCAGTCCATGGATTTGTGGTACCGTCTGAAGCATTCTTTTATACACAGGCCAGGTTTGTCATGGCAGGTGTCACAATGATAAGTTCTGTCCTTTTGTACCCCCCTTTTGTAATACACTCTGCTTTTTTTTGCGACCTTCCTTTCTTTGAGGTTTGAGGGACCTCACATGGAAAATACTTCCCTGGTACGATACGAACACCTTCAGTTCCAGAAGAACTGAAGCCCGTTCCTGACTTCCCAATATTAGGGCCTTGATCACTACCTCATGGAACTGAAGGAATGTATTTGTCTGGCCTGCAGAACATGAAAGTACGAAAAAATTATACATTGTCATCTGTACGATGTGCACAGTCAGCTTTTGTACCTCACCGTAGCTCTTCACATGGCACTGTAGGGCTGGGGGACTTGATAAGAGAGATCAACTCCCCCATATTTTTATTGTACACCAGAGCACAGAGACATCTCGTATAGTGGTGGGGCTGCTGCCATCACCATGGATTGTGGTCAAGAATAGGACATCCCTCTTGTTCTTGTACTTGACCATCAGCATGTTGTCGTTACATTGGCCTCTGCTCTCACTCTTTTTGAGCAGCTGCCCAATTAGAGTCCTAGGGAGTCCACTAAGATTTTTGCAGACAGTGCCACAGGCTGCAGTAGGTCTGGCAGAGAGGGATTTGAAGAGAGGGATGCTAGTATAAAAGTTATCTACAGTGGGTATGGAAAGTATTCAGATCCCTTTAATTTTTTCACTCTTTGTTTCATTGCAGCCATTTGGTAAATTCAAAAAAGTTAATTTTTTCTCATTAATGTATACTCTGCACCTCATCTTGACTGAAAAAAACAGAAATGTAGAAATTTTTGCAAATTTATTAAAAAAGAAAAACTGAAATATCACATGGTCATTAGTATTCAAATAGTATTTTGAGATAGTACAGCCATGAGTCTTCTTGGGAATGATGCAACAAGTTTTTCACACCTGGATTTGGGGATCCTCTGCCATTCTTCCTTGCAGATCCTCTGCGGCTCCGTCAGGTTGGATGGTGAACGTTGGTGGACAGCAATTTTCAGGTCTCTCCAGAGATGCTCAATTGGGATTAGGTCAGGACTCTGGCTAGTCCAGTCAAGAATAGTCACAGAGTAGTTCCGAAGCCACTCCTTTGTTATTTTAGCTGTGTGCTTAGGGTCATTGTCATGTTAGAAGGTGAACCTTTGGCCAAATCTGAGGTGCAGAGCACTCTGGAAGAGGTTTTCATCCAGGATATCTCTGTACTTGGCAGCATTCATGTTTCCTTCAATGGCAACCAGTCGTCCTGTCCCTGCAACTGAAAAACACCCCATAGCATGATGCTGCCACCACCATGTTTCACTGTTGGGATTGTATTGGCAGGTGCTGAGCAGTGCCTGTTTTTTTCCACACATACCGCTTAGAATTATCACCCAAAGGTCTATCTTCATCTCATCAGACCAGAGAATCTTATTTCTCATAGTCTGTGAGTCCTTCATGTGTTTTTTAGCAAACTCTATGCAGGCTTTCATATGTCTTGCACTGAGGAGAGGCTTACATTGGGCCACTCTGTCATAAAGGCCCGACTGGTGAAGGGCTGCAGTGATAGTTCCACAAAGTCAACTTTCTCCCATCTCCCTACTGCATCTCTGGAGCTCAGCTACAGTGATCTTGGGGTTTTTCTTTACTTCTACTATGGCCAGGTCTATAAAGACTTCTTGTGGTCCCAAACTTCTTCCATTTAAGGATTATGGAGGCCACTGTGCTCTAAGGGTATGTTCCCACATTCAGTAAATGCTGCGGGTTAGACGCTGCATACACCTGCAGCATCAAACCCGCAGCGGCCAGATGTTACAGCATAGTGAATGGGATTTCATGAAATCTGATCTCCACTATGTGTGCTGAGACGCCTCCGGCTGCCCTGCGGAGACACACAAGCGGTGCGTCTTTCCAGACCACAGCATGCCAATTTATGTAGCGGAGATGCTTCGTCTCTGCTGCATAAATTACCCATACATTATCATTAGCTGCAGTAAAACCGTATTATCTTCTTAGTCACATGCAAATTTGTCACGGTGTTACTGTCACGGTGTTACACGACCCACAGATGGTCGGTCAGCTAATGGCACAACACACTCACAATGGAGATGGAATAGGGGAGAGGAAGGCCCTACCAATAGTGAATGAGGGATGGTCACCACCTGAGCCTGTCCCTGCACTCACCTAATGCCCTATGCGGGTCCTTCCCCGCCGCCGTCAGGATACCTCGTCCTTCACGGTCACCTAACACTGCCCTGGCTAGTGCACTGGCTGGCGTAGGGCACTTGCCTAGCCACTACAGATAATGCAACACAAGGGACAGTGACAAACATGAAAGGGATGGGGAAATAAACACTTCGCTTTCTCTGCTGCAAAGCACCGCACAGCAGAATAAAGGCACCAGGAAAGTGAACTCAGCAGAAGCACCACTGCACCCAGAGAGCTCCTTAATATTGCTTGGTCACTGTAGATTACTCAGTCACCGACAGTCAGCTGATGCATCAGGTGACTATTTATAGGATGGTGGGAGTGGTCCCCACCCACATCAGCTGACCAAGCAGCACTGCAGTTACACCAGACAGCCAGTGAAGAAAAACTGACATTAACCCCCGCAGGCCTGAAAGGAAAAAAGTTTTAATTGAGTGGAACCAAAGCTGCCACAAATCCAAAAATTGATCGTGACAGTATTAAGTGCGGGAACGCAGCTTACTATACATGTGTACTAATTTAAATAATGTCTTACCTTGTTTCAGATGGAAGTTTGTGTACACTGCAGTTCTCGCAATGAGCTGAGCTGACCGTGAGTACTGCCATGCACATGACCGCCGGGGGAGGGGTTATCTCCAGTCACTAGCCAAGTTTTCATGGTCAGCTGACTGAGAGAACTGGAGTGCATGTGACCGCCGGTGACCAAGCTATCTCCTGTCATCAAAGGTCATCATCTGCAAGCTCCGCTGTGTCTGGATATCAGGCTGAGTGGTGACATAATGCCATTCAGCCAAAGGCATTCAGATGTAGCAGAGCTGGACTTGTTGTGGGGCAGTATGCTGGGCCATATTTGCCACTAGGCACTTGAGGGCACGTGCCTAGGGCGCCAGGAAGCGGGTGGGTGGCAGCTGAGCAGGTTTTTTTTTTTAAGTCTGGCAGCTCCCTGCCTAAACGGAAGAAATTATATGTGAATGGATGGTACAGGACCTGCGATGACATCACGATCATGTGACTCAAGGGGGAGGAGCCACAGAGTTGCAGGCTGGAAGCTGCAGGAGAAGCTGAAATGGCAAACTTGTGAGAGGTAATGACGGGAACAGGGACATGTGAAGTGCAGGGTGTATGTGATAGTGGGATGTGGGCTATGGGGGTGCACACTGACAGAGGGATGTGTGACGTTACAGGCTGTGGGAAATAGAGGGGTCCAGACTGTGACAAGAGAAGCGCAGGTGCATGAGACAGAGGGGTGCAAGAGAATACAGGGTGCATGAGACAGAGGGGTGCAAGAGAGTTCAGGGTGCATGAGACAGGGGTGCAAGAGAGTGCAGGGTGCATGAGACAGAGGGGTGCAAGAGAGTGCAGGGTGCATGAGACAGATGGGTGCAAGAGAGTGCAGGGTGCATGAGACAGAGGGGTGCAAGAGAGTGCAGGGTGCATGAGACAGAGGGGTGCAAGAGAGTGCAGGGTGCATGAGACAGAGGGGTGCAAGAGAGTGCAGGGTGCATGAGACAGAGGGGTGCAAGAGAGTGCAGGGTGCATGAGACAGAGGGGTGCAAGAGAGTGCAGGGTGCATGAGACAGAGGGGTGCAAGAGAGTGCAGGGTGCATGAGACAGAGGGGTGCAAGAGAGTGCAGGGTGCATGAGACAGAGGGGTGCAAGAGAGTGCAGGGTGCATGAGACAGGGGTGCAAGAGTGAGCAGAATGCATGAGACAGAGGGGTGCAAGAGAGTGCAGGGTGCGTGAGACAGAGGGGTGCAAGAGGGTGCATGAGACAGGGGTGCAAGAGGGTGCAGGGTGCATGAGACAGAGGGGTGCAAGAGAGTGCAGGGTGCATGAGTCAAGGGTGCAAGAGAGTGCAGGGTGCGTGAGACAGAGGGGTGCAAGAGAGTGCAGGGTGCATGAGACAGAGGGGTGCAAGAGGGTGCATGAGACAGAGGGGTGCAAGAGAGTGCAGGGTGCATGAGACAGAGGGGTGCAAGAGAGTGCAGAATGCATGAGACAGAGGGGTGCAAGAGAGTGCAGGGTGCGTGAGACAGAGGGGTGCAAGAGGGTGCAGGGTGCATGAGACAGAGGGTTGCAAGAGAGTGCAGGGTGAATGAGACAAAGGGGTGCAAGAGGGTGCGTGAACTAGAGGAGTGCAAGAGCGTGCGTGAGATATAGGGGTGCAAGAGGGTGCAGGGTGCGTGAGATAGAGAGGAGTCCGTGTATCATCGGTGTACGGTCCGTGTATCATCAGTGTACGGTCCGTGTATCATCAGTGCACGGTCCGTGTATCATCAGTGTACGGTCCGTGGATCATCAGTGTACGGTCCGTGGATCATCAGTGTACGGTCCGTGTGCCCGTTTTTACCATTAGTTATCGTAAGTGGTTTTCACAGATGGATAAATAAATGACGAAGCCTCTGTTATACTTTGCAGTGTTAATCACAGGCAGCACACGGATGGCGCACAGACAGTATACTAATACTACCCATGTGATATGTTTTTTTTCTGGACCCATACCTCTTGAAGCTCATCAAGGGAATGCCAAGAGTGTGCAAAGCAGTAATCAAAGCAAAAGGTGGCTACTTTGAAGAATCTAGAATATAAGACATAGTTTCAGTTGTTTCACACTTTTTTGTTAAGTATATAATTCTACATGTGTTAATTCATAGTTTTGATGCCTTCAGTGTGAATGTGCAATTTTCACAGTCATGAAAACACAGAAAAATCTTTGAATGAGAAGGTGTGTCCAAACTTTTGGTCTGTACTGTACTTCCGGATTTGTCACAAGATTCATCATTATTTAAAATAGTACACATGCATAGTAAGTTGTGTTCCCACACTTAATAGGCATGTCACTAGGAAGATAATGCGGTTTTACCGAATCTAATGATAGTGAATGGGTAATTTACACAGCTACGTAAATTGATATGCTGCGGTCTGGAAAAACAAGCCGCATGTCCGTCTTTGTGGGTGAGCCACGGGCGATGGTGCACACATGGTGGGCATGGGATTTCTTGAAATCCCATCCACTATGCTGTAACAGCTTGATGCTGCAGGTCGGACATTGTGGATGTACGCAGCATACAACCAGTAGCATTTACTGACCATGGGAACATACCCCAATATATCTGCAAAGAGGAAATTAGCTTTATTTCAAGTGACAAAAAAATGCATGCAATGAAAAAACGCATCAAAAACCCTTTAAAAAAAATATCAAAAAAGCAGGTGACCTGTCAGTGACCTCAGATGCAGATTTGGTGCAGATTTTACCTGCATCAAATCCTGAACCATTCCTGATCGTGTGCACATATGTTTCCATGGTCAGGAAACACTCAGTATTAGCTGCGGATTGAACGCTGCGTCCAACCGCAGCGTTTAATACGCAGCGGCCAGATGTTCCTGCATAGTGGAGGGGATTTCATGAAATCCCATCTCCACTATGCGTCCGATTACGCGCTTGACACACCCGCTAAACCGGACATGCGGTGTGTCTTTTTAGATACCAGCATGTTTTATACTTGCGGTGACGGAGCGTCGCCGCAAGTTAAATAACACAGTCCTATGTTAGGGTGCAGCGATTCCGGATGTGTTCAATGAAGACATCCGGAATCACTGCGCGTTCAGAGGGGGGTGGAGCCGGGTTTCGCTCCGTCCAAAGCGCATTGGTTCCGGACCGTGGAACCATACCCTTAGGGCATGTTTCCACGCTGCGTGCTGGCAGCGCTTTGGACGCAGCCGATACTGGCTCTGCCAAAGCGCTGCCGGCTTCTGTACGCGCGGTGATTCGTATGTGTTCATTAAACACATGCGGAATCACTGCATCTTATCCATTGACTGGGTTATTTATCTTGCAGAGATGGAGCGTCTCCGCAAGATAATTAGACATGCTGCGGTCTATAAAGATGTGCCACATGTCCGGTTGCGCAGGGCCGCCGGATGCGGCCCTGCACTCATAGTGGAGACGGGATTTCATAAAATCTCCACTATGCTGTAACATCTGGACGCTGCAGATTGAACGCTGCGGCTGAAATTCTTTTGTAACCTTGGCCAAATCTGTGCCTTGTCACAATTCTGTCTCTGAGCTCCTTGGCCAGTTCCTTTGACCTCATTCTCATATGGTCTGACATGCAATGTGAGCTGTGAGGTCTTATATAGACAGGTGTGTGTCTTTCCAAATCAAGTCCTATCAGTTTCATTAAACACAGCTGGACTCCAATAAAGGAGTAGAACCATCTCAAGGAGGATCACAAGGAAATGGACAGCATGTGACTTAAATATGAGTGTCTGAGCAAAGGGTCTGAATACTTATGACCATGTGATATTTCAGTTTTTCTTTTTTAATAAATTTACAAATTTGCTGAATACTTTCCGTACCCACTATATGTAGAGGTGATAACATTGATCCAACAGTGGGTGAGCCAAATCCCACATAATTTTCCCACTCACTTCCAGGACATGGGGGCATTCGGGGGGTTGAATCCTGGTGTCCTTCCCTTCATAAACCCTAAATCTGTGTGTGTACCCTGACAAACTCTCGCACAGCTTGTAGAATATAATTCCATACCTGGCCCTCTATCTAGGCAGGTATTGCCAGATTTTGAGCCTCCCTTAAAATGTATTAGGGACTCATCCACACAGATGTCCCTTTAGGGAGCATACACCTCAGCAAACTAGTTGCTGTAGTGATCAATGACTGGCCGAACTTTGAAAAGTTGGTCAAAGTTGGGGTAATCTTGGGGAGGACATTGTGCATCATCGCTGTAATGCAAAAATTTTTGGATGGCCTCAGAGCATTTATGGGTCATAGCCATGTGGAACAATTATCGTAAGTGTTTTATAAAACATCAAGACTCCAATATTACCAAAGTTCTGGCTTTTTCACTAACCCCATGTGAAGGACAAGGCCCCAAAATGTCATCATTAGTGATGGGCGAGCACTAAAATGCTTGTGTGCTCGTTACTTGAATCAAACAAATCATAATGCTCATGTGCTCATTTCAAGCAACTCTCATGGTTTGCTGAGTTTGTCGGAAAAGGTTGGTTAAGGGTTAATTTGGATGGCCTCACTCTGGGATTCTGGGAGGCTTCTTATAGCCTCATTGTGGGGCCATTCCTTGTCGCTTATACTTTGACCCTTGGCCGAGTGTGTGTGACTCTGTGCTTTGTGCTTGTGATTCTATATGCTTGCTTGGTTTTGACTTGATTCGGTTACGAGTTCTGCCTGCCCCTCCTGTACTGCGTTGATATCTCCGTGTATGACTCCTGGTCTTCATCCTGACAATTCTCTGCTTACCCCTCCTGTACTGCGTTGCTATTTCCGTGTATGACTCCTGGCTTGTGTTCTGACTATTCTCTGCTCACCCTTTCCGGTACAGTGCCGTCCTCTCCATGTATGACCCCCGTTTGTCTGACCTGAGTTTCCCTCTTCACTATCCAGGGTCCCTGTAGCATCCTGCACTCACCTCCAGCAGCAGGACGCTAAGCCCCACCCCCTGTGGTCACATGATCGCAGGTCCTTTTGCTTTCTGCTACCTTCAGCGTCTCCTCTCACCACGCTGCTCAGGTTCCATCTGTCTGAGCCTCCCCTGCGGCATCTGACCCCGGGCCCTTCCGCAGTGTGGGTGAGTCACCCGGCTCAGCCATGGCAGTTCGCTGGCGCTGACAGGGTCGTTACAGTAACGAGCAAAATAGGAGTCAATGGGAACCTCAAGAATTTTTCCGGCAGACCCTACAAATAGGTCTGGTGGGGAAACACTGTTGAAATGTAAACAGCGCTGAAATGGAATGGGTACAGCATGGGGAAGACCCATGGATGCATTTCTGACTACCAGGTCGCTGGTGGGAACAATGTTGTCAGAGTATTACGCCACTTTTATGGGCTAACAATAAAACATACCAAAGATTAAATGGATTATACAAAAAAAAGGTTAGAAAACATTCTTTCCTGTACAATGATTTATATATCAGGCAAAATAAAAAGAGAAGAAAAAAAACCCTGCCATCTCTCACTATATTTCCCTGTCATTTTAGCAATAAATAATTTAAAAAATGGCTTGGGGACCCCTATTTTTAATAGCCAGCTAAGGCAAAGCAGACAGTTTTGGGCTTATATTATCAGTTTGGTAAGGCCATGGTTATTGGCCCCTTCCCAGCCTAAAAAAACAGCCCTCAGCCACCCAAGAACACACATCACAATATATGCGCCAATTCTGTTGCCCTGTCTCAGCTCTTCCCGATTGCCCTGGTGCAATGGCAATTGGGATAATGGAATTTAGGGCTGATGACACTTGTGATTTTTCACAAATCAAAGCTGGCATCAATCTCTGGGGTTAGTAATGGAGAGGTGTCTGTTAGACACTCCCGTTACCAACCCAGTAAGAAAAGGAAAAAAACACACACAAAAATCCTCTATTCGCAAGAACACTCTGTTGTCCTTCGTCCATTTAGAAAAAAAAACAAATCCCACGCAGTTCATAAGTAGTCCAACGAGGCCACAATGTCCCATATCATCTGAAGTGTATAGAGCACTGTAATAATGCTCCATATGTTTTCTCAGCCGTCATTTCCGGGCATGCTGCTCCTCAAGACCGGCAGGCTATAAACTGATGTAATATTAGTGATGTCAATGAGGTTACATCAGTCACCATCAGTGAGGTTACATCTGCCTGGATCTCACGAAGCCCCATGACCGGTAGTCCAGCAATCCATATGACCCTACTAAATCACTGGAGTACATTGGACTGCCAGACAGGGTTCACAACCTCCTGGAGTTTCAGCTGCTGGGAACTCCAGTAACCTTAAAGACTCCCTTAAAGGCTCACTTAAGGTTTGCAGGCCTCACAACTATCGTGAGAATCAGCGGCTGTGAACTCCGGTAACCTTCAGTTTAATAAACAATCATAATACTCACCTTTACACCTAATCCATCGATGCCCATGTCGCCTGGAAAATAAGAAAATTAAAACAACCATATCCCTCACCTGTCTGACACGAAGATAATCCATACTTTCCCACAATGATCCATTTATTATTTTATGTTTTTTACAGGTGACATGGGCTTCAATGGATAAGGCGTAAGGTGAGAATAATGGTGCTTTTTTATTTTTATTTCAAATAAAAGTGTCTGTGTCATTATTTCAATTAAAGGATTTTATTCTGGCTGTGTCATTTTTACAGCCTAACTATGGGGTTAGTAATGGCGGTGTCTTATAGAGGACTCTCCATTACAAACCTGTGGGCTTGATGTCAATGGTCATAAAACAGCTAACATGAACCCTTCAACTATTACCCTACTTGTCCACCTCACCAGGGCAAGTGCCAGAATTGGCATATTTAATACAGGCACGTTTTCTGGGTGGCTGTGGGCTACTATTTTAGGCTGGGGGAACAATGTCCACAGCCCCTTCCTAGCCTGAAAATACCAGCCCCCAGCTGTTTGCTTTAGCTTGGCTGGTTTCTCAAGAAAAATGTGGGACCCCTCTATTCTTGATAACCAGCCATGATAAAGATGACAGCTGAGGGTTGCATCCCACAGTTATCAGTTTTGCCTGCATTGGTTATAAAAAATAGAAGAAACCCCACGTCATGTTTTTTTAAAATTTATTTAAAGTATTTATAGCACACAGGTGCCGGCTGAGGAATACTTCCATCACCGCGGCCTTCTCTCGTTGTCATCTGTGACAGCAGGTATAGGCTGATGAGCGTAGTACTGGCTCATCAGCTGACGCCTGTGACTGGTGGGAACCGCATGTCTCTGAAAGCCGGAAATGATCTTACCACCGCTCATAGCGGCCGGTGTTTCTCGAGCTGTCATGCAGATGACAGCATCGTAAACAGCTGCTGTTCACGATTGCGAACCCGAACAGTTGCATAGACTTGGTTACATGGTCCTTGTTCAGAGTCCGTGTACGAAAACTAGGTATTCAGTAGGGACCCAAAACTTTGCTGTTCAGGTCGGCCCATCTCTACTCATCTGTGATTTTTTTCTCAGCTCAGATCAGTCTGAGAACAAAATGCTGTGATTGGCCTCATATTTCTTTCTCATGCTAGTGGTGAGGTGAACTCTGCTCACCTTATTCACGTCACTGCGACACACTGATGCTGCGCTATCACACGCAGCTCAGTTTCTCTGCTGGATGGCATCCTGAACGCTCGCATCATGCCAACTTTCAGTATGCTATCTAGATTTAGCAGAGCTAGACTCATTAAGGGACAAATGGATTACCTTCTCATTGGACAGGTGAGGAATATGGTTGTTTATTATTTTTTATCTTTTACAGGGGACATGGCATCGGTGGATTATCTTCTCGTCAGACATGTGAGTATAAGTTTTCTTTTTTCTTTTTAATTTTTTTAATTAAATTGGTAACAGAGGGGGGAATGTTTTTTTCAATAAAAGGACTTCATTCAGGCAGTGTTTTCTTTATAATTTGACTATTGGGTTAGCAATGGGGGCGTCTTATAGACTCCTATTTATTACTAACCCCTGGGCTTGATGTTACCTGCCAATACAAAGCTGATAACAACCTCAACATTCTTCCTACTTTCCACAGCACCAGGGTAAGTGGGAAGAATGGAGGCTAAGCACCAGAATTGGCACATCTTATGGATAGGCCATTTCTAGGGTGGCTGAGTGCTGATGTTTTAAGTCTGGGAGGGGGGCCAATATTAATATAAGCCCACAGATGTCTGTGTAGCCTTTGCTGGTTATTAATTATAGGAACATATAAATATGGAGCATCCCAGTCTATTAATATCAGCTCACAGCTGTATACTTAGCCTTTACTGGTTATTAACCCCTTCATGACCCAGCCTATTTTGACCTTAAAGACCTTGCCATTTTTTGCAATTCTGACCAGTGTCCCTTTATGAGGTAATAACTCAGGAACGCTTCAACGGATCCTAGCGATTCTGAGATTGTTTTTTCGTGACATATTGGGCTTCATGTTAGTGGTAAATTTAAGTCGATAATTTTTGCGTTTATTTGTGAAAAAAATGGAAATTTGGCGAAAATTTTGAAAATTTTGTAATTTTCAAATTTTTAATTTTTATTCTGTTAAACTAGAGAGTTATGTGACACAAAATAGTTAATAAATAACATTTCCCACATGTCTACTTTACATCAGCACAATTTTGGGAACAACATTTTTTTTTGTTAGGAAGTTATAAGGGTTAAAAGTTGACCAGCGATTTCTCATTTTTACAGCAAAATTTACAAAACCATTTTTTTTAGGGACCACCTCAAATTTGAAGTCACTTTGAGGGGTCTATATGGCAGAAAATACCCAAAAGTGACACCTTTATAAAAACTGCACCCCTCAAGCTACTCAAAACTACATTCAAGAAGATTATTAACCCTTCAGGTGCTTCACAGGAACTAAAGCAACGTGGAAGGAAAAAATGGACATTTTAATTTTTCCAACAAAAATTTTCTTTTAGCATCAATTTTTTCATTTTTACATGGGCATCAGGATAAAATGGATCCTAAAATTTGTTGGGCAATTTCTCCTGAGTACACAGATACCACATATGTGGTCATAAACCACTGTATGGGTGCACGGCAGGGCTCAGAAGGGAAGGAGCGCCATTTGACTTTTTGAATGGAAAATATGCTGGAATATTTAGCGGTTGCCATGTCACATTTGGAGAGTCCCTGTGTGCCTAAACATTGGAGCTCCCCCACAAGTGACCCCATTTTGGAAACTAGACCCCTAAGGAACTTATCTAGATGCATAGTGATCATTTTGAACCCCCAGGTGCTTCACAAATTGATCTGTAAAAAAAAGAAAGTACTTTTTTTTCACAAAAATTTTCTTTTAGCCTCAGTTTTTTCATTTTCACATGGGCAACAGTATAAATTGGATCGTAAAATTTGTTAGGCAATTTCTCCTGAGTACACAGATACCTCATATGTGGTCATAAACCACTGTTTGGGCGCATGGCAGGGCTCAGAAGGGAAGCAGCGCCATTTGACTTTTTGAATGGAAAATATGCTGGAATATTTAGCGGTTGCCATGTCGCATTTGGAGAGTCCCTGTGTGCCTAAACATTGGAGCTCCCCCACAAGTGACCCCATTTTGGAAACTAGACCCCCTAAGGAACTTATCTAGATGCATAGTGATCATTTTGAACCCCCAGGTGCTTCACAAATTGATCTGTAAAAAAAAGAAAGTACTTTTTTTTCACAAAAATTTTCTTTTAGCCTCAGTTTTTTCATTTTCACATGGGCAACAGTATAAATTGGATCCTAAAATTTGTTGGGCAATTTCTCCTGAGTACACAGATACCTCATATGTGGTCATAAACCACTGTTTGGGCGCATGGCAGGGCTCAGAAGGGAAGCAGCGCCATTTGACTTTTTGAATGGAAAATATGCTGGAATATTTAGCGGTTGCCATGTCGCATTTGGAGAGTCCCTGTGTGCCTAAACATTGGAGCTCCCCCACAAGTGACCCCATTTTGGAAACTAGACCCCCTAAGGAACTTATCTAGATGCATAGTGAGCACTTTGAACCCCCAGGTGCTTCACAAATTGATCCGTAAAAAAAAGAAAGTACTTTTTTTTCACAAAAATTTTCTTTTAGCCTCAGTTTTTTTCATTTTCACATGGGCAACAGTATAAATTGGATCCTAAAATTTGTTGGGCAATTTCTCCTGAGTACACAGATACCTCATATGTGGTCATAAACCACTGTTTGGGCGCATGGCAGGGCTCAGAAGGGAAGGAGCGCCATTTGACTTTTTGAATGGAAAATATGCTAGAATATTTAGCGGTTGCCATGTCGCATTTGGAGAGTTCCTGTGTGCCTAAACATTGGAGCTCCCCCACAAGTGACCCCATTTTGGAAACTAGACACCCTAAGGAACTTATCTAGATGCATAGTGAGCACTTTGAACCCCCCAGGTGCTTTACAGAAGTTTATAACGCAGAGCCGTGAAAATAAAATATCATTTTTTTTCTCAAAAAATGATTTTTTAGCCCACTATTTTTTATTTTCACAATGGTTACAGGAGAAATTGGACCCTGAAAGTTGTTGTCCAGTTTGTCCTGAGTACGCTAGTACCCCATAGTGGGGGGGAACCACTGTTTGGGCACACGTCAGGGCTCGGAAGGGATGTAGTGACGCTTTGAAATGCCAACTTGATGGAATGGTCTGCGGGCATCTTGTTACGTTTGCAGAGCCCCTGATGCGCCTAAACAGTAGAAACTCCCACAAGTGACCCCATTTTGGAAACTAGACACCGCAAAGAACTTATCTAGATGTGTGGTGAGCATTTTGAACCTCCAAGGGCTACACAGAAGTTTATAACGCCCGGGCATGAAAATAAAAAAATCATATTTTTTCCACAATCAGGATCTTTTAGTCCCCAATTTTTTTTATTTTCGCAAGGGTAACATGAGAAATTAGACCCCAAAAGTTGTTGTCCAATTTGTCCTGAGTATGCTGATATCCCATATGTGGGAGAAAACTACTGTATGGGCACACGTCGGGGCTCGGATGGGAAGTAGTGACCTTTTGAAATGCCCACTTGATGGAATGGTCTTCGGGCGTCATGTTACGTTTGCAGAGTCACTGATGTGCCTAAACAGTAGAAACTCCCCACAAGTGACCCCATTTTGGAAACTAGATCCCCCAAGGAACTCCTATAGATGTGTGGTGAGCACTTTGAATCTCCAAGTCCTTCACAGAAGTTTATAACGCAGAGCCGTGAAAATATAAAATCATTTTTTTTCCACAAAAATAATTTTTAGTCCCCAATTTTTTTTCCCAATGTTAACAGGAGAAATTAGAACCCCCAAAGTTGTTGTGCAATTTTTCCCGAGTACGCTGATACCTCATATGTGGGGATAAACCACTGTTTGGGCATACGTCGGGGCTTGGAATAAAGGGAGCACTGTTTGACTTTTTGAACGCAAAATTTGCAGGAATCAATGGTGGCGCCATGTCGCGTATGGAGACCCCCTGATGTGCCTAAATAGTGGAAACCCTCAATTCTAACTCCAACCCTAACCCCAACACAACCCTAATGCCTACACACACCTAACCCTAATACAAACCCTAATCATAACCCTAACCCCAACATACCCCTAACCCTAATCCCAACTCTAACCATAAACCTAACTACAAGCCTAACCCTAATTCCAAACCTAACCCTAATTCCAACCCTAACCCAAATTCCAACCCTAACCGTAATTCTAACCTTAGCCCTAATGCTAACCCTAACCCTAGTTCTAACCCTAAGGCTGGGTTCATATTGCGTTTTACCAGCCCGTTCAACACGTAGCGTTGACCGGCTGGTAACGGTATAGCATAACGCGATCGCGTTATGCTATACCCGCTAGCGCAGATGAATCAGCAGATAATCAGCCGCGGATCAGCAGCAAAATCAGTCGCGGATCAGCAGCAAAATCAGTCGCGGATCAGCAGCGAAATCCGCCGCGGATCAGCAGCGAAATCCGCCGCGGATCAGCAGCGAAACCCGCCGCGGATCAGCAGCGAAATCAGCAGCGGATCCGCAGCGAAATTCGCCGCGGATCAGCAGCGAAATCTGCCGCGGATCAGCAGCGAAATCCGCCGCGGATCCGCAGCGATATCAGTCGCGGATCCGCAGCAAAATCCGCCGCGGATCAGCAGTGATATCCGCCGCGGATTAGCAGCGAAATCAGCCGCGGATCAGCAGCGAAATCAGTCGCGGATCCGCAGGGAAATCAGTCGCGGATCCGCAGCGAAATCTGCCGCGGATCAGCAGCGATGTCCGCCGCGGATCAGCAGCGAAGTCCGGCCGCGGATCAGCAGCGAAATCCGCCGCGGATCAGCAGCGAAATCCGCAGCGAGATCCGCTGCCGATCAGCAGCGAAATCCGCCGCCGATCAGCAGCGAAATCCGCTGCGGATCAGCAGCGAAATCCGCCGCCGATCAGCAGCGAAATCCGCCGCGGATCAGCAGCGAAATCCGCCGCGGATCAGCAGCGAAATCCACCGCGGATCAGCAGCGATGTCCGCCACGGATAAGCAGCGAAGTCCGCCGCGGATCAGCAGCGAAATCCGCCGCGGATCAGCAGCAAAATCCGCTAGGAAAAAAAAAAAATTCTTTATTTTTTTTATTTGTCCCTACCTATGATAAAGGGGGGGTTCATTTACTTTTTTTTATTTTGATCACTGTGACAGTTTATCACAGTGATCAAAATAAATTTTTGAACACTGGGGGGCGCACTGCGCATGCGCCGGCCGGCGGGCGCACTGCGCATGCGCCCGCCATTTTCCAATATGGCGGCGCCCATGAAGAGGCCCGGGCGGACGCCGGGCCCGATCGTGGGACATCGGTGGATCGGGAGAGGTGAGTAGGGGGGTCGGAAGTCTGGGGGAGGGGATAGGAAGTGGGGGCAGTGGACCAAAAGAGGAGGGGAGCTGTAAGTGACGGCGGTGACCGATCGCTGCCATCTTTCGGTGGCGGCGGCCGATCACCGCCGTGACTCGGTGTGGGGGGGGTCAGGGCTCGGTCTCCAGCCATGGCAGATGCTATTGCAGCATCGGCCATGGCTGGATTGTAATATTTCACCAATTAAATTGGTGAAATATTACACATTGCTCTGATTGGCTGTTTCACTTTTAACAGCCAATCAGAGCGATCGTGGCCACGGGGGGGGTTAAGCCAACCCCCCTGTGGTGAAGCACAAAGGGTCCTGTAACTGCGGGTCGGGTGACCTTTGAGTGACCCCGGTCTCCCGGCCCGCAGGGACGAGATCCTTTCATGACGCCACATAGGCGTCATGGGTCGGCTTGGCACAGGTTTTCATGACGCCTACGTGGCGTCATGGGTCGGGAAGGGGTTAAAATGGGGGACCCCCCAAAAAATGATGCCTGCCTACACACACACAGACCCGCACACAGATACCCGCACACAGTCTCCGCCCACACAGTCTCCGCCCACACAGTCTCCGCCTGTTATGTTCTGCTACAAGCAATAAGGAAAGAAAGGGATATCTGTCCCTACGATAGAACTAAGCTCGATCCCTACGATGTAACGGGGAATCTGATCCTACGATCAGACCCGCTAAAGTCCTCAGCTAGTCTGTACGAAGACCTATAGATGCGAGGGAGGGATCCCTACAAGAACTAGGGACTGGGAGAAAAGATGGACACCTCCTAACAGAAGTTGTAGCAGTAAAAAGAAAAACAAACAACATAGAACATAGAGGTCAAAAGACCAAGCAAAACTAATTGAGAAAGGTAACAAAGTACCCGACTAGCTTAAGAGTAGAAATTACAATGAAGTCCAGCAAAGCCAGAAGGGCGGAGCAGGATTAAATAGGCAACAAAGGTCATGTGACCAGAAAGATAGAAAAAACCTAACAGGAGAGTTCTAACAGTACCCCCCCCTTCTAAGAGAATCCTCCGGATCCCCTAGGACCAGGCTTACCCGGAAACCTCTTGTGAAACGCTCTGACAAGTCTGGACGCAGAAACATCATCCGCCCCCACCCATGAGTTATCCTCGGGTCCAAAACCCTTCCAAGCGACGAGATACTGCAAACTCCCTCTATACCGTCTAGCATTTAGGATGCGGGAAATTTCATATTCCCCGTCCTCCACCACCGGGGGAACAGTGGCAGAGGCGTCTCCATCCGACACATCGGCTCTTTTCAACAGAGAAACATGAAACACCAGATTAATCTTCCAGGAGGTAGGAACCTCCAACCTAACAGCCGATTGGTTAACAACCTGAAGCACCTTAAAGGGCCCTACAAACTAGGGACCCAATTTTTTAGAAGGAATCCTCAACCTCAGATTCTTAGAGGATAACCAAATCATGTCACCAATAGCAAACAAAACCTCTTGCCGTTTCCTATCAAAGTACCTTTTAGATTTTCTGTTAGCCTCCTGAAGATTACCACGCACATCCGTCCAAACTCTCTCCAAACCACCAGAAAAATTCTCCTCTTCAGGCACGGCCGATACCAATTTGGAGAATGACCCAAACGACGGATGTCTCCCAGTGCAACAAAAAAAAAGGCGAACAACCAGCAGAAGAGGATGTATGGTTGTCTGCCACAAAACAAAGCAAGAACTGCTCAACATCCTGGTTTTTCCTTTCTGTCTGGCCATTAGACTCAAGGATGATATCTGGATGAAAACGACAAATGAACTCCCAACCTGTCACAAAAGGCGCGCCAAAAACGAGCCAAAAACGAGCCACGAACTGAGGTCCCCTATCAGAAACAATGTCAGTAGGAACGCCATGTAGTCTGACAATTTCCTTGACAAAGGCCTTAACGAGAGTCTTAGCGCAGGGCAGTTTGATGAAAGTAACCAAGTGACACATCTTGCTAAAACAGTCCACGACCACCCAGATGACAGTGAAACCCTCATAGGAGGGAAGGTCAGTAATAAAGTCCATAGCCAAATGTGTCCAAGGAGCACTAGGAACCTCCAGAGGGCAAAGCAACCCCGCAGCAGGAGTATGTGAAGACTTAGATCTAGCACACACAGTACATTGACGCACCCACTTAATGACTTCCTTCTGCCATCCAGGCCACCAAAAGCTGCGACCCACAAGTCTCTTAGTCTCAGAGATTCCTGGATGACCTGCCAACCGAGACTCATGACACTCAACAAACAAATCTCTCCTAAAGGTCCCAGGCACAAACAACCTCCCATGGGGAGTGTTAGATGGGGCATTCTCCTGTGCTTTAAGAATCTCATCTTCCAACACAGAGTCCAAAGCAGCAATCACAACCCCTTCTTGTAAAATGTTCTCCTCCTCCTCAGCACCAACCATGGGAAAAAAGCTGCGAGACAAAGCATCGGCTTTCACATTCTTAGTACCTGGGATGTAAGTAACGGAAAAATTAAATTGCGAGAAAAACAGTGCCCACCTAGCCTGACGGGCATTCAAGCGTTTGGCAGCATCAAGATAGATCAGATTTTTATGATCAGTGAAAACCTGAACGGGAAATTCAGCACCTTCCAAGAGATGCCGCCAGTGTTCAAATGCGAGTTTAATGGCCAACAATTCCCGATTACCAATATCATAATTCAGTTCAGTCTCAGAAAATTTTTTTGAAAAAAAGGCACAAGGATGTACTTCATCCGTGTTTTCCTGAGACAACACCGCGCCGACCCCCACAGAAGAAGCATCAACCTCAACCAAAAACGGTTTAGTCACATCAGGCTGCATAAGGATGGGAGCAGAGCTGAACCTCTCCTTTAAAAACACAAAAGCTTCAATGGCCTCAGTAGTCCACTGAACCGCATTAGCACCTTTCCTGGTGAGATCGGTCAGTGGTTTGACAATAATAGAACATTTTTTAATGAATTTGCTATAATAATTGGCGAACCCCAAAAACCTCTGTAATGATTTCAAACCAATAGGCCTAGGCCATTCCTGCACAGCTTGAACTTTCACCGGGTCCATCTCAAAACCTTCGCTGGAGATAATCTAGCCCAAAAAACGAATTCTCCGCTCAGCGAACTCACATTTCTCCAGCTTAGCAAAAAGCGAATTGTCACTCAATAACTGTAATACCTCACAAACGCTCCGCCAATGAGACTCCAGATCCGGCGAATAAATCAAAATGTCATCCAAATACACAACCACATTTTTGCCGATCAAAGGTCTAAGGATGTCATTAATAAGATTCTGAAAAAATGCAGGAGCATTGGTAAGGCCAAAAGGCATAACCAGATTCTCAAAATGACCCACAGGAGTGTTAAAAGCAGTCTTCCATTCGTCACCCTCCTTCATGCGCAACAAATTGTATGCCCCCCCGAAGATCAATTTTAGAAAACCACTTGGCCCCCGCTAACTGGTTAAACAAATCAGGAATCAATGGCAGTGGGTAAGGATTGCGTACAGTAATTTTATTAATCTCACGAAAGTCCAGACAAGGACGTAAACCGCCGTCCTTTTTTTTAACACAAAAAAATCCAACAGCCACATGAGACTTGGAAGGCCTAATGTGACCGGCGGCCAAGCTTGTCTGTATGTATTCCTCCAAAGCCTTTCTCTCAGGAATAGTAAGATTAAATAAACGACTTTTAGGAAGAGTCGCTCCAGGGACAAATTCAATAGTACAATCATAGTCTCTATGGGGAGGTAAAATCTGTGATTCCTTCTCAGAAAAAACTTTCCAAAAATCCTGAATAGGTACAGGTAGTTCCCCTTTATCCACAGCAGCAATACGCCCGTTACAACACTTGTCATAACACTTAGGGCTCCAGGACTTAATTTCATTGGTAGACCAATCCAGAACAGGATTGTGCAATTTTAACCAGGGTAACCCCAAAATCACCGGAGAAGGTAAATTATTCAATACTACTAAATCCAAATTCTCTTGGTGAACACCATTAATAGTGAGGGGAAATTTACAGACCTTGTGAGTAACATTCTTCAAGGGAGAGCCATCAACAGAAACCACGGCAATAGGGGATGACAAAGGTTTAGGTTTTAATTTAAGTTTTTCCAAGAATCCCCCATCAATCACATTCAGAGTAGAACCACAATCGACAAATACCAGAAAATCCATTAATTCTTCCTGAGCAGCAGTAGTGGCAGAAAGAAAGACGCCCTTAGTGTTTAAACAGGCTACACGGGCGAAACTGACCTCTTTTTTTTTTTCTTTGTTCATATGAAGCACACAGTTCTTAATGAAATGGTCAGATTTGCCACAATAAAAGCACAAACCTTCAGAAAACCTGCAGTCTTTTTCCTGAGAGCGGAGTGCCATCGCACCAATCTCCATCGGCTCTCCAATGTCAGTACAGATCCTCTCAAGACTTGGAGCTGACATGGCAGAGGATTTACTCTCATTAACCCTTGCCCGCAGTCTCCTATCCACCCGTATAGCTAATTGCATAGCCTCCTGAAAGTTGCCAGGTATGGGATAAGCAATCAGCAAATCTTTAACCCTTTCACTTAGCCCTGCAAGAAACAAACTTTTCAAAGCTGAATCGTTCCACCCCACCTGAGTAGACCACCGTCGGAAGTGAGTACAATATTTTTCCACATTACCTGATCCCTGCCTCAAACGTCTCAATTCTGTCTCAGTTGATGAGACACGATCAGGATCATCATACAATAACCCCAAAGCAGAAAAAAAACTATCCACTGATCTAAAGCATTGATCACTAGGTTGCAGAGAAAAGGCCCATTCCTGAGGTTCTTTGCGCAAAAGTGACATTATGAACCCTATGCGCTGTGATTCATCACCAGAGGATCTGGGTCTCAAACGAAAATACAACAAGCAAGCATTTTTAAAAGAAAAACAATCTTGTTGTTCACCAAAAAATAAATCAGGCAAACGTACCTTTGGCTCCACGAAATGTGCTCCAGAACAGCTACTCACGTGTTGCTGGAGCTCGGACACCTCCAGAGAGAGTCCCTGCAGGTGTTGAGCCAACTCCTGAACCGACACCATAATGGAAACTGGAAATCTTTCCTTAGAGATATTTTTTTTTCTGTTATGTTCTGCTACAAGCACTAAGGAAAGAAAGGGATATCTGTCCCTACGATAGAACTAAGCTCGATCCCTACGATGTAACGGGGAACCTGATCCTGCGATCAGACCCGCTAAAGTCCTCAGCTAGTCTGTACGAAGACCTATAGATGCGGAGGAGGGATCCCTACAAGAACTAGGGACTGGGAGAAAAGATGGACACCTCCTAACAGAAGTTGTAGCAGTAAAAAGAAAAACAAACAACATAGAACATAGAGGTCAAAAGACCAAGCAAAACTAATTGAGAAAGGTAACAAAGTACCCGACTAGCTTAAGAGTAGAAATTACAATGAAGTCCAGCAAAGCCAGAAGGGCGGAGCAGGATTAAATAGGCAACAAAGGTCATGTGACCAGAAAGATAGGTTTTTTTCTAACAGGAGAGTTCTAACACCGCCCACACACAGTCTCCGCCCACACACTTCCTTTCTGCAGCATTTCTTGCACACACATCCGCAGCAAATCCGAAAATCTTTTTACACCTGTGGTTTTGCTGGGGATTTGACTGACTCAAAGGAAGTCAATGGGTGCAGAAACACTGCAGATCCACAAAAAGAATTGACATGCTGCGCAATATAAACCGCTGCGAATCCGTGTGGATTTTCCTGCAGCATGTGCACAACAATTCAGGATTAGCATAGATTAACATTGGTTGTGCACTACATTGCGGCTTTGGTGCAATTCCGAGTGTCCAAAAATGCTGGGGATCCGCAACTAAATCCGCAACGTGTGCACATACCCTTATACTTTTCCTCTGATTGTTACACTCCTAATTTTGGCTTACAAATACTGATGTAAAATACTGACCAAATGCTGAATGTGTGAAAGTGGTCTTACAATAGGATACATATACATAACCAACAGGTAACCAGGTGAGCATATAACATAATAAGCAGAATGCAATCAGTACTGTGTATTGCTAATAAAATGTTGACCCCCTGGGCCTACTCCTAGGCCGGGATCACACATGCGAGAAACTCGCACAATTCTCGTGTGAGTCTCTCGTATGAACACACCGGCACTGCCGCCAGCACTCGGACCGGAGCGTGCGGCTGCATAGAAATACATGCAGCCGCACGCTGCAGTCCGAGTGCCGGCGGCAGCATCGGGTGTTCATGCGAGAGACTTGCACAAGAATCGTGCAAGTTTCTCGCATGTGTGATCCCGGCCTTACACCTATACAGGTGAAAACTTTTGGCATCACAAGTGGGACTTACACGATATTAGAAAGGTGGCTTTAATGTTATGACTGATTTGTATAATGAACAAGCTATATTGTCATGCTGCAATCCTAAATATCCAATTGCTGAGCTGTGAACTAACCTATGGTAAAATATATATTTTCTTTAAATGTTCATATCTACTCAAAAATATATATAAAATAATTTCCATTTAACACATAAAATGCTTAGTAACACACAAAACCTTTTGTTCATCCCACAAAAAATGAGATATGTGATTGACAAAACATTTACATATGGAAGTGCAGCTTTTCGAGATCTTCAAATTTGATTACAAGTAACCTTTGGCTTTCAATTGGATATACAAAAGCCACAGTTGTTAAGGGCAATTTCCATGCACAGCATGTGGGTCCTGTTCTCCCATCCAGAGACATGATTGTTTACTGTTCACTACTGTTTATGCATTTTAAGCAGTCTGGCCGAGAAAAGCTTCAGAAATCACACTTAAATGGATGCCTGGTAATGATCATGATTTCATTTACACATTTGAATAAATTTCTATCATGATAAGGGCAAATAATCATGGCACATGTTTGGCTTTAAGATTTCAGCTTACACTTTAAATATCCTTTTCCTTCCTAGTAAGTGCATAGTGACAGCTGATGTTTGTAGCATTGGTAAAAGATTTTTAAACATTCTTATGTGGTAATGTATGCCACAAATATTATAAATAACAGATATTTAGGACTTATTTTTGGTAAAAATGTTCTCTTTCCTAACGCCCTTTTAAAAATGTAAAAATGTAACATCTCTTATTCCTTATGAGGTTGTTGCACCTTCTCTGATAATCTATGTAAGAATAGCTATAATCCTTTTGCTCCCAGATAGAAAATGAGCATTTTATGAGTCCAGCTCCAGCTTGATCAGAATTATACAGTCTTTCTCATATGGATTTTTAACCCCTCAGGGGGAGCTTCTTACGGTTTTGTGTTTTCGTTTTTCGCTCCCCTTCTTTCCAGAGCCATAACTTTTCTATTTTTCTGTCAATATGGCCGTCTGAGGGCTTGTTTTTTGTGGGATGAGTTGTACTTTTGAACAACATTGGCTTTACCATGTGGTGTACTAGAAAACGGGAAAAAAATTCCACGTGCGATGAAATTGAAAAAAAAAAGTGCACTCCCACACTTGTTTTTTGTTTGGCTTTTTTACTGGGTTCATTAAATGCTAAAACTGACCTACCATTATGATTCTCCAGGTCATTACGAGTTCATAGATACCAAACATGTCTAGGTTTTTTTTTTATCTAAGTGGTGAAAAAAAATTCCAAACTTTGTTAAAAAAAAAAATTGCGCCATTTTCCAATACTCGTAGCGTCTCCATTTTTAGTGATCTCTGGTTAGCTGAGGGCTTATTTTTTGAGTGCCAAAATTACGTTTTAACTGATACCATTTTGGTGCAGATATGATCTTTTAATGCAATGTCGCGGCGACCAAAAAAAAGTAATTCTGGCGTTTTGACTTTTTTTTCGCTACGCTGTTTAGTGATCAGGTTAATCCTTTTTTTATTAGTAGATCGGGCAATTCTGAATGCAGCAATATCAAATATGTGTATGTTTGATTTTTTTTATTGTTTTACTTTGAATGGGGCGAAAGGGGGATGATTTGAACTTTTATATTTTTTTAAAAACATTTTTTTTTACTCTTGGCATGCTTCAATAGTCTCCATGGGAGACTAGAAGCTGCCACAACCCAATCGGCTCTGCTACATAGAGGTGATGATCAGATCGCTTCTATATAGCAGAATTAATCACTTGTTATGAGCGCCGACCACTGGGTCGCACTCACAGCAAGCCAGCACTGACAACCATAGAGGTCTCCAGGAGACCTCCAGTTGTCATGTTAACACACTGGTGACCCGTGATCATGTGACACGGGTCATCAGTGGGCGTATTTCCGATGCAATTGCCGGAAGCGGTTGTTAAATGCTGCTGTCAGGGATTGACAGCAGCATTTAACGGGTAATAGCCGCGGGTGGATCGCAATTCCACCCGCGGCTATTCCAGGCACATGTCAGCTGTTCAAAACAGCTGACATGTCCTGGGAAAGATGTGGGCTCACCGCCGGATCCCACATCAAAGGGAGGGAGTCCAACATGGGCGTACTGTTAAGCCCGATGTTGGAAAAGGGTTAAAGTAAGTACACCAGCCTCAAGATATTTTTTAATAATATATGTAGTTTATATTGTATAATCTGGTCACAGATCCACTTTAACTTCAGAATCACTTTGTCTAAAAAAATATACTTTTTATATTTATTTTACTTAACCCCTTCAAGACCTTGGATGTGTCCATAGATCAGTGTCAAGCTCAAGCATAAAATTCCATCACCTTTGCAATACTAAGGAAATCCTGAAAACATGACCTGTTGGTGGGTCCTGAGGACTGGAGTTGAGAAACACTGCCATAGATCATGGAAGGGAAGACTTTTCTGACCTTGGACATATGGATACGTCCTAGCTAAAATGTGTCACCGAGAGCGAGTGCACAGTGATTGCATTAAGGTGCTTGTTGATTCTTACAGCAGGGCATTGGGACTCGTCACCATGTGAGGTGGCGCCGCTTACCTACAGCTACAATTGCTGTGATTGGCTGTTCAGTTTTGAACAGCCAATCACAGTGATTTCAGTGTTTCAGACAATAAAAGGAGACCCCAGCATCACCAACCCCAGAGCTGATTGTTGCGATCAGCATCGTCAGTGTGTAGGGACGCGGTCTGACTTCACAGTGACAACCATCCCTGCGTTGCCTCTTTCCAGCTTGGAGACGTTGCAAGGCTGTCTCTGTGCTGTTCTGCTGACAGATCTGCTGACAGATCTGCTGGGACTTCTGGGCCTGTGCTAACACTTCTGTTCCTGTGAAAAGAAAGAAGACGTTCCTGACCTGTTCGTGTACCCAGCTTTTTCCTAATCCACACCAATCCCTTTCCTCCCTTGTAGGGCTCTTACCCATCACCATTAATAGAATCGGTATCGATGTGTTCCTGAAAAGTTGGACGTGTATCATGCGAGTACAATGCAATTTTTCTAACGTAGCATACGTGTGACATCCATATGACATGCGTATGCAATGCAATTTTAACATCAGCTTTTACATAGAGTAAGTCTCTGTCATTTAAAGATAGTTTTCTAACAAAATATTCTTCAATACATAGATCAGTAGATCAGTAGAAAAAAATAAAATAATAAACCAACACAAATACTCCCTGTTCTAATGTAATCCATTTAATAACGAGTGTCCCACGACGATCTCCCGTGTACAGTTGTCGCATCGGGAGATGTGGCCGCTCTACAGTGCCTCCGATGCAGTGATAGGAGGTATTCTTTCGCAGTGGATCACTCCGCCCTGTCAGAGGTCACCGGAGTTCGTCCTGTCACTTGCGGCACCGCTGCATGGGAAAATTCTCACGCAGCGGTAGTGCAGTGAGGTGAGAGCACGAACTCCGATGAACTACACTGCGGGAGTATTGTCAGTGTGTCACTGGAGGCCCTGTAGATCTCCCGATGAGACAGCTCTACACGGGAGATCGTCATGGGACACTCGTTATTAAATGAATTACATCGGAACAGTGAGTATTTGTGTTGGTTTATTATTTTATTTTTTTTGCAGGAGATCGAGGGCGTCGCAGGATCTAGGCGTATAATAAATATGGGAAACTGTGCTGTGGTTTATTTCATTAAAATACTTTATTCTGGCTGTGTCTTTATTTACCATATAACAACTATAGGATTAGTAATGGATCGGTGTCTTATTGACACCTCTCCATTACTAAGCCATGGGCTTGATGCCATCTTACAATACAAAGGTGACATCAACCCCACAACTATTACCCCACTTGCCACGGCTACAGGGCAAGTGAGAAAGAGAGAGGCTAAGTGCCGGAATTGGTGCATCTTAGAGATGCGCTATTTCTGGGGCGGCTGAGAGCTGGTGTTTTTAGTCAGGGGGTAATATCCATGGCCCCTTCCTAGGCTATTAATATCAGCCCGCAGCTGTCAGCATAGCCTTTTCCAGCTATTAATTATAGAGGGACTCCATGTCATTTTTTTTGGGGCCCCCCTATTTTAATAGCCAGTAAAGGCTAAATATACAGCTGTGAGCTGATATTAATAGCCCGGGAACATCGATGGGTATTACCCCCTTCCCAGGCAATAAACATCGGTCCCCAGCCACTGGCTATCCCTGTTCTGATTTTGAAAATTGAGCGGGAGCTCACGCCATTTTTTTTACATTAAACAGATATTGCATTTAAGGCCAGTGTCACACTTCTGTGTGTGATGCGAGAAACTCACGCGTGTCTCTCTAATCTACACCCGGCACTGCCGCCGGCACTTGGACCGGAGCATGCGGCTGTATGTATTTCTATGCAGCCGCACACTCTGGTCCAAAGTGTCGGGTGTTGATGCGAGAGACTCACGCAAGTTTCTCACATCACACTCGCAAGTGTGTCACCGGTCTAATGCAGATTTTGTGTGTGTATGTCTTTATTTAACTCTTTATGTACCATGTTATGTTCATTACTAAATATTGTGCTTGGTATTATCTATCTACAGTATAGACAGATCTATCTATCGATAGATAGATCTAAATCTATCGATTGATATATCTATCGATAGATAGATCTATCTATAGACAGATCTATCTATCGATATATATATCTAAAGATCGATAGATACACAGTACAGACCAAAAGTTTGGACACACCTCATTTAAAAAATTTTCTGTATTTTCATGACTATGAAAATTGTACATTCACACTGAAGGCATCAAAACTATGAATTAACACATGTGGAATTATATACTTAACAAAAAAGTGTGAAACAACTGAAATTATGTCTTATATTCTAGGTTCTTCAAAGTAGCCACCTTTTGCTTTGATGACGGCTTTGCACGCAGAAAAGGTGAATGGATGGACTCTACATGCCTGGTTCCCACCGTGAAGCATGGAGGAGGTGGTGTGATGGTGTGGGGGTGCTTTGCTGGTGACACTGTTGGGGATTATTCAAAATTGAAGCGGTGAGCGGTCCAGCTCACCCCAAACCATCTCGATTGAGTTCAGGTCTGGTGACTGTGGAGGCCAGGTCATCTGGTGTAGCACCCCAACACTCTCGTTCTTGGTCAAATAGCCCTTACACAGCCTGGAGGTGTGTTTGGGGTCATTGTCCTGTTGAAAAATAAATGATGGTCCAACTAAACCGGATGGAATAGCATGCTGCTGCAAGATGCTGTGGTAGCCATGCTGCTTCAGTATGCTTTCAATTTTGAATAAATCCCCAACAGTGTCACCAGCAAAGCACCCCCACATCATCACACCACCTCCTCCATGCTTCACGGTGGGAACCAGGCATGTAGAGTCCCATCCATTCACCTTTTCTGCATGCAAAGCAGTAATCAAAGCAAAAGATGGCTACTTTGAAGAACCTAGAATATAAGACATATTTTCAGTTGTTTCACACTTTTTTGTAAAGTGTAATATATAATTCTACATGTGTTAATTCATAGTTTTGATGCCTTCAGCATGCTTCTACAATTTTCACAGTCATGAAATACAGAAAAATCGTTGAATGAGAAGGTGTGTCCAAACTTTTGGGCTGTACTGTATGCTGGACAACTATGTAACCCATACTAGAGAATTTTAACAGTATTGTGAGTGTATAAAACACATGGTGAGACATATATGATAATATTGTGACGTTCCACAGTGTCTGTAGACGGGGGGTACTCGCTTTGCTGGTCTTGAGGTAAGCACTGGCACACTCAGAGTTAAAACAACAGTACATTTAGTTTATTACAGCAGCCATAAGACAAAAATACAGTCTCACATTGATCCGATCAGCACAATACGGATCCCTGTCCGTTACCTGTTGGTGTCGGCCACACAGGTTCACGGAGGCCTCTTAGCTTCAGAGGTATCCAGTAAACATCAAATCAGTCTCCTTCTCACCAATACTTCTCATGGCTTGAGCACAGTCATGCTGACCCTGGTCATCATACCACAGACTCCTGTCTATCACCTGTTGGCCACGCAGGTTCCCGGACCCCTCTTAACCTCAGAGGTATCCAATCAATATTTCTCACTTCTTTCTGACCCCGATCAGTGTCACTCACGGTTTTCAATACCGTCCACTCCTCTGGCTCAAGCTCGCCAGCACTGCTTCCACAGTCTGTGCAACATCCAGCCTGGACGTCAAGGGAGCTCTGTCCAGGCTGACAGACTCCCACACACTCACAGTCTACACTCTCTCTCCATGTGCCAAACACTTCCTTACATACATGTAGCCACTCCCACAAGTGAGGTATGGATCACATGGTCTGGTCACATGCTCATGACCTCATCACAGGTCCTCAAAACTCACAACCATCAGTGGGCGGTGTATGTGTGGTTAGCCAGTCCTACCCAGCTCTCCAGCTAACCCTGTAAGCCACCCTAGAAAATAAACACAACTCTTGTAGGACTACAAGTCCCAGAACAACATTACTTTGGCTTACAACGCAGAGGAGCTATGCGACACATACCTGCCATTTACAACCATGCCGGGGACTAGCTTTCCATCCAAATCACGCCTCCATGCATATCTTGAGGAGCATATACAGCGCCGCATGGGTCACTACACCACAACATATATTAAATATATGAACCCCTTTCTGACATGAGACATACTATCCCATCCAGGTGACCTGGGCCTGTATGACCAGTGACGAGATAGTACATCTCATGCTATGAGACGCGATCGGACGCTCTCCCGGGGTGAGCGCGGCCGATCGGTGCCGGGTATCAGCTGATTTTCACAGCTGACAACCGACACTAAGTGCCAGGTGCGGTCATGGACCGCTCCCGGCACTTTAACCCCCGGCACACTGCGATCAAAGATGATCGCAGCGTTACGGCGGCTGCAGAGGGGCTGACAACCCCTCTGCTTTTGGATTGGAGACCCCAAGGCATGCTGCAGGGTCCCGATCGTTCCCATGGAGACCCAGGTGTCGTCACAACGACATCCGAGTCTCCAGGTCAAAGAGACTTCCTGACATGCGCAGTGCATGTCAGGAAGTCTCAGGTTAGTAGCTATAGAAGCTGCAGCACTGACAGCTTCTATACCATGCAGATCTGCATGCCATAGAAGCGATCAGCAGCAGAAAATGAGTGTCCCATAGTGGGACAATGTGTAAAAATAAGAATTAAATTTAAAAAATAAAATTGTAAAAAAATTTTTTTAAAATAATAAAAAAAATCAATACTTATATCAATAAATAAATATTTTAGTGGAAAAAAAATCTAAATAATAAAGTACACATATTTAGTATCTCCGCATCCGTAACAATCCACCCTATAAAACCCTATAAAACTGTCCCACTAGTTAACCCCTTTAGTGAACACCACTAAATTGATTTTAACAGGGAAAAATGCAAAGTACTACATCTGGGCAATAAAAATGAAAAAAGCATATACAAAATGGGAGGAATAGGGCTAAGTAACAGCACATGTGAAAAAGACTTAGGTATACTAATTGATCACAGACTTAACATGAGTCAACAGTGTGATGCAGCAGCAAAAAAGGCAAATGCAATTCTAGGATGTATCAACAGAAGCATACAGTCTAGATCACGTGAGGTCATTATTGCCCTCTACTCCTCTTTGGTCAGACCTCATCTAGAATACTGTGTCCAGTTTTGGGCACCACATTTTAAAAAAGACATCAACAAACTGGAGCAAGTTCAGAGAAGAGCCACCAGAATGGTGACCGGTCTGCAAACCATGTCCTATGAGGAACGGTTGCAGAATTTGGGAATGTTTAGTTTGCAAAAAAGAAGACTGAGAGGAGACTTAATAGCTGTATACAAATATCTCAAGGGCTGTCACATTGTAGAAGGATCATCTTTATTCTCATTTGCACAAGGAAAGACTAGAAGCAATGGGATGAAACTGAATGGGAGGAGACACAGATTAGATATTAGAAAAAACTTTTTGACAGTTAGGGTGATCAATGAGTGGAACAGGCTGCCACGAGAGGTGGTGAGTTCTCCTTCAATGGAAGTCTTCAAACAGAGGCTGGACAGACATCTGTCTGGGATGATTTAGAGAATCCTGCTTTGAGCAGGGGGTTGGACCAGAAGGCCCAGGAGGTCCCTTCCAACTCTACCATTCTATGATTCTATGATAAAAAAACAAGGCAAAAAAATAATGCTTTATCATCATACCGCCGAACAAAAAGTGCAATAACACGCGATCAAAAAGACGGATATAAATAAACATGGTACCGCTGAAAACGTCATCTTGTCCCGCAAAAAACAAGCCCCTGTACAGCATCATCAGTGAAAAAAATAAAAAGTTATACCCCTCGGAATAAAGCGATGCAAAAATAATTATTTGTTCTATAAAATAGTTTTTATTGTATAAAAGGGCCAAAACATAAAACAATGATATAAATGAGGTATCGCTGTAATTGTACTGACCCGACGAATAAAACTGCCTTATAAATTTTACCACACGCGGAATGGTATAAACGCCTGCTCGAAAAGAAATTCATGAATTGCTGGTTTTTGTTCACTCTGCCTCCCAAAAAACGGAATAAAAAGCGATCAAAAAATATCATGTGCCCGAAAATGGTACCAATAAAAACGACAACTCGTCCCGCAAAAAACAAGACCTCACATGACTCTGTGGGACAAAATATGGAAAAATTATAGCTCTAAAAATATGGTGATGCAAAAACGTCCCCAAACAGTGGTTTACCCCACATATGGGGTATCAGCGTACTCATTACAAATTGCACAACAACTTTTGTGGTCCAATTTCTCCTGTTACCCTTGGTAAAATAAAAAAAATTGGATCTGAAGTAAATATTTTGTGAAAAAAGTTAAATGTTCATTTTTTTAAAACATTCCAAAAATTCCTGTGAAGCACCAGAAGGGTTAATAAACTTCTTGAATGTGGTTTAGAGCACCTTGAGGGGTGCCGTTTTTATAATGGTGTCATTTTTGGTTATTTTCTATCATGTAGACCCTCAAAGTGACTTTAAATGTGATGTGGTCCCTAAAAAAAATGGTGTTGCAAAAATGAGAAATCGCTGGTCAACTTTAAACCCTTATAACTTCCTAACAAAAAAAAATTTTGGTTCCAAAATTGTGCTGATGTAAAGTAGACATGTGGAAAATGTTATTTAGTAACTATTTTGTGTAACATATTTCTCTGATTTAAGGGCATAAAAATTTTAAGTTTGAAAATTGCAAAATTTTCCAAATTTTTGCCAGATTTCCATTTTTTTCATAAATAAATGCAAGTTATATCGAAGAAATTTTACCACTATCATGAAGTACAATATGTCACAAGAAAACAGTCTCAGAATCGTTCCAGAGTTATAACCTCATAAAGGGACAGTGGTCAGAATTGTAAAAAATTGGCCCGGTCATTAACATGCAAACAACCCTCGGGGGTAAAGGGGTTAAACAATAATGTAACTCATAATAGAGGATATTAACGGAGTCCTAAAGAGAGGGGCCCTGAAAAATGAAAAATCAGATAAATGTATAATTAATAGGAAAGTTCATATTCTCTATTAAGACCTAATGGGGTGAGAGTCTGGAGCGTATGGATCCAAAAAGACTCATGTTCCTTCGATCTTTTAACCCTATCACCCCCTCTTCTTGATACTGGGACATGATCAATGATTTGATACTTAAGCTGGACAATACTATGATTTCTCTGCTGGAAGTGTGCAGGAATGGGAAGAAGTGTACGTCCACATGTAATGGTGGACTTATGTTGGGAGATACGGTCTCGGATATGTTGGGTAGTTTCCCCAACATAACCGAGACCGCAAGGACACTTGATTAAATAGACAACATAAGTAGATTCACATATGAAATTTCCCTTAATGGGGTACCTGCGACCTGAGCGAGGATGCGTTAAAGAATCTCCCTCTAGAACATTGTAGACATCCTGGAAATAGGAAGGTCCAAGACCCTTTGTCTGAATCCCTTATTAGAGGAACCCACATCAGCCCTGATCAGGTGATTTTTACTTTTGTGAGATCTCTTATTGCAAATAATTGGTCTTGAATTAATTCTGGAACTTGGGGATAAGCACTCTGAAGAATGTCCCAATGTCTAAGTATGCAGTGGCTGATACGGTAGTTAAAGGGATGAAAGATTATAACAAAGGCCAAACGAGATGTCTTAGGAAGTATTGTAGATGTTCTATGTTCATTAGTTTTGTCGCCCAAAATATGACATCTCCTGATGTCTTATGCAGCGGGTATCGGGGTGGGAGACAATTCTGTTAATTCTATGATGTTGGGATTTAGGCAGTGCTTTTTTAATATGTTGTGGGTGGCAACTAGAATATGACAAAAGACTATTTTTGTCTGTGGGCTTAATGTACAAATCAGTTTCTATGCTGCCATCTGTTAGGGTTCGAGTTCCCGCTGCTGCACAAGGGGAGTCTCGAAACAGTCCCGCTGCAGTCCCCCATTCATCTCCGTCCGCAGAGGAGCCTGCTCAGCGAAGACGTCGGTCCCAGTGTCTCGCCCAGTCTAACAGTGTGCAGAGGATTACTGCTGTTCCTCCAGGCTCTGCTATTGTGGCCAGTACTGGTTAGCGGCGAGCAGACATCTTTAGGACCAAGTCCTTGTTTTCCCCTTCTGAGCATGCCCAGAGTGAGATCTCTCATTGGAGATCAGGGGTCACATGCTCAGGCACTGCAGCAGCTCCTATTGTCCGCCAGGAAGGTCCTCTGACTACTGGTGTTCTGGAACAGTTTCTCATTGGTCCTTGTTCCTGGAAGGTCCTGTAGCTGTTGCTATAAAAGGGTGGCATGGCTGGGCCGCCATGCGCTAATATCAATCGTCATATGCTTTGCGCCAGTGTGGTCATGCGTGTGTGTGGTTAGGGCCTGGCTGAAATAAGCCCCTAGAATACAGACTTAATCGGTGAGGAGTTTGGTATGCTAGCTGGTCAGGGTCGGTGTCCTAGATGCCCTAGATTACCGGCATAACCGGTGAGGAGTTTGATTGCCATATTCAGGGCCTGGAGTTCAGACGCCATAGATTGCGGGTGTCTCCCGCGAGGACATTAGCGCATGATCACGTTCTATGTTCGCTTAGCAGTCAACTGTGTACCTGGGTGCCTGACAGGACACAGAAGTTTGCCTCTGTGGCTCTGTGACGTAACAGGGTTCGCTTTAAACGCTAGACAGCGCCCTAGCGTGTTTATTTTGCACACATCGCCATATAGCGCTGCGGCACTCCTTCTAGCGGCTCTGTGGAATAACAGAGTTCGCACATATTGCCACAGCGCATTACGGCGTTTATTTTGGCGACTCTGCGGGATAACAGAGTTCGCTTCTTGCGCCATTTTACTAGCAGCAGGCTCCGCCTGCACGGTGGACCCCGGGCTGCGAACGCACCTCTTTACATCATATATTTGGTGCGTTCCGCAGACCCTAACACCGTCAGCCTGAATTGTGACTATAGCGTCCAAGTTATTAATGGAACTTTAGTCATGATGAATGGAAAAAGTAAGTCCGGGCACACAAGAATTCAGATCATTGTGGAAGAGGAGGAGGGTCTCTTCATCACCTGTCCAAACAAAAAAGACATCATCAATATAACGTCTCCAATAAATGATGTGTGATATGAAACTTGGATGAGAATATACATAAGAGGTTTCAAAATGCCCCATAAATATACTGTCATAAGGGGTTACACATTAGATCCCATGGCTGTGGCTCTTCTTTGCAAGAAGAATCGATTTTCAAAAAGAAAGACATTTTTGGTAAGAATCAATGTAAGTAAACCTTTACATAAATTTAATTCATCATTAGAAAAATTGGTATGTTTTGAAAGGAACATGACGACAGATTCCAAGCCTTCTTGGTGCCCTATACTCGTGTAAAGGCTATTTAAATCCATGGTAACCGATTTACAGCCTGTTGGTAGAACTTCTAAAGTATTAAGGGATGCTAAAAAGTCCATTAGATATGATTCAATGAGTGGAACCAGAGGAGACAAGATTTTTTCAAGTGTGATTGCTAGGGGAGACTAAATAGAGTTGGTGGAGGCCACTATCGGACGTCCAGGGGGTTTAAATAAATTTTTGTGAATTTTAGGGAGGGTATAAAACATCGGGATCACAGGGTGTTGGTTAATCAAAAAAATCCCCTTGTTTCTCATCTATTGTTCCTAACTTTATAGCAGTGAGCACACCTTATTCACGTCAAGTAGGTCTCATGGCAGGCAGGAGAGCCATGCACTAAGTGGAAAACAGAAGCTATAATTAAGGAAGGTACTGCCAGGAACTGGCCGCTCACAGAAGGAGCCCAGATGACGCCCACTCAGATCCAAAGTCCCAATTACACTGGTTAAGACCCGAGGACCAGATCCTTACTGGTCAAGCCCCAGAGCTTAAATTGTGAAAATCAAGACCTGAACCCCAGATCTATGCAAGTCAAGTTCCAGAGGCCAAACAACGCCAGCTGAGAGCCGGAGTCCAGCCCTCTTTCCTCTAGGCCTAGGAGACACCCACCGTCTGTCAAGCACTGAAGATCCAAGAGGAGACATCGACCAAGGGAGGACGCTTGTGGCTAAACGAGGGAAACATGAGTGAGAACGGCGATCACCTCCTACACCAATGTATGGTGCAGGGGTCGGCCTAAGTTAAGACAACAGGTGAGGTTGGTGATGACTGGGGCGATAAAAGCTCAGTGTTTTTTGATTTACTTCACTAGGTGCACTTGCGACCTAGCAGGAATACCCAGTGATCCCTACTAGGGACTTTGTGCCAAGAGGAGTTAGCATATAAGCTCACCCAGAAACGGGTGTTTCAATGCCTGCAGAAGAGACACTAGTACAATCTTTTAACAGACTTCTCTGATTACTCTAATTGGACTGCAACATTTATTTGTGTTTTGAATTGTATAACCTAGTTGAATTTGTGCTGTTTCCTAATGTTAAACTCCTTCCCCAGCTCCACAAATTTTTGCCATACCAGAAGAAATAGTTTTCTTGTCTGTTCTGCCTCATGCTAGTCTGTGTGTTGTATTCGGTTACCAGCCTATATTTGGCATAGTCGGCAGGATGTAGCACTCAAGCGCAGAGATAGTGGACAAGTTGGTGACTGAGTGTAACATGCATGCCGGCATCACTGCATGGCTTCCCATCTCCCATCAGGCTGATACATCGTCTTACTCACCACTCCGGGCCATGCTGTGAGTTTTGCCCTCTGCCTGCTCCATGCTGTGAACCTCATGTCCTCTGCTTGCTGTGTGCATACTTCCTGGCTGTGTTCTCTAGGGTAGCAGCGCCTGCACTTCCTGAGTTTTATAGAGAAAGCGTGCACATTCCTAATGTGTCCCCAACCTATTGCTAAGAGGTAGGGGTACTTAAGGCATCTCCTCTAATTAGTAGATGCCTGAGCAACAAACTCTCTGTCGGCTTTCTGCTATTGAGTTGCCAGGTCCTGTCCTGTTTCCGTCACCCTGAGGGCCGTATACCCAGGCCCATACCTGTATTCTATGTGTCTTGTCTTCACCACTCCGGGGGCTTTATACCCAGGACCGTACCTGTATTCTATGTGTCTTGCTTCTGTCACTCTGGGGGGCTGTATACCCTGGCCTGAATCCTTTGTCTTGAACTTGTTCCTGTGTATGACCTTGTCTTTACTAAGTCCTTTACCTGTAGGGATCCTTGTCTGAAGCCTTCCCTACACTGCTGTGTCTATCCTTGCTCTGCTCCCTCACTGCCTCAGTGGCTCTGCTCTCTCTTTGCCTCAGCAGCTCTGCTCCCTCTTTGCCTCAGCAGCTCTGCTCTGCTCCCTCTTTGCCTCAGCAGCTCTGCTCTGCTCCCTCTTTGCCTCAGCAGCTATGCTCTGCTCCCTCTTTGCCTCAGCGGCACTGCTCTCCTCCCTCTTTGCCTCAGCGGCACTGCTCTGCTTCCTCTTTGCCTCAGCAGCTCTGCTCTGCACCCGTCCCGCATCCTGCGGCTCTGCTCTGCACCCGTCCCACATCCTGTGGCTTGACTCTGCTCCCGTCCCGCATCCTGCGGCTCTGCTCAGCTCCCATTCTGCTTCAGTGGCTTTTTGTCCTTCCAGTCTGAACTGGTTCCTACCTGTTCCCTTATCCCACTCGTACCTGCCAGTGTTCCTGTGCTTCCCAAAACAGTTCCTGTTCCTCCAGTCTGAACTGGTTCCTACCTGTTCCCTTATCCCACTCGTACCTGCCAGTGTTCCTGTGCTTCCTGAAACAGTTCCTGTTCCTCCTGTCTGAACCCCCACCTGTCAGCCATGCCCACTTGCCTGCAAGAGTGCCAGCCGTGCCCACCTGCCTGCCAGAGTGCCAGCTGTGCCCGCATGCCTGCCAGAGTGCCAGCCCTGCCTGCCTGCCAGTACATCATCCGTGACCACCAGTACTTGCCAGTCTAAACCTCAGCTTCCTTCTGTACTTGCCTGCACCTGTCTTTAGTGTCCTGTTCCTCCATGGATCAGCTGCTACTGCCAGACGGCGCCCAGGAGTGGTACCTGGCAGCTACCTGCCACACAAGACTGACCTCACCACTAGAGGCTCCAGTGAACACCAAGGTAGCTGCTTAGTCACACCCCTCCAGGGTTAGTCTGCTTTGTGGCACAGTGGGGCCACAATCCTCTCTCGCGCCATCCAGTCTGGGTGTGAGCATTACACTGAGCCTGCTAGGTGAAATTTACTCCTGGAGGCTATGCTCAGCAACCTCCTGAAGTTCATGGGAAGCAATATATCACTGTGGGATTGGGTAGGAAGACAGAATAGCATGCTGCGCATGTACCCTCTGACATCCGCCGTACAGGCAGAGTTAGCCTTTTTGACTCTTGATGGGGAGACCCCATAGACAGTCATGTACTGCCAGCCTAGAGACTGCTGTAACACTGTGGACAAAATGATTAAAATTTTACAGGACATGCATGGTGACACCGGTGGCGTAGGGCACCTCCGCATGCATTTATTTTGGCGAGTCCAAGGGAAAGTTAAACCATAGTCCAGTATGTAAATGTGCTGCAGGAAATGATTACCCATATCACTGAGAATACCCAAGATGAGTTCCGAGTTAGATGAAGCACTACAGTTAGTTATGAGTGAACCCATGGATGTTGGAGTTTGCTGGGTATGAGCGGACTTTTTAAAAAGTCCAGTGCGGGCCCAAACTTGAACCCAGACTCCGAGCCACATTTAAGTCAGTGGTCACCAGAACTCAGAGCTGTAAAAAGGTCGGAGTAAGGGCTAAGGGGCTGCAAAAGGAATCAAAATAGAGGTAAGAGCAGGACAATTGCTCTGCACACTAACATGGATAGGAAAATTACTTAAAGAGGTTCTGTCACCATAGCAATCATGGTAAAATAAAAAGTAAATAAATAACATACAAATTTTAACAGTGCCCCCACAGAAACTGAAGCTTGCTACCGTCAGTCCAGTTAAAAATTTCACCTACAGAGCATGGAGCAGAGCACCCCCACAGAAGCAGCTTGCAAATATTCTCCCACAAAGCGTAGGCCAGATTAGCCCCACAGAAGCAGCTTACAAATTTCACTAACAGATCATGGGGCAAAGTACCCCTACATTAGCTTTCACCCACAGAGCCAAACTTTTATCTTCAATAGCATAGAGTGGAACAGCAACAGATAAAATGCTTGAAGTTTGATTGTGGATATAGCAGGCGGTCTGCTGCGAGGTTTGCTACCACTAGTCCCAGACACTTTGCCTTGGGCACGCCTCCCTAATGCTGTTGCCCTAGGGTCCCGGGCTCCCGAAGTGCTTTCCTTGAAATAATTATTGTTACAAACAGGCAACCACGCCTGAATACTTCAGCTAGGGATAATGGAATCGTACTTCGTTTTTTTTTGTTTGTTTGTTCAGACTGATTAAGAGAGGAATAGGTGGAACACAAAGTGAAGGAACTGGAGTCTCACTCAGTCATCCAATCTCAAACCAACCACAGGCAGTGTTGTACCACATTCAAGGAAGGCAGCAGTCAAGCAAATGGACCACTTCTCAACTGAGTCAGCAGCTGATATTGCAAGACAAAATATTTATCCATTACAATTTAGAGGCCTTTGATTTTGGAGTGCGTGGTTAAATCCTTTAATGAGTTTAAGGCCCAGCCATAAAGGTAGAGTAAAATTATTTTTTGGGCACACTGCTCGTACACACAGCTGCAGAGTACACAGAGACTTTTGGGCATAGTACCCCTACAGAAGCTAATAACAAATTTCACCCACAGAGCATGTTTCCACATTTATCGCACAGGAGTTGATAACAAATTTCACCCATAGAGCATGTTTCCACATTTATCGCACAGGAGTTGGTAACAAATTTCACCCACAGAGCATGTTTCCACATTTATCCCACTGAAGCTGATAAGAAATTTCACTCATTTCAGACAGTGGGGCACAGTACCTCCACAGGCAGGGTTGAAGAGTACACACAGCAGCTTAAAGGCACAATACTCCCACAGACATGGGTTAAAGAATGCACACAGCGGCTTTTGGCACAGTACTATCACAGACATCCAATATGCTCAAAAAAGAGAGAGGACAGCACCTCCAAAAATCATACAATGATCTAATTCCTCTGGGCAAAATATATAACTGAACATAAGGTTCTTAGTTTAACATTCTGATCAGACTGTATGAAGCCCACTGCCACGTCACAGCAAACCTCGTAGTGGGTCCTACAGCCTTAATGGAGCAGAGCCGCGCGCCGACCACCGCCACAGCGGCAATGCACCAGCAGGGCAGACGGCCTGGTGCCCCACAGGCCCATGCTGCAAGACTGAGTCCTCATGACTCCAGACCGCGCCGCCCCACCAGCACAAAACCACAGAAAAAATGGCCGCCACACAGCATCCACACCAAATGAAAGGAGTACTGAAACTCACCTTCCTCCAGCTCTGCAGTGAGAGCAGAAATGGGCTGCACCCCTTACTTTGCAGTCTCCTGCTAATTAAAATCACCTATGCAAAATGGGAAGAGTGCACATCCAAGGAAAAAAAAAAGGACAGAACATGCAATATGCTCAAAAAAGAGAGAGGACAGCACCTCCAAAATTCATACAATGATCTAATGCTTCTTGGCAAAGTAAGGGGTCTAGCCCATTTCTGCTCTGACTGAAGAGCTTGAGAAAAGTAAGTTTCAGTACTCCTTTCATTTGGTGTGGGTGCTTGTGTGGTGGCCATTATTGCTGTGGTTTTGTGCTGGTGGGGCGGCGCGGTCTGGAGTCATGGGGACTCAGTCTTGAAGCGTGGGTGCTGTGGGGCACCAGGCCGTCTGCCCTGCTGGTGCATTGCCAATGTGGCTGTGGTCTGCACGTGGTTTGCCGTGACATGGCAGTGGGCTTCATACAGTCTGATCAGAATGTTAAGCTAAGAACTTCATGTTCAGTTATATATATTTTTTCCGAGAGGAATTAGATCATTGTATGATTTTTGGAGGTGCTGTCCTCTCTCTATTTTCTATTATCTCTTATTATTATTATCTCTATTATCACAGACGTTTGCAAAAAGTAGAAAAATATGTTTACACGCACATCACTCCCACCGAAACAGATGAAAAAAAACTTTTGGTTCCGCATGGTACTATCACAGACATGGGTGCAGAGTACAAAAGTACACAGAGTATTTTGTAAAACTGTGCACATGCAAAACCTAATATTGTCCCTCACTCCAGCTGCCTCCTATCCCTACACTAATGAGAGCATAATGGTGGCACTCATGATCTGGACTTTATACAGGCACTTGCTGTTCCAGCCAATCACAGCCATGCCAATACTTGATGACTGTGATGGCTCCGGAAGCGCCCAAAATCTGAAAGCATGTTGATTGGCTGTCCTGTAACCTTTCAACAAGCTTAATTAGACTGGTGAACCCAAACAGGAAAACAGACATACAGTAAAAAGTCTGTGTTTGGGGTACGGTATAGAAAACCAGGTGTCTGGTACGAACCCCGAACTTTCTAGTTTGGGTTCGCTCATCTCTAATGGAGCATGGATAAATCTTTAAAGGCTGACAAGAATGTCACGCAACACAAAGTTTATAGCAAGAATGAATTAACCTTTTGTTTCCCTTGACTCACTTGAAAAGACTCCAAACCATTAGGCCACATTCACACGTTCAGTATTTGGTCAGTATTTTACCTCAGTACTGGTAAGCCAAAACCAGGAGTGGATGATAAATACAGAAGTGGTGACGTGTTTCTATTATAATTTTCCTATAATTGTTCCACCCCTAATTTTGGCTTACAGATACTGATGTAAAATACTGACCATGTGAACATGGCCTTATTGTGATTATGGCAAAAGGAAAGATATTTTAGAACTATGCATTACTTTTGTTACTAAATATAATTAATTGCAGTGCATGTTGTGCTGCAGTCTTCTACTAATCAATATAACTTTAAAGCCTTTCAAGTACTTTCAGTGCATTTAAAAAAAAAAATTGTCAACATTTCTTTCCATATCATATTCTGTAACAAAGATAAAAATTTGAAATCTTGCTATTTTCACACTAGCCTCTGGGTTTATTCTAGACTTATATTACCTGTTGTTTCAGGAAATCCATATGTACATTAGTAGCAATAGACTGATTCGGAAGCTTTTGTGTTGAAGCATCTAATGATCATGTGTAAACCTCATTGCGAAGAGGGGAAGTTGACACATCATCTATCATGAATTTTATTTTTCTTTAAATGTAATTGTGTGTGTGTGTTTCTTCAAATACTTCATTAAGTCATGCCTAGAGAACTAAGTTGAGACTTAGGGTATGTTTCCAAGGTCAGGAAACATTCAGTATTTGCTGCTGATTGGACGCTGAGAACAGCCGCAGCGTCCAATCCACAGCATCCAGATGTTACAGTATAGTGGATGTGATTTTATGAAATCCCGTCTCCACTATGCGTGCAGGGCTGCATCCGGCGGCACTGCGCATCTGGACATGTGGACCGTTTTTCCAGACCACAGCATGTCTATTTATCTTGCGGAGACGCTCCGTCTCCGCAAGATAAATAACCCTGTCTATGGATACGATGTGGTGATTCACGCATGTGTTCAAAAGGGGGCAGCGCTTTGGGCAGAGCGGGGTTTCAAAGCGCTGCCAGTACACCCCGTGGAAACATACCCTAAAAAGCTTGGTTTGTAACATCGTTTGTTTTTTTTCTATCCATTGAAAGGTATCATATATACAGGATAATATTTTGTGATGAATACGTAGTAAAAATTATAGTCCAGCTGTGATTGTTTTTATCCCTTATAAATGTTTTAGCTATTTGCATATTCAATTATGCAAATAGATAAAACACTTATAAGGGATAAAAACAAAACAAAAATGAAGAAGCAATTCAGCAGGAGTTAAATGAAAGCACCACACAAACTACCGATGCGTAGAAAGGTGTGCAGCAAGTCTACCTTGTAGTGGAAATGACCGGCGGGGCGACAAGTCATCGACACCACTCGACGTGATGATGTTTTCCATCGCTGTCGCTGAAGTTCATTGCACTCTCACTTCTCATGAACCAAAGTATGTGCAGTCCAAGTTTCAGTATGGTCGACAGTTTCTTTCAGAAGCTATAGCAATTTTCCGGGTAGCGTAGCGAGTGAATCGCCCTGTATTAGAGAGGGAGCTAGTGTTAGAGAAGGTTTTATCACTAGTTGTAAAGGTATAAGTGTTTTATCCATTAGCATATTCCATTTCTATTAATAGAAATCTTATGGCCACTGTGCTTCTCTCTTAGGCCTTCTTTACATGTCCATTTTTTTTATGTCCGTATCTGGTCCCTTTTTAAGGACCGTAAATATGGCTATACGCACACTCGTATTCAATGATGGTGCGCAGATGTCAGTTTTTCACATGGACCATGTGTTCATGTGAAAAACCCTCAGACATGTCCTTTTTTTTCAAGCAGCATGGACAAAATGTGTGCGGCACATGTAAACACCGATGACACACGGATGATATGCGACCGCTCACCACGCCAGCTGAAACACACTGAGCTGAGTGTGAGAATCGATGCTTCTGACAGGCGGCAACCTTAATGACGTCACCACTCAACACAGGTTCTCACGCTCAGCTCAGTGTGTTCAGGCTGGCGTTATGAACGATCACATCACTGATGTGACAGCTCACCAAAACATCTGGATCCAGGTGAGACATGAACATTTATTCGATTATCGGCAGTATAAATTTGCTTTTTTTTTATTTTTATTTTTGTTGAATAAATGGGCAAAAACAGGTTGATGAGGTTTATTTCAAATAAAGGACTTCACTCTGGCTGTGTCTTTATTAAATTTGACTATGGCGTTAGTAATTGGTTTTTTTTATAGATGCCTCTCTAATTACTAACCCATGGGCATGGTGTCAGTGGCCATATCGCAGCTTACATCAACCCCACAACTATTACCCCACTTGCCACTGCACTAGGGCAAGTGGGAAAAGCAGAGGCTAAGTGCCAAATTTGGCACATCAAATTTAGCCTTTGCTGGTTAGTAAATATGGGGGGACCTATATTAACCAGTAAAGGCTAAGCAAACAGCTGTGAGCTGATATTATTAGCCTTAAAACCTTTATGGCCTTTAGCTCCCTCCCAGAATATTAACATCAATCCCCAGCTGTCGGCTTTCCCTCAGCTGGTAATGAAAATTATGGAGGACCCCACACCATTTTTTCTATTTAACAATTTATTTACTACTAGTGATGGGTGAACTCAAACAGTAAAGTTCAGGGTACATACTGAATACCTACTGTTCATGCACAGACCCGCGAACACAGACTTCACCAGGAAGTCTGTGTTACTGTTTGGGTTTGTAACCCCGAACACCGGGTGTTTCTTGCGCTGTCATCTGCATGACTGCTTAAGAAACATTGGCGGCTCTGATCAGCTGTAAGATTAATACCACTGGTCAGAGCACTGCAGTTCTCACGCCGTCAGATGACAGCACGAGCCAGCAGCTGTGATGACTACTGATGACTGTGTGACTACTACTCCCATCAGCCTATATCCACTGCCACTAATAACAGCGAGAGTAGGTGGTGACTGATTGGGGAATTCATTAGCCAGCGGCAGCGCTATAAATAAATACATTTTAAAAAACAAGCGTGCGTTCCCCTGGCAAAACAGGCAATCCGCTTGCAATGCATTTTTAACCCCTTCACTACCTTGGACGTATCTATACATTTTGTTTCGGAAGGGGTTCCTGACCTTGCATGTATGGATATGTCCTGGCTATCGTGCGGCACATGAGCACACAATCGCCACATGGTGTTCAGCTAACATGAAACATGAAAGCTGACACCTGGCTTTCACTGCAATGAGAGGTACCCTCACAGCCCCCAACTTTTTAACCACCTAAATGATGCGATCGTTATTGATTGCAGCATTTAGAAGGCAGGGAGAGGGAGGGGTTTCTCTCTCCCACTTCGATTGGCACCCCCACATCGTCATCTTGAGGGCCAGAATGTTGCCATCGTAACTTATCACTGACAGGTATAAAGAATTGTAAAGGAGTGTTGCAATGCATTATACCAGCGATCACAGTGGTAAGAGTTAAAATCTTATAGCGGGGCTAAATAAAATAGTTAAAAAAAAAATTAAAAAATATTAATAGAAAAACACAAAAAATGATAGCCATAAATACATATTTGTATGAAAAAAATAAACAAACAGGTACACAAGTTTGGTATCGCCCGGAATGCGGAATGACCCGATTTATAAACTGACACATTAGTTTACTCCTTCAGTTAACACCGTAAAAAAAAGATGCAAACGACTATGCTTTTCCACCGTAACGCCAAACAAAATGTGGAATAAAATGAGATAAAAAAGATAGAATATAAATAAAAATTGTATAGCTGTAAACATCATCTTTTCCTGCAAAAATCAAGCTGCCATGCAGCTCCATCAGTGGAAAAATAAAGTTATAGCTCTCAGAATAAAGCAATGCAAAAATAATTATTTTTTCTATAAAATAGTTTGTATTGTGTGAAAGCACCAAAACATCAATAATGATAAAGCGGTCTAATCAATTTTATCACATGGAATGGCATTAAATGGCATGGAATTTTACAGAATGGCATAAAAAAAAACAATGCCTGAATTGCTGTTTTTTGTTCATTCTGTCTCTCAAAAATTGGAATTGAAAGCAATCAAAAAATGTTAATGTAACCGGAAATAGAACCAATAAAAATAAACTCGTCCCGCAAAAAACAAGCCCTCACATAACTCTGTCGACAGAAATATGGAAAAATTACATGTCTCAAATAGGGCAACGCAAAACTTTTTTTTGCAGAAAAAGCGTCTTTTAGAGTGTGACAGCAGCCAAACAATGAAAAAATATATAAATGTGGTATTGCTGTAATTGCACCGACCCAAAGAATAAAGTTGTCTAATCATTTATACAGCATGAGTAATGTCGTAAAAAATAAATAAAACATTCTTTATCTGTTGTTGATTTGTTCATTCTGCATCCCAAAGATCACAGTAAGGCTCGGCTCTCATTTATCCTGCGCTTACACCGGGTTTTCCGTGTAAATCTCTGAAATACGATTCAGACTGAGCCCCTGATGTAAAATTCCCTATAATGAGGCAGATAGAGGCACTGAGGACGCTGTCTGGCCTATGATCTGGTGGTGTCTGTTTTTTTAAGTATGCATAAAAGTATGGTCGAGCATAATTTTGTGCACTTATGAAAAGAAGGACAACGCTGAAAAGAGGCCCAACAGAGTCCAAAGTAACTATGCTGCCTAATTATAGTGAATGGATCCTTAGGGGATTTCATGGGCACCTGTCCACACTGACAAAAGTACCAATACCTGGTTTAAAAACAACACTATCACTGTGCTTGATTGGCCAGAAAACTCATCTGATCTTTACCCCATAGAGAATCTATGTGGTATTGTCAAGAAGAAGATGAGAGACACCAGACCCAACAATGCAGATGAGCTGAATGCTGCTATCAAAGCAACCAGGGCTTCCATAACAACTCAGCAGTGCCACAGACTTAAGGGTATGCCACACTAAACAATATCGCTAACGGGATCGCTAAAAAAAGTCACTATTTAGCGATCCGTTAGTGATGTTGTTCAGTGCGGCAGCTTCCAGCGACGAGCTTCCTGCTGTGATCTCGCTCGTCGCTGGAATCGCTCCGGACCCTATTTCATCGCTGGCGCTCCCGCTGGGTAAGTATCTAATCGCTGTGTGGCACCTTTTCTTAGCGATTTAGCGGTACTTTTGTACCGCTAAAGTCGTTAAGAAGATCGCTAACGGCGATAGCGTCGTTAACTATATCGCTAAATGTGGCTGCATTTAGCGATATAGAAACAATCCCGCTAGCGATCGCATTAGTATGCGTCGTTATTGTGATCGCTAGCGGGATTGTTTAGTGTGGCAGTACCTTTACTAAGCCTCCATGCCACGCCGCATTGATGCAGTAATTGATGCAAAAGGAGCCCCGACCAAATATTGAGTGCATTTACTGAATATACATTTCAGTAGGCCAACATTTCAGATTTTAAAATCATTTTTTCAAGCTGGTGTTATAAAGTATTCTAATTTATTGAGATAATGACTTTTGGGTTTTCATTGGCTGTAAGCCATAATCATCAGCATTAACAGAAATAAACTGTGACTGCAGACATTCGTCACAAACCTGGTTAAGGCCTCTTTCACACATCAGGCTTTTTGAATCAGGCGCGATCCGGCGTATTTCTAAAAAAACGGATCCGGTAGCGGATGGGTTTTTTTTAGCATTGACTTACATTAGCGCCGGATCGCGCCTGATGTCACTGCGTTGCATCCGTTTTTGGCCGGATCCGTCGGAATTGTACATTCCGGCGGCCGGACAAGACGGTTTTTGTAACGTTTTTTTTTTTTTTCCGGAGGCACCTGACAGTGCCTGAATCGGCACTTCAGGCGGCCGGAAACAATGCAAACCTATGGAGCCGGACCAGATTTTTGACAAATCCGTCAGAAAACTGATCCGGAGTCCAAGGTCTCTCTCTCTCTCTCTCTCTCTCTCTCTCCTCGGTCCGGACATTGATGTCTGTATTTTCAACATGGAAAAGCTTCTTTTTCCGGGTTCAAAAGGTCAGGCCGGATCAGGCGAAAAACCTGATCAGTTCCATCAGTTTTTTAAAATCAGCGCCGGATCCGTCCTATCAGGCATAAGACGGATCATGCCTGATTCAAAAAGCCTGATGTGTGAAAGTAGCCTAGGCTATTTTCACACATCAGGTTTTTTGAATCAGGCATAATCTGTCCTATGCCCGATAGGATGGATCCGGCGCGGATTTTAAAAAACTGATGCAACTGATCAGGTTTTTTGCCTGATCCGTCTTGACCTTTTCAACACGGAAATATAAAATTTCCATGTTGAAAATGCAGTTATCAGTGCCCGGACTGAGGAGAGAGAGAGAGAGACAGAGAGAAAGAGAGAAAGAGAGAGAGAGAGAGACCTCGGATTCCAGATCAGTTTTCTGACGGATTTGTCAAAATACTGGTCCAGCGCCATAGGTTTGCATTGTTTCCGGCTGCCTGAAGTGCCGATTCAGGCACTATCAGGCGGCTCCGGAAAAAAAAAAAAAAACGTTGCAGCAAGCGTCTTGTCCGGCCGCTGGAATGTACATTTCCGACGGATCCGGCCAAAAACGGATGCAACGCAGTGACAACAGGCGCGATCCGGCGCTAATGTAAGTCAATGCTAAAAAAACGCATCCCGTACCGGATCCGTTTTTTTAAAAACACGCCGGATCGCGCCTGATTCAAAAAGCCTGAAGTGTGAAAGTAGCCTTACTCCTCGAACTTTACTTGGTTTCATCTGTGTTTTTTTCTTGACAACATGGTGTTCCTTAGGCTGCTTTCACACATCAGTTTTTTTGTGTCAGGCATAATCCGTCGAAAACCTGAAGGGACGGATCCGGTGCTGAAATGAAAAAAACTGATGCAACGGATCAGTTTTTTTGCTGGATCCGATCTGAACTTTTGAACCCGGAAACAAAAGTTTTGAGAGAGAGAGACCTTGGTTTCCAGAATCCGGATCAGTCTTTTGACGGATTGCACAAAAGACTGGTCCGGTTCCATAGACTTCCATTATTTCCGGCCGCCTGATGCGCCGCTTCAGGCACTATCAGGCGGCTCCAGAAAAAAAAAAAAAACGTTGCAGTCACCGTTTTGTCCGGCCGCCAGAATGTACATTTCCGCCGGATCCGGCCAAAAACGGATGAAACGCAACGACACCAGGTGCGATCCGGCGCTAATGAAAGTCAATTACAAAAAAACGCATCCGGTACCGGATCCGTTTTTTTAAAAACACGCCGGATCGCGCCTGACGTCAAAAAACTGATGTGTGAAAGAGGCCTTATCCAGATGTTTTAGCCCCATTCATCATTTTCAACTTTTTGAAAAGTTGCCAAATTTTTGCAGTATTGTACTTTAACGTAGTGCAAAATCTGTCTAATTTTATTTTTGTGCAATTGAAAACTATTATGTGACATTTTATTTATTTTACTCACTTAGCAGCAATTACAAGTAAAATAGAAAAGTTTTACAAATG
>JARQOD010000004.1:225914389-225989214 GCA_033576555.1 Oophaga sylvatica
CAGGCGAAAAACCTGATCAGTTCCATCAGTTTTTTAAAATCAGCGCCGGATCCGTCCTATCAGGCATAAGACGGATCATGCCTGATTCAAAAAGCCTGATGTGTGAAAGTAGCCTAGGCTATTTTCACACATCAGGTTTTTTGAATCAGGCATAATCTGTCCTATGCCCGATAGGATGGATCCGGCGCGGATTTTAAAAAACTGATGCAACTGATCAGGTTTTTTGCCTGATCCGTCTTGACCTTTTCAACACGGAAATATAAAATTTCCATGTTGAAAATGCAGTTATCAGTGCCCGGACTGAGGAGAGAGAGAGAGAGACAGAGAGAAAGAGAGAAAGAGAGAGAGAGAGAGACCTCGGATTCCAGATCAGTTTTCTGACGGATTTGTCAAAATACTGGTCCAGCGCCATAGGTTTGCATTGTTTCCGGCTGCCTGAAGTGCCGATTCAGGCACTATCAGGCGGCTCCGGAAAAAAAAAAAAAAAACGTTGCAGCAAGCGTCTTGTCCGGCCGCTGGAATGTACATTTCCGACGGATCCGGCCAAAAACGGATGCAACGCAGTGACAACAGGCGCGATCCGGCGCTAATGTAAGTCAATGCTAAAAAAACGCATCCCGTACCGGATCCGTTTTTTTAAAAACACGCCGGATCGCGCCTGATTCAAAAAGCCTGAAGTGTGAAAGTAGCCTTACTCCTCGAACTTTACTTGGTTTCATCTGTGTTTTTTTCTTGACAACATGGTGTTCCTTAGGCTGCTTTCACACATCAGTTTTTTTGTGTCAGGCATAATCCGTCGAAAACCTGAAGGGACGGATCCGGTGCTGAAATGAAAAAAACTGATGCAACGGATCAGTTTTTTTGCTGGATCCGATCTGAACTTTTGAACCCGGAAACAAAAGTTTTGAGAGAGAGAGACCTTGGTTTCCAGAATCCGGATCAGTCTTTTGACGGATTGCACAAAAGACTGGTCCGGTTCCATAGACTTCCATTATTTCCGGCCGCCTGATGCGCCGCTTCAGGCACTATCAGGCGGCTCCAGAAAAAAAAAAAAAAAACGTTGCAGTCACCGTTTTGTCCGGCCGCCAGAATGTACATTTCCGCCGGATCCGGCCAAAAACGGATGAAACGCAACGACACCAGGTGCGATCCGGCGCTAATGAAAGTCAATTACAAAAAAACGCATCCGGTACCGGATCCGTTTTTTTAAAAACACGCCGGATCGCGCCTGACGTCAAAAAACTGATGTGTGAAAGAGGCCTTATCCAGATGTTTTAGCCCCATTCATCATTTTCAACTTTTTGAAAAGTTGCCAAATTTTTGCAGTATTGTACTTTAACGTAGTGCAAAATCTGTCTAATTTTATTTTTGTGCAATTGAAAACTATTATGTGACATTTTATTTATTTTACTCACTTAGCAGCAATTACAAGTAAAATAGAAAAGTTTTACAAATGACCCCTTGATCTATTTAGGTTATTAATTGTTACGGAGGCCTGAAAAAGGAAATACAATGAGCACCTCATCAGACTGCTCATTCAGTGAATATTCCTTCAAGCAAATGTTAGTAATGCAGGCCTATTTATTGTATTTCTATAAAGATCTAATGAGCTCCATGGGAGAGAGTAAAACCTTTTGGTTTTTCACACTGTGACCAAGACCTCTAGACTTCATTGGGTCAAACCTAAAGAAAGAGTAATGGACCGTGAGGTCTTGCTTAATAGACCCAGAATTAACACACTAGCAAGAATTTCACACAAAGCAAAGTTTAGGGCAACAATGAATGAATCTTTTGTCATTCTTAAATCGTTTACAGACTAGTAGTGCTATATCAATGTCACCATGGAAAAACACAGGAAATGTTATGGCAATGCAATACCTTTGTTATTTCATGTGTGCTCCTTATATATCTGTAGATTGCCTCCAATTTCAGATTTATAAGCAAATAGTTGTCTTATAAAATTAGTGATGAAACAACAATTATTTCCAGAATGAGCTTTGATCTCTGCTGGCTTTCAGTAATGAGACCAGTCATGTATGGAGTCTTACTGGCAGTGTTCTTTAGCAAAGAGAATTCAAATAACCATTCTCTCAGAGGAAAGAAAAGTATCTCTTTAGGGCCAAATAGCACTGGCGGTAATTTATAACAAGAAAGGGGAACATTTTTCTGCCAAATTTGGATGTTTTTAACATCATTCTGGGGCCATACAAAATTTTTTAACTTAAAAATGATCCTGCTATATATTTGGTCAAACATTTCATTACCTTGCCTGTAATGTGATGGCTGGAATTGCTTATCTTTGATGAGGCCGTGATCTTAGCTCACAACTACTTTTTCAGGTTTGCATCAGTCTGGAGCGCAGTCAACTCTTTAAGTTAAAATTTGTAAAGAACTGACAGTAGTAAGTTGTTACAAACATAGATGTATATTAAACAGCATGTATCCTCACAGAGGAAAATTCATCACTACTCATGTAATGTTTATTGAACTCAAGCATTTATAGGTCTGAAGTATACATCATACATCACATAGGAGACACTGAGACAGTTGTGTACATCAGATGAGAGACAATGAAACTGCTGTCTATACATAACATAGGAGACACTCAGACTGCTCTAGGCATCACATAGAAGACACTGATAGTGCTGTAAATACATCACATAGGAGACACTGATAGTGCTGTAAATACATCACATAGGAGACACTGAGACTGCTGTATACACATCACAAAGGAGACCCCGAGATTGCCGTATAAACATCAGATAGGAGATGCTTATACACACTCTCTCTCATCCATGCAAACTCTCACATACAAAAGCTCTGTCTTTGTCACACAAACTTTCACTCACACACATTCTCTCACACACTCTCATACACTTTCTCACACACTCACTAACACACTCTTACACACATACTCTTTAATGCATACAAACTCTTGCACACAACCTCTCTCACACTCTCCTACACACTATATATATCTGTCACACACGCATAAACTTTCTCTCACACACACACTCACACTTTTTCTCTCACACACACATGATCTCACTCACTATATCTCTCTCACACTTTTTCTCACACACTCATATCTCATACAACTAAAGATAAAGAAAGGTCATATACGCAGGGATCACCTAAAATAGTCAAATATTTTTATTGGTACAATAGAAAACTGAAAAAACACATAAAACATTTAAAAGTCATGAAATAGCATGAATACTATTCAAATTCTCTCACAGTACAGCTACAGCCCTCAAACAGGTGACATGACATAAGTACTTGGTTTAACTATAGATATGCCAATATGCAACAATGTTGGTTTAAATAACTATGATCAGCACACCGAAAAACCCAAATAAATAATATATGTACATGTCAACACACAGAGGTCATAGAAACATTAGTAGCAGTGGGTATATAATGATGCTGTCAAACATCACAGTGTAAACCTGCCCACTGATCACAACCCAAGAAATAAGGTATGACCGATGAATGTGTAAATCCTCAAATAGCAAAAAAAATTTAAGAATCAATGCAAATGGGCAAAAACAATAAGGATGTAGAAAGAATATTCATTCCAACATATGAAAAACACTGTGGACACACACTCCAATAATGTGGCACAGACCAATAGAGGGAGATGCAGAGATAAAAAAAATTACTGTGCATTTAGATAAAGGATGTCCCATAGAGCATAAAGTGCATTTTTAGACAAGAAATTTCCAATGAGGCATGAATGGACACATAGTTCCACCTGAATGAGAGATGAAATACATCAGATCTAAGATACCTCCCGAAACATAAGTGGGCAAGGTGGTCCTGCCTAGTAAAGAGTCACATGAAGAGGGCTGAAGAAATGCCCGACGCGTGTTGCCACCCTAAGGGGCTTCATCAGGGTACACTGGTTCAGTTCCCAAGTACCATGTAATTGAGAAATAGTAACAGCTGCAGTGTTTACCAGGGATCTGATGAGAAGCCCAGACGGAAGTACGTACGTCAGGCGTGACAAAACCATGGAAACATAGAAACACATAAACGGCGCATGCGTGAAGGGCGGTACAACAAATGGTTCCTATAGGAACAAAAAGATCAACTTACACACACCCTCTCACACATACAAACTCGCTCACACACAAACACTCACACATGCCCTCACACACTCTCTCACAGTCTCTATTGCACATACTCTCACTTACACACACACTTTCAAACCCAGAAACATATTCTCTCTCACACACTGTTTATCTCTCACATACTCTCTTGCACACACTTGCAGACACGCACTATATCTCTCATATACACACTCACACATATAAACTCATCCTGATGGCATTGATATTGAGCTCAAGATATTCCTGCACCATCCTCTCCCCGGTTGTTCAGACTTGTACTCTGTTCTGATGGTGCACGTGGTGGTCTTAAAAATGTGTGAAATGACTCATAGAAATTTCTTATGCCACTTAAACTGCTGCTGCTGATTCTGCGATGATGCCTTGACGTTCCCAAGGTTAGAACTGAAATGAACACTAGGTGCCTCACTGCTGTATTGGGGAAAAACACTCTTAAGATTGTCTAGAAGTGTGTTTCGATACTTCAGTATGCGCGCATCCCTTTCTGGGGGTAAAGTGGCTAAATTTACTCTTGTACCGTGGATCTAACAGAGGGGCAACCCGGTAATCAGCACTATTTCTAACCCTAGTGCAGCAAGAAGGCGCTCATGTGTCGGGCGCTTCCATGAGGCCCAAGTCCATGGTGTGTTGGTGGCGAGGTAACACTCAAGGTTGCTTCCTCCGTCCCCTCACGCCAACCACGGACAACAGAGAGCGGATCATAATCCTCTTCATCTCCTGACTGTTGCGCGTCCATCACCTCATCCTCCTCCCCTCCATTTGTTCTTCAGCTCCAGCATCTTCACTAACATTTTATCTGGTACCATGAGCCCCCTTGATCTCTGTAATCCACAATCCCCACCTTTGCGATGACAGTCCGTAAGTTTGAGATATTGTCATCCCTTCCGCATCCTCCTCTGCTTCCAACTCTTCTCATGAGACCATCACCTCCTCACGCAGACTATTCAAAGTGTGCTTCAGCATGTAGATGACCGGAATAGTGATGCTGATGATGGCACTGTCAGTGCTAACCACCTTAGTTGTCATTTCAAAACTGCGCAGAATGGTGCAGAGGTCCTTCACCTGTGCCCACTCCGCAAGCGTGATTTGCACCACGTCCAGACTGTGTTGGCCAAGGCAATACAAAATGACATACTGCACCAGGGCTCATCGCTGCTGCACACAGCTGCTGCAACATGTGCAGAGTGGAATTCCACTGTGTCAGAACATCACTACTTAAACAGTTAACTTGTAGGCCAAAATACATCTGTAGCAATGCAAGTCGATGACCTGCAGGTTGCGATCGTCGGAAGTGAGCACACAGCAACCATGCTTTCTGAACCAGCAAATCCTGATCGGGATAGTGGCGGCAAAATTGCTGTACCACCAGGCTGAGGACGTGAGCCATGCAAGGCATGTGTGTGAGGTTGCCAAGGCATAGAGCCGCCACCAGGTTTGGACCATTATCGTACATTGCCTTCCTTCGCTCCAGGTTTAGTGGAGACAGCCATTGCTCTAACTTGGCCTGGATACCTGTCCACAATGCTTGAGCTGTGTGACTGCGATCTCCAAGGCATATTAGTTCAAACACTGCCTGATTGCGGTGAGCCATCCCTGTGCAGTATGGAGGTGGGGAGATTCTATCTACACTGTTGCAACATGTGTCTGATTAAGGCCGGGGTCAAACTTACGAGAAACTCGCACGAGTCTCGTGCGAGTCTCTCGTATCAACACTCGGGGCTGTCGCCAGCACTCGGACCAAAGCGTGCGACTCTCGGGTGTTGATGCGAGAAACTCACACGAGACTTATGCGAGTTTCTCGCAAGTCTGACCCTAGCCTAAGAGAGAGGTTGAAGGCACAGGTGGAGGCTCTAGAGGAGGTGGAGGCAGAAGCAGTGGAGGAACTGTTAGATATAGGTTTTTCCTGCAAGCCTTGGGGATTTCAAGACTTGTGGAGCAGCCCCTTGACAGCCTGCTCCCACAGCCACCAGTCACCCAGTGCCCAGTCAGCGAGATATAACGCCCCTAACCGTGTTTGCTCATCCCGGTGTCAGTAGTGAAATGCACCATGGCAGACATAGATTTTATTCAGGGAGTGGGTGATGTTGTCGGTGACATGCTAGTGTAGCGCAGGAACATCATTCCTAGAGAAGTAATGGCAACTGGTACTGGGGGACTGCGACGGCCTTCAACCTTCTGAAACAGTCTGCATCCACCAGGCGGAAAGGCAGCATTTCCGTGGCCAACAGATTGGAGATGGTGGAGTTCAAACTCTTAGCTTTGCCATGTGTAGAAGGAAACATTCTTTTATGCGACCACAACTGCGGGACTGAGGGCTGGCTGCTGTGCTGACAGAAAGCGGAGTATGGAGAACAGGACAAACTGCTGGACTGTGAGTGAGGTGCAGGTGGAGATGTTATGGTGGATTGAGAAAGATGTGTTATGCTAGGTGACACAAAATGAGCAATCATGTCTAGTTCCGTAACAGATGACCGGCTCTCACCCCGACTGTGGTGGGTAAACAATTGTAGTGTCTGCAGCTGGAGACCTGTGTGAGAAGACTCGGAATGGAGACAGAGGAGGAAGCAGCAGATGGGGCTGATGGGACGGCCGGCGGTGGGCAAGGCCCGGGAGTATGCATTTTAGCGCAGTGAGATTCCCACACCAAGGAATGTTGATCCCACATGTGTCAGTTCAAGAAAGTAGTTGTCAAATTATTTTTGCCTCTACTTGGAATTTTTTTTTTTTGCAAATTTGACAAGTGTTGGGTCTTGCTTTGCAGACTAAAAAAAAGGCCCGTCTAGGCAACCCTTGCCGCCCCTGCAAACTGCACACTCGCGACAAGTGTTGGTCACAGCCAGAGTTGGAGCTGAGGATGCAGTGATAGTCATGGTTGCATCACTTCGTGTCTGTGTGGGAAGTCGAAATATAGCTTCATTTTCCTCCTCCTCTGCTGAGAAATTTTTAGACCCTCTCCAGCCCTCCGATAGGGGCTGCCGGAAAAATGCTCGCATTTCCCATTGACTTCCAATTATGCTCGAGTTTCCCATTGACTTTCAATTATGCTCATTACTTGGGTCAAGCACCAGAGCACTACAATTTGCTTGACTTCAGTAACAAGTACCTAAGCATTTTAGTGCTCGCCCATCACTATTCTTTATAAAAAGGAATTAAATTCAAAATTCTCATTTAGACCACCAGGTACTACTGTCCCCAGCCTGTATATCCATTTACTTTCTAGCTTCACCAGTTTTTTGCCAACATCACCCCCTCTATTAGTTAAATGTAATTTACCTATTGCTTTCACTTTGAGACATCTGGAATCACTATAATGGTATAATTTAAAGTGCCTGGAAGGGTTTTCAAGAAACTAGGGTCCGTGATTGTTTTGGATTTTTCTATATCTCTAACATGTTCCTTTGTTCTTACTTTAAGTTCCCTTGTGGTAATTCCAACTCTTGCCACAGGAACACTCAGCATGATATATTACCACTCTAGAAGTGCAGGTGATGTGAGCCCGGATGCCATATGTTCTGGAATGTTCTGCATTTTCAAAACATTTCGTATGAACAATGTTCAAGCACACTACAAGAGCCACATGGAAAGCAGCTCTATGATGAACTTTGAGTATTGAACAAGTTAATGGGGAGGAGGGGAGTAGTGACTGTGAACTAGCATATTTTTAAATTTCTACTTCTTGTAGTCATAATAGGATGATTAGATTTTTTGAAAATAGGGTCACTTTGCAGGATGCACCAATGCTGTTACATAATTTTTCTTATCTGATCCCATTGGTTACTGGATGTAGTGATGACATAGACCTGATCAATTTCCCGACTTTTGCTATGCTCGAGGTCAGGATACAGAAGAGCATCTCTAGATGCATTTTTAGCTCTACAGTATTCCGTTCGAATAATACAGTATCTTCTTGCTTGGAATCTCTCCTTTAAGTCCAGTAATTACATCTTAAATGCATCCTTAGTAGAGCAGATTCTGTTAATTCTCATAAATTGCCCAATAGGAATACAGTCATGGCCAAAAGTTTTGAGAATGACACAAATATTATATTTTCACATGATCTGCTGCCCTCTGGTTTTTATGTGTGTTTGACAGATGTTTTTATCACAGACAGAAATATAATAATTGCAAACATATGAGTAACAAAAGCTTATATTGACAGTTAGAATGAGTTAATGCAGCAAGTCAATAGTTGCAGTGTCGACCCTTCTTCTTCAGGACCTCTGCAATTCTCCCTGGCATGCTCTCAATCAACTTCTAGACCAAATCCTGACTGATAGCAGTCCATTCTTGCACAATCAATGCTTTCATTTTGTCAGAATTTTTAGGTTTTTGTTTGTCCACCCGTCTCTTGATGATTGACCACAAGTTCTCAATGGGATTAAGATCTGGGGAGTTTCCAGGGCATGGACCCAAAATCTCTATGTTTTGTTCCCTGAGCCATTTAGTTATCACCTTTGCTTTATGGCAAGGTGCTCCATCATGCTGGAAAAGGCATTGTTGATCACCAAACTGCTCTTGGAGGGTTGGGAGAAGTTGCTCTTGGAGGACATTCTGGTACCATTCTTTATTCATGGCTGTGTTTTTAGGCAAGACTGTGAGAGAGCCGATTCCCTTGGCTGAGAAGCAACCCCACACATGAATGGTTTCAGGATGCTTAACAGTTGGCATGAGACAAGACTGGTGGTAGCGCTCACCTTGTCTTCTATGAATGAGGCGTTTTCCTGATGTCCCAAACAATTGAAAAGGGGATTCATCAGAGAAAATAACTTTACCCCAGTCCTCAGCGGTCCACTGCCTGTACCTTTTGCAGAATATCAGTCTGTTCATGATGTTTTTCTGGAGAGAAGTGGCTTCTTTGCTGCCCTCCTTGAGACCAGGCCTTGCTCCAAGAGTCTCCGCCTCACAGTGCGTGCAGATGCACTCACACCTGCCTGCTGCCATTCCTGAGCAAGCTCTGCACTGCTGGTAGCCCGATCCCGCAGCTGAAACACTTTTAAGAGACGGTCCTGGCGCTTGCTGGTCTTTCTTGGGCGCCCTGAAGCCTTTTTGGTAACAATGGAACCTCTCTCCTTGAAGTTCTTGATGATGCGATAGATTGTTGACTGAGGTGCAATCTTTCTAGCTGCGATACTCTTCCCTGTTAGGCCATTTTTGTGCATTGCAATGATGACTGCACGTGTTTCTTTAGAGATAACCATGGTTAACAGAAGAGAAACAATGATGCCAAGCACCAGCCTCCTTTTAAAGTGTCCAGTGGTGTCATTCTTACTTAATCATGACAGTTTGATCTCCAGCCATGTCCTCATCAACACCCACACCTGTGTTAATGGAGCAATCACTGAAAAGAGGTTAGCTGGTCCTTTTAAGGCAGGGCTGCAATGATGTTGAAATGTGTTTTGGGGGATAAAGTTCATTTTCTAGCCAAATATTGACTTTGCAAGTAGTTGCTGTTAAGCTGATCACTCTTTATAACATTCTGGAGTATATGCAAATTGCCATTAGAAAAAGTGAAGCAGTAGACTTTGTAAAAATTAATTTGTGTCATTCTCAAAACTTTTGTCCATGACTGTACACTGTATTGTTAAGGCTAAGTGTGATGAATCTGCATAAAGAAGAGATTTCATAGCCATTGATTTGTGATGAACATGAGTGATAATTTTACCATTCTACAATACATTTATTTTCAAATCCAAGAGGTCCAATTGTCTACCACTGTTAAAGGCAAGTTTAATATTGTTGTTATTTAGACAAGACATGAATTGAAGTTCTGGTTGTGTACTTTCCAAAATAAACCATATCTTGTCTATAAACCACATGCAGTTTTGGACTTTTTCAATACCAGCCAAGTACGGACTAGGGCTGAAATTCAGCACTGGCATTTGAAATCACACAGGCCCATGTTCTCCCCGTCCCCAAGCACCAGATGGAAATATGTTACTAATATTAACCTGGATGGAGGAAAGCAAGATTTACTACATGACCAATATTTCTAATGATAGCCGTGGCCTGCTGGGGCAAGTGACGGAGTCAGCGACTTTGTGCTTCGTCACAACTCTTAACAGTATGAGTGTCTTGAGAATAACGATTCTGCTAACAACGTAGCAGACAAGGCAGCACACGACCAGACAAGCCCTTCTGGCATTTGTCAGAATTGCCAGTCCGTCCCTGATACCAGCACAAGGGTCAGATTGAAAAATCTCCTTTTCCCATAAACCCAAGAAAAGATTAGCATATGACGGGGCACAGGTTGCAGCCATGGCAGTACCCGGAGTCTGCAAATAACATCTTTATTGTTAAAGATCAATTCTATATGTCAAAGCATATTCAAGTAGAGTAATCAGAAGATCAATCAACTGAGTATCCAGATTACTGGATCTCAGAAACCAGGCTACTGTCTTGACGTCATCAACAAGCCAGATGGAGGTATAAAGGGACTCCATATCAACAGTAACCATGCGCATGTTCTTCTCCAGATACAGATTGTTTAATCAATGTAATGCAGCTGAAGTGTCTTTGATGTACGGCGGCAATGATGTGACAACTGGTATCAAATATGAATCAATGACCTGTCTTATTGTCTCACACAGGCTACCATTACCTACCACTATTGGTCTCTTCACAATGTTTTTGTGCAATTTCGGAATAATAAAATGTCGACATGGTCAGATTTTTTTCAAAGAGGGCATCAAACAACTTTTTGGAGAGTAGACCTTTATCTTGCGCTTTCTCCAATATTAGTTGTAGGTCCAATTAGACAGATGTCAAGGCATTAGATGACAATTTCCTTTAGCATCTTTTGTCATTAAGTAGCTTAAAAGCTTGTTCTTCATATTCATCCACTTCTTGGGGTAGAGCATTCCAGAGGCTTGGCGCAGCACGGGAGAAGTCTTGGAGTCGGGAGTGGGAGGTATGGATTAGTGCAGAGGTTAGTCGAAAGTCGCTTGCAGAGCGCAGCAGTCTGTTAGGCCGATAGATGGAAATGAGGGAGATGTAGGGGGTGCTGCACTGTGGAGAGCTTTGTGGGTGAGAACAAGTACTTTGAATTGGATCCTATAATGAATGGGCAGCCAATGTAAGGACTGGCGAAGAGCGGACGTGTCCGAGTACCGATTAGCCAGATGGATGACCTTGGCTGCTGCATTAAGGATGGATTGGAGGGGGAAAAGTCGAGTAAGGGGAGACCAATTAATAAAGCATTGCAGTAGTCCAGGTGGGAGTGGATCAATGCTACAGTGAGGGTTTTTGTTATTTCCATGGTGAGAAAAGGGCGGATTCTAGAGATGTTCTTTAGGTGTAGGCGGCAAGAGATTGTATATGGGAGGTGAAGGAGAGATTGGTGTCAAACATAACACCCAGACAGCGAGCCTGCTGCCGGGGTGTTATTATGGTGCCGCCCACAGAGAGGGAAATGTCAAATTTAGAGAGGTTAGCAGATGGCGGGAGCAGAAGAAGTTCAGTTTTGGAGAGGTTGAGTTTCAGATAGAGAGCGGATATGATGTTGGAGACTGCGGACAGACAGTCGGTGGCGTTCTGTAGTACAGCAGGGGTAAGGTCAGGGGATGATGTGTATATTTGTGTGTCATCAGCATAAATATGGTACTGAAAGCCAAATCTGCTGATGGTCTGTCCAATTGGGGCCGTGTAGAGAGAGAAGAGAAGGGGACCAAGGACTGAGCCCTGGGGTATATCAACAGCGAGAGGAAGAGATGACGTGGAGCCAGAGAACAAAACACTGAAGGAGCGGTCAGAAAGATAGGAAGATAACCAGGAGAGAGCAGTGTCCTTAATGCCTAGTGACTGGAGCCTAGACAGTAGGAGACGGTGGTCAACTGTGTCGAAAGCTGCAGAAAGGTCGAGAAGAATGAGCAGAGAGTGGTCACCGTTACATTTTGCTGTCAGAAGGTCATTGGTCACTTTGATGAGTGCAGTTTCAGTCGAATATAGGGGTCGGAAGCCGGACTGTGAAGGGTCTAGAAGGAGTGAGTGGAGAGGTAACGGGTAAGGCGGAAGTAGACTAGGCGTCCAAAAGTTTAGAGATGAAGTGTAGATTGGAGACCGGTCTGTAGTTGTTTGTGCAGGAAGGGTCGAGAGCGGGTTTCTTTAGTAATGGAGTAACGATGGAGTGTTTGAAGGAGGATGGGAAAATGCCAGAGGAGAGGGAGAGATTAAAGATTGTAGTTAGGTGAGTTGTGACAACTGGAGAGACTGGTGAGATGTGAGGGAATGGGGTCGGTAGAGCATGTAGTCGGACGAGAGGAGTCTGGATACTTCTTCTTCTGTGATGGGATCAAATGTGGAAAGTGAGCCAGGGGAAATGCAGATGGAGGCCCGATGCTATAGCATCAGGAGGGCGGTAATGTCACAATGGGGGCAGGCTTTGCAGCGTTGAGAATCTCTCCCTCCCATGTGCTCACCCACCTATCCAATCTCTCTTTCCCCATGTGCTGACTTTTCCCATCCGTGCTCTCTTCTTTGACCTGTCTACTCCATGTGCTATCCCCCTTGTCTGCTGTCTGGTGGTACCACGTAAGAGGCTGCGTACGGCATAAAGTGTGTGTGTGGTGCGTACGGCATAAACAGGGTGTGTGTGATGCATATAGCGTATACAGTGTGTGTATGGTGCTTACAACGTATACAGTGTGTGTGTGTATGGCGTATACATATACAGTGTGTGTGGTGCATACGGCGTATAGTGTGTGTGGTGCGTACCGCATACAGTCATGGCCAAAAGTTTTGAGAATGACACAAATATTAATTTTTACAAAGTCTACTGCTTCACTTTTTCTAATGGCAATTTGCATATACTCCAGCATGTTATAAAGAGTGATCAGCTTAACAGCAATTACTTGCAAAGTCAATATTTGGCTAGAAAATGAACTTTATCCCCCAAAACACATTTCAACATCATTGCAGCCCTGCCTTAAAAGGACCAGCTAACCTCTTTTCAGTGATTGCTCCATTAACAGGTGTGGGTGTTGATGAGGACATGGCTGGAGATCAATCTGTCATGATTAAGTAAGAATGACACCACTGGACACTTTAAAAGGAGGCTGGTGCTTGGCATCATTGTTTCTCTTCTGTTAACCATGGTTATCTCTAAAGAAACACGTGCAGTCATCATTGCAATGCACAAAAATGGCCTAACAGGGAAGAGTATCGCAGCTAGAAAGATTGCACCTCAGTCAACAATCTATCGCATCATCAAGAACTTCAAGGAGAGAGGTTCCATTGTTGCCAAAAAGGCTCCAGGGCGCCCAAGAAAGACCAGCAAGCACCAGGACCGTCTCTTAAAAGTGTTTCATCTGCGGGATCGGGCTACCAGCAGTGCAGAGCTTGCTCAGGAATGGCAGCAGGCAGGTGTGAGTGCATCTGCACGCACTGTGAGGCGGAGACTCTTGGAGCAAGGCCTGGTCTCAATGAGGGCAGCAAAGAAGCCACTTCTCTCCAGAAAAAACATCATGGACAGACTGATATTCTGCAAAAGGTACAGGCAGTGGACTGCTGAGGACTGGGGTAAAGTTATTTTCTCTGATGAATCCCCTTTTCGATTGTTTGGGACATCAGGAAAACGCCTCATTCGGAGAAGACAAGGTGAGCGCTACCACCAGTCTTGTCTCATGCCAACTGTTAAGCATCCTGAAACCATTCATGTGTGGGGTTGCTTCTCAGCCAAGGGAATCGGCTCTCTCACAGTCTTGCCTAAAAACACAGCCATGAATAAAGAATGGTACCAGAATGTCCTCCAAGAGCAACTTCTCCCAACCCTCCAAGAGCAGTTTGGCGATCAACAATGCCTTTTCCAGCATGATGGAGCACCTTGCCATAAAGCAAAGGTGATAACTAAATGGCTCAGGGAACAAAACAGAGATTTTGGGTCCATGGCCTGGAAACTCCCCAGATCTTAATCCCATTGAGAACTTGTGGTCAATCATCAAGAGACGAGTGGACAAACAAAAACCTAAAAATTCTGACAAAATGAAAGCATTGATTGTGCAAGATTGGACTGCTATCAGTCAGGATTTGGTCCAGAAGTTGATTGAGAGCATGCCAGGGAGAATTGCAGAGGTCCTGAAGAAGAAGGGTCAACACTGCAACTATTGACTTGCTGCATTAACTCATTCTAACTGTCAATATAAGCTTTTGTTACTCATATGTTTTCAATTATATTTCTGTCTGTGATAAAAACATCTGTCAAACACACATAAAAACCAGAGGGCAGCAGATCATGTGAAAATATAATATTTGTGTCATTCTCAAAACTTTTGGCCATGACTGTATACAGTATGTGTGTGTATGGCGTATAGTGTGTGGTGCGTACGGAGCAGTGTGTGTGGTACACACGGCGTATACATTGTGTGTTGTGCATACAGCGTATACACTGTGTGGTTGGAGCGTACGGCTTATACAGTGTGTGGTGCGTATGGCGTATAGTGTGTGTGGTGCATACGGCGTATACAGTGTGTGTGGTGCGCATGGCGTATACAGTGTGTGATGCATACGGCGTATAGTGTGGTGCATACGGCGTATAGTGTGTGGTGCATATGGCATACAGTGTGTGTGTGGTGCGTACGGCGTTTACAGTGTGTGTGGTGTGTATGGCGTATGCAGTGTGCGTGGTGCAACGGTGTTCCGCTGGTGGTACCAATATGGCGATCGGTGAACTTCTGCAGCTTGGAATTCTGGGATCGGGACACATCTGGACGGAACAGGATGTGAAGACATTACAAGGTAAGTATATATTAGAGTCATTATAAACACTATTTCAAGTGTTAATTTCTGCTAATGTTAATGATTATGGCTTACAGTCAATGAAAACCCAAAAGTCGTTATCTCAGTAAATTAGAATTAACAAAAATCACATGTAAAAGCTTCCTAAGCTTCTGAATAGGTCTCTTAGTCTGTTTCAGTAGGCTCCACAATCATGGGGAAGACTGCTGACTTGACAGATGTCTAGAAGGCAGTCATTGACATACTCCACAAGGAGGGTAAGCCACAAAAGATCATTGGCAAAGAAGCTGGCTGTTAAAAGAGTGCTGTATCCAAGCATATTAATGGAAAGTTGAGAGGATGGAAAAACTGTGGTAGAAAAAGGTGCACAAAAGTCCAGGATAACCACAGCCTTGAAAGGATTAAGAAAAGGTCATTCAATAATTTGGGGGAGATTCACAAGGAGAGGACTGCTGCTGGAGTCATTGCTTCAAGAGCCATCACACACAGACATATCCAGGACATGGGCTACAAGTGTCGCATTCCTTGTGTTAAGCCACTCATGACCAATAGACAATGCCAGAAGCGTCTTACCTGGGTCAAGGAGAAAAAGAACTGGACTGTTGCTCAGTGGTTCAAGGTGTTCTTTTCAGATGAAAATAAATTTTGCATTTCATTTGAAAATCAAGGTTCCAGAATCTGGAAGAAGAATGTAGAGGCACACAATCCAAGCTGCTTGAGGTCTAGTGTGAAGTTTCCACAATCAGTGATGGTTTGGGGAGCCATGTCATCTGCTGATGTAGGTCCACTGTGTTGCATCAAGAAAAAAGTCAGCGCAGTCGTCTACTAGGAAATTTTAGAGCAGTTCATGCTTCACTCTGCAGACAAGCTTTTTGAAGATGGAAATTTAATTCTCCAGCAGGACTTGGCCCCTGTCCTCACTGACAAAAGTACCAATACCTGGTTTAAAAACATCAGCATCACTGTGCTTGATTGGACAGAAAACTCAACTGACCTTAACTCCATAGAGAATCTATGGGTTGTTGTCAAGAGGAAGATGAGAGACACCAGACCCAACAGTGCAAGATTAGCTGAAGGCTGCTATCAAAGCAACCTGGGTATCCATGACACCTCAGCAGTGCCACAGGCAGATCGCCTCCATGCCACACCGAATTGATGCAGTAATTGATGCAAAAGTGTTATAAAGTATTGTAATTTACTGAGATAATGACTTTTGGGTTTTCATTGGCTGTAAGCCATAATCATCAACATTAACAGAAATAAACACTTGAAATACACATCACTGTTTGTAATGACTCTATATAATATATGAGATTCACTTTTTGTATTGAAGTGAAAAATTAAATTTTTGATGATATTCTAATTTTGTGAAAATCACTTGTATATTTGAAGATTAAGCTGGAATTATGTTATTGGCATTATCTCAAAAATGAAACTAAATATGGCTTGATTGTAATACAGCAATCATGATATTAAAATTAAACATTACTGAATTGTTAACTTTCTTAAGAAGCCAAATTTGGAATGCTGATGTCTATTATCCAATGAAATATAATACCACATGTAACAGAAAGGCTTAAATGTATTAGCTGACAAAAAGTTATTAATTTTTCTCAGTTTTTAATGAACATAAAGTGTAACTGAGTCTATAGTCAAAACTAAAACGATTTTACATTTCAAAATTATAAAATATTAAGCCTATCAATTTACAATTTTAAAAATTCTACAAAGATTAGATTTAATTAAGATAAAAAAGAAAGTGAAAATATTGTCTGAAAAAGACAAAGACCTGGTAAATATATATTCACTATTAAAATCTGATCTGAATGAATATGTAAACCAAATTACCGTATATACTCGTGTATAAGCCGACCCGTGTATAAGCCGACCCCCCTAATTTTGCCACAAAAAACTGGGAAAAATTATTGACTTGTGTATAAGCCGGGTGTATAAACTGCCCTCCTGCTCTGTGCTGCCCCTGTCCTGCTCCTTTCTCCCCCATCCAGCTCTGTGCTCCCCCATTCTCCTCTGTACTCCCCCCTCCTGCTCCGTCCTCCGCTGTGCTCCCCCATTCCTTCTCCGTCCTCCTGTGCCCCCCGTCCTGCTCAGTGCTCCTCTGTGCCCTCCATCCTCCCCTGTCCTGCTCCATGCTTCCCCCGTCCTCCTCCACACTTCCCCCGTCCACCGATCTCCCCCCCGTCCTGCTCCATGCTTCCCCCGTCCTCCGTTCTCCCCCGTCCTGCTTCAGCTTCCCCCGTCCTCCTCTATGCTTCCCCCGTCCACCGATCTCCCCCCCGTCCTGTTCCGTGCTCCTTGTCCTCTCCTCCATCATACTCACCCCTCCCCGTGCCATCGCTGAGTGTCCCTGCAATCCTGCGTTCTCCCCGTCTTCCTGCAGCTCTTCAGCACTGAGCGGTGATGTAATATCGCTCATTAAGGCCATGAATATGGAGGCCACGCCCATGGGAGTGGTGTCGCGTCCATATTACATGACCTTAATGAGCGGGTATTACATCACCGCTCAGTGCAGAAGAGCTGCAGGAAGACGGGGAGAACGCAGGATTGCAGGGACGCTCAGCGATGGCACGGGGAGGGGTGAGTATGATCCCAGCCACCGGCTCCTGCCGCGGCATCCCCTCCCCCGCTGGTTTCTGCCCTATGACTCGTGTATAAGCCGAGGGGGCATTTTCAGCACGAAAAAAGGTGCTGAAAATCTCGGCTTATACACGAGTATATACGGTATGTTGTTAAACAACAATAGTGATGTCTAAGGGACGCCCAGAGAATATTGGAATTACCAGGGCTAGTCACAGAACCTGGATAATTTGGGCAGTTTCCAGAGTGAATGTCTCTGTGTTTATAACTCTTCTTTCTCTCAATTGTTGTGTCCAATCAATCCAGAAGAGGGCAGCACTCACAAAACAGTGAATTGTCTGTATTTCCAAACATTGGCTAAAACACTAACAAGGACATCATGTATGTTATGGCTTCATTCACACATCCATATTTAAACATGCACATGAAAAAATGTATCGGTGTCACTAGCGTTTTGCATCAGTGTTCATTTTTACCATCATTGTGTCATCAGTGTTTTTCATGGGAGGATCAATAAATAAATGTAATCCCCTAACAACCAAGGGTATTTCAGTTTTTGAATTTACGTTTTTCGCTCCCGTTCTTCCCAGAGCCATAACTTTTTTATTTTTCGGTCAATATGGACATGTGAAGGCTTTTTTTTTGTGGTACGAGTTGTACTTTTGATCGACACCATTGGTTTTACCATATCATGTACTGGAAAAGGAACACAATTCCAAGTGAAGTGAAATTGCAAAAAAAGTGCACTGCCACAGTTGTTTTTTTTTTACCACGTTCACCAAATGCTAAAACTGACCGGCCATTATGATTCTCCATGTCATTATCTAATAACCATGTAAAAGTATATAAGCGGACAATACAAATATCTCTCCGAGGATCTGTTTATACCAAGGAAGGTGGCGGTCACAAGAGGGCATTTCTCTGTGTCTGGAGGAGAGGTTTTTCCACCAACATAGAAGAGGATTCTTTACTGTTAGCGCAGTGAGAATCTGGAATTCCTTGCCTGAGGAGGTGGTGATGGCGAACTCAGTCGAGGGGTTCAAGAGCGGCCTGGATGTCTTCCTGGAGTGTAACAATATTGTATCTTACAGTTATTAGGTTCTTTAGAAGGACGTAGAACTGGGGACTTATTTTGACGGAATATAGGCTGAACTGGATGGACAAATGTCTTTTTCGGCCTAGCTAACAATGTTACTATGTTATTATCAGTTCATAGTTGTCTATGTACAGGTTCTTTTTTATTTATGTGGTGAAAAAAAATCCAAAGTTTGTTAATAACAAAAATGGCACCTATAGCGTCTCCATGTTTCATGATCTCGGGTTGGGTGAGAGCTTATTTTTGCGCCATTTTGTTGTAGATACGATCTTTTGATCGCATGTTATTGCAATGTAGTGGCGACCAAAACTAAATTTTGGCATTTTGAATTTTCTCGTTACACCATTTAGTGATCGGATTCTTTTTTTATTGATAGATCGGGTGATTCTGAACGCGGCAATACCAAATATGTTTACATTTAATTTTTTTTGTTTTACTAGCTTGGCCCGTGCAAAATTTTCGCACATTGGTTGTCGGGGGCGCAAGCAATTTCAGAAAAAGCAAGCTGGTCAAATGTAAATGTATTTCATAAGATGATGAACACAGACAGGTATTTATACATGTAGCTTGGTTATACAATAAATTGGTTTGATAAGTAGAGGCCAAAAAATGTCTTCCGGTTGAGGTGCCACCTGCAGGTCATAGTATCTTTCTGTAGGTTTATGAAAATAAATGTTTAAACTGTATTTAGTGATAAAATCATCACTGTGTGGTTTGTTTGGCTCTTTTCTTGCTGAAGTGGGCAAGTTTACCTTTCAAATGGTGTATCATTTGTGTGTGTGGGGCAAAGTAATCACCAAAAAAGCAGTGCATGTTTACAAATGTTTGCATATGTGACTCACCTGCAGTGAAGTGTGCAATCCTCCAATGTGCCTGAAATAGGCTGGGCAAGCACTTGGGCAAGCTGGAAAGACCTCAAGGCAAATGTTTGGATTTGTCTGTAAGCAGCTTTGTGGCAGTGTGCTTCGGGGTAGTGTGCTGCCACCTGCAGGTCATTTCACCTTTCAAATGGTGTATCATTTGTTTGTGTGGGTGGAGTATGAACAGAGCAATTGTGCAATTCAATAGGCAGTGTATGTTTACAAATGTGTTTGTATATGTGACTCACCTGCAGTGAAGTGTGCAATCTTCCAATTTGGCTGAAATAGGCTGGACAAGTAGTTCGTCAAGCTGGAAAGCCCCCAAGGCAAATGTTTGGATTTATTTGTGATGTCTGTAAGCAGCTTTGTGGTAGTGTGCTTTGGGGTAGTGTGGTGCCACCTGCAGGTCATTTTTCCTTACTGCAGGCTCATGAAAATTAATGTTTAAACTGTATTTAGTGATAAAATCATGGATGTGTGGTTTGTTTGGCTCTTTTCTTGCTGAAGGGGGCAAGTTTACCTTTCAAATGGTGTATCATTTGTATGTGTGGGTGCAGTATGAACGGAGATATGAAGAAATCACAGAAAAACAGTGTTTAGAAATAATAGAATAGATTTTGAATGGGGCGAAAGGGGAGTGATTTGAACTTTTATATTTTTTAAAACTTTTTTTTTCTTTTTACATGCTTCAATAGTCTCCATGGGAGACTAGAAGCTGCAAAACTTTGATCGCCTCTGCAACACACAGATGATGTATGTAGCAGAAATGCTCATTTGCTGAGCGCCGCCCTGCGGTGCTCATAGCAATCTGGAAACGATAACCATAGAGGTCTGCTGCAGACCTCTGGTTATCATGGCGACCCATCGGTGACCCACAATCATGTGACGGGGTCACCGATGGGCGAGATTAGCGATGCGCTTCCGGTAAGCGAGAGTTAAATGTCATTGTCAAAGATTGACAGCATTTAAAATAGTTATCAGCTGTGGGTGGATCGCGATTCTACCCGTGGCTGTTGCGGGCACGTCAGCTGTATAGATCAGCTGGTTTGTGACCGGAAAGGTGCAGGCTCAGCGCCAAAGCCCACCCCAAACAGTGGGAGTCCGACATGGGCGTACTATTATGCCCAATGTCGGAAAGGAGTTAAAAGCTTCTCCTATACTTTTCAATGTTAAACACGTACAGCAGACAGAAGGGACTGCACATGAATGCCATCTGTGTGCTGTATCCATTTTTCACGGACCCATAAACTTTTAATGGCTTTTGTCATCGTTGCTGCTGTAAAAAAATGGACATGTCTGTGTGTTTTGCATGGACACAAGGCCAGTGTAAAAACAAGGACATGTGCATAGCAGGATAAATTATAGTAGGTACGTGTTGGGTCCATGAAAAAATTGATATAATGCGTATGTGCCACACAGACATCTGAATGAGGCCTTAGACATTAGTGTTAAAATGCGCCAGTATATGAAAGTGCATGATGCTGTTTAATAAATTTAATTTTATGACTGTCTAGTCTAAGTTTACACCACCAATTAATTGGTTTATTTTGCGTGAAAAACTTCTAGCAAAATGTTGGTGCATTTTATGCCCCTGATAAGACGTGTCCCTTTACCATCAAGCCCATCTTTTCAACAAGGCCACGCCCCTCTTCCAAGATGCAGGAAGTGTTTAAAACATAATTATGGAAGAAGTCATAAAGGATGTTTTTTATTTTATTTTTTTGCGCAAATTCCATCACATTTTTGCAATAGCTTCATAAATGTGCCCCATAGTGTTTAAAATAAGTGCTGATATCATTTGTGTATGAAATAATGTTCTGCTTCTTATATTAACATTAGCCACGATTCTCGCTCTCTGTCTTCCGCGTTGGTGGCTGGGTTTACCGCACTATGTGACATACAGAGCATTTAGTATACTGCTAATAGCAGTTACACATTACCTGGCAGTAGTTGTGTTTTAGTCTGTGCAATGCACACAGCTTGGAGAAACAGTGGACAGGAGATACAGCACTTTGACCACTATTGCAAGACAAACTATGGTTGTGCCCACGGTCATTAAATTCTAAACAAAGTGAAGACCTCAAAATGATCTTAGCCATTAGACATGTCACTCTGTAGAAAGTCAAAAACATGGAGAAAAAAAATCTCCTTTTTCCCCTTTTGCTTGCTTACACTGTTTGTTCCTTTTCATATAAATCACCTTTATCATATGACCAGAATAAGTGTAAATTTGTATGCCGAAGTTACAATATGCACTAATTTCTGTTTTCAAACAGAAAAAATAAAGACAAAGACAACCAGAGCTGAATGGTGTGATGACAATGATGACACCAATTCAGAAATAGAAGTCTTATTGTTAATTTTACCTGGAACTGATGTGATATGTTCCCTTTTTTCAACCTTTTAAGGACCGAGCCACTTTGTAAGTTCTTGACCGAGCCGCATTGTTTAAATCTGACCACTGTCACTTTATGAGGGAATAACTTTGGAACGCTTTAACATGTCATACTGATTCCGAGACAAGTTTTTTTTGTTTTTTTTATCATGACATATTGTACTTCATGATAGTGGCAAAATTTGATTGATATAACTTGGGTTTATTTGTGAAAAAAAGAAATTTGGAGAAAATTTTTAAAGTTTCACAAGATTCAAAATTTGAATCTTATACCCTTAACCCCTTCTTTACTGATGACGCTGGTGGTCGGCGCTCAAAGCAATGCAATAAATCTGCTACATATGGGCGATCTGCTCATCACCCATATGTAGCAGAGCCGATCGAGTTGTGCATGCTTCTAGCCTCCCATGGAGGTTATTAAAGCATGCCAAAAGTAAAAAAAAAGAAGAGTTTAAAAATTAAAAAAAAAAAAAAAATAAAAAATAAAAGTTCAAATCACCCCCCTTTCGCCCCAATCAAAATAAAACAATACAAGAAAAATCAAACATACACATATTAGGCATCGCCGTGTTCAGAATCGCCCGATCTGTCATTAAAAAAAGAGGATTAACCCGAAACCCGATCGCTACACGGCGTTTTTTTTGTCGCCGCAACATTGCATTAAAACGCAATAACGGGCGATCAAAAGAACGTATTTGCACAAATGTGCTATCATTTAAAACGTCCGCTCAGCATGCAAAAAAGGAGCCCTCACACGACTCGACATCATGAAAAATGGAGACGCTGCGGGTCTCAGAAAATGGCGCAATTTTTTTTTCTTTTTTAGCAAACTTTGGAATTTTTTTTCACCACTTAGATAAAAGAGAACCTAGACATGTTTGGTGTCTATGAACTCGTAATGATCTAGAGAATCATATTGGCAGGTCAGTTTTTGCATTTAGTGAACCTAGCAAAAAAATAAAAAAAAAACCAACTGTGGGATTGCACTTTTTTTGCAATTTCACCGCACTTAGAATTTTTTTCCAATTTTCGAGTACACGACACGGTAAAACCAATGGTGTCGTTCAAAAGTACAACTCGCCCCGCAAAAAATAAGCCCTTACATAGCCATACTGAGGAAAAATAAAAAAGTTATGGCTCTGGAAAGAAGGGGAGCGAAAAACGAGAACGAAAAATCAAAAAAAAGCTCCGGGAGTGAAGGGATTAAACCAGAGAGATAAGTCACACAAAATGGATAATACATAACATTTCCAACGTCTACTTTACATCAGCACAATTTTTGAAACATTTTTTTGTTAGAAGAGTTAAAAGTTGATCATCAATTTCTCATTTTTCCAACAAAATTTACAAAACCATTTTCTTTTAAGGACCACATCACATTTGAAGTGACTTTGAGGGGCTTATACGACAGAAAAAAAAAAAAAGTGACACCACTCTAAAAACTGACACCCGCAAAACCACATTTAAGAAGTTTATTAACCCTTTAGGTGATCCATAAGAATAATGCAATGTAAGATTAAAAAAATTAACTTTTTCTCCACAAAAAAAAAATTAAAATTTACTCCCAATTTTTTTTTTATTTTCATAAGGGAAATTGGAGAAAATGGACCTCAAAATTTCTCCTGAGTACGCCAATACCTGATATGTGGGGGAATACTACTGTCTGGGTACATGGCAGGGCTCAGAAGGGAAAGAGCGCCATTTTACTTTTTGAATGCAAAAATGTCTAGAATCGAGAGAGGATGCCATGTCTCTTTTGGAGAGCCCTCGATGTGCTTAAACAGTGGAAACCTGCACAAATTACCTTATTTTGGAAGCTAGACTCCCCAAGGAATGTATCTAGCTGTGTGGTGAGCACCTTGAGCCCCCAGGTGCTTCACAAAAGTTTATAAGGTAGAGCTGTGAAGATAAAAAAAAAAAAGATAACATTTCCCTACAAAAATGTTCTTTTAGCCTCAATTTTTTTTTTATTTTCGCAAGGATAGCAGGAGAAAATGAACAGTACAATTTTTTGTGCAATTTCTCCTGACTGCACCATCACTACATGTGTGGTCGAAAACTACTTTTGAGGCACATTGCAAAGCTCAGAAAGGATGAAGTACCATGTACCATGTTTTTTGCTGGAATAGTTTGTGGGTGCCATGTCACATTGGTAGAGCCCCTGAGGTGCCAGAACAGCAGAACCCCCATAAGTGACATCATTACAAACTACACCTCACAATGAATTCATGTAGGGGTGCAGTGATCATATTGACACCACATGTGCCTCACAGAAATTTATACCATTGTGCAGTCAAGAAAGAATAATTACATTATTACCACTAAAATGTTGTTTTAGCCACAATTTTTTTTTATAAGAGCTAATAGGAAAAAAATTAACCTCTCAGTTTGTTGTGTAATTTCTCCTGATTGCGCAAATACCCTTTATTCTTCGGGTCAGTGCGATTACAGAGATGCCAAATATAGATCTTTTTATTTTTGGCTGACGTCACACACTAAAAATATGCTTCTTTAGTTTTTGCATTGTCATATTTTTAGAGCTATAATTTTCCTATATTTCTGCCAACAGAGTCATATGACGACATGTGTTTTGGGGGAAGAGTACACTTTTTTATTGGTACCATTTTCTGGGCACATGACACTTTTTGATCACATTCTATTACGATTTTTTTTTACCATCATGTAGTTTCCTGCGTACCATACTTACGGTAAATTATGGCAAAACACCCAAGACCAGTATATGTTCATCCAGATCTGGTTTTCTGTGCAGGGCTACTTACAATCCACCATTTAGAGATGTGCTCCTCATACCAGTTTGCTGGATCTACAGCTAATGCACTAAGGGGCAGACAGCCGCGAGCCACAATTCATGGGACCGTGAGCCACATGTGGCTCCCAAGTTACAGGTGGGGACCAACTCTGCCTGAAGTGGTGTTCCTCATCCTGGCGAGGTGCCTCCCGCATGCCAGGTGACTGAACGCTGTCCAAATAACGGAACTTCAGGTAAGGGCCACACTTCCGCATGTGCTAGTCCCTGGAAAGAGGGTAGGGTGTTATGAATGTTTTAGAAATGAATTCTGAGCAGAAGCTCCCTCTGGTGGTTACAAACAGTACTGAACCATTCAATGAGGATTGGCAATCAGGAAGTACAGACTGGCTGGATATAAGGGAGGTTTCCCCCCATCATGGTTGCCGGTGATCAATTGTTCTTGTCTCAACGTTGTTTCCTGGTTCACTTGGAAGCTTGCTGAGTCTTGCCTCTTCTCCTGCTCTCAGATAAGATATTTTCTGTTTTTTGTTTTTGTGCTTGCCATTTGCATTTTTCTCTGCATTTCTGTGAGGTTGGCCAGGTTCCCCTCCCCGGGGGGCTTGGTCTCCTCTCGGTTCCTCTGGAGCCACTGTTGTTTGTTCATTTGACTTTTCCAGTTTTTTCTGTGGCTGCGGCTTAGTTTTGTTACACCAGAGAACTAATTTAGGTGGTAGAGGTCGTGTGATCTCAGGTGTTTTTGCAATTAGTAGCGTTGGCTTTTTTTTAGGGTTTTTTGGAATTGCAGTAAGTATCCTTCCTATCCTTTTCTGTCTAGGCAGATTGGGCCCCAGAGTTTCCTCATACTATTTTCTGTCTGTGTCTGTATTTCCTCTTGTCTAACCGCCATTACATGTTTGGGGGCTTCCTATGTTCTTTGGGGATCTGCTCCGGGGCAGATAGCTTTCCTCTTTCTATCTTTAGGTGTAGTTAGCCTCTCAGGCTGTGACGAGGCGTCTAGGACCAACGTAGGAACGCTCCACGGCTGCCTTTAGTTGTGGTGGTTAGTCAGGGTACTGCAATCCAGCAGATTCCAACCTCTCTGGTGTATTGCCGTTTTTGCCTGCTCTCCTCAGCTACCAATATATAACAGTATCACCGGCCCAAACTGAAAATTATATGGTACTCACAGAAGGGAAAAATAGTGTGGAAAGAAAAAAGTTGTCAGATTTTTTTTGCATTTTTTTCCCCTCTTTTTCTCTGGGTGCTGAGGAGGATTTTTTTTTCTCTCAATGGAGTTTGCACAGTTGTCTGGCCGCGTGGATTAGCTTGCCACAGAAGTTCGGAGTATTGCTACCTATCTTGCAGGGTTGCCGGTTGTGGAACCTAGGATCCCCATGCCAGATTTGTTTTGGGGGGATCGAGCTAAATTTCAGAATTTCAAAAATAACTGTAAGTTGTTTTTTGCCTTAAAACCTAAGTCCTCAGGGAACGCAGCACAGCAGGTTCAAATTGTCATCTCTCTCCCGCGCGGCAATCCTCAGGATTGGGCTTTTTCCCTGACACCTGGGGACCCTGTTTTGAGTAATGTTGATGCATTTTTTCTGGCTCTGGGGTTATTGTACGATGAACCTAATGTCATTGATCAAGCTGAAAAAACCTTGTTGGCATTAAATCAGGGTCTTGAAGACGCTGAGTTGTACGGTCAGAAATTCCGAAAGTGGGCAGTTCTGACCAAATGGAATGATGATGTTTTGGCAGTCCTTTTTCGGAAGGGTCTGTCAGAGAATGTAAAAGATGTTATGGTGGGTTTCCCTGCTCCCTCTGGTCTCAATGATTCTATGTCATTAGCGATTCAAATTTACAGACGTTTGCGTGAGCGTAGAGGTATGCGTGGAATAGTGTTGCCTTGTGAACCAGCTTCTGAGCCCATGCAGTGTGATGGAGTGGCTTCTGGGGCACAGAGTCATGAGTTTCGAAAACGCAATGGGTTATGTTTCTACTGTGGTGATGCCTTTCATGCTATTTCAGTCTACCCTAAGCGGGGAAGACGTTTTGCACGCTCAGTTGTCTTGGGTAGTGTTCAGACTAAATTTCTGTTGACTGTTACCCTGATTTGCTCCCTGTCCACATTTTCTGCTCAGGCTTTTTTTGATTCAGGAGCAGCTATTAACCTGATGGATTTTGATTTTGCTAAACGTTGTGGGTTTCCCTTGATACCCCTACGGAAGTCTATTCCCCTACTGGGGATTGATTCTACCCCTTTGGCTGAGAATAAACCCCAGTACTCTACTCAGGTGATAATGAGGGTTGAACCTGATCATCAGGAGAGTTGCAAATTTTTGGTGCTGTATAATCTGCATGACATTATTGTACTAGGTTTCCCTTGGTTGCAGTCTCATAATCCTGTTATGGATTGGAAATCTGTGTCTGTAACCAGTTGGGGCTGCCAATGTGTTAATGCCAACACTCCTGTTTTTTCTGCCTCTCCCCAGGCTCAAGATGTGCCTGACTTTTTGACTGATTTTTCTGATGTGTTTAGCGAAAGTAAATCTGCATCCTTGCCCCCCCATAGGAGCTATGACTGCGCTATTGAATTAGTGCCTGGTAGTAAATTCCCTAAAGGTCGCCTTTTTAACTTGTCTGTACCTGAACATGACGCTATGCGGTCTTATATCAAGGAGTCATTGGAGAAGGGTCATATCAGACCATCCTCTTCACCCTTGGGTGCTGGTTTTTTCATTGTGGCCAAAAAGGATGTTTCATTAACCCCTTTATTCCATCAGACGTACTATTCAGTCCATGTGACCCTGGACCTAATTCCCATGGACGGAATAGTACGTCATGGGAGATCAGCTGCGCTCCCGGGGGGAGCGCAGCTGATTGCCGCCGGGTGTCAGCTGATCATCACAGCTGACACCCGTGACTGTGTGTCAGGAGCGGTCACGGACCGTTCCCGGCACATTAACCCCTGGCACACCGCGATCAAACATGATCGCGGTGTACCGGGGGCACAGGGGAGGATTGCGCAGGGAGGGGGCTCCCTGCGCGCTCCTCTGAGACCCTCAGAGCAGCGCGATGTGTCGCGCTGTTCCGAGGGTCTGTCCTCCCTCCAGGTCCCCGGATCCAAGATGGCGCCGGGGTCCTGCAGGGAGGCGGCTTCCTCAGCGCCTGCTGAGAGCAGGCGCTGAGGAAGCCTGCAGCGATGCCAGAGCGATCGCTGGTGTGACAGAGTGCTGTGCACACTGTCACACCAGCGATCTGCTAAAATACTGTGATGTCCCACACTGGGACAAAGTAAAAAAGTAAAAAAAATAAAAAGTGGTAAAAAAAATTAAAAAAAAAAAAAAAATTCCCCAATAAATTCATTTTTCCCTGTAAATAAAAAAAACAAAACAATAAAAGTACACATATTTGGTATCGCCGCGACCGTAACGACCCCCCCTATAAAACTGTCCCACTAGTTAACCCCTTTAATGAACCCCTTAAAAAAAAAAAGAAAAAGCAAAAAATCAATGCTTTATCATCATACCGCTGAACAAAAAGTGGAATAACACGCGATCAAAAAGACCGATATAAATAAACATGGTACCGCTGAAAACGTCATCTTGTCCCGCAAAAAACGAGCTGTCATACAGCATCATCAGTGAAAAAATAAAAAAGTTATAGCTCGCAGAATAAAGTGATGCAAAAATAATTTTTTATATAAAATTGTTTTCATTCTATAAAAGCGCCAAAACATAAAAAAAATGATATAAATGAGGTATCGCCGTAATCGTACTGACCCGAAGAATAAAACTGCTTTATCAATTTTACCACACGCGGAACGGTATAAACGCCTCCCCCAAAAGAAATTCATGAATTGCTGATTTTTATTCATTCTAACCTCCCAAAAATCGAAATAAAAAGCGATCAAAAAACGTCACATGCTCAAAAATGGTACCAATAAAAACGTCAAATCGTACCGCAAAAAATAAGACCTCACATGACTCTGTGGGCCAAAATATGCAAAAATTATAGCTCTCAAAATGTGGTGATGCAAAAACTATTTTTTGCAATAAAAAGCGTCTTTTAGCGTGACAGCTGCCAATCATAAAAACCCGCTATAAATAGTAAATCAAACCCCCTTTATCACCCCCTTAGTTAGGGAAAAATAATAAAATTAAAAAAATGTATTTATTTTCATTTTCCGTTAGGGTTAGGGTTGCGACTAAAGTTAGGGTTAGCGCTAACGTTAGGATTAGGGTTGGGATTACGGTTAGGGGTGTGTTAGGGTTAGGTTTGTGACTAGGGTTAGGGGTGTGTTGGGGTTAGGGTTGGAGTTAGAATTGGGGGGTTTCTGCTGTTTAGGCACATCAGGGGCTCTCCAAATGTGACATGGCGTCTGATCTCAATTCCAGCCAATTCTGCGTTGAAAAAGTCAAACGGTGCTCCTTCACTTCTGAGCTCTGCCATGCACCCAAACAGTAGTTTACCCCCGCAAATGGGGTATCAGAATACTCTGGACCACAAGAGTTATTGTGCAATTTGTCCTATTTCTATTTATATGATTTTTTGTTTTTACGGCTGTATGTTATAAAACTTCTGTGAAGCACTTGGGGCTTCATAGCGCTCACCACACTTCTAGATAAGTTCCTTGTGGAGTCTATTTTCCAAAATGGGGTCACTTGTGGGGGATTTCCACTGTTTAGGCGCATCAGGGGCTCTCCAAATGCGACATGACGCCCCCAGACCATTCCATCAAAGTCTGCAATCCAAAACATCACTACTTCCCTTCCGAGCCCAGACGTGCACCTATACAGTCGTTTTCTCCCACATATTGGGTATCAGCATACTCAGGACTAATTGGACAACAAATTTTGGGGTCCAATTTCTCCTGTTACCCTTGTGAAAATAAAATATTGGGGCGAAAAAATCATTTTTGTAAAAAAAAAAAGGATTTTTTATTTTTACGGCTGTACGTTATAAACTTCTGTGAAGCACTTCGGGGTTCAAAGTGCTCACCACACATCTAGATAAGTTCCTTGTGGGGTCTATTTTCCAAAATGGGGTCACTTGTGGGGGGTTTCCACTGTTTAGGCGCATCAGGGGCTCTCCAAATGCGACATGACTCCCCCAGACCATTCCATCAAAGTCTGCAATCCAAAACGTCACTACTTCCCTTACGAGCCCCGACGTGCGCCCATACAGTAGTTTACTCCCACATATTGGGTATCAGCATACTCAGGACAAATTGGACAACAACATTTGGGGTCCAATTTCTCCTGTTACCCTTGTGAAAATATAATATTGGGGGCGAAAAAAATCATTTTTGTAAAAAAAAAAAAAGATTTTTTATTTTACGGCTGTACGTTATAAACTTCTGTGAAGCACTTGGGGGTTCAAATTACTCACCAAAGATCTAGATATGTTCCTTAGGGGGTCTAGTTTCCAAAATGGTGTCATTTGTGGGGGGTTTCCACTGTTTAGGCAGATCAGGAGCTCTCCAAACACGACATGATATCCAGCCAATTCTGCGTTGAAAAAGTCAAACGGCGCTCCTTCCCTTCCAAACTCTGCCATGCACCCAAACAGTGGTTTACTCCCACATATGGGGTATCAGCGCACTCAGGACAAATTGCACAATAACTTTTGGAGTCTTGTTACCCTTGGGAAAATAAAAATTGGGGTGAAAAGATCAATTTTGTGGAAAAAATATGATTTTTTAATTTTACGGCTCTACGTTATAAACTTGTGTGAAGCACTTGGGGGTTCAAATTGCTCACCAAAGATCTAGATATGTTCCTTAGGGGGTCTAGTTTCCCAAATGGGGTCACTTGTGGGGGATTTCCACTGTTTAGGCACATCAGGGGCTCTCCAAATGCAACATGGCGTCCAATCTCAATTCCAGCCAATTTTGGTTGGAAAAAGTCAAATGGTGCTCCTTCCATTCCGAGCTCTGCCATGCGCCCAAACAGTGGTTCCCCCCACATATGGGATATCAGCGTACTCAGGACAAATTGGACAACAAATTTTGTGGTCCAATTTCTCCTGTTACCTATGGGAAAATAAAAAATTAGTGACTAAGAGATAATTTTTGTGGGAAAAAAATAGTTTTTTTTATTTTCATGCCCGGGCATTATAAACTTGTGTGAAGCACTTGGGGGTTCAAAGTGCTCACCAAAGATCTAGATAAGTTCCTCAGGGGGTCTAGCTTCCAAAATGGGGTCACTTGTGGGGGGTTTCCACTGTTTAGGCTCATCTGGGGCACTACAAACGGAACATGACCCCCATCAATGTTTGCATTCCAAAACGTTACTGCTTCCTTTCCAAGCCCTGCCGTGCGCCCAAACAGTTTCCCCCCCCCACATATGGGGTATCAGCGTACTCAGGACAAATTGAACAACAACTTTTGGGGTCCAATTTCCTTGGGAAAAATCAAAAATTTGGGACTAAAAAATCATTTTTGTGGAAAATTGTTTTTTTTTTTTTTCCCACACCCAGGCATTATAAACTTTTGTGAAACACTTCAGGGTTCAAAGTGCTCACAACAGATCTAGATAAGTTCCTTAGGGGGTCTAGTTTCCAAAATGGTGTCACTTGTGGGGGGTTTCCACTGTTTAGGCGTATCAGGGGCTTTCCAAACACGACATGGCGTCCAATCTCAACTCCAGCCAATTTTAGTTTGAAAAAGTCAAACGGCGCTCCTTCCCTTACGAGCTCTGCAATGTGCCCAAACAGTGGTTTTCTCCCACATATGGGGTATTGGCGTACTCAGGAGAAATTGCACAACAATTTTATCTGCCCATTTTCTCCTTTTACCCTTGTGAAAATAAAAAAAAGTTTGTAAAAGATCATTTTTGTGGCTAAAAGTTAAATATTAATTGTTTCCTTCCATGTTGCTTCAGCTCCTGTGAAGCACCTGAAGGGTTATTAAACTTCTTGAATGTGGTTTTGAGTACCTTGAGGGGTACAGTTTTTAGAATGGTGTCACTTTTGGGTATTTTCTGCTATACAGACCCGTCAAAGTGACTTCAAATGTGAGGTGGTCCCTAAAAAAAGGGCTTTGTAAATTTTGTTGTAAAAATGAGAAATCACTGGTCAACTTTTAACCCTTATAATTTCCTAACAAAAAAAAATTTTGGTTCCAAAATTGTGCTGATGTAAAGTAAACATGTGGGAAATGTTATTTCTTAACTATTTTGTGTGACATATTTCTCTGTTTTAAGGGAAAAAAAATTCAAAGTTTGAAAATTGCAAAATTTTAAAAATTTTCGCCATATTTGCGTTTTTTTCAAAAATAAACGCAAGGTTTATCGAAGAAATTTTACCACTAACATGAAGTACAATATGTCACGAGAAAACAATCTCAGAATCGCGAAGATCCGTTGAAGCGTTCCAGAGTTATAACCTCATAAAGAGACAGTGGTCAGAATTGTAAAAATTGGCCGGTCATTAACGTGCAAACCACCCTTGGGGGTGAAGGGGTTAAGGCCGTGTATTGATTATCGTCTCTTGAACAATATCACTGTGAAATATCAATATCCGTTACCCTTGATTTCTGACCTGTTTTCCAGGGTGAAAAGTGCTACTTGGTTTACCAAGCTTGACCTCAGGGGGGCGTATAACCTTATTCGCATTAAGCACGGGGATGATGGAAGACGGCGTTTAATACCCCAGAGGGGCATTTTGAGTACCTAGTGATGCCCTTTGGGCTCACTAATGCTCCTTCCGTCTTCCAGTCCTTCATGAATGACATTTTCAGGGATTTTGTGGATAAATTTCTGATTGTTTATTTGGATGATATCTTGATTTTTTCCAATGACTGGGACTCTCATGTGAAACATGTTCGGACTGTGTTCCAGATTTTGAGAGAGAATGCTCTGTATGTGAAGGGATCAAAGTGTCTTTTTGGAGTACAGAGGATCTCATTTCTGGGATTCATTTTGTCTCCATCTGTTATTGAAATGGACCCAGTCAAGGTTCAGGCCATCTGTGATTGGGTCCAACCTACTTCATTAAAGGCTCTTCAGAGATTCTTGGGTTTTGCCAATTTTTATCGTAAATTTATTGGTAATTTCTCTGTTATTGTTAAACCATTGACTGATTTGACCAAAAAGGGTTCTCTGAAATTGGGGCAGGTGCCGTTTTGTCCCAAAGAGATCCTGAGACCTCTAAAAGTAACCCTTGTGCTTTTTTCTCCGGAAAATTTTCTCCAACTGAACGTAATTATGACGTGGGTAATCGGGAGTTATTGGCCATGAAGTGGGCTTTTGAAGAGTGGAGACATTGGCTGGAGGGAGCCAAACATCAGGTGCTGGTCCTCACGGACCATAAGAATCTGGTTTATCTGGAATCAGCCAAGCGACTTAATCCTAGACAGGCCAGGTGGGCCTTGTTTTTCACACGTTTTAATTTTGTGGTTTCCTTTCTTCCTGGCACTAAGAATGTTAAGGCAGATGCCCTCTCGAGGAGTTTCCTTGCGGACTCTCATGAGTTATCTGATCCTGCTGTTATTTTGAAAGAGGGTGTAGTTCTTTCCGCCATCTCGCCCAATTTGAGACTGGCTCTGGAGGGGTGTCAGGAGGATAAACCCGAGCGCTGCCCTGTTGGGAAATTGTTTGTCCCAGACCAGTGGAAGAAGAGTGTGATGTCTGAGATTCATTGTTCCGCGTTGGCCGGTCATCCCGGAATTTTTGGTACCAGAGACTTGGTGAGTCGGTCCTTTTGGTGGCCTACTTTGTCTCGTGACGTCAGGGAGTTTGTGCAGTCCTGTGGGACTTGCTCTCTCTCCAAGCCTTGTTCTCGCTCTAGTGGTTTGTTGATGCCATTGCCTGTGCCCAAGAGACCATGGACCCATATCTCTATGGATTTCATTTCCGACCTTCCTGTTTCTCAGAGAATGACCGTTATCTAGGTGATTTGTGATAGGTTTTCCAAAATGATACATCTTGTGCCATTACCTAAGTTGCCTTCCTCCTCCGAATTGGTGCCTTTGTTCCTTCAGCACGTGGTTCGGTTACACAGCATTCCTGAGAACATTGTGTCTGACAGAGGAGTCCAGTTTGTTTCCAGATTTTGGAGGACTTTTTGTTCTAAACTTGTTGTTCAATTGTCTTTCTCCTCTGCTTTTCATCCTCAGACCAATGGACAAACTGAGAGAACAAACCAGACATTGGAGACTTATCTGAGATGCTTGGTGTCTGCTGATCAAGATGACTGGGTCTCCTTTTTGCCTTTGGCTGAGTTTGCTCTTAATAATAGGGCAAGCTCTTCCACTTTGATGTCTCCATTTTTCTGCAATTTTGGGTTTCACCCTCGATTTTCTTCTGGACAGACGGAGGCTTCTGTCTGTCCGGGTGTTGACTCTGTTGTGGAGCGTATGCAGCAGATTTGGGACCAGGTAGTGGAGAGGTTGTCCCTCTCTCAGGAGAAGGCCCAGCGGTTTGCCAACCGGCATAGGACTGATGGTCCTCGGTTTAAGGTGGGGGACTTGGTCTGGTTGTCCTCAAGAAATATCCCTATGAGAGTTGCATCTCCTAAGTTTAAGCCTAGGTTCATTGGACCTTATAAGATCATGGAGATTCTTAATCCTGTTTCCTTTCGTTTACTTCTTCCAGTGACATTTAAGATCCATAACGTGTTCCACAAGTCCTTATTGAAGAAGTTTGTCGAGTCAGTGGTTCCTATGGCTGCGCCCCTGATCCCGTTTTGGTTGAGGGCAATCTGGAGTATGTGGTTGAGAAAATATTGGATTCTCGTTTTTCTAGACGGAAACTCCAGTATTTGGTTAAGTGGAGAGGTTATGGTCAGGAGGACAATTCTTGGATGTTTGCTTCGGACATCCATGCTAGGAGATTGATCCGTGCGTATCACAGAGTTCATCCTGACCGACCTGGTTGCACAAATGAGGGTTCGGTGACCCCTCCTCAAGGGGGGGGTACTGTTATGAATGTTTTAGAAATGAATTCTGAGCAGAAGCTCCCTCTGGTGGTTACAAACAGTACTGAACCATTCAATGAGGATTGGCAATCAGGAAGTACAGACTGGCTGGATATAAGGGAGGTTTCCCCCCATCATGGTTGCCGGTGATCAATTGTTCTTGTCTCAACGTTGTTTCCTGGTTCACTTGGAAGCTTGCTGAGTCTCGCCTCTTCTCCTGCTCTCAGATAAGATATTTTCTGTTTTTTGTTTTTGTGCTTGCCATTTGCATTTTTCTCTGCATTTCTGTGAGGTTGGCCAGGTTCCCCTCCCCGGGGGGCTTGGTCTCCTCTCGGTTCCTCTGGAGCCACTGTTGTTTGTTCATTTGCCTTTTCCAGTTTTTTCTGTAGCTGCGGCTTAGTTTTGTTACACCAGAGAACTAATTTAGGTGGTAGAGGTCGTGTGATCTCAGGTGTTTTTGCAATTAGTAGCGTTGGCTTTTTTTTAGGGTTTTTTGGAATTGTAGTAAGTATCCTTCCTATCCTTTTCTGTCTAGGCAGATTGGGCCCCAGCGTTTGCTCATACTATTTTCTGTCTGTGTCTGTATTTCCTCTTGTCTAACTGCCATTACATGTTTGGGGGCTTCCTATGTTCTTTGGGGATCTGCTCCGGGGCAGATAGCTTTCCTCTTTCTATCTTTAGGTGTAGTTAGCCTCTCAGGCTGTGACGAGGCGTCTAGGACCAACGTAGGAACGCTCCACGGCTGCCTTTAGTTGTAGTGGTTAGTCAGGGTACTGCAATCCAGTAGATTCCAACCTCTCTGGTGTATTGCCGTTTTTGCCTGCTCTCCTCAGCTACCAAAATATAACAGTAGGGGATAAGGTGTATCCATTAAGATGCCAAGAACTATACCATGGCCCAGGTGGACATGCCCCATAAAGTAGGAATGGTCAAAGACTTGTTGCATGCTATTGTTACAGTCGAGATTTTCCTTTTACTGTACTGGCTAGAGAGAAGGATGTAGTTTAATGACCTCAGACAGGTGGAAGTGCATTTGTAGCTAAGCATGAGGCGGTGTGTCTGGAGAGCAGTATGGTACTGGTGCAAGTGTTGTATGTTGCTTGTAGTACTATAATGACTGCATGTTGTAGGCAGTAAGTGTCTTTGTAATATGCATATGGCAGAGCCTGTGTGCATGATGTGCAGGCGGCAGAATATTGCATGTAATCTGTATAGATAGCAGAGCTCTATGTGTTGGCAGAGGCTGTGTGTCATGTCCCCGATTTTGGGCAGAGGAGGAATATGTAGCAAAGCCAGGTAGGCTAGTGTTAAATCCTAGCACTACAGGTCTTGATTTGATGCACCTGACTTGCTTTGACCAAGAACCAAGGCCTGTGTTCACCAGGAGTGTCAGTCTGCTGGATGCAGCAGAGTCAAGTGTGCTGCTGTTGACTGACCGGCCAAAATGAAATCTATAGCTGGGAGAGAGACATGCCAGGATCTCTGTCTGAATGGAGACTACATGGGTCAGCTAGGAAAGCTGACCAGTCTGTGTGTTGGAGATGCAAAAACCATGTGGAAAATGCAGCCTGTCCAGTGTGAACTGTGCCTGGAGTTGAACATTTCGATTTGGAAGCTCGGGCTGAAAGGGATACCGCGACTGGTGGGATCGTACCTCTTCTGTGTATAAAGTTTGCTCAGGGACAAAAGGTCTGTAATCTGTTCAGGTGAGCCTGCACTGACATATATGCCCTGCTAAATAAACTGCTTATTTGCGAAGATACCTTTCTGCCAGAAGAGGTTGTTTTTTGGTTCTCTTGGAGTTATATGAAGGCAATAAAAATGCACCTGTTTGGACCAAATCACATTGCCTGTGTGAATGCTAACTAATGCCCAAGAGAGGGACTCTCTACAGATCCCAAAATCCAGAGCAACAGTTGTGGCACTTGGACCTTGTTTGCCAATAGCTGACACTTGAAAACAAAAAAAAAAAAAAAAAAAACACACACCCAGTTTGGGCCTTCCCCCAATTTTTCTTACACAAAAAGGGCAACCGCAGACTGATAAGTGGTACTTTGAGTCACATTCACACGTTCAGCATTTTACATCACTATTTGCAAGCCAAAACTAGGAGTGGGTGAAAAATGCCGAAGTGGTGACGTGTTTCTATTATACTTTTCCTATGATTGTCCCACTCCTGGTTTTGGCTTACAAATATTAAGGTAAAATACTGACCAAATACTGAACGTGTGAACATGCCATTTCGTCTCATGATGAAAATCAGATTAAATACATGAGAAAGTCGCTTTAAACATGCTTTGGAAAACTAGAATTAAAAGGTCATCTAGTTTAGAAAAGCCACTGGTAAGTATAGGACCTTCATCTAGGTGTAGGAGAGCGTGGCTTCAAAGTGCGACTCTCCAAGTGCTGGACCCATGTATAACAGACAGCCCCACTGACTTCATTGTGTATCATGTTCTTTGGATGTCCAACAGCCGCAACACATGCAGGGCGGGGACTCTAGCATGTGACTCAAGCATCCACGATACCTGAGCACCAGATGCAAACTCGAGTAGTGAGCACTTGCACTCTATGAATTGCTAGCATTTTCATGTCTTTACTACATTGGAACAAAATGTACATTAAAAAGGAAGATGGCATTCTAATATAGAAAAGGAAACTATTTGTCTTAGCTGGTTGATTTACTATTTTTTTATTTATTTGTATTTGTTACACAAAGTAGGAGATGTATAAAATCGATAACAGAAAAACTGGAGGAGATACATACAGCAAACGACACTGCACTTTTCTATTGCACTAGTTCTTGTACAAGGGCAAAGATGTTCATCTACATTTCCTCTCAAGGCCTCTTTACCAAATTAAATGCCAGATTCTTTAAAAATAAATTGTTACATTCTGTAAAAATTAAAATGTAATAAATATATGCAGAGAGAGCATAGCGTAAGTCAGAAACCAGAGTGGATGGTGGTAAAATTTTCCAAATCATGGAGCACCTGTAGAATGAAATATAATATTACAGGTTACCTGCACACTGATGAAAAATACACAATCTATTCTGCAAAATAAGTTGCATATATACCGTGTCAATGCCTGGTCTCTTATTCTTCATTTGGTTCAAACACCGGCTGGAAATACTGTACATTTTTTCTACTAAGTGGAGATCTGCATCTTTCATCTTTTTATCCACATACTCCTCAAGTGTTTTTTCTTCCTCTTCAATTTCTTCTTTCATCTCAAGCTGAGGGGAACAAAACAAAGCAAAAAAAAAGCTTTTTCTACATGTAAGCAAACTGAAAAAACTGCCTTAACCTCTTATGGACACAGCCAAACTAAACTATGCAAGAAGATTGAAAAAAAAAAAAAAATTTGTTACCAGTAATACTGGATTCCGATCTTCATCAAATGGTGCAAGGCCAGAAATTATTTCCAACAATACCTAAAAATACAGTGTTGAATCAAGTGAGATTTACAAATATTTCAGTGATAGGTACAAGTATACGATGTATATAGTTGCCAAAGTTATTAAACCCCGTAGCAAATTAGGGTTATTAGAAAAAATTACAAATTTTCTACTTTTGACAATAAACCAATGAAACAGGAACAATTTAAGTAGCTCAACACAACTAATAAAAACTGATTTTTCAAAATCCAAACACAAAATGCCACTTAATGACTACTGCAGCCTCTGAATTTTTCAGCTACTCAATGCAAGGATCTTTAGTACTTAAAGGGCATCTGTCAGTAGGATCAACCCTCCTAAGCCATCTAGATGGGCATGTAGGTCATAGAAAGCTGAATAATACAATACTTGGATATCTGCGATCCGACGTTTTATACCAGAGAAACCTATGGTTTTTCTTATGTTAATGAGCTGTTCTAGGCTATGGGCTGGACACTAATCTGCATAAAACTTCGCCTCCAGAGCTTATTTTAAATGAAAGGGGGTGTTACCAGTGTGAGATATGTAATGACTTACAGTCTACTCTCCCACAATGGTAATACCCACATTCATTAAAAATACACTCTGGAGGCAGATTCTCAGGAAGATAAGTGTTTTGCCCATAGATCTTAACAGCTCATTTACATATTAAGAAAAATGTGGATTTTTCAGGAACAAGACATCAAATCACAGATATCAAGGCATCATCTTATTCACTTTTCTATTACATGCATTCTCAAAGTATACAGCTTAGGAAGGTTGATCCTATTGACAGATTCCCTTTAACGGAACACCTTTTGGCTGTTATGAACTGTTGCAAATGTGATGCATGGCAAGTCACCAGCTTCTAGAAATGTTCCTGAGGAATCGTAGCCCATTTCTCATGGACAGTGGCCTCTAGTTTCTTCAAATCCCACCAAAGATTTTCTAGGGGTTTAGGTCAAGCAGGAACTAACAGTCAATCCAGAATCTTCCAGAACTTCTGAATCCAAGACTGGGCGGATTTTTAGGAAGGCTTGTGATTATTGTCCTTCTGGAATCTTCATCTTCCACATACACTGTGTGCAGAATTATTAGGCAAGTTGTATTTGAGAGGATTCTTTTTATTATTGAACAACAACTATGTTCTCAATCAACCCAAAAGACTCAAATATCAAAGCTTAATATTTTTGGAAGTTGGAGTGGATTTTTTTTAGATTTGGCTATCTTAGGAGGATATCTGTTTGTGCAGGTAACTATTACTGTGCTGAATTATTAGGCAAGTTAATAAAAACCAAATATATACCCATCTCACTTGTTTATTTTCACCAGGTAAACCAATATAACACAAAATTTATAAATAAACATTTCTGACATTCAAAAACAAAAAAATCAGTGACCAATATAGCCACCTTTCTATACGATGACACTCAAAAGCCTTCCATCCATAGATTCTGTCAGTTGCTTGATCTGTTTACGATCAACATTGCGTGCTGCAGCCACCACAGCCTCCAGACACTGTTCCGAGAGGTGAACTGTTTTCCCTCCCTGTAGATCTCACATTTTATGAGGGACCACAGGTTCTCTATGGGGTTCAGATCTGGTGAACAAGGAGGCCATGTCATTATTTTTTCTTCTTTTAGACCTTTACTGGCCAGCCACGCTGTGGCGTATTTGGATGCATGTGATGGAGCATTGTCCTGCATGAAAATCATGTTTTTCTTGAATGATACCGACTTCTTCCTGTACAACTGTTTGAAGGTGTCTTCCAGAAACTGGCAGTATGTCTGGGAGTTGAGCTTCACTCCATCATCAACCTGAAAAGGTCCCACAAATTAATTTTTGATGATACCAGCCCATACCAGTACCCCACCTCCACCTTGCTGGCGTCTGAGTCGGAGTGAAGCTCTCTGCCCTTTACTGATCCAGCCTCGGCCCATCCATCTGGCCCATCAAGAGTCACTTTCATTTCTTCAGTCCATAAAACCTTAGAAAAATCAGTCTTAACATATTTCTTGGCCCAGTCTTGACGTTTCATCTTATGTTTCTTGTTCAAAGGTGGTCGTTTTTCAGCTTTCCTTACATTGCCCATGTCCCCGAGTATGGCACACCTCGTGCTTTTTGATACTCCAGTAAGGTTGCAGTTCTGAAATATGGCAAAACTGGTGGCAAATGGCATCTTGACAGCTTCACGCTTGATTTTCGTCAATTCATGGGCAGTTATTTGCTCCTTTTGTTATCAACACGCTTCTTGCGACCCTGTTGGCTATTTGCCATGAAACGCTTGATTGTTTGGTGATCACGCATCTAAAGTTTGGCAATTTCAAGACTGCTGCATCCCTCTGCAAGACATCCCACAATTTTTGACTTTTCAGAGTCCGTCAAATCTCACTTCTGAACCATTTTGCCAAAGGAAAGGAAGTTGCCTAATAATTAAGCACACCTTATATAGGGTGTTGATGTCATTAGACAACACCCCTCCTCATTACAGAGATGCAAATCACCTGATTTACATAATTGGCAGTTGGCTTTCCTATACAGCTTGGAGTAGGACAACATGTATAAAAAGGATGATGTGATCAAAATACTCATTTGCCTAATAATTCTGCACACAGTGTAAAAGGACATGTCTGTTAGGGTTTGCTGATACTTGATTGAATACATCTTGATATCCAAATGCTGCAGGTTTCCAAAACCAGAGCAAGTAAAGCAGAACCCAATGGATCACATAGCCAGTACTATGACATTCTGTAGGCAGGGTGGTCTTTTCATTGTATGAATCCTTCTCTAGACAAACTGTGGATCCAGGTACAAATTCTACTTCTGTTTCATCACTCCAAAGAATATATATAAAAAAAAAACATCTGTGTCTTATTTTGTTTAATTTTGAGGATATTGGAGACTTTTCTTGTGCTTTTTGGTCAATATAGTTGAATGCTTTGGAGTTCAGGCACAGACACATTCAGCATTTAGTAAGCAGCTTACTGTGCAAACAAACAAAGTGCCTCCTGATCTTGCTGTAGGTCTTTTGCTGTCACTTGAGGGTTTTTGATCACATGCTTCCTAAGGAATATGGTAGCTGCCACCAACAGCTTTCTCTTTGTGGCATGTCCAGAACTATGCTTCCAACTACAACTCTAAGAACACTCAACTTTCAGAAGATCTGGAAGATTCTGGATTGGCTGTAACAGTCTTGTAACTTAAAGCTCATAGAAAATCATTGGTGGGATTTGTTAAAGGCACCTGCAGCCTATGCAGGGGCTAATATTCCTCAGGAGCGCTGCCAGAAGCTGGCATCAACCTTGCAGTAGATCATGACAGCCAAAGGGTGTCTACTAAGTACTAAATACACTTGTCGTGTAGGGGTTGAATTCTGAGACTATGGTAGTCAGTAAAAGTAGCACTTTGTGTTAAATTTGGAGAACCCACTTGTTATTTTAGTTGTGATGAGCTATTTACATTGTTCTTAAGAAACTAAGTTTTTCTAATACAATGTCAATGAAGGTTAAATTATTTTGATTGCAACTGTATATCATTCATTTATACAGACACAAAAGTGTGTAACTGATACATTAGTTATCCACCAATATGTATTATGTACTGCCAAACAACCATTATTGATACATACATTGGAACATATCTCTGGAGTGGCTATTGCAAAACCATTAAAAGTGAAGCATGCTACAATTACTTACCACGCCAAAGCTAAATATATCAGATTTTATAGTGACCTCTCCCCGTAGGGCCTCTGGAGCCATGTATGCTGTTGTGCCAACAATTCTTTCCGTCATCATGGTTCGTGCCAGATTTCCAGTAGCTCTCGCAAGACCAAAGTCAGAGATTTTGGGGGTAAAATTATCATCCAGAAGAATATTTGCACTTAAAAAAAAAAATAAAAAAAACATTGCTCTATAACAAAACAATTTAATTCTAACAATTTCTTTGTGATAATCACCAACCTCTTAATGTCTCTATGGACGTGCTTATTTTCATGTAAATATTTGATTCCTTGTGCTGTTCCACAACATATTTTACATCTCCTACTCCAGGATAGTGGAGTTGTGCCATTCTGGAAGAACAAGAAAAGGAGTTCAATAAATGTCAGTCACCAACCGTACTTCTACTCAAAGAATAACATAATAGCCACTCACCAGACAAGCCAGTCGGTCCAACAGAGAACCATTAGACATGTAAGTGTAAACCAAGCAGTAATTATCACCATCACTGGAGAAGCCGAGTAATTTCACAATGTTCTCATGGTGACATCTAGAGAGTTGTTAAATTAAATGTAAGTATTAATAGGTTTAAAATACCCTGTTGATGAATAGCACATGGAAACCTACAATCATCATACTATACAGTACTGTGCAAAGGTTTTTGGAAGTCTGGCTAGAAATGGTCTTCAATGAAGAATTTTTGCCAAAAAACCCTACATTGAACATGGAAACAAGGCCAAGCAGCTTAAAAGAGGTCATCCACTGCAATGTGTAGTGGACAGATCGATATAAATCTTGGAAATAAGACTTTCTTCAGATACCTTATGTTTCCAAATGTGCCTGTGAGCGGCGCTATTGCTTTCCGCTCATCCCCATCACGTGACCCCCAGCTGCAGCTGCATCTCATGACCGATGATGTCACGTCAACTTCAGGAACTGGAAACTGACCTGGCATCAACAAGGTAGGACCCAGTCTCCCTGAGTGATTGGGCTGTGGGCAGATTCACCGCACGTCACAGCTCAGCATGGCACACGCTCTCCTGCACTGCTTTCATCAACAGAGAGCAGCAAGCCAGCGTGATGTTGGGATGTGACATGCGGTGAAGCTCCACCAAAAGCCCAGTAACAGGACTGGAGAGCGGTGCAATAATGGGTGCCTACAGGCAACTGTGAAGTATTGTGGAGGTTGCTTACAAGTTGCAGCTACATTTCGTCAAACTGAGTTGGAGATGTGTTTAAGATTAATGGTGCCCTCAATACAGAGAAATACAGGCACAGTCTTCTCTATTAGCAATACCATCAGTGAGGCATCTGATTGGCTCCACGTTTATTCTTCAGCAAGATGACCCCAAACAAACAGCTAAATGTCATTAAGAACTATTTGCAGAATAAAAAAAGAGCTAGGTCCCGGAAGTGATGATATCGCTCCAATGGAGCCCTGATCTCAACAAGCCTACATCCATAGAAGATCTGTGGTTATTCCTTAAAGAAGTTTGGAACCACCCCCTCCTGAGTTCCATCAAAAGCTGTGTGGGCGTACCTACAAGAACTGATGCCATCTCGAAGGCGAAGGGTGGTCACACCAAATACTGATTTAATTTACATTTCTCGTTTGTTCAGTCACCTCTGACTATTAAATGTGGTCTAAGGGGTAAGGTGGAGAGTGACATACCAGCTCTGGCTTGTCAAGGTAAGGAGGCTTATTCGCCATGCAATGCTCCTCTGGGAAATTTAATATGCAAATTGCCTCTTCAGAGAAAAAAAGGACTTGAACTCTATAGCCTAAAACTTTTGTACAGTACTTTACCTTTATTACCATGTTTTTTTTGTGCACTTGCTGCAAAATAGACTGAAAAAAATCACAACAATGCATTCCTATGACTAAACAACAGGATATACTGGATATTAATACTCCAATATTCCCAGTGCACATATTAGACTAATCAAGATGAATATTACGCAAACTATTGTGATTATTATATAATTAGGCAACCTAGCCATAATTAGAATGAAAAGTAAGCCATGGTATGAGCAGAGGAGAAGCAACCAAATGTGTTCAAAACACCACAAATGAAAACAAAATTAAAAGCTAAAATTCCAGCATAAAATAAAACATCACTTTTACATACCTACTTTTTAATGCCCATAATGTACTTCAAAATAACTATCCCAATGTAGCAAGAGAAATAAAACAAATACATTTGTATAAGAACAATGCACAATGTCTTAAGAGAAGCATATACCGTATTCGATTAATATTGAATTGTATGGATACACACACACACACACACACTTTCTATACATGCCATGGCATACATTTCTGAAGAGTATGATTGTAAGAGCAAATTCTCTCCTCTAAGTGTGCCTTCACATTGCGTTCTTTGTCTCAGTTGGGGCATACGTCCGAAATCCCCCACAAAACGGAGTCCGGATGCAAGCGCCGACAGGGCAAATAGACTGCAATGGTGATGGCAGAGCGAAAGTGCACTTTTTTGGGAGTGTACGCCTACAGGAGGCCATTGCACCATTGCAATTTACTGGCCCTGTCGGCGCATGCATCCAGACCCCATTTTTGTGGGGGATTCCGGATGTATGCCCTGACGGGGACACAGAACGCAATGTGAAAGTACCCTAACATACCAGTTTACAACATGAAGTGCAAACTGTTTACTACGAACAGGCTACATGTCATACAATAAAAAAGCACCATGTAGTAAAACGATGCTACTATAAAATTAACCCCTTCCCGACCCATGACGCCTACGTTGGTGTCATGAAAACCTGTGCCATCCCGACCCATGACGCCGACGTAGGCGTCATGCTATAAATCATGTTCCTGCGGGTCGGGGGACCGGGGTCACTGAAAGGTCACCCGACCCGCAGTAACAGGACCCTTACTGCATCACCACAGGGGGGTTGGCTTAACCCCCACGTGGCCACGATCGCTCTGATTGGCTGTTAAAAGTGAAACAGCCAATCAGAGCGATTTGTAATATTTCACCAATGAAACTGGTGAAATATTACAATCCAGCCATGGCCGATGCTGCAATAGCATCTACCATGGCTGGAGAACGCGATCAGACCCCCCCCACACCATGTCACGGCGGTGATCGGCCGCCGCCATCGAAAGATGGCAGCGATCGGTCACCGCCGTCACTGTCTGCTCCCCTGCTCCTGCGATCACACCCCCTCACCTTCCGATCCCCCCCCCCTCACCTTCCGACGTCCCCTACTCACCTCTCCCGGTCCACCGATGTCCCTGGATCCGTCCCGGCGGCTGCCCGGGATTCTTCATGGGCGCCGCCATCTTGGAAAATGGCGGGCGCATGCGCAGTGCGCCCGTCGGCCGGCGCATGCGCAGTGCACCCTCCATTGTACAAAAATTTATTTTGATCACTGTGATAAACTGTCACAGTGATCAAAATAAAAAAAAAGTAAATGGACCCCCCCCTGTCATAGGTAGGGACAAATAATAAAATAAAGAATTTTTTTTTTTTTCCTAGCGGATTTTGCTGCTGATCCGCAGCTGATTTTGCTGCGGATCCGCGGCGGATATCGCTGCTGATCCGCGGCGGATATCGCTGCTGATCCGCGGCGGATTCGCTGCTGATCCGCGGCGGATTTCGCTGCTGATCCGCGGCGGATTTCGCTGCTGATCCGCGGCGGATTTCGCTGCTGATCCGCGGCGGATTTCGCTGCTGATCCGCGGCGGATTTCGCTGCTGATCCGCGGCTGATTTCGCTGCTGATCCGCGGCGATTTCGCTGCTGATCCGCGGCGGATTTCGCTGCTGATCCGCGGCGGATTTCGCTGCTGATCCGCGGCGGATTTCGCTGCTGATCCGCGGCGGATTTGCTGCCGATCCGCGGCGGATTTAGCTGCCGATCCGCGGCTGATTTCGCTGCCGATCCGCGGCTGATTTCGCTGCCGATCCGCGGCTGATTTCGCTGCCGATCCGCGGCTGATTTCGCTGCTGATCCGCGGCTGATTTCGCTGCTTATTCGCTGCGGATCCGCAGCGGATTTCGCTGCTGATCCGCGGCTGATTTCGCTGCGGATCCGCGGCGGATTTCGCTGCTGATCCGCGGCTGATTTCGCTGCTGATCCGCGGCTGATTTCGCTGCTGATCCGCGGCTGATTTCGCTGCTGATCCGCGGCTGATTTTGTTGCTGATCCACGGCGGATTTTGCTGCTGATCCGCGACTGATTTCGCTGCGGATCCGCGGCTGATTTCGCTGCTGATCCGCGGCTGATTTCGCTGCTGATCCGCGGCGGATTTCGCTGCTGATCCGCGGCGGATTTCGCTGCTGATCCGCGGCGGATTTCGCTGCTGATCCGCGGCGGATTTCGCTGCCGATCCGCGGCGGATTTCGCTGCCGATCCGCGGCGGATTTCGCTGCCGATCCGCGCGATTACGCGATCGCGGGATTTCGCTGCCGATCCGCGGCTGATTTCGCTGCCGATCCGCGGCTGATTTCGCTGCCGATCCGCGGCTGATTTCGCTGCTGATCCGCGGCTGATTTCGCTGCTTATTCGCTGCGGATCCGCAGCGGATTTCGCTGCTGATCCGCGGCTGATTTCGCTGCGGATCCGCGGCGGATTTCGCTGCTGATCCGCGGCTGATTTCGCTGCTGATCCGCGGCTGATTTCGCTGCTGATCCGCGGCTGATTTCGCTGCTGATCCGCGGCTGATTTTGTTGCTGATCCACGGCGGATTTTGCTGCTGATCCGCGACTGATTTTGCTGCGGATCCGCGACTGATTTTGCTGCGGATCCGCGACTGATTATCTGCTGATTCATCTGCGCTAGCGGGTATAGCATAACGCGATCGCGTTATGCTATACCGTTACCAGCCGGTCAACGCTACGTGTTGAACGGGCTGGTAAAACGCAATATGAACCCAGCCTTAGGGTTAGAACTAGGGTTAGGGTTAGCATTAGGGTTAAGGTTAGAATTACGGTTAGGGTTGGAATTTGGGTTAGGGTTGGAATTAGGGTTAGGGTTGGAATTAGGGTTAGGCTTGTAGTTAGGTTTATGGTTAGAGTTGGGATTAGGGTTAGGGGTGTGTTGGGGTTAGGGTTATGATTAGGGTTTGTATTAGGGTTAGGTGTGTGTAGGGGTTAGGGGTGTGTTGGGGTTAGGGTTGGAGTTAGAATTGAGGGGTTTCCACAATTTAGGCACATCAGGGGGTCTCCATACGCGACATGGCGCCACCATTGATTCCTGCAAATTTTGCGTTCAAAAAGTCAAACAGTGCTCCCTTTATTCCAAGCCCCGACGTATGCCCAAAGAGTGGTTTATCCCCACATATGAGGTATCAGCGTACTCGGGAAAAATTGCACAACAACTTTGGGGGTTCTAATTTCTCCTGTTAACATTGGGAAAAAAAATTGGGGACTAAAAATTATTTTTGTGGAAAAAAAATTATTTTATATTTTCACGGCTCTGCGTTATAAACTTCTGTGAAGGACTTGGAGATTCAAAGTGCTTATCACACATCTAGATAAGTTCTTTGCGGGGTCTAGATTCCAAAATGGGGTCACTTGTGGGGAGTTTCTACTGTTTAGGCACATCAGGGGCTCTGCAAACGTAACAAGATGCCAGCAGACCATTCCATCAAGTCGGCATTTCAAAGCGTCACTACATCCCTTCCGAGCCCTGACGCGTGCCCAAACAGTGGTTCCCCCCCACATATGGGGTACTAGCGTACTCAGGAGAAACTGGACAACAACTTTTGGGGTCCAATTTCTCCTGTAACCATTGTGAAAATAAAAAATAGTGGGCTAAAAAATCATTTTTTGAGAAAAAAAATGATTTTTTATTTTCACGGCTTTGCGTTATAAACTTCTGTGAAGCACCTGGGGGTTCAAAGTGCTCACTATGCATCTAGATAAGTTCCTTAGGGGGTCTAGTTTCCAAAATGGGGTCACTTGTCGGGGAGTTCCAATGTTTAGGCACACAGGAACTCTCCAAATGCGACATGGCAACCGCTAAATATTCCAGCATATTTTCCATTCAAAAAGTCAAATGGCGCTCCTTCCCTTCTGAGCCTGCAGTGCGCCCAAACGGTGGTTTATGACCACATATGAGGTATCTGTGTACTCAGGAGAAATTGCCCAACAAATTTTAGGATCCAATTTATACTGTTGCCCATGTGAAAATGAAAAAAACTGAGGCTAAAAGAAAATTTTTGTGAAAAAAAAGTACTTTCTTTTTTTTACGGATCAATTTGTGAAGCACCTGGGGGTTCAAAGTGCTCACTATGCATCTAGATAAGTTCCTTAGGGGGTCTAGTTTCCAAAATGGGGTCACTTGTGGGGGAGCTCCAATGTTTAGGCACACAGGGACTCTCCAAATGCGACATAGCAACCGCTAAATATTCCAGCATATTTTCCATTCAAAAAGTCAAATGGCGCTCCTTCCCTTCTGAGCCCTGAGGTCTGTCAAAACAAAATCAAAAAATTTCAAAGAGACCTGAATGATTATGATACAGATCGAATATATAGATGGCAATATAAAAGAACCACTTCTGAAAATAAGAAAAATGTAATACATCCGAAGAAAAAAACAACTAGGTCAACTAATCACCGTAGTCCGTCTATTAGTTCGGCACCATCTCTTTCGGATGTCAATACCTCGATTAGTGATGGAGAAGCTAATATCAATGAGACGACTAACATGAATAAGAAATTACCTGATATCTTCACTCGCTCTAGAAATCTCCGTACTCAAGGCGAAAAATTCAAGGTAATTAATTTATCTCATCATGCGTTATCCCAAATTCAAATTGAGCTTCTGGAGAGGGGTCTTACATTTTCACCATCATGTCATTTAGACAACTTCACGGCCGTGAAGGACCTACACCTCTTCTCCAGAAAGCTCATTCTTAGAAAAATCCATCATGGGAAGCATGATCCTATAGATTTAGAAAATGCCTTTACTACTAGAGAAGAAATGGAAGCAGTGAGGAATCTTGAGGAATTACTTCAGGAAAATACGACCCACACGGTAAGTAAATTTCCACAAGAATTCTTCACTAAATCACGTAAGTTTCCTCCTCTCAGCATATGCCCAGCTGTTGAGGTATTTACAAAAATCATGACTTCCGAAATTGAAACTTTGGCCTCTAAACGAATTTGGAAGACCAATCTAAATGTAAGTGAAAGACAAGCCCTTAAGGAACTACAAGGGTTGAAGGACGTACAGTCATGGCCAAAAGTTTTGAGAATGACACAAATATTAATTTTTACAAAGTCTACTGCTTCACTTTTTCTAATGGCAATTTGCATATACTCCAGAATGTTATAAAGAGCCACCAGCTTAACAGCAATTACTTGCAAAGTCAATATTTGGCTAGAAAATGAACTTTATCCCCAAAACACATTTCAACATCATTGCAGCCCTGCCTTAAAAGGACCAGCTAACCTCTTTTCAGTGATTGCTCCATTAACAGGTGTGGGTGTTGATGAGGACATGGCTGGAGATCAATCTGTCATGATTAAGTAAGAATGACACCACTGGACACTTTAAAAGGAGGCTGGTTCTTGGCATCATTGTTTCTCTTCTGTTAACCATGGTTATCTCTAAAGAAACACGTGCAGTCATCATTGCAATGCACAAAAATGGCCTAACAGGGAAGAGTATCGCAGCTAGAAAGATTGCACCTCAGTCAACAATCTATCGCATCATCAGGAACTTCAAGGAGAGAGGTTCCATTGTTGCCAAAAAGGCTTCAGGACGCCCAAGAAAGACCAGCAAGCGCCAGGACCGTCTCTTAAAAGTGTTTCAGCTGCGGGATCGGGCTACCAGCAGTGCAGAGCTTGCTCAGGAATAGCAGCAGGCAGGTGTGAGTGCATCTGCACGCACTGTGAGGCGGAGACTCTTGGAGCAAGGCTTGGTCTCAAGGAGGGCAGCAAAGAAGCCACTTCTCTCCAGAAAAAACATCATGGACAGACTGATATTCTGCAAAAGGTACAGGCAGTGGACTGCTGAGGACTGGGGTAAAGTTATTTTCTCTGATGAATCCCCTTTTCGATTGTTTGGGACATCAGGAAAACGCCTCATTCGGAGAAGACAAGGTGAGCGCTACCACCAGTCTTGTCTCATGCCAACTGTTAAGCATCCTGAAACCATTCATGTGTGGGGTTGCTTCTCAGCCAAGGGAATCGGCTCTCTCACAGTCTTGCCTAAAAACACAGCCATGAATAAAGAATGGTACCAGAATGTCCTCCAAGAGCAACTTCTCCCAACCCTCCAAGAGCAGTTTGGTGATCAACAATGCCTTTTCCAGCATGATGGTGCACCTTGCCATAAAGCAAAGGTGATAACTAAATGGCCCAGGGAACAAAACATCAAGATTTTGGGTCCATGGCCTGGAAACTCCCCAGATCTTAATCCATTGAGAACTTGTGGTCAATCATCAAGAGATGGGTGGACAAACAAAAACCCAAAAATTCTGACAAAATTAAAGCATTGATTGTGCAAGAATGGACTGCTATCAGTCAGGATTTGGTCCAGAAGTTGATTGAGAGCATGCCAGGGAGAATTGCAGAGGTCCTGAAGAAGAAGGGTCAACACTGCAAATATTGACTTGCTGCATTAACTCATTCTAACTGTCAATATAAGCTTTTGTTACTCATATGTTTGCAATTATTATATTTCTGTCTGTGATAAAAACATCTGTCAAACACACATAAAAACCAGAGGGCAGCAGATCATGTGAAAATATAATTTTTGTGTCATTCTCAAAACTTTTGGCCATGACTGTAGTATATAAACCAGCCGATAAAGGTGGTAATCTTATGGTGTGGCCAATTACTCTGTATGAGAAACAGGCAGATAAACTACTTACCGCCCCTAACTGTTACCGCATGCTATCGTATAATCCTCTTTCAAAATTCCAGGATGATCTAGTGACAATCATTGATCAAGCGTTTCAATTAGGAATCCTACCTAAAAATATGGTAGAAACTATGCAGAAATTACATCCCAAACTACCTACACTATATTTGATTCCAAAATTACATAAAAATCCTGTTGATCCACCAGGAAGGCCTATCATCTCGGGAAACGATAGCTTATGTGAACCCATCGCTAATTTCATTGATTTCTATCTCAAACCTCTTGTCTCAACATTACCATCATATATACAAGACACAACAGCGGCACTACAAAGACTTGATCATCTCTTTTTGGAAGACCATATGATAATGGTCACGGCAGATGTTGAAGCTTTGTATACATCGATCAGACACAAGGATGGTCTAAAAGCAGCAGCATGGTATCTGTATAACACCAATTTAGAACCTGCCTTAATAGAAGTTATTATATCTTTACTTGACTTTGTACTGCAACACAATGTGTTTACTTTTAAAAATCATATTTATCTCCAAACGCAGGGTACAGCCATGGGGGCTTCCTGTGCCCCCTCATACGCCAATCTGTTTTTGGGGCATGGGAACATGAGATTTTCCAAACTGATATGATCCCGGAGACCAAATGGATACAAGGATGGATGAGATATATTGATGATATCTGCTTTATATGGGAAGGGACTATCGATGACCTTCATACCATGATGAATAAACTTAATGCCAATGATCTTAACATCCACCTTACATACCATTTTGGGAGGAGTTTGGAATTTCTGGATCTCAGATTGGACATCTCCCCCACTGGGTATATAACAACAAATTTATATCGAAAACCCACTGCCACAAATTCACTTTTACACGCCACATCCTCGCATCCGCCAGCTACCATCAAGGGGATACCAACAGGGCAGTTTTTGAGATTAAAAAGGATATGCTCAGAACAAACAGGCTTTGAAGATCAGGCCTTGGATTTGACACAAAGGTTTGTCAATAGAGGTTATAGCAAAAGTAGTATCAAAAATGGATACAGAAGGGCCAAAAAAACGCCAAGAGAACAACTATTATATCCACCTTTGAAAAACACCAAAAAATGTGACCAAATTAGGTACATCTCCAATTATAACAATCAATGGGATAATCTCAAGGGTGTCTTTAGAAAACATTGGCCAATTTTGTTAACGGACCCAGTTCTGAGAAAAATTCTTCCTTCTTATCCTTCTTTGGTGGCCAGGAGAAGCCCCAATTTGAGGGATCTACTAGTCCAGAGTCATTATGACCCAACATCAAAAGATATATGCAACAAATCACCCAAAGGGTTTTTTCCATGTGGTTTGTGCAAAGCCTGTGCAAATACCAGTAAATCATATTTCTTTACAAATTTTGATGGCTCAAAGAAGTTTGATATAAGGAAACGCCTCACATGTTCATCACAAGGGATAATATACCATGGGACATGTCCTTGCGGATTGGTATATATAGGTCTCACTACTAGAGAATTCAAAATTAGAATTCGTGAACATGTTCGGGAAATTGAGAAATCTAAAGATGTTGAGGACTTATCCCAGTTGAAAACCTTACCTCGTCACTTTAAAATCTATCATCAGTCCAAGGCATATGGTCTGAGGTTTAAGGCAATTGATCAGATTAAATTGGGTATAAGGGGTGGTGACTTGGGCAAATCCCTTGCACGTTTGGAGAGTAAGTGGATTTTTCGTCTAAACACTATAACTCCATATGGTTTGAATGAGAATTTTGGCTTCCATTCCTTTTTGTAAAGGGTATTTTCTGGCCTCCTTATTTTTTCTGCAGTATTTACCATATTTTTCTATAGTTTTTACTATTTTGCCCTTCTCAGTATTGCTTGTTCATCATATGAGTTTTTTATGTTAATGTTATTTCCTGGGTTTTTAGGTGTTTTTAATTTTTCCAATTTTTCTAAATTCTTTTCTTTTCGTTTTATATTATTTAATAATTATTATTCATCCTAACTCTTAACATTATATTTCTTGATCTCTTAGGGGATGTACTCTTGATTCATGGTTTTCCTGACTGTCTTGATATGAAGCTTTATGAGGCTATTTTTATCTCGGCTCATCAGAACCCGGACATCTACGTATGTGTTTGACTAGTCTGGCTGCATTTGGGATTAAAACTTCAAGATATGATGAACACTTACCTGGATCCAACAATTTTTTTTGCCTGTTCACATTCATGTATGCACTGTGTAATTGTATTTGTATACGCTATGGGATACTATAGCAATACTTTTATAGATTGATTTATTTACACGTGGGTTACGTTAATCGTATTATAAATTGACACGTTTGCACTCTCAATGTTTTATATACTTTTATATAAATTGGCAATTTTGCACATATACATCATATGCCCAATATATGTTGATGTTAGTCCATCCTTTGTGATGGCAGGGCATTATTATTATTAATTTACACTCTAACAATTGTTATTGTTTTGGCAGCTTTATTTGGAAGATGGTATTTTATGTGCTGTTAGTGGATTCTTCTGTTTACCCGCATCAAATTTTATGTATAGGTTAAGGTATAGTCATATTTTATTGCTGCCTAGTAGTGTTGAGCGATACTGCTCGATATCTAAAAATATCGGATCGGAATGGTATCGCCGATATCACTAAATATCGGCGATATCCGATTCCGATACCGGAAGTCCCATGTAAGTCTATGGGAACAAAATATTGCAACTAAAAAAACACTTTCTTTCCTTGTAAACACAAAATATACACACTTAGAGAAATATTATATATATATATATATATATATATATATATATATATATATATATATATATTATATATATATATATATACAGGTCCTTCTCAAAAAATTAGCATATAGTGCTAAATTTCATTATTTTCCATAATGTAATGATTACAATTAAACTTTCATATATTTTAGATTCATTACACACCAACTGAAATTTGTCAGGTCTTTTATTGTTTTAATACTGATGATTTTGGCATACAACTCCTGATAACACAAAAAACCTGTCTCAAAAAATTAACATATTTCAACCGTCCAATAAAATAAGAGTTTTTTAAAAACAAACAAAAAAAACCATGAAATAATAAAGTTCAGTTATGCACTCAATACTTGGTCGGGAATCCTTTTGCAGAAATGACTGCTTCAATGCGGCGTGGCATGGAGGCAATCAGCCTGTGACACTGCTGAGGTGTTATGGAGGCCCAGGATGCTTCGATAGCGGCCTTAAGCTCATCCAGAGTGTTGGGTCTTGCGTCTCTCAACTTTCTCTTCACAATATCCCACAGATTCTCTATGGGGTTCAGGTCAGGAGAGTTGGCAGGCCAATTGAGCACAGTAATACCATGGTCAGTAAACCATTTACCAGTGGTTTTGGCACTGTGAGCAGGTGCCAGGTCGTGCTGAAAAATGAAATCTTCATCTCCATAAAGCATTTCAGCCGATGGAAGCATGAAGTGCTCCAAAATCTCCTGATAGCTAGCTGCATTGACCCTGCCCTTGATGAAACACCGTGGACCAACACCAGCAGCTGACATGGCACCCCACACCATCACTGACTGTGGGTACTTGACACTGGACTTCAGGCATTTTGGCATTTCCTTCTCCCCAGTCTTCCTCCAGACTCTGGCACCTTGATTTCCGAATAACATGCAAAATTTGCTTTCATCAGAAAAAAGTACTTGGGACCACTTAGCAACAGTTCAGTGCTGCTTCTCTGTAGCCCAGGTCAGGCGCTTCTGCCGCTGTTTATGGTTCAAAAGTGGCTTTACCTGGGGAATGCGGCACCTGTAGCCCATTTCCTGAACACGCCTGTGCACGGTGGCTCTGGATGTTTCTACACCAGACTCAGTCCACTGCTTCCTCAGGTCCCCAAGGTCTGGAATCGGTCCTTCTCCACAATCTTCCTCAGGGTCCGGTCACCTCTTCTCGTTGTACAGCGTTTTCTGCCACATTGTTTCCTTCCAACAGACTTCCCATTGAGGTGCCTTGATACAGTACTCTGGGAACAGCCTATTTGTTGAGAAATTTCTTTCTGGGTCTTACCCTCTTGCTTGAGGGTGTCAATGATGGCCTTCTTGACATCAGTCAGGTCGCTAGTCTTACCCATGATGTGGGTTTTGAGTAATGAACCAGGCAGGGAGTTTTTAAAAGCCTCAGGAATCTTTTGCATGTGTTTAGAGTTAATTAGTTGATTCAGAAGATTAGGGTAATAGGTCGTTTAGAGAACCTTTTCTTGATATGCTAATTTTTTGAGACAGGTTTTTTGTGTTATCAGAAATTGTATGCCAAAATCATCAGTATTAAAACAATAAAAGACCTGACAAATTTCAGTTGGTGTGTAATGAATCTAAAATATATGAAAGTTTAATTGTAATCATTACATTATGGAAAATAATGAAATTTAGCACTATATGCTAATTTTTTGAGAAGGACCTGTATACACACATGTCATTGTGACATATATATATACACATATATTTATAGTTTATTCACTTCTACATAGTAAAATAGCCTCTGATTCAATTGCCGGGTAAAGCCGGCATTTGTGAAAAGACAGAAGCACCCGAGGGTCCAGTCGCCACAGAGATGTTGCATCGCACACAGCGGTGTGACAACTTACTCTCAGGTAAGGAGGAAACACCCATTGACTCCAACCACTGCATTCAACAGTACACTATGCCAGCAGCTGAGTGTAGGCGGACCCAATGGGATGGTCTAGCTCAGGCTGGTTAGAACAGGGTGTAGCTATTTGGATGGGAGGGGTTGAGGCAGCAATATGCTGCATGTCTTTGTAGTAAGAATTGTTTCATTTCCTGCTTTCTTACTACGTCGCATACTCCACTCTGCTACATCACTCTGCACCATTGCTCTATCTCACATCTATCTGCCCTGGAAGGATACCGTCTTACCTGTACAAGACTTATCACCTAACTGCACTACACCATCCCTGCCAGAGGACCTGCACAGCAGCGCTGGTCACCCTGACCAGGTACTACAGGTGGCGTCACGACAAACTACACAAACATTCTATCATCCCCTGGAAATATCCCACATTCCAGTGAGCGACCAGGGCACGGACATAGCTGTGCTACCCGTCACATCCCCCATAAAAGTCGACGGGCTTGGTGCCGAGTACCCCCAAAACCTGTGGCTCTGTGCGACTCAACTTTGGCGTCACAAACAGGATTCAGAAGCTCGCTATAAGCGAGTCCTGTGTGCCTTAATTGAACTGTTTTTTTGCTTGAGAATTGCAAAAATCATCATAGACTGTATTTGCCATTTTTCCGTCATATCTGCGCCACGAGGCACAGGTGAAGAATAAGGGCGTGCTCTCGTGGGCGTACACTCACTCCGTGGAGCGAAAACGATGTCCGCACACTCTAAATGTTACTGCAATGTAAGATCGTGCCCCACAGCTCTGGAGTTCCGCCTCCTCATCCTCCTCAGTGGGCGGAAACGAACGCGAAGGTCCCGCCTCCCTACAAAAGATGGCGCCTCTCCTGATGCTAATGACACATGTGACTTGGCAGAGATGGCGAACGGACATGAGCAGAAGTGGGAAGGGATGGAGGAGTCCGAGCTCTCCCCCCACGGAAGCGACCCGATCGCCACGGAGCCACCGTTTGGCACCCGGCCTGGAAACCCTCCTACGCTGGAAGAAGCGGAGGATACCCTGAGAGACCTGGCCCGGCACCGGGAGGAGGTCGCCAGGATGGAAGCGAGCTGGCGGGCCCTAAAACTACAATTGGAGCGGCGCCAATCCCTCTTACCCCTGAAGTGTCTGTACCGGAAGGTGAGGCACCCGTTCCAGTAGAGGAGGCCGTGCGGGCATCCCAGCCCTTGCAATCTGAACCGGTTGACAGTATCTCAGTGGAGGCACCCGTTCCAGTACAGGAGGCCGTGCGGGCATCCCAGCCCTTGCAATCTGAACCGGTTGCCAGTATCACAGTGGAGGCACCCGTTCCTGCAGAAAACGCCGCACCAGCACCCCAGATCCCGCTGTCTGCCCCCGTCGCTGAGGCAGAAGAAGCGACACCCGTCCTCATGGAGGAGGCCGCGCAGGCACCAGAGCTCTACCTGCCTGTACCGGAGCCCCGACCGTCATCTGTTCCAGAGCCGGCTGCTTCCGCCACAGGTGAGCGCCGCCAGGACTGGCGGGCGCCAGGAGAGCTGCCGCAAACCGGACATCGTAAGCTGGCGTTTGATGGTGGAGACATGGAGCTCCTGGTGGAGGAGAATTACAACCGGCGTCAGGAGGAAGAGTGGAGACGTCGGGAGCGGGAAGCAGAGCGACAAAGGGAGCAGCGAGAATCCCAAAAGCTTCGGCAACGTCACCTGGAGAAGGACCTGGCAGAGAAGGCACGTATGAGAAAGGATAAAAGTACGGTGAGGGAGCCGCGGCGTAAGGGTGCAGTACGGAACTTTAAGTTAAAAGGTGGTTGTGGCTTCATCCAGGAGCCTGGACTTTATTTAGAAGTTTTTGTAACCCGGCGGGACGTGGAGGCTCACCTCCCAGAAGGACACCCGGGGAGGGACCTGTTGCCAGGAGACTTGGTGACTTACACCCGACACTGGGGTTACAATGGATGGTACGCCCTAAATGTTACCAGGTGCGACCCCTACTCCCCAGAGTGTCAGGAAACTGACAGACCCTCCGAGCCTTCAGCCTCCCCCAACCAGGCCTCTGCACAAGTGCCCACCCCACGCCGTAAATCTCCCCAGCCTCCCTCAGTGGTCTCCTCAGCAGCCCCAGCTATGGACATGATAATGATAGCTGGCCCGTACCCGGCGCCTGTTAGGCCCCCTGGGGTTCGTTCAGTCCGGGACATAGGGTTCCAGACCTGGAGGGAGACGAAAGAGGTGGCCACACAGACCTAGATAGCGGGTCATGACGTAACTGTACAGGCCACACGACGTCATCAGGTCTGGGTGGACCCTCCTGTCACGGATGTTTGGCAAGCTCCAGAAGAGTACCAGGTGGTACCTGGAAGAGGCCAGCCAAAGAAGTCTAAATAACCCGGACAGGGTCTCTGTATGTAAATAGTTAAATTATTGATGTACCCGTATGGGTGAATGTTCATAAAAAGAAGTTTATTGTTGCCTTAATATACCCAGGTTGGGTAATGGTTTGATGTACCCGGACGGGTGAATGTTCAGAAGAACAAGTTTATTGTTGCCTTAATATACCCAGGTTGGGTAATGGTGTTTCAATGTAATGAAAATGTTGAACTTTGAAGCCATGAACTGTACTGGCTCACAAACTTTTCTGTAAATAGTTGGCACTTCGGTGCTTGTAGCGCCGGCGTCGGCGTCCCTGCCCTCTGCCAGGCAGGGACGCTGCTCCCCTCACCCCTCTGCTCCAGGTCCGGCGTCCTCCTGCCGCTCTGCTGGCGGCGCACGCTCCTTTCCTGCCTCTGTGCTTAGGGCGCGCGCGCGGGCGCTGCCCTCCCTCTTAAAGGGGCCGCGCGCGTCGTCCTAAGGAGTCCCCGGCCAATGGCCGGAGGACTTCACCTTTATAAGGCCCCTCCTCCAAAATGGAGGTGCCCGAGCAATGTTGTTGCACAGTTCACTACTCTGCTTCAGTCCTCAGGGTCTTTGCCAGATACCTGTCTGTCGCTATCTGTTACCTGCCCGCCCGCTCACCTGGGAGCGCTCATCTGTTACCTGCCTGCCCGCTCACCTGGGAGCGCTCATCTGTTACCTGCCTGCCCGCTCACCTGGGAGCGCTCATCTGTTACCTGCCTGCCCGCTCACCTGGGAGCGCTCATCTGTTACCTGCCTGCCCGCTCACCTGGGAGCGCTCATCTGTTACCTGCCTGCTCACCTGGGAGCGCTCATCTGTTACCTGACTGCCCGCTCACCTGGGAGCGCCCATCTGTTACCTGCCTGCTAGCCTACCTGGAGGCTCAGCCATCACAGGTCGTATCTACACTCCTCCAGAGACTACCCGGTCACTTGCCGTGACCTCCTACCCACTCGTCCAGAGACTGCCCCGGTCACTTGCCGTGACTTCCTGCCCACTCATCCAGAGACTGCCCCGGTCACTTGCCGTGACCTCCTGCCCACTCATCCAGAGACTGCCCCGGTCACTTGCCGTGACCTCCTGCCCACTCATCCAGAGACTGCCCCGGTCACTTGCCGTGACCTCCTGCCCACTCATCCAGAGACTGCCTCGGTCAGTTGCCGCGACTCCCTGCCCGTTCATCCAGAGACTACCTCGGTTATCTGCTGTGACTACCTGCCCGTCCACCCTGGTCGCCACCCGCTCTCTTACAAGGTCCGCCCCTTTGTATAGTAGCTCAGAGGTTCCGCCTCCCAGACCCGTTAGTTTGCTCGGGCCTTGGAACCCGGTGGCGCCCAAGTTCCCTCCATCTCGGACCTGTGTCATGAACTGTCCCGTCAGAAGTCCCAACAGGAGTCCATCCTGGGTCACCTGCGGAATGTCAATTCTCGCCTGGACACTCTGACAGCTCCACCAGCAACCACCGCTGGTGCCATGACTCGCAATCCGGCAGTCCCTCTGCTCCCCAATACCATGGGCTCCTGTCACGGACCCCGGCTCTCCGCACCTCCTCGCTTTGGAGGCGACCCTACTCAGGCTCGGGGCTTTATTAATCAGTGCACTCTGCACTTTGAACTTCTCTCCCACCAGTTTAACTCCGACCGGGCCAAAATTGCCTTCATCATGTCCCATCTCACTGGAGAGGCCCTGGCCTGGCTGAATCCTCTTTGGGAGAGAGGAGATCCTCTGGTGTCCGACCTGTCTGCCTTTCTCGCGGCTTTTCGGAAAGTCTTTGACGAACCCGGACGAAAGATCTCATCCGCATCATCTCTGCTACTCCTCCGTCAGGGAAATCTCACCGTGGGCCAATATGCCATACGGTTTCGTACCCTTGCATCGGAGCTGGCCTGGGACAACGACGCTCTGGTATCCGTTTTCTGGGAGGGTTTGTCCGGCCGCATTAAAGATGAACTCGCCGGTCGGGACATTCCTACCACTCTCGATGACCTTATAACTCTTGCCACCCGGATTGACCTACGGTTCCAGGAGCGGGCCAAAGAGGTCACCCGTGAGAGGAGGTTTCCACGTCTAGCTCCTACGTTTCAGAGACCCGTCACTCCCTCCGTTTCTCCCCAATCACACTCTCCTGAGCCTATGCAGGTCGACCAGACCAAGATGGTCAAAACCCGTCAGGACTTACGCCGTGCTGAGGGGAGTTGCTTCTACTGTGGCAGTAAGGAGCATCGGATTCGTACCTGTCCGGAGAGGTCGGGAAACAACTGTGTCTAGGTTCGCTCAGAGAGGTCGACCTAGACAAAGAGAAAGCCTCTCCATCTCTGCTGCTGTCAGTCTCCATTCTCTGTGGGGAAAATCGTTATTTTGAACTATCCCAACTTGACTCTGGAGCAGCCGGGAATCTTATGTCACAGTCCCTGGTAGAAAAATACCGCATTCCCACCAAACCTCTGGTTGTACCATTATCAGTCGCTGCTGTGGACGGGGGTCTTTTACCACACCCCATCCAACTCATCACCGAACCCATAACTCTGCAAGTGGGAATGCTGCATTCTGAGAGCATCTCTTTTCATGTTCTGCCTGGACTCTCTCACGCCCTCTTACTAGGGCTACCTTGGCTCCAGAGACATGGACCCGTGCTCGACTGGCAGACCGGAGAGGTTCTTCGCTGGGGACAGGATTGTCATAAGACGTGTTTGGTTCCTGTTCATCCTGTCTGTCCTTCTCCTACCCCAACTAATCTACCTGGACTTCCGATTCCCTATTGGTCATTTGCTGATGTCTTTAATAAAAAAGAGGCAGAGACATTACCTCCTCACAGACCATACGATTGTCCTATCGACCTGTTACCTGGTACTACGCCTCCCCGTGGGCGTATTTACCCATTATCCGCTGCTGAGACCCGGTCGATGTCCGAATATATCGAGGAGAATTTGGCCAGGGGATTCATCCGGAAATCTACCTCCCCGGCAGGAGCAGGCTTCTTTTTCGTAAAAAAGGACGGCTCTCTTCGCCCCTGTATAGACTATAGAGGTCTTAACCAGATCACAGTGAAGAATAAATACCCCCTTCCGCTCATTCCAGAATTATTTGATCGTTTGAGGGGGGCTAGAATCTTCACCAAACTGGATCTCCGTGGGGCGTACAACCTGGTCCGTATCCGTCAAGGGGATGAATGGAAGACTGCATTTAACACCCGGGACGGCCACTATGAATATCTAGTGATGCCCTTTGGTCTCTGTAATGCTCCTGCCGTCTTTCAAGAGTTGGTCAATGACATCTTCCGGGACCTTCTCTACTCCTGCGTAGTGGTGTACCTGGACGACATTTTGGTCTTCTCTCCGGATCTCCAGACTCACCGGAGGGACGTTCGTCAGGTTCTGCTCAGGCTCAGGCAGAATCACCTCTTCGCTAAATTTGAGAAATGCCTCTTTGAGCAGACCTCGCTGCCGTTTTTGGGCTACGTTATTTCTCAGACCGGCCTACGAATGGATCCAGAGAAACTGTCGGCCATCGAGAAATGGCCCCGACCGGAGGGATTGAAGGCCATTCAGCGGTTCCTGGGCTTCGCCAACTACTACCGCCTCTTCATACCGCACTTCTCTTCCCGGACTGGCCCAATTTCCGCACTTACCCGTAAGGGTGCTAACCCCAAAGAGTGGACGCCCGAAGCAGAGGAAGCCTTTCTTTCCTTAAAACAGGCCTTCTCTTCCGCCCCGGTGCTGCATCGCCCGGACGGCAACAAGCAGTTCTTCATGGAGGTTGACGCTTCCTCCTCTGGAGCCGGAGCGGTACTTACTCAAAAATCATCTTCAGGAGGATCGTCACTTGTGGCTTCTTCTCCAAACTCTTCTCCTCTTCTGAGCGCAATTATTCCATAGGAGACCGAGAGTTATTGGCCATCAAGCTGGCATTGGAGGAGTGGCGTTACCTACTCGAGGGGGCTCTTCATCCGGTAATTATTTACACGGACCACAAAAACTTGGCTTACCTCCAGCATGCCCAGAGACTTAACCCGCGTCAGGCCCGGTGGTCCTTGTTTTTTGCTCGTTTCGATTTTGTTCTACATTTTCGCCCGGCAGACAAGAACATCAAGGCGGACGCCTTGTCCCGATCCTTCCTGGTGTCGGATCTCGAGGAGGAACCGAAACATATCATCGATCCCGCCAGAGTAATGCAGGTGGCTCCGTGAGTCTAAATCGTCTCCCTCCTGGTAAGACGTTCGTATCGGTACCCGATCGGGAGAGAATCCTACACTGGGGCCATTCGTCTAAATTAGCTGGCTACGCCGGTCAAAAAAAGACCCTCCAGCTTATTACTCGGCATTACTGGTGGCCTACCCTGCACAAGGACGTAATAGACTTTGTTTCTGCCTGTGCCTCATGTGGCCGCAACAAGGTTCCGAGACATCTGCCTGCCGGTCGTCTCCTTCCGCTTCCTGTACCCGCTGCTCCCAGGCAGCATATAGCCATGGACTTCATAACGGACCTCCCCGTTTCTGCCGGTTGTACGGTCATTTGGGTGGTCGTTGACCGCTTTTCCAAGATGGCTCACTTTATTCCCCTGCCAGGCCTCCCATCTGCACCCAAGCTGGCTAAAGACTTTATCCGCCACATCTTCCGTCTTCATGGCCTGCCCCGCCATATCGTGTCGGATCGAGGGGTACAGTTCACCTCACGTTTCTGGAGAGCCACTTGTAAATTGCTAGACGTCACCTTGGACTTCTCCTCCGCCTACCACCCACAGTCCAATGGTCAAGTTGAGCGTGTCAATCAGATCCTGACCAGTTACCTCCGGCACTTCGTTAATGTCCACCATTCTGACTGGGTGGATCTCCTGCCATGGGCCGAATTTTCTTACAACAATCACGAGAGCGAATCCTCCTCCAAATCCCCGTTTTTTGTAGTCTTCGGTCAGCATCCTCGGATCCCATTTCCCGTCTCCATCTCAGTGGACAATCCGGCTGCGGAATCTCTTGTTAACAAATTTTCCTCCATATGGGAGAGTACCCGGTCCGCACTCCTTCTGTCATCCGAGCGTATGAGAAGACATGCTGACAAAAAACGTCTGGATCCTCCTCAATTTCGTCCTGGGGATAAGGTCTGGCTCTCGTCCAAGTATGTCCGGCTCAAGATTCCTTCCTATAAGTTAGGGCCTCGATTCATTGGTCCCGTGGAGGTCATCAGTCAAATCAACCCAGTGGCCTATAAATTGAAACTGCCGGCCAACTTGCGGATCCCTAACTCCTTCCATGTATCTCTACTCAAACCGGTGGTACTCAACTCTTTTTCCAAGTCTACAGGTACGCCTCCTGCTCCGATTTCAGCTGAAAACGAATTTGAGGTAGAGAACATTTTGGCCACCAAAAGGGTAAGAAGGAAGACCTATTTTTTGGTGGATTGGAAGGGGTTTGGTCCTGAGGAGAGAACGTGGGAGCCTCGGGAGAACATCCATGCCCCTCTCATCCTAGCTAAATTTCTTTTTAGCCTAAAAAAGGGGGGGCCTAAAGGGGGGGGTACTGTAGCGCCGGCGTCGGCCAAAATAATCTATATATAAAAAGACCAATATTGATATTACCGCCATATGGTCTGTGTTAAATAATACCAGTCCTACAGAACATATAATAGATTACAGCACAGGTACAGATAATGACTTAATGCTGATGTTCTTTCTAATGGAATTGTTCACTTTTCATGTCTTTTCCATCTGGCCCACACCGACATGACGACTTCTCCAGCCAGGACTCGACTGCACCCCCATTAAAAAAAAAAATAAAAAAAAAAAACTCACCTCCCGGCTCCTGTGCTGCTCACTGTTCTCCCTCTCAGCGTCTGACAGCGGGCGCCGGCAGGTGATGTTATTGCGCCCGCTGTCATACGCTGAGAGGGGGATTATGGGAGAGAAGGAGCGCTCGCTCCTTCTCTCTCCATGCGGTCAGCTTTATCGGCTGGATGCCGATACAGCTGACCCTCCGATGACGGGTGGGGGGCCCACTGCTGGCACCGGGCCCCCCCAGCGCCTGTTCAGGCCCCATAGCTTCCGGGCGGCAGAGCAGGGAGAGCGATTCTCCCTGCTCTGCCACAGAATGTAACTGTATCGTAGCTCCGGGTGGGCCCCCTCAGAGCGCGGGCCCCGGGGCCACCGCCCCCTCTGCCCCGCGACCTATCCTTTCAAATCAGGGCCCACCACGCAGGAGCTGGGGCCCACCGTAGGTTTCTCCGGTGTCCCGATGCCTCAGTCCGACCCTGCTTGCCAGCCTGATAATACCAGGCCACAGCAGTCTGCATATCTTGGCTGGTTAACAAAAATAGGGGATCCCCTCGAAAAAAATTTGGCGTGGGGTCCCCCCTATTTTTGTTAACCAGCCAGATGAAGCAGACCGCTGAGGCCTGGTTTTTCAGGCTGGTAAGGATCCAATATCCATGGACCTTGCAAGCCTGATAATACCAGGCCACAGCAGTCTGCTTAGCTTGGCTGGTTAACAAAAATAGGGGATCCACTCGAAAAAAAAACGGCGTAGGGGTCCCCTATTTTTGTTAACCAGCCAAGTAAAATGCAGACTGCTGCGGCCTGGTATTAAAAGACTGTCAAGGCCCATGGATTTTGGCCCTCAACAGCCTGATAATACCAGGCTACAGCAGCCCCACATTTGGCGCATCAAAAGATGTGCCAATTGTGGCACTTTACCCGGCTCTTCCCACTGCCCTGGCAGTGGGGTAATAAGCGGTTGATGTCACCGTTGATTGCACGGTGAGAATAAGCCCGGTTAATAATGGAGAGGTGTCAATAAGACACCGATCCATTATTAATCCCAAAGTTTTTAAATGTATAAAAAAAAAAGACACAGCAAGAAAAAAGTATTTTAATGAAATAAAAGAGACAACACAGTTTTCATTAATTTTATTATACACTCATTCCTGCGACGCCATCGATCTCCTGTAAAAAAAGAAAAAAAACAATCCAACAGTATACCACCTGTCCGACGCAGTCCATAGTAACGACAGTCCCACGACGATCCAGCTCTGCTACATCGCAATGACAGGCAGAGCCTGTCATCTCGACGCAGCACAGCTGATTACCTGCTTCCCCGGTGGTGACGTCATCGGACTGACTGCTTTATGGCCGGGATTACCCAGCAGTCACTGCAGTTATCGCGAGAAACTGCATGTGACCGCCGGGGAAAGATGATGGCGGCCATCACGCAGTCCAGCCCGTGACCGCCGGAGATCTTCTGCCAGGTAAGTGCCGCTGACTCCTGACAGACCCGACCGACGGACACTGACAGTGACAATTCTGATTCCGGTATCCGATAAGATGAAAATATCGGAACTAAGTATCGAAAGTCCGATAGAGCTAATATCGGCCGATACCCGATACTTGCGGTATCGTATCGCTCAACACTACTGCCTAGTCATTATAATTTAGATTATTTTGTACTTTTCCTTTACATTGTTTTTCTTTTATCTTTATTCATTATATCTTTTTATCCTCGATTTTTATTATTTCATCCTTTTTCATATTTTTCTCTTACATACATACTATTTATTATTATTGTATTAGATTTGGTCCAGAAGTCTGTATCTTTGTTTCTTCCCATCTTGCCAGCACTAAGCTTGACATTCTGTATTTGATTAGACTTTATGCGCATGCGCACTGAGCGCTATTCTATGTCCTTCCCGTCAGTATTATGCCTGACATTTTTAGTCCGTCTAGTTTCTATGCGCACGTGCATTGGGCACGATCCCTCACTCTGCTTCTTTCAGTCCAGTGCGCATGCGCGAGGAGCGCGATTCCCCTTGTATTTCCGGGGGCGCTCTAATAGTGACCGCTGGCGAATTTCTCGCTGGCGGAGCATAGAGCGCTTTACCGGAAGTAGCTGTTACTATGGGGACGCGTTCCTCTGACGCGTGCGCCGACATGGACCAGCTGTAACATTCATCAGGCCTACCACCAATCATGTTCGTGCATCCTGCATATAATCTCCCTAACACCTCCCACATTTGTCACGTCCCGGAAGAAGCTACATAGCGAAACGGTGCCCGTCGGGCGCTGGTGGTTGGAGTCCTGCATATCTCGTGCCGCGTACCTTGTCCCTCCATTATCACCGCACTTGCGGTGCCGGCTTTAGCAGTAAGTACTTGGATATATTCCAACATAGGTGTTTTTCCTCTTTTGCTCAAAAGCCTGTGGGCTCAAATACTTACTTAACACATGGATATATCCATTTGCATACTTCATTACATCTAGGGCATTATGCAGGCATTTCTTGTTCAAACATTTCTTGTCCAATAAGGCATTCTTATGCACTGATGCACTTTATATCTAGGGTGTTAGCCTTTTTCAATTTCAGTAGCCGAGAAGTATTGTGGCTTTTCTTTGCAATAAGAAATATGTGTAATGGATTAAATGAAGGTACAAGTCTTTGACAAATGCCTCTTTGATTACACACAGTTATACATGTTGACTATTGCAGTGGAAACCTTTTTTCTAAATATTTTTCATGTTGTTTGCACCCGGTGCCATTTTAGCATATGTTGATTCTACTTACCACTTGGATATAATTAGATAATCTTTAGTAGTAATGTGTATACTTTGAACTATTGTGATTTGTATGGTATCTCCAATCCCAGATCTCTTTTTTTATTTTTTGGAAACTCCTGTACTTTCATGTTTAGCAATTTTTATTAAATTATTTCAATAAAAACATTATTTTAACCTAAATCTCTATCTCGTTCACTTCGTATCCATGGAGGGTATTTCCCTCTGTAGATTATGTATTAATTTGACTAATTGAAGTGTCAATTGCCTATCTTAGTTAGGACTATGGGTTTAATAAAGTTCCTTAGGGGGTCTAGTTTCCAAAATGGGGTCACTTGTGGGGGAGCTCCAATGTTTAGGCACACAGGGACTCTCCAAATGCGACATAGCAACCGCTAAATATTCCAGCATATTTTCCATTCAAAAAGTCAAATGGCGCTCCTTCCCTTCTGAGCCCTGCCGTGCGCCCAAACAGTGGTTTATGACCACATATGAGGTATCTGTGTACTCCGGAGAAATTGCCCAACAAATTTTAGGATCCAATTTATACTGTTGCCCATGTGAAAATGAAAATAACTGAGGCTAAAAGAAAATTTTTGTGAAAAAAAAAAGTACTTTCTTTTTTTTACAGATCAATTTGTGAAGCACCTGGGGGTTCAAAGTGATCACTATGCATCTAGATAAGTTCCTTAGGGGGTCTAGTTTCCAAAATATGGTCACTTGTGGGGGAGCTCCAATGTTTAGGCACACAGGGACTCTCCAAATGCGACATGGCAACCGCTAAATATTCCAGCATATTTTCCATTCAAAAAGTCAAATGGCGCTCCTTCCCTTCTGAGCCCTGCCGTGCGCCCATACAGTGGTTTATGACCACATATGAGGTATCTGTGTACTCAGGAGAAATTGCCCAACAAATTTTAGGATCCATTTTATCCTGATGCCCATGTAAAAATGAAAAAATTGATGCTAAAAGAAAATTTTTGTTGGAAAAATTAAAATGTCCATTTTTTCCTTCCACGTTGCTTTAGTTCCTGTGAAGCACCTGAAGGGTTAATAATCTTCTTGAATGTAGTTTTGAGTAGCTTGAGGGGTGCAGTTTTTATAAAGGTGTCACTTTTGGGTATTTTCTGCCATATAGACCCTCAAAGTGACTTCAAATGTGAGGTGGTCCCTAAAAAATGGTTTTGTAAATTTTGCTGTAAAAATGACAAATCGCTGGTCAACTTTTAACCCTTATAACTTTCTAACAAAAAAAAAATGTTGTTCCCAAAATTGTGCTGATGTAAAGTAGACATGTGGGAAATGTTATTTATTAACTATTTTGTGCCACATAACTCTCTGGTTTAACAGAATAAAAATTAAAAATTTGAAAATTACAAAATGTTCAGAATTTTCGCCAAATTTCCATTTTTTTCACAAATAAACGCAAAAATTATCGACCTAAATTTACCACTAACATGAAGCCCAATATGTCACGAAAAAACAATCTCAGAATCGCTAGGATCCGTTGAAGCGTTCCTGAGTTATTACCTCATAAAGGGACACTGGTCAGAATTGCAAAAAATGGCAAGGTCTTTAAGGTCAAAATAGGCTGGGTCATGAAGGGTTAAAGGAATTGTCCACTCCAGGTTCATAGAAAAACGGCTCTCAGGCTGAATCTGTTTCGGCATAGAAAAGTCTTTGCTGCCCCAGCGCCACCTATCCTCCACTAGTCTTTGTTTATGAGTCTGCAGTGGTAATGTCCCTTCTACTGAATGTGACCACTGCAACTAATCACTGGGCTCAGAAATCTTGGCAAAATAGATAACACAAGTTTGCTAAACTCAGTTTTCAAAAGAAACCAGAAAAACCTCCAAACCTCAGTAGTAACAAGCAGTTGCAGAAAAATACAGGAAAAAGAAGAGAAAATCCTGAGAGCAATGCAGCCATATATTTAACCACAAATACTTTAAGGAGTTATTTAAACTGACGCATTGTATACACAGAAGTAGTATTGGTTACATGTACTCACTGAGCCATTGTTTTTATTTCCTGTTCAAACTGATCTTTAAGGTCCTGTAAACTTGCATCAGCAATCTGTGAAAATTAGATAAGCATGCATTGAGGAGGACCTGTCACTTGCTCAAAAAAAAATTAACTTGGGAGACGGATTATCTGGGACTTTTTTTTTGTTTTTCTACTGGGAAATTACAGGCAAACTACAGCTTTTAGTGCCCGTTGTCCATTTCTGCTGGCTCAGAGCGGTCACGGATTGCTTCTGCCAGTGATTCTGCAACCTCCGGTGACATCAGGTCGACAAAGCATCTTCCCCTCCACTTTGCTCTGTTCACAGGGCATTTCTGTGGATGTTATGCTGATTGACAGCCAGATCATGGGGTGCCTAACAGCAGGGGTCGGCTGTCAATCAGCATGACATTGGTAGTTACCCCTTTTTGACAGAGCAGAGCAGAAGAGTAAGAGCTGCCCGGTTGACCGGAGGTCAAATGAAGCCGCAGAGTCACTGGAAGGAGCAGTCCGTGACAGCTTAGTTGGCACCAAACTGCCTACAAGCTCTTAGCTCCACACCAAAAATACTTTCTTTAAATACCCTGTAAAAATCCCTGTGACCCGATTCTGACACTTTTTCGTTTTGTGCTGCATCACTCCAGTACAGAGATATGCACGTTTGTTGCTTTTGGAGAGCAGTATGAAATCACTGGGCTCAGCATTCATGGCGAGAGAGAGAACACAAGTTCTCTAAACCCAGTTGTTTTCAAAGAAACCAAACAACACCTATGAACCATAGTAGTAACAAGAAGTTACATACAAATAAAAAGACACAAGAGAAATGCAACATCATATTTTCCATCAAATACTGTGTGTAGACTAATGGGGATGTTTCTTCAACATCTTCTCTGGGAGTGTCTTTCTCCAAGATGCTGCCAATCAAAGCTGAGAGCCGATCTAGCAGTCTAAGGGCAGGTGCAGACCAGCGCATTTTCGGTCCGAGTGTGCTCTGACAAAACATCAAAATTGCAGCCAGACCAAATGTGATGCTTTGGGACACTGCAGATTTTTGTTGTTTTTTTTTCCCTTGGACAGTGGCTGTCTGAGGAAACAATTGATGCATGCCCGACTTTGTACGATATTCGGATCGCACTCAGCTATGCAAGTCAATGAGGGTGTGGCAAAGATCAGACTGCACTCGGATGACATCTGAGTGCAGTCCAATTTCCGCAGCTTCATATAAATAAGAAGATGGATATGTCAGGGAACACATTGTATGACTTAGTTCTTATAATATATACAGTAATAATTAACTCATTATCTTACATAGCTACTCAGGTTCCTGGTTCTAAGATTATATTTCCTATACATCAGACACCAGATAGACTGATCCGTTCAAGGCAAGTTTGTCATGGACTCGCAGCCAATTATAAAATATTCCTCTAAAAGACAGGATTCTATAATCCCCCCTAACTCACAATGACCCTGTTTGAAAGGGCACCCAACCCCAGCAAGGATGAATTATCATTAATTTACATACATTTTTTTGTCATTTAGTAAAATAACAACAAAAAAAACGGATACCTACATTTGATAGTTTTTTCACTGCCACATACTCATTCTTTAAGTGGCCCTGGAAAACCATTCCAAAGCCACCCTCTCCAATTTTACTTCCTCCATTAGAAAGTGGTCGATCATCAAAGTCTCTTGTAATTCTCTTCAGAAAATTAAAGGAAAAAATGCCGAAACCTGAAACATTACATAATAAAACAGAATTAGAACCTTTGTGCAATGTGTAAGCAAATCAGCCACATTGTAATTTCCACAGAGTGAGAGGATTATACCAACTATTTCAATAGAAGTTGCCATAGACCAACTATGTGTCCTGGCAGGGCGCGGAGTCCGGTGACTGGGCGCAACAGTCACGTCGTGGTGTCACTGCTGCAGCCAGTTAATCACCGGCAGTGGAGAGTGGGCGTTGGAGCAGGTGGAGGAGAGTAACGTGATTTTATTAATTTTTAGCTACAGGAAGCCCAAGGACTGAAAAAAAAAAATTATATATACATTTTTGTTTACTTCTTGTAATTTTTGGTAAAATTATGGCAACTGAAAAGCCACAATTTTGACACTTCAATTTTTTTTCTTTATAATGTTAACCAATGAGAATGAGTTTAATTTAACATTTTTAAGGATCAGACTTTTACACATAAAAAAGCACATATGGCATTGCTGTATTTTATTTTTAATGTCTCCTATCAGAAATTGACAGCAGCATTTAAAGGGGTTAACAGCAGTGGACAGAACAAAGCTCCACTCGTTGCTGTTGGAGGCAGAGGATAGCTGGGTATGATGCAGGCTCAGCTCCTGAGCTCACACTGTACACTGAGACCCAGCATAGGAAGTACAGTATGTCCAGGAAGGAATTAAGTGGTTATTTTCAGAGAAAACTTCTTTATTAAGTATTGGCTGGTGTGTGGATAATAATTGATCCCCAGGGAAAACTGCACCTGTCAAATCATTATATTCATCACTGCAAGGAAACCGTAGCATTAAGGGGAATATCGGGGACTTTGCTAAAAAAAATACATACAAATAATGTGCACTAACAGGCAAGTTGTTGCTACTTACCTGCCCGTTTTGTTCGATGTTGTTCTTCGCTGGCACAGAGAGATCACAGAATGCTCCTGCCAGTGACTCAGATGCTTCGGCTGACGTCACATTTTCCACTTTGCTCTGGTGACAGGGTGCGACTGCCGACACCATGCTAATTGACAGCCGGTTCCCCACTGCCTAACTGGGACCCTTATATTTGATCATTTCACTACAGTTACCATTTCAGCCCACGACCCACACTATTTGCCCATACGGCACCGCTTCATGTAAATCTGCGGTCTGTTTACTCTGCCACCCCTTATGTTGGCTCAGATACATTCGTTTTTAGGAAACAATTGAAAGCAGAGAAGAATAAAGTGGTGCTATATACAAAACCCACTGTCGTATGCACGAGTATGGAATTCTGAATAAGGATTAGGATCTCTTAGTAGAGCGTGACTAACAAGAAAGTCTTACTCTTTGGAGGAAGTGCACAGGGGTGGTCTTTGGAGTTCCATAGTCATAATAGGAGCATATCAGTACGACATTTTTATTAACCCCTTCCTAATGGCGATTTTCTGGGGTTTTTTTTTTGCACTTTTGTTTTTCCTCACCTTGTTCTAAGAGCCATAACTTTTTTATTTTACTGTCAACATAGCCCTATGACGGCTTGATTTTCACTGGACGACTGGTACTTTTGGATGACACCATACATTTTATTGGGTAATGGAATTTTTTTCCCTTTTTGTAATACAAGTGCAGTGAAATAGTAAAAAAGTGCAATTCTTTTTTTTTTTTTTAATTTACAGTTTTTATTATATGGCAAAAGTGACCTGGAAATATGATTCTCCAGATCAGTACAATTACGGTGATTTCAAACAAAATAGTAGTTTTTTTTTTTTTATTTAGGTGGTGGGAAAAGAAAATTTTAATTTTCTGAGAGCTGTCATGTTTTCAATATTTGGGTGATGGAGCTGAGTGAGGGCTTGTTTCTCGGGCCGACATTTTTATAGATACAATGCTTTGATCGCCTCTTAACGTTATGTTTTTGTGCTGTTGGGTTGGCGGAGAAACCGCAAGTCTGACATTTTCATTTTTTTTAATTTTGCGGATTGGATTAATCATATTTTGATAGATCGGACTATTACCAAAGTAGTGATAGCACATGTGTATTTATTTAATCTAGTTATTCATTTATTTTTTTTACTGTATTTTGTAGTAGAAATCTTGAGCCTGCGATTGCTTAATCGCTTGTACTATATACAGCGATACCAAAGTATGGATGTATATAGCAAAAAATCACGGTCTCCTATGAATGCGACCTACAAGCTGGTTTTCACAGAAGCACCATCATGACAGACACGGAAGTCTTCAGCAGACCCCGGGTTGTCATGGCAACCAACTTGCACCCTGCGAATGCATCATGGGCATGCTGATTGGTGATTAGAACAGCGCCCACCCGAGATGAATGCTGTAAATGCCGCTGTCATAGTTTGACAGCAGCATTTAATAGGCTAACAGCTGCAGCTCCGCTCCACATGAAGCTGATAGAGGCAGAAGATGGCTGAATATTACGGCCATCATCTGCCAGGAAAGATGTGGGCTCAAGAGGTAACATATGAAGTACTAGTAGGTCACATGTCAGTAAGGAGTTAATGGCTGCTTACTCTTTCAGTTCTCATTTTAAATGTATTTAAAAAAAAAAAAGTTGAAAATTAAAATAAAAATAATTGATTATGAAAAGGATTATAGCCAGAGTTATGAATCCACTACCTGTTGTCTCTTCATCGTTTTCCTCCGGTTCTGTGCTCTGTAACACAGGGTTTCCATGTTCTGTTTTGCGACTTGCGTCAGAAGTTTGCGGCTTCTGCATTTCATCCATAGGAAGTGTTCGGCAACTGGAGCTTGGTGATGGCTCTGTTTTCAAGCAAGACAATCAAGAAACACAATTACATGGTAAGATAGATCATTGTCAAATAGTAGTGTATAATCCAAGTTTATATAAAAGAATTCTTGAAACGTCAAATACATGTAAACTTATAACTTAAAGAGTAACTTTTTCATATGTTAAATTTGGTTCTGCATGGAAAGCTATGAAACTTTGCTAATCCATATATTAGGGGATGTGTATTTATTCCTGTAACAAAGATGCATTTAAGTGACTTCTCAACCTCTATTTTTACCTTGTCTATTTGCTGCCTTCAGCAGAGGGCAGGTATGATCCACATCAATTTAGATTGCGCCATTCATTTCCCAAGCGCTTTTAGGCTAGTTTCACACTAGCGTTTCACTGACCTGCGTTGGTCTGCGCACGGCCGCCGCTAAGCTCTGGCCACGTCTCCTCCCAGCCACTCCGCCTATGGGCGCATTACACTGCATGCGACCTGCGTACCCTATCTTTAGGATTGGGTACGCAGGCCGTGCACAGTTATGCGTTTGCCGGCGCATGCGTCCTTTTGACAGTGTGCCGACCTGCGCAAAACGCACCGTGTTGTATTTTGGTGCGCTCGGCGAACCGTCAAAAGGTCACATGCGCCGGAATAACGCATAACTGCGCACGGCCTGCGTACCCAATGCTAAAGATAGGGTACGCAGGTTGTATGCAGCGTCATGCGCCCATAGGCGGAGAGGCAGGGAGGAGGCGTGGCCGGAGCGGAGCTTAGCGGCGGCCGTGCGCAAACAGACGCAGGTCAGTGAAACGCTAGTGTGAAACTAGCCTTACAAACATTTTCCCCTGTTCTTATTAGGGCACCAGTATGTCAAACAGAGTACCTGGCGGAAACCCCCGCAAACCTGGGAGTACATACAAACTCCTTGCGGATGTTGTTGTCTTTGGTAAGATTTGAACCCAGGACCTCAGCGCTGCCCATGTACACATAATTATTCCTATTTCATGACTAAACTAGCAGTTTATTTTGAGAATTCAGGGAAATTGTGGTTTAAGTAAAAGTTATAGACAGGCTGATCTAATATAGGGTGATCTGAGAAAAAAAAAAAAAAAGGTCATATACAGGGAGTAAGGAAGGCAAATGAAAATAGTCTTATTTAAGATCGATCCTCTTTATATTTCATAATTTCTATTTAATATGATATGACTGATAATGCAGACATTATGAAAGGGGATATACATTTTTGCATCTGCATTTATTGTTCCAATGCATCCATATGCCATGGTAAGTACACTCTGCTATATTGCACATAACCTAGACCCAGAAGCCAATGACATGTGTGGGATTCCCGAAGGGCTTGGGTTGTACGCTGCTTTCAGACGTCACTCAAGCTAGATTTGGAAGGACCAGGTAGAAAGTTTTGACATCTCGCCACATGTCTCCACCTCCCCTCCGTGACTGCATACAAGTCATTTGTATATTATAAGAGCCATATTTATTTTTCATACAATTAGGTCATTGTTGGGACAAATAAACAGTACTAGAAACTACTGGGGAAGAAATGGATGGTAGTGGTAGGAGGCAAAAAAAAAAAAATACCTGACAAGTTCCTTATAATTCAAAATCTCCATTCACTTTGTGTTACAGCTCTTAAGGAAACTTACATCTCCATGGTGACAGACTACAAACAAACCCACTGTAGTCTGATCCTGCAGTCATACTCCCTTCTATCTGTTCACTGGTTTTTGTAACCTATATTGAGCACAACAGCAGGAACAGACTACACAGTTTGTTTGTGGTCTGTACCCATGTAATGCAGATTTTTATGGCACCTGTAGAACAAAACAGGAGAATAGTGTTAGTTCAGACAAGTGTGAAATGAGTTTCCCAATTTGGCAAAGTCTGCCGTTTTTGCCCATTTAAAAAACACATAAGTTATATGATTTACTATGAAACTAACCAAAGTGTGTGAGATTTGACATTTATGTAATTTACAATCTGTGAACAGATCTCCAGTACAAGTTAATGCGATATATACAAAAAAAAAAATCCATGAAATAGCATTTTAATGAATACCACATGGAAGAAGTGATGCAGCCGTCAAAAATTCATTCCTCAACAGCAGGTCCGTAAGGTCTTGTATGGTGCAGTTCGTCGTACCCCAGTCATAAAGTAACTCATGGGTAGGGCTTTTTCCCTTCTGAATGACTCCTTCAAATCGTCTGTAATATATAGGACATTGAGTTAATGGTGGGTAATAAAGTATTGTACAGTACTATGGCATCATGAAGGCCGTATGACTAGCAAAT
>JARQOD010000004.1:225989314-226036165 GCA_033576555.1 Oophaga sylvatica
ACGTGGGTTCCCATGTCCCTACCACAAGGGAAAAGTCTGAGGGGGGGGGGGGTTTTTTTTGGGGGCAGGGGTTTTCAAAAAAAAGATTAGTAAAGGCAGAAATTTTTTTCGGAACAAAATGACATTTTTTTAAGGGAGTGTGTTGGAAGGTCAAAACCCCAAGAAGAAACTCTGAAGGCAAATTGGTTTGAAAATTTTGGGCTTTGGGACAAGAGTAAAAGAAAAAAAGAACAATTTCCCTCAGAGCATGTCCCCAAAAAGACGGGATGTGTTTGGATATGCGTGTCTTCAATACTGGGGTTTCCCTGTTTGTAAAAACTCCCCCCAGGGGAAGAGTGGGGGGGGGGAAAAAGACAGGGAAAGTGGGAAAAAAATTATAAGGACACCCCCTGGGATGAAGCAAGAAAAATAGCCCGAAGCCAGAAGGGGCAGAGAAAATTTAACTCTTGCTGACAAAGGGAAAGAAAACGGATACAAAACCCGGGCCTGGATCATAAAAGGGGGTTTTGCCCATATTGGGAAATTTTTTAAAATTTTTTATTTCCAAAAGTAAAATAAAAAACAGTGTTTTCAATGATCCCGGGTGTTCCACAATGTTGCGCCCCGGGCGTGTAACATAGCCCCAGACAAATTGTTTTCCCCCAAATTTCCCTTCAAAGAAGTCAAAGCGGGTAGTCACTTTTCCCGGGTAAGTTCCTGAAGGACTGAAAATGGTGCCCCCTTAGCGGCCATTTTTTGGTGAAGGGCCCACTTGCATTGTTCCCCTTTAAAGATCGGACCAGTAAGGCTGTTTTTTTAAGTGGGGGAACAGGCGGAATTCTTTGATGAAACCCTTGGGGTGCACAGGGGCCATTTTACTTAAAGATGTGCAATTTTCATTTTTGGTTTAATATTGTTTTGAAAGGGGGCCCTTTGTCTTGTCTAGGGGGGGGAAATATGGTGCTTTAAAAGGGTTTGTAAAAGTGGTGTATCCCCCTTTAAATATGTATGCGGGGGCGGCAATGAATTTTTCCCCCAGGGCAAGAAGCAGATTTGTCTTTGCTTACGTAGGAGGTTTGAAAGTATTGTATAGTAAAATTTTGCAAAAACAAGTTTAAAACTTTAAGGGGCCCTTAAAAAAGTCTGCCGGTCGGAATGCAGTATTTTTTGCACCCCCAGGAGAAGTGCGTGTACACGGGCAGAGCCGGACCCTTTACTGGAGCAGACCCCGGGAAAAGGGGACAAAAAACCCAGCCCCCCGGGAAAGAAGTGCAGTTCCGGGGAGGCATGAGTGCCCTAGGGGCCACAACCTCGACCCGGAGAGGTTGCAGGCCCCCGGAGGAAAACCCTGAGAAAGGGCCCAAATCCCACCCCGGCAGGGTCGGTACAAAAGGGGAAGGGACCTAAGGGGGGGCCCAAAAGGGTTGCATAAAGGGGCGAAAAGAACCCGGGTAGGGGAAACCACACTCAGGCCCCCGGCGAGGTCATTCAACAGAGACGACCAAGGGGGGCGAACCAACTCGCGCCGGGGGAATGGGAGTGTAAAAAGGGGAAAACCCCCTAACAGAATCGCAGCCGGAGCGGGGTTCCCGGGGGAAAGGGGTTTCCCTGGGGGAGAAAGAGAGGTTTGCGGTTCCCAAGGCAAAGGCCGGGCCTCCCTGGAACAAACCTCGACCCGGAGACGGTGCATTAAAAGGGAAAGCCAGCTTAAGGGGGGCCCACACTCAGCACCCCAGGGAGGGGTAACAGGAAGAAAGGCGACAGGGGGCCAAACCACCCCCCAGGGGGGATGTAAAGGCAAACCGGGGGTGGGGAGAACCATCAGCACCGGGAAAGGGGGTGCAGTGTACACGGGCGAGCCCGGCTTACTAGGGGCAACACAAAGCCCCAGGCAATTTGATTTACAGGGGCAGGACGAGCTAAAGGGGAGCCACAAAGCACCCGGCAAGGGATTTAAAGGGAAGCAGGTGATTTGGGAACAACCCAGAAAGGCAAGGGTGCTTACCGGGCGAGAAGCCTCCCCTGGGGAAGAAATTAGCCCGGGGGTCATGAACGGGCGAGACAGGCCTGATGGGGGCAGCAAAAATTGAGCCGGGCGGGTGGTGTAACGGGGAAGCAGAGTGACTAGGAGCAGCCCCAAAAAGCAGCCCAAGGGTGCGGTAAAAGGGCAGAGGACCCTATAGGAGAGACAAACCCAGAGCCCGGGCGGGTAGTGCAGGGGGAGAGCCGACCCTAAGGGGCAGAAAATCAGACCCAGGCAGGGGGGCATTCCAGGGGCACAGGCTTAATGGGGGGCGAACACCAGACCCCGGGAGGGCAGTTACACGGGCAAGAAAGGCTTAAAAGGGACGCCACACAGACCCCGGGGCAACGGTGCAGTGTACCGGCAGAGAAGCCGACCTAGGGGGCAGCCAAACTCAGCCCCCAGGAAAGGGGGTGCAGTGTAACGGCCCCACGAGCCGCCCTAGGGGGCAAAAAACCGCACCCCAGGCAACGGTCTTTTGAAAGGGGAGAGAGACCTGACCTGGGACAGAAAAACCCAGCACCCAGGCAGACGGTGCAGTGTAACGGGAGGCAGGCCTGCTAGGGAGCAGAAAAAATCAGCACCCAGGAGCGGTGAGTGAAAAGGAGGACAGGCCTGACTGGGGGAGACACACCCCCCGCACCCGGGCGACGGTGCGTGACAAGGAGAGCAGGCCCCGAAGGGAGCAGAAACACATCAGCAGCAAGGCAGACGGTGCAGTATACACAGGCAAGCCACAGAGCCTGACTAGGGAGCAGCACACACTCAGCAGCTAGGCAGACAGTGCAGTGTACAATGCAGAGCACAGGCTGACTAGGGAGCAGCACACAATCAGCACCCAGGCAGAGGTGCAGTATACACAGGCAAAGCACAGGCTGACTAGGGAGCAGCCACACACTCAGCAACTAGGCAGACAGTGCAGTGTACACAGCAGAGCACAGGCCTGACCTAGGGAGCAGCACACCACTCAGCACCACAGGCAGACGGTGCAGTGTACACAGGCAGAGCACTGAGCCTGACCTAGGAAGCAGCACACACACTCAGCAGCCCAGGCAGACGGTGCAGTGTACACAGGCAGAGCATGAGCCTGACCTAGGGAGCAGCACACACACTCAGCACCCAGGCAGACGGTGCAGTGTACACCAGGCAGAGCACGTAGCTGACTAGGGGAGCAGCACACACTCAGCAGCCCAGGCAGACGGTGCAGTGTACACAGGCAGAGCACTGAGCCTGACCTAGGGAGCAGCACACACTCAGCAGCCCAGGCAGACGGTGCAGTGTAACAGGCCAGGACGGTGGCAGTACACAGGCCAGACGGTGCAGTGTACACAGGAGAGCACTGAGCCTGACCTAGGGAGCAACACCACTCAGCAGCCCAGGCAGACGGTGCAGTGTACACAGGCAGAGCACTGAGCCTGACTGGGAGCAGCACACACTCAGCAGCCCAGGCAGACGGTGCAGTACACAGGCAGAGCCGGAGCCTGACCTAGGGAGCAGCACACCCGCAGCAGGTGGGCCTCTACCCCTATGGAGCCCTGTGTGCATCCCGCTGCCCCCGGCCCTCAGCAGTGAGCACTACAGACGGTCATTTCCCATGTGTTTACAATTGTCATCCGGGGGGCCCCTTTCAGGTACAGCCCGCTATTTCCCCATTTGGTCTACAGGGTTTTTCCCGGGCCGCGGCCGCACAAGCCAGAGTTGGCATAGAAAATGTACGGTTGTCTTAAATCCCATATTTACCTGACTACACTGTGCTTTAAGGCTGGGGAAAGCTTAATGTTCCTGGTCTGTAAGGGGTGGTCCCGACGGGAAGTAGACCTGAGGAAGGATGTACAGCAGCAGGTTGGTTACACGTGTGTGTGGTCATTTCACAATGGACTAGGGAAACTACAAGCGCAGCATGCATGCGCGTGGTTATGTGTGCCTCCAGGGGGACCCCTTTGGGGGAAACGGGCAGGAAAAGGGGCCGGTCCCGGGGCCCAAAATAGACGCCGTAACGGGGATTGAGGACGGGACGAAAACCATCCCCCAGGGAGGTCAGGTAAAAGGGGAGTGCGGGGGAGGACAAGGGGGCCCCCGGCAGCGGTCGGGTCACGGGGCCCTGCCGGGGGGGCACACACCCCCCCGGAGGGGGGTTTTACGGGCCGGGGCGTCAGGGAGGTCGGGGTTAACGGAGGAGGTGCGGGGGCCCCCATCCCGGGGAGGGGGGTTGGGCGGAAAGGTGCGGGAGACCCCAAACCCGGGCCCACGGGGCAGTAAAGGGAGGGACCCGCCAGGGGCAAAACAGGGGCCCCTCATCCCCCATGGGGGGCCCGTTGCCCCCCCCGGCCCCCCCGGCCCCTGCAGGAGCCTACAGCCCCGGCTTTTCCCAGGGGTTTTTAAAAAGTCACCGGGGGCCCCCCAGGAGGGGCCCGCTATTTCCCCCAAGGCTCAGGGGGGTTTTCCCCGGGGGGGGGCCCCCGGAGGGTTAAAAAAGTACGGAGTCTTATCCCAGTCACCGGGCAGTGCAAGGGTGGGGTAAAAGTCACCGGGGGCGTGGCCCCGTGAGCGGTTACAGTCACGGGGCATGTGCAGTGAGGATTACAGTCACCGGGTCAGTGCTGGGAGCGCTTTACAGTCACCGGGCAGTGCAGATGCGGTCGTCCGGGGGACAGTGTCTGGAGGCTTTTTTTAACCAGTCACGGGTCATGTGCAGGGAGCGGCCTTACAGTCACGGGTGCAGTGCAAGGAGCGGTTACAGTCACGGGGCAGTGCAGGGAGCGCTTACAGTCACGGGGCAGGCGTGAGCGGTTCGTCACGGGGCAGTACGGATGCTTACAGTCACCGGGTCAGTGCAGGGAGCGCTTACAGTCACGGGGCGGGTGCAGGGAGCGTTTACAGTCACGGGGCAGTGCAGGGAGCGCTTACAGTCACCGGGGGCAGTCAGGGGAGCGTTACAGTCACCGGGGCAGTGCAGGGAGCGCTTACAGTCACGGGGCAGTGCAGGGAGCGGTTACAGTCAACGGGGCAGTGCAGGAGCGTTACGTCCCGGCGCAGGGTTCAAACCGGGGCAGTGCAGGGAGCGGTTACAGTCACGGGGCATTTGCGGGGAGCGGTTACAGTCACCGGGGCAGTGCAGGGAGCGCTTACAGTCCCCAGGGCAGTGCAGGGAGCGGTTACAGTCTCCGTGGCAGTGCAGGGAGCGCTTACAGTCACCGGGGCAGTGCAGGGAGCACTTACAGTCCCCGGGGCAGTGCAGGGAGCGGTTACAGTCACGGGCAGTGCAGGGAGCGCTTACAGTCACCGGGGCAGTGCAGGGAGCGGTTACAGTCTCCGGGGCAGTGCAGGGAGCGGTTACAGTCCCCGGGGCAGTGCAGGGAGCGGTTACAGTCACGGGGCAGTGCAGGGGGGGTTTTACAGTCTCGGGGCAGTGCAGGGAGCGCTTACAGTCACCGGGGCAGTGCAGGAAGCGTTACAGTCTCCGGGGCAGTGCAGGGAGCGGTTACAGTCACAGGGCAGTGCAGGGAGCTGTTACAGTCTCGGGCGTGCAGGGAGCGGTTACAGTCACCGGGGCAGTGCAGGGAGCGGTTACAGTCTCCGGGGCAGTGCAGGGAGCGCTTACAGTCCCCGGGGCAGTGCAGGGAGCGGTTACAGTCTCCGGGGCAGTGCAGGGAGCGTTACAGTCACCGGGGCAGTACAAGGAGCGGTTACAGTCACCGGGGCAGTGCAGGGAGCGGTTACAGTCTCTGGGGCAGTGCAGGGAGCGGTTACAGTTAACGGGGCAGTGCAGGGAGCGGTTCCAGTCACCGGGTCAGTGCAGGGAGCGCTTACAGTCCCGGGGCAGTGCAGGGAGCGCTTACAGTCACATGGGCAGTGCAGGGAGCGGTTACAGTCACCGGGGCAGTGCAGGGAGCGGTTACAGTCACGGGGTCAGTGAGGGAGCGGTTACAGTCATCGGGGCAGTGCAGGGAAGTGGTTACAATCACGGGGCAGTGCAGGGAGCGTTACAGTCACGGGGCAGTGCAGGGAGTGGTTACAATCACGGGGCAGTGCGGGGAGCGTTACAGTCACGGGGCAGTGCAGGGAGCGGTTACAGTCACCGGGGCAGTTCAGGGAGCGCTTACAGTCACCGGGGCAGTGCAGGGAGCGCTTGCAGTCACCGGGGCAGTGCATGGAGCGCTTACAGTCACGGGGGGCAGTGCAGGGAGCGGTTACAGTCACCGGGGCAGTGCAGGGAGGGGGTTTCAGTCACGGGGCAATGCAGGGAGCGGTTAGAGTCACCGGGTCAGTGCAGGGAGCGCTTACAGTCACCGGGGCAGTGCAGGGAGCGGTTACAGTCACCGGGGCAGTGCAGGGAGCGGTTACAGTCACCGGGGCAGTGCAGGAAGCGGTTACAGTCTCCGGGGCAGTGCAGGGAGCGGTTACAGTCACATGGGCAGTGCAGGGAGCTGTTACAGTCTCCGGGGCAGTGCAGGGAGCGGTTACAGTCACCGGGGCAGTGCAGGGAGCGGTTACAGTTCCGGGGCAGTGCAGGGAGCGCTTACAGTCACCGGGGCAGTGCAGGGAGCGGTTACAGTCTCCGGGGCAGTGCAAGGGAGCAGTTACAGTCACCGGGGCAGTACAAGGAGCGGTTACAGTCACCGGGGCAGTGCAGGGAGCTGTTACAGTCTCCGGGGCAGTGCAGGGAGCGGTTACAGTTACTGGGGCAGGCAGGGAGCGGTTACAGTCACGGGTCAGTGCAGGGAGCGCTTACAGTCACGGGGCAGTGCGGGACCGCTTACAGTCACATGGGCAATGCAGGGAGCGGTTACAGTCACGGGGCAGTGCAGGGAGCGGTTACAGTCACGGGGTCAGTGCAGGGAGCGGTTACAGTCATCGGGGCAGTGCAGGGAGCGGTTACATCACGGGGCAGTGCAGGGAGCGTTACAGTCACCAGGGCAGTGCAGTGAGTGGTTACAGTCATCGGGGCAGTGCAGGGAGCGGTTTACAATCAGGGGCAGTGCGGGAGCGCTTGCAGTCACCGGGGCAGTGCAGGGAGCGGTTACAGTCACGGGGCAGTGCAGGGAGCGCTTACAGTCACCGGGGGCAGTGCAGGGAGCGCTTACAGTCACCGGGGCAGTTGCAGGGAGCGGTTACAGTCACGGGAGCCGGTGCAGTGATATAATCTTTATTTTTAAATAGCGCTAACATATTCGCAGCGCTTTACAGCACTTTCGATTTGCACACATTATCATCTACATTCCCTATCTATATGTCTATGGAATGTGGGAGGAAACCGTATAGAACGCAGAGGAAACCCACGCAAAACACGGGGAGAACATAAACTTCCTTGGTACACTTTATTAAAACATGGCCGCAGGATGGTATTCACAAGAAACACGGACGACGGCCGTTTCGCACCTCTTCAACTGGTCCTGTGATGAGTCCAGAGTGTTTCTTGTGAGTACCTTCCTGGGGTATGTTTTGTAAAGTGTACCAATAAAGGAAGTTTTTATTTTAATACTGGTGACTGCAACCATTTATCTTTTTTGGACATTATTTGCATAGCTTTTTCTCATGGTCATCCAGGGGCATGGTGGAAATCTCTGTCAGCTAAACCAGCTAGCACAGGTGTCACAGCGGTGTAGTTTGTATTCTGTTACTGCGATTTATAAAGTATTCTAATTTACTGAGATAATGACTTTTGGGTTTTCATTGGTGTAAGCCATAATCATCAACATTAACAGAAATAAACACTCGAAAATAAATCACTTGTAATGACTATATATTGAGTTTCACTTTTTTTGTATTGAAGAACTGAAATAAATGAACTTTTTGATGATATTCTAATTTTGTGAGAAGCGCCTGTATTGCTGTGCAAAGTGAGAGGAGCTGCAGGTTTATATTGCAGATGTACATGCGAGTTTCCCCTTCGCAGCCTCCCTGCACCTTTTTGGCAATGTTACTACAGCAGTATACAGTATACCTCTGATCTAAAGTCCACAGCGGATATGTTCTGTGGGAGGAGAGAAGACAGACAATAGCATTGGGGGTTTGCTCCAAATTAATATTTTATTCATGATCAGATTGTAGAAAAAATCTTGTCCGTATATTACTGTACAGTATGCTGCCAAGAAATAGGTTGTAGTGTGGCGCCACCTGGTGCCACAGTGTGGCGCACGTGCCTAGTGTGTGCATGTCTTTTGAGCCAAGTTGTTTAGTCTGTGCACTGAAATGATATAAAGGGAAAAAAAGTTGAGTTGCACTGAGTACCTATACCATGCCTTGGCTAAGGCCACGCTCACACAATCAGTATTAGGTCAGTTTTTTACTCAGTATTTGTAAGCAACTCCCAGGAGTGGGGTGATAAATACAGAAGTGGGACGTGTTTCTATTATACTTTGATTGTTCATCCTGGTTTTGGTAAAATACTGACGAAATATGAACGTGGTGAAAGGGCCGGCGTCAGCACCGGCACAACCCGGGCAAGTGCCGGGGCCCTGAGCAGGCGGGAGGGCCCACTCGCCGTCTGGCACCCCCGCGCCCGTTAGCGGAGGAGAGCGGTGTCAGCGCCGCCATGGGCCCCCCGCCGCTCAGGGCCCCGGCATTAGTGGCACAATACTTACTTCCCGTGCTCCGTGCCGCAGTCGGGCTCAGGGGGCGCGGCGCTTCCTCTCACAGCAGCGCGCTGAATGATGTCATCATTCAGCGGGCTGTGGCAGGGAGCGCGGACGCTGAACAGGTAAGAGTCTTGTGTGTGTCTTGTGTGTATGTAGTGCGGTGTGTGTGTGTGTGTGTGTGTGTGTATGTGTGTGTATGTATGTGAGAGAGTGTTGTGGTGTGTGTCTGTGTGTGATGATGGGAGGCATTGATGTAATGGGGGAGGATTGATGATTTAAAGGGGAGGTTGGTGATGGGGAGAAGATGATGATAAAGGGAGGGGATTGTGATAAGGGAGGATTGATGATAATGGGCGGATTATGTAATGGGGAGGCATTGATGATAATGGGGAGGCATTGATATAATGGGGGAAGATGAGATAATGGGCAGGCATTTTATGATAAGGGAGGCATTTGGTGTAATGGGCAGGCTTGATGATGGGGGGGATGGGGTATAATGGGCAGGATTGATGATGATGGGGAGGAGATGATGAGTGGGCAGGCATTGAGTAATGGGGAGGCAATGTGATGATGGGGGGAAATCATGATGATAATGGGGAGTTTTCCACGGCCCTTTCCCGAGCGCAAAGTGCAGAAGCAGTACAGCGAAAAAGGAGAGTCCTTTTTGTATGGAGATTATATGGGGACTATCCTGTATGGAGCATTATATGGGGCCGTATCCCGTATGGAGCATTATATTGGGTTCCAGTATTTTTGTATGGAGCTTATATGGAGGGCCGTATCCTGTATGGGGGTTATTGGGGACAGTATCTGTATGGGCATTATATTGGGTCCAGTATTCTGTATGGAGAATTTATGGGGGGTGAAACCTGCATGGGTATTTATGGGTGATAAGGGGGAGGACTATGGTGCCCTAAATTTTTATGGAGGACTGTACTGTCAGTCTTTCTGTGCGTGTGAGGATTTGGCGGTTTTGAGCTATTGTACAATTTACAATAGATATCACTCATGTAATGGAAGAAGGAAGTATTTGGATTTTCTATACCCATATTTCTCTGCGTATCTGTGCATCATGAATGTGGCTGTGTTAAAAGGGGCCCCTGAGGCTCTTTCGCCCGGGGGCCCATAAAAACTGGGCGGCCCCGCGTGTGAACCTTATGTTACCCAAATAACGTTTTTGTTTTTTTTTCTGCTAAATTATAACAAGATATTGTGTATTTGTTATGCGGTTTCTTTGGTGTGTCAGTAAACTATGTTGACATTTACAGTGAAGGAAATAATTATTCGACCCCTTGTGATTTTTGTAAGTTTGCATGACAAAGACTTGAACAGTCTATAATTTTAAGTGGAGGTTAATTTTACATTGAGAGATAGAATATCAAAAATAAAATCCAGAAAATCAATTGTATAAATTATATAAATTTTTATTCGGTTCTCCATGACTGCACCATGAGAGGGGGGATCTGCCCTTCATAGATAGGAAACCCTCAGAATAAAGGGTGGCACCTTCTTCCGCATCAGTTGGTTTCCTGTCCTTGATGGTTGAACCTCTTTAGACATACCTGTGAAGAAGGTAGATGATAGGAGTTATGGGGGGTTCCCCTGCCTCGGCCAGTCCGGGGTCCCTGGGAGCGCCACAGTGGGTTCAGGGGGATGCACATTAGTGAGCGATAGCACGGAAGGGGTTTTCCCGGGCAGGATTACCAGCTTGGATGTGGTCCAGCGCACAAGAGTGGGTTTAAGAATGCCTGGGGCTGGCGCGGGTGTGTGTGTGCTTCTGGGCCATGGTCCTGGTGCATGGCTGGTGTACCTCCGGCGGGCCGGGCAGACCCGGGTGGCAGCGGCCGGGTCACGCCCCCTGTGACGCGGCCGGGGTACACCCACTGTGACGTGGACGGGACGCCCCCTGAAACACGGCCGGGAAGCGACCCCTGTGATGCAGCCGGGGCGCACTCCCTATGACGCTATCTGGAACTCCCGAGAATGCGGTGAGGTTGCCTCAGCTGTAAGTCCGCGGGGGGGATACGGTTCCTGGGGCTGTGGGCAGGCGAGTCCGGAGAAATGAAGGGGGGGCACCGGTCAGGGATCATTCGGTCTGGGGCATCGGATTGGGGGGGTGTCACCGGCGATGGGTCGGGGCAAGGGCTCGGCCTGCAAACCCCAGGGGAGGAAGCACATGGCAGACCACATGGAGGACCAGCTGACCCGGTAAACCGGTGATGTCAGATTGGGGGAGTGGCCTAGGATATTTAAAGCAGGCCAGGACGAAACCAGGTGCTTCCAGACCATAATCGGGCAAGGAATCATGGAGTCGCCAGAGCAGCAGGAGCCGGTGCAGCTGCAGCATTCACCTTTACTGAAGCAGCTCACTGAGGAGCCTCACTTGAGAGCGACCCAGCGACGGCCACTTAGCAGCACAGGAGGTGGTCGTATGGATAAAGGAGATCCAGTCAGAGGAGTTCCAGCAGACTGGATCAGTCTTCAGCCCAAGGGAGGATCCTTTGGCTGAGATATGTCCTCCACGCATTATAGTACCATTCAGTTACTCTTCACTAGTAAGTGATCTTCGTGAAAGTTTGCTCGGTGATGTAGTCTTCCCCTTATCTCTCCTAATTTTCTGCTAGGGGAAACAAGTGTACCGCTAAGGCCAAGCATAAAGAGTGTGCAATTTGCAGGGCTTTATTGCCAGATTCCTATGAGAAGATACTGTGCCAGCCATGTATTCAACAGACTGTAGCGGAAGAAACACCAGACCTCACTTCTAGCCTGAGGGAGATTGTTAGGGCCGAGATGAGGGAATCGGTGAGATCTCTTTCCAGGAAATTGCCCGTAAAATGAAAATAAGGAAGCTAGATCCCCTAGATGTGTCGGACAGTGATAGTTGTTATGATTTGGTAACTGAGGAGAGCAGGCAAAAAAGGAAATACACCAGAGCAGTTGGAAACTATGAGATTGCAGTACCCTGACTAACCACCACAACTAGAGGCAGCCGTGGAGCTTTCCTACGTTGGTCCTAGACGCCTCGTCACAGCCTGAGAAACTAACTACACCTAAAGATAGAAAGAGGAAAGCTATCTGCCCGGAGCAGATCCCCAAAGAACATAGAAAGCCCCCAAACATGTAATGGCGGTTAGACAAGAAGAAATACTGACACAGACAGAAAATAGTATGAGCAAACGTTTGGGGCCCAAACTTACTAAATAGAAAAGGATAGGAAGGGCACTTACTGCAATCCAAAAAACCTGAAAAGCACCAACTCTACTAATTTCAAAAACACCTGAGATCACACGACCTCTACCACCTAAATTAGTTCTCTGGTGTAACCAAAAACAAAACAGCAGCCACTGAAAAAAATGGATAAAGCAAATGTACAAACAACAGTGGCTGAACTGAACTGAGAGGCAAAAGCCCCAGAGGGGACCCAGAAGGCCCCCACAGAAGTGCAGGACAAAATGCAAAAATCAAGCACAAAAACAAAAAGAAGAAAATGTCTTATCTGTTAGCAGGAGATTCAGAAACGACACAGCAGGCTAACAAGGAAACAGGAATCAAGGATTGAGACCAGAACAATTGATCACCGGCACCCTGATGGGAAGGCGACTCCCTTATATAAGACCAGTCAGTAACACCTGATTCCAGATCCTCACAATCTTCACTGGACAGTCCAGTACCGTTTGTAACCACCAGAGGAGCTTCTGCTCAGAACTCATTTCCAGCCTATTCACAACAGTACCCCCCCCTTGAGGAGGGTCACCGAACCCTCATTTGAGCAACCAGGTCGGTCAGGATGAGTTCTATGATACGCACGGATGAGTCTCCTAGCATGGATGTCCGAAGCAAACACCCAAGAATTGTCTTCCTGACCATAACCTCTCCATTTAACCAAATACTGGAGTTTCCGTCTAGAAAAACGAGAATTCAATATTTTCTCAACCACATACTCCAGATTGCCCTCAACCAAAACAGGGTCAGGAGGCTCAGTAGTAGGAACCACTGGCTCAACAAACCTCTTCAACAAGGACTTGTGGAACACGTTATGGATCTTAAATGTCCCTGGAAGAAGCAAACGAAAAGAAACAGGATTAAGAATCTCCATGATCTTATAAGGTCCAATGAACCTAGGCTTAAATTTAGGAGATGCCACTCTCATAGGAATATTTCTTGAGGACAACCAGACCAAGTCCCCCACTTTAAACCGAGGACCATCAGTCCTATGCCGGTTAGCAAACCGCTGGGCCCTCTCCTGAGAGAGGGACAACCTCTCCACTACCTGGTCCCAAATCTGTTGCATACGCTCCACAACAGAGTCAACACCTGGACAGACAGAAGTCTCCGTCTGTCCTGAAGAAAATCGAGGGTGAAACCCAGAATTACAGAAAAATGGAGACATCAAAGTGGCAGAGCTAGCCCTATTATTAAGAGCAAACTCAGCCAAAGGCAAAAAAGAGACCCAGTCATCCTGATCAGCAGACACAAAGCATCTTAGATAAGTCTCCAATGTCTGGTTTGTTCTCTCAGTTTGACCATTGGTCTGAGGATGAAACGCCGAGGAGAAAGACAATTGAACACCAATTTTAGAACAAAAGGTCCTCCAAAATCTCAAAACAAACTGGACTCCTCTGTCAGACACAATGTTCTCAGGAATGCCGTGTAAACGAACCACGTGCTGAAGGAACAAAGGCACCAATTCAGAGGAGGAAGGCAACTTAGGTAATGGCACAAGATGTATCATCTTGGAAAACCTATCGCAAATCACCCAGATGACGGTAATTCTCTGAGAAACAGGGAGGTCGGAAATGAAATCCATAGAGATATGGGTCCATGGTCTCTTGGGCACAGGTAATGGCATCAACAAACCACTAGAACGAGAGCAAGGCTTGGAGCGAGAGCAAGTCCCGCAGGACTGCACAAACTCCCTGACATCACGAGACAAGGTAGGCCACCAAAAGGACCGACTAACCAAGTCTCTGGTACCAAAAATTCCGGGATGACCGGCCAACGCGGAACAATGAATCTCAGACATTACACTCTTTTTCCACTGGTCCGGGACAAACAATTTCCCAACAGGGCTGCGCTCGGGCTTATCCTCCTGACACCCCTCCAGAGCCAGTCTCAAATTGGGCGAGATGGCGGAAAGAACTACACCCTCTTTCAAAATAACAGAAGGATCAGATAACTCAGGAGAGTCCGCCAGGAAACTCCTCGAGAGGGCATCCGCCTTAACATTTTTAGTGCCAGGAAGAAATGAAACCACAAAATTAAAACGTGTGAAAAACAAGGCCCACCTGGCCTGTCTAGGATTAAGTCGCTTGGCAGATTCCAGATAAACTAGATTCTTATGGTCCGTAAGGACCACCACCTGATGTTTGGCTCCCTCCAGCCAATGTCTCCACTCTTCAAAAGCCCACTTCATGGCTAATAACTCCCGATTACCCACGTCATAATTACGTTCAGTGGGAGAAAATTTTCGAGAGAAAAAGGCACAAGGGTTACTTTTAGAGGTCTCTGGATCTCTTTGGGACAAAACGGCACCTGCCCCAATTTCAGAGGCATCAACCTCCACCTGAAATGGTAGAGAAACATCAGGCTGCCGTAGAACAGGAGCAGAAGTGAATCTCTGCTTAAGTTCCTGAAATGCAGAGATTGCCTCAGGAGGCCAATTCACCACATCAGAACCCTTCTTGGTCAAATCAGTTAATGATTTAACAATAACAGAGAAATTACCAATAAATTTACGATAAAAATTGGCAAAACCCAAGAATCTTTGAAGAGCCTTTAATGAAGTAGGTTGGACCCAATCACAGATAGCCTGAACTTTGACCGGGTCCATTTCAATAACAGATGGGGGCAAAATGAATCCCAGAAATGAGATCCTCTGAACGCCAAAAAGACACTTTGATCCCTTCACATACAGAGCATTCTCTCTCAAAATCTGGAACACAGTCCGAACATGTTTTACATGAGAGTCCCAGTCATTGGAAAAAATCAAGATATCATCCAAATAAACAATCAGAAATTTATCCACAAAATCCCTGAAAATGTCATTCATGAAGGACTGGAAGACAGAAGGAGCATTAGTGAGCCCAAAGGGCATCACAAGGTACTCAAAATGCCCTTCAGGGGTATTAAATGCCGTCTTCCATTCATCCCCGTGCTTAATGCGAATAAGGTTATATGCCCCCCTGAGGTCAAGCTTGGTAAACCAAGTAGCGTTTTTCACCCTGGAAAACAGATCAGAGATCAAGGGTAACGGATATTGATATTTCACAGTAATATTGTTCAAGAGACAATAATCAATACACGGCCTTAATGAACCATCCTTTTTGGCCACAAAGAAAAAAACCGGCACCTAAGGGTGAAGAGGATGGTCTGATATGACCCTTCTCCAATGACTCCTTGATATAAGACCGCATAGCGTCATGTTCAGGTACAGACAAGTTAAAAAGGCGACCTTTAGGGAATTTACTACCAGGCACTAATTCAATAGCGCAGTCATAGCTCCTATGGGGAGGTAAGGATGCAGATTTACTTTCGCTAAACACATCAGAAAAATCAATCAAAAAGTCAGGAACATCCTGAGCCTGGGGGGAGGCAGAAAAAACAGGAGTGTTGGTATTAACACATTGGTAGCCCCAACTGGTAACAGACACAGATTTCCAATCCAAAACAGGATTATGAGACTGTAACCAAGGGAAACCCAGTACGATAATGTCATGCAGATTATACAGAACCAAAAATTTGCAACTCTCCTGATGATCAGGTTCTACCCTCATTATCACCTGAGTAGAGAACTGAGGTTTATTCTCAGCCAAAGGGGTAGAATCGATCCCCAGTAGGGGAATAGACTTCCGTAGGGGTATCAAGGGAAACCCACAACGTTTAGCAAAATCAAAATCCATCAGGTTAATAGCTGCTCCAGAATCAACAAAAGCCTGAGCAGAAAATGAGGACAGAGAGAATATCAGGGTAACAGTTAATAAAAACTTAGTCTGAACACTACCCAAGACAACTGAGCGAGCAAAACGTCTTCCCCGCTTAGGGCAGACAGAAATAGCATGAGATTGAATAATCAATATAGTTAAGGCAATAAACAAAAGTATATACATAAGTATTAACTTGGTCAAAATTAATTGTACTTATTTCAATATAAGGTATAGGAGGAGAGCATATTTGGCGCAGTCATAATTCAAGTGAAAGGTGAACAAAAGAAAACTGATGTCGACATACCGTTTTGTGAAAGTTGAATCAGTCTGAGAGCCAAATGTAGCAATCATGAATAGTGACCTGTGTACAATTAGTGATTGAACATTTCAGCAAAAAGCTGAATAAAGACATGCTTGGGTGATCTATATATATTGAGACCTACCACTTAGGTTAAGTGACATATTGTATGCCGCTTATATGTGGGGACAAACAGTGCCCAATAGAGTAAACAGGTAGCAACCTAAAAGGAGTAAATAATACACAGGTGTATTCAATATAGAGATTGTCCCAATTGTAAGGGAGTATATCACAACATACCACTGAGATAGCGTGGGGTATTTCAGTAACACAGATAAGCAACCTATAATGAAATGATTTTGTTAAGAATCAGAGTGCTTACATAATATAGTGAGAGGTATAGAGCGAGGTATAGAGCAGTCATGTGTCTTACCGGGTGAGATGCGCTGCCGACGCGGTATCCACCGCTAGTCTCAGGCAATCTGTCTCATAGCCAGTTTTATGTGCAGGACTCTCGTGGAGTGTGAGCGTGTGACCGGAAGTGCTCAGCACGCTGTAAAGAGCGTGCACATCGCATCATAACTCGGGACCGGAAGTGACATGATCTGGAGGGACTGTGCGTTCCACTGTAGAAGTGGCTTGCGTTCCAGATCATACGGAGACCAACATGGGACATATAATATTATAGGAGCGCTACTAAATTGTGACATGGTGTTTAAGGCTAAGTGCACACGATCAGGAATAATTGCGTTTTTTTCGCGGTTTTTCCGCGGTTTTCCGCGGTAAAAACGCGATAAAAACGCAAGCATTAAGCATCCTATACATGTTAATTGATTCCGCATGTTTTGGCCACATGTTGCGTTTTTTTCCGCCTCTCCTCCAGGCCCTGGGTACCATATCCCTGGTAAAACAATAATTAAAATAAAAAATAATTATATTCTCACCTTCCGGCGGCCCCCGCAGCCTTCCCGCGGCCCCCGCAGCCTTCCCGCCTTCAGCGATGCTCCCGGCAACTTCCGGTCCCAGGAGTGCTTTGCGAGAATCACCCAGATGGCATAGCGGTCTCGCGAGATGTACGTCATCGGTGTGATTTGTCGCAAAGCACTCCTGGGACCGGAGTTGCCGGGAGCGTCACTGAGAGGCGGGAAGGCTGCGGGGGCCGCCGGAAGGTGAGAATATCACGATTTTTTATTTTTTTTTATTATTTTTACATTAGATCTTTTTACTATTGATGCGGCATAGGCGGCATCAATAGTAAAAAGTTGGTCACACGTGTCAAACACTATGTGTGACTCGTGTGACCAACCTGTCAATCAGTTTTCCAAGCGATGCTACAGATCGCTAGGAAAACGCTAGCATTCTGCAAGCTAATTACGCTTGCAAAACGCTATTATTCTGGCGGGAATCAGCATACAAAAAACGTGCGTATTTCCTGCGGGAGAAGTGCGGGATTGCCGCGGAAATTTCCGCGGCAATTCCGCAACGTGTGAACTTAGCCTTAGAGTTACCAATGTGGTGATTCAGTGGCAGTGATATACCCATATAACGGTGAATAGTGAGGATCCAATCAGAAAGAGGTGTGATGTTCAGTAAAGGTGGCTCTGAAAGGATAAAGACATAATAATTAGTTATATAGACATGGTGGTATATAACATTATAGAATCATATAAAGGACAATGAATCGTATTCACGGTTTAGGCCCTTAGGGGCCAATGTTTCCAATGTGTGGATCCAGAAGGATTCACGCTTTTTAAGGCACATTATCCGGTCACCCCCCCCCGTCGGAGGGGGGGGACGGAATCGATTACCTGGTATTTCAACTGGGAAATGGAATGTCCCTCTGATGGAAATGACTAGGTAATGGAAGGAGGAGATTCCGGCATCGTATAGTGGACTTGTGTTTTGAGATTCGATCTCTAACAGATTGTGTCGTTTCGCCGATGTACAACAATCCACAAGGGCATTTAATCAGATAAATGACAAACGAAGAATCGCATGTGTAGTAATCCTTGATAAAAAAGGGTTTGCCTGTCCGTGGATGTTGGAATCTGCCTCCTTTCATAACATTATTGCATTGAGCACAATGCAAACATGGATAAGTGCCTGTTTGTGGTTTAGATAGAAATAACTGTTTAGGACGTTTGGTGGAGCCAATGTCAGCACGGACGAGTAAATCCCTGAAGTTAGGTGGTCTCTTAAAACATGGCAAGAAGGGCCTGCGAAATTCCGCTATGTCAGGGTGTGCCGAAGACAGGATTGACCAGTGTCTTCTGATAGTTCTGTGAAGAAGGAAAGCAAAGGGATGAAATGAATGGACAAACGGGATCCGTTGTCCAGTCTCAATCTGTCTATTACCATATCTGCGAGGTGGATTTTTTGCTTTATCTAGTAATGGGGCAGGATAGCCACGGTTGGTAAATTTATAGGTCATGTCGGTAAGGCGTTGTGCCCGTGTGGTGTCGTCAGAGACTATGCGGCGGACCCTCTGGAACTGTGACATAGGAATGGAGCGTTTCACTGCTGGTGGGGAAACTTGTGAAGTGTAACAGACTATTCCTGTCCGTGGTCTTGACAAAGAGATCTGTTGTGAGGTTCCCTTCTATGTCCTTCATAATTCTGGTATCTAGGAAATCAATAGAACAAGGGTCATGTGACATAGTAAGTGTGATGCCCGGCCATGATCGATTCAGGATGGAGTGAAATTCTGACAATGATTCTGGTGTACCCCGCCACAGGCAGAATATGTCGTCAATGTATCGTTTCCACAATATCACATGTTGGGTGTACAGTGGAAGTGTATAAATGATTGACGACTCAAAATGTGCCATATATGTATTTGCATAGGGGGGGCGCTACAATCGATCCCATCGCGGTACCCCGGCCTTGCAGATAGAAGGTGTCTTGGAAAAGAAAAAAATTATTGAATAATATGATGGTTAAAAGATCAATGCACAGGTTGACTTCATCTTCTGACTTCTCAGAGGATGAAAGAAGATGGTGAACTGAGTTAATCCCCTCTATGTGGGGAATGGATGTGTACGGATCTTTAACATCCATCGTGACCGTCAAGACACCTTCTATCTGCAAGGCCGGGGTACCGCGATGGGATCGAATGTGATATTGTGGAAACGATACATTGACGACATATTCTGCCTGTGGCGGGGTACACCAGAATCATTGTCAGAATTTCACTCCATCCTGAATCGATCATGGCCGGGCATCACACTTACTATGTCACATGACCCTTGTTCTATTGATTTCCTAGATACCAGAATTATGAAGGACATAGAAGGGAACCTCACAACAGATCTCTTTGTCAAGACCACGGACAGGAATAGTCTGTTACACTTCACAAGTTTCCACCCACCAGCAGTGAAACGCTCCATTCCTATGTCACAGTTCCAGAGGGTCCGCCGCATAGTCTCTGACGACACCACACGGGCACAACGCCTTACCGACATGACCTATAAATTTACCAACCGTGGCTATCCTGCCCCATTACTAGATAAAGCAAAAAATCCACCTCGCAGATATGGTAATAGACAGATTGAGACTGGACAACGGATCCCGTTTGTCCATTCATTTCATCCCTTTGCTTTCCTTCTTCACAGAACTATCAGAAGACACTGGTCAATCCTGTCTTCGGCACACCCTGACATAGCGGAATTTCGCAGGCCCTTCTTGCCATGTTTTAAGAGACCACCTAACTTCAGGGATTTACTCGTCCGTGCTGACATTGGCTCCACCAAACGTCCTAAACAGTTATTTCTATCTAAACCACAAACAGGCACTTATCCATGTTTGCATTGTGCTCAATGCAATAATGTTATGAAAGGAGGCAGATTCCAACATCCACGGACAGGCAAACCCTTTTTTATCAAGGATTACTACACATGCGATTCTTCGTTTGTCATTTATCTGATTAAATGCCCTTGTGGATTGTTGTACATCGGCAAAACGACACAATCTGTTAGAGATCGAATCTCAAAACACAAGTCCACTATACGATGCCGGAATCTCCTCCTTCCATTACCTAGTCATTTCCATCAGATGGGACATTCCATTTCCCAGTTGAAATACCAGGTAATCGATTCCATCCCCCCCCTCCGACGGGGGGGTGACCGGATAATGTGCCTTAAAAAGCGTGAATCCTTCTGGATCCACACATTGGAAACATTGGCCCCTAAGGGCCTAAACCGTGAATACGATTCATTGTCCTTTATATGATTCTATAATGTTATATACCACCATGTCTATATAACTAATTATTATGTCTTTATCCTTTCAGAGCCACCTTTACTGAACATCACACCTCTTTCTGATTGGATCCTCACTATTCACCGTTATATGGGTATATCACTGCCACTGAATCACCACATTGGTAACTCTAAAACACCATGTCACAATTTAGTAGCGCTCCTATAATATTATATGTCCCATGTTGGTCTCCGTATGATCTGGAACGCAAGCCACTTCTACAGTGGAACGCACAGTCCCTCCAGATCATGTCACTTCCGGTCCCGAGTTATGATGCGATGTGCACGCTCTTTACAGCGTGCTGAGCACTTCCGGTCACACGCTCACACTCCACGAGCGTCCTGCACATAAAACTGGCTATGAGACAGATTGCCTGAGACTAGCGGTGGATACCGCGTCGGCAGCGCATCTCACCCGGTAAGACACATGACTGCTCTATACCTCGCTCTATACCTCTCACTATATTATGTAAGCACTCTGATTCTTAACAAAATCATTTCATTATAGGCTGCTTATCTGTGTTACTGAAATACCCCACGCTATCTCAGTGGTATGTTGTGATATACTCCCTTACAATTGGGACAATCTCTATATTGAATACACCTGTGTATTATTTACTCCTTTTAGGTTGCTACCTGTTTACTCTATTGGGCACTGTTTGTCCCCACATATAAGCGGCATACAATATGTCACTTAACCTAAGTGGTAGGTCTCAATATATATAGATCACCCAAGCATGTCTTTATTCAGCTTTTTGCTGAAATGTTCAATCACTAATTGTACACAGGTCACTATTCATGATTGCTCCATTTGGCTCTAAGACTGATTCAACTTTCACAAAACGGTATGTCGACATCAGTTTTCTTTTGTTCACCTTTCACTTGAATTATGACTGCGCCAAATATGCTCTCCTCCTATACCTTATATTGAAATAAGTACAATTAATTTTGACCAAGTTAATACTTATGTATATACTTTTGTTTATTGCCTTAACTATATTGATTATTCATTCTTTTTGGCTATACAGCAACTGACGAAGGTCCGTTCGTGGACCGAAACGTTTTGCTGATTGCTGTTTTTTTGTTATTTTGGATGCAATAAAATATAAACTCAAAGTTGAGTGCCAGATTTTTACTACTATTATTATGGTGTTGGAACCTATCTTGGCACCTACTCATTAAGTTCACCGCGGTGCACACGTGTCTATTTACAGAAATAGCATGAGAGGCATCACCACAGTAGAAACATAACCCATTGCGCTTTCGAAATTCATGACGCTGTGCCCCAGAAACCACTCTATCACACTGCATGGATTCAGAAGCAGGTTCACAAGGCAACATTATTCCACGCATACCTTTCCGCTCACGCAAACGTCTGTCAATTTGAATCGCTAATGACATAGAATCATTGAGACCAGAGGGAACAGGGAATCCCACCATAACATCCTTTACATTATCTGACAGTCCCTTCCGAAAAAGAGCTGCCAAAGCGTCGTCATTCCATTTGGTCAGGACTGCCCACCTACGGAATCTCTGACAGTATAACTCAGCGTCCTCAAACCCCTGAATTAATGCCAACAAAGTTTTTTCAGCTTGATCAGTGACATTAGGCTCATCGTACAATAACCCCAAAGCCTGAAAAAACGCATCAACATCACTCAAAACAGGATCCCCAGGTGTCAGGGAAAAAGCCCAATCCTGAGGGTCGCCGCGCAGGAGAGAGATGACAATTTGAACCTGCTGCGCTGCGTTCCCTGAGGACTTAGATTTTAAGGCAAAAAACAATTTACAGTTATTTTTGAAATTCAGAAACTTAGCTCGATCCCCTAAAAACAAATCTGGCATGGGAATCCTAGGTTCCACAACAGGCAACCTAGCAAGATAGGTAGCAATACTCCGAACTTCAGTGGCAAGCTAATCCACACGGCCAGACAACTGTGCAAACTCCATTGAGAGAAAGAAAAAAAAAAAATCCTCCTCAGCACCCAGGGATACAGAGGGAAAAAAAAAAATGCAACAAACAGAAAAAAAAAAAATCTCTGACAACTCTGACAACTTTTTTTTTTTTCCACAATATTTTTCCCTTCTGTGAGTACCATATAATTTTCAGTTTTCGGCCGGTGATACTGTTATGATTTGGTAACTGAGGAGAGCAGGCAAAAAAGGAAATACACCAGAGCAGTTGGAAACTATGAAATTGCAGTACCCTGACTAACCACCACAACTAGAGGCAGCCGTGGAGCGTTCCTACGTTGGTCCTAGACGCCTCGTCACAGCCTGAGAAACTAACTACACCTAAAGATAGAAAGAGGAAAGCTATCTGCCCTGGAGCAGATCCCCAAAGAACATAGAAAGCCCCCAAACATGTAATGGCGGTTAGACAAGAAGAAATACTGACACAGACAGAAAATAGTATGAGCAAACGTTGGGGCCCAAACTTACTAAATAGAAAAGGATAGGAAGGGCACTTACTGCAATCCCAAAAAACCCTGAAAAGCACCAACTCTACTAATTTCAAAAACACCTGAGATCACACGACCTCTACCACCTAAATTAGTTCTCTGGTGTAACCAAAAACAAAACAGCAGCCACTGAAAAAACTGGAAAAAGCAAATGTACAAACAACAGTGGCTGAACTGAACTGAGAGGCAAAAGCCCCCAGAGGGGACCCAGAAGGCCCCCACAGAAGTGCAGGACAAAATGCAAAAATCAAGCACAAAAACAAAAAGAAGAAAATGTCTTATCTGTTAGCAGGAGATTCAGAAACGACACAGCAGGCTAACAAGGAAACAGGAATCAAGGATTGAGACCAGAACAATTGATCACCGGCAACCCTGATGGGAAGGCGACTCCCTTATATAAGACCAGTCAGTAACACCTGATTCCCAATCCTCACAATCTTCACTGGACAGTCCAGTACCGTTTGTAACCACCAGAGGGAGCTTCTGCTCAGAACTCATTTCCAGCCTATTCACAACAGATAGTGACTCGGGTGAGATTGTCTCGGCCTCATCTGCTTCGACTTCATCCTCTTCAGATGTCCGGTCAAGCCGTTCCTGCTTCCCTGTTGACCAGATGAATAAGCTAATAAAAGCGGTTAATAATACCATGGGGATTGTTGAGCCCAGGCCAGAGAAATCCATGCGGGATGTAACGTTTGGAGGTCTGGATCAAAGAACATGCAGGTCCTTTCCGCTGAATGATAAGATCCGCTCTCTTATTCTGCGGGAATGGAAGAAACCAGAGAGGAAAGGCTCCTTACCTCCGGCCTTCAAGAGAAGGTATCCAGTCCTCCTCGTCCTCGTGGGATAAAGCTCCAAAGCTGGATGCAGTGGTCTCCAAGGCATCTAAAAAATCCTCCCTACCCTTTGAGGACATGGGAAATCTGAAGGACCCACTAGATAAGAAAGCAGATCCCTTTCTAAAAGGTCCCTGGGAAATGTCGGCAGGGTCCTTTAGGCCGGCGGTAGCAGCCACCTGTACAGCCCGGTGCTTAATGGTCTGGCTGGCCCAGTTAGAGTCACAAATAAAGGACAAGGCATCAGAGAAAATATTTTGACTTTTACTTCCCATGATGCAGGAGCTACAGCCATTTCTGTCTGATGCATTGGTGGATCGGGTTTTAGCGCAAAAGCCGCAGCCCTTTCTAATGCCGCCGAAGGGCCTTATGGCAAAATGTTGGCCGGGAGACATCCAGGCCAGTTCGAAGCGTTGCGCATCCCTTATGAAGGGGAACACTTGTTTGGACCGTATTGGAGGAACTCCTGGAAAAGGCAGGGGACAATAAAAAGAAGTTTCTAACTGTAGGTCCCTTCCTACAGACGTTCCTTCAACAGGAAAGATTCAGCCGTAGAAAATCCTCCAAGGATAAGAGCAGATAGGACGACAAGAAAAGAAAGGTAGAGGGTACATGTTTGGCTCCTCCCGAGATCACAGGAAACCTCCCAATGACTGCGGCCCAGGTAGGGGGAAGGCTGTGGGCCCTTCTCCCCGGGCCTGGTCAAGAATATTGAGTAGCAGATGGTCCATATCTGATCAGATCAGGACTAAGGTTGGATTTGCATTCACTATCACAGGGACAAATTTATGATAACTCCCACTCGTTCCTCAGATGCAGAACAGCAGGCCCTGGAGTCAGACTTTCTGGAGCTATAGAGAAGGGGAAGTGCGCCCACACCATTAATTAATGATGAAAAACTAACAAGGTAATAGGGTGCAACGCCTAGTATGGACAACAAACAATAAATGTGGAGAAAAAACACCAAACTAATAATGGTATGCACACCTAACACAATAAATAAGTGTAAATTGTAACCTTTATTAGACAAGATAGACTACCAAACATTAAAACACTTAAAACTACGTATAATAACATGACAATTGTACAAAATGGCCAGGTGGGACATATAAAAAAGTGGGAGGCTCCACAATTAAGAAAAATGAACCAGGCAAATAAGCGGCATGTGCTGAGATAATATGTAGAAAACCCCCAATAATACCATGCAGAGAAAAATGCACTTAACAAAAATACAGATTCCAGTTAGGAACATAGAATATTAGTTTCCAATATTGCTATAGCATTGACTGAAAAATCTCCCTATCAAGCATGTAAAGGATTAGGATCTTCCTAGGTGTTTATAATAAGTTTAGCAAAACAAGGAAGGAGGCCATAGCGTATGCAAAGTCCTGGGGAATAGGAGTAACCTGGTGTGGCATATACAACCTGAGAGCCGGAGTCTGGACTTTAAATTGAAATGCAGAAATTATTTATGTGTAAGATTTTGCTGAATGATGAGATGCAAGGAACCAGAAAGGGTTGCCCAATAATCACGGCCGCCTGGCAAGACAATGCCCCAAAACATACAGCCAAGGCAAAAAAAGGAGTGGCTCAAAAAGAAGCATATTAAGGTCATGGAGTCAGTCTCCAGACCTTAGTCCCATAGAAAACTTATGGAGGGCATTGAAGCTCTGAGTTGCCAAGCGACAGCCTCAAATCTTAATGATTTAGAGATGATCTGCAAAGAGGAGTGGACCAAAATTCCCCCTGACATGTGCACAAAACTCATCATCAACTACTAAAAACGTTGACTGCTGTGCTTGCCAACAAAGGGTTTTGCCACCAAGTATTAAGTCTTGTTTGCCAGAGGGATCAAATACGTATTTCTCACTGCAAAATGCAAATAAATTTATATAAAAATTATGCAATGTGATTTTCTGTTATTTTTGATATTCTATCTTCTCAATGTTGAAAATTAACCTTCCTTAAAATTATAGGACTGTTCACGTCTTTGTCAGTGGGTAAACTTACAAAATCAGCAAAGGATCAAATACTTATTTCCTTTACTGTATACCATTGCAATAAAGGTAGAGAAATTAGAAAAATTTTTATCCAAATAAAGTTTTCACATCCCCTTGACACAAGAGCACTCAGCTTACATGGTTTAGGTTCTTAGAACCCTAAAAGTGGTTGTCCTTTATCAACTACTCAGACAAACCCTTCTTAATTACAGATTTCCACACCGCCCCCCTTTCAAGCAATGTCAACTCCCGATCTCCCAGGGCTTGAGTGGACATTGTTAAGTGACATAAGCACTGCAGCCAATTATTGGCTGCTAATAGGCTGCAGTTCTCACATTTCTTTGGATATCTGAGATTTCATCCAAGGAAGTGTGAGTGAAACGTCTCATTAGTGACCGCTTATTACCTGCATTGTTCATTATGACTATGTCAGATGAGCCCTGGGGGAAACGCCAGCAATATCGCTGTATGCGGTCCACGGCTGTCAGCAGTGTTTTCCCCAGTGCTTGCGCACCAGAAGTGGTGCATGTGGTTCATCATACTTTGGGGATCCATTGATTTTCACCAACGGTGCTTCACGATGCTTGTGTCCAGATATGAGGTGTCAGGCTGTGCAGTGCAGGTAGATGCAAGCTCCACTAGATGGCAATAGAGTGGAGGGAGGACTGCACACAGCAAGAGAGACCTACAAACGCAGCTGCGAGGCCACCACCAGGTGGCTGCAGGATAATCAACAAGCCAGGTCGATATTAGTATCGTAGTACAAAAGGAATAGATAAGCACAGAGTCAAAAATAAGAATGGGTCAGTACTGGTCAGGAGCAGATTTTGCCAAAGGGGAAGACAAAACAGCAGGTCAGGGTCCAAGCCGAGTAAAAACCAGGGAGTCAATACACAAAAGGGGAACACGAATCGGGACAGGAAGAAGGGATAAACAGATACGGGTTCAGTCAGCAAGCAGCAAGACAAATCAGGGAAACGGAGTCAGCTACACACGCCGAAGGCAGAAACCTATAAAATGACACCATCTGCAGGATGCAGCGGAGATAAATAGCAAACCTGAACCTGACTGAGGTGAGAAAGTTAACCCCTGACATGACCAGACGGGAAAAGGGGAAGACAGGATTCAAACCCAGTCTGGATCATGACATGAGGCATGTGGGTTACCCCATTCTGCAGTCCAATGCCCGGTGATGCGTTGAATGCGAAAGTGATTACATTGCACCTGTAGGAGATCCATTAGTCAGGTGACCGGAAATGAAGGTTTTGCCCAGGAGCTTTCCTATTTAGATGGAACTACTTTAGTGACATATCCCCAACAGAAGGCCCTGTATACTGCCTGATGTGGCTGAGTCCTCCACATGTGATACTGCTTCCGGCCAGCAGTGAGAGACAATTCACTGTGGAATGCAAGGAGATGTGACAGCGATGCAGATTTGTATGTGAGAGCCTATTCACTTGCAAATTCTATTGTTTAGGGTCTGTAAGTGCAATTAGTTTGGGGGGTGTCTGCTTTCTTTGGAGGCTAAACAGTAGATAGAGAATAATACATTTAAAAATGTAAATTCAGTTATAAATACTGTATATATCTAGCCAATAGATGGCACCACATAAAACAAATAATAGGAAGGTATGACCATATAAATTACTGTAATAACCCTGAGTGGAATATTTCATCAAATGCTATACAGCCATGAATAAATTATAAAAGGATATTACTTGTATTAAATATCACAAAAGGTTAAAAACAAGAGGAGTATTTTATAATTTGATCATGGCTATACCTAATGTGTGACTACCATAGATCTGTTTAACATTTTTTACATGTACCATATTACGTTACGGTAACTGGATACTTTTTTCCTGATTCGCTTTTCTTGGTGTATAGACATCTACCAATTACTGTGGTACCGTTCATGGAAAAATAAAAGACACCCCCTGAAAATATGCTCTAGCTCATTTTTCTGACCTAAAAATAATATAAGACCCTGTCTTTTTCTTCGGGGAAACACAGGTTTAGAGGCAGGGATTTTAAAAGTAGTGGCACCACTTCAGCGCTGGAATAAAAAAAAACACTGGTGTGGGCTTTAACATAAAGTTGAGTACATACAGGTAAAACAGGTGTCCAAACCAATCATATGCTGATCTTAAGTCACATGATACCACTATGCAAATTTGCATACCACTTGCAAATTTACAAAACAAAAACAAGACTCTTATGGCAATGGCCAATGAGGGGTGTTACAAATCTTTTAAACATGAGGGCTATATATTTAGCATTTCTCAAATTTATCAATCATTTCTAACTTTATTTTTCTATATTTAGATTGTATATAATAAAATGGAGGAAAGACCCTGGACCTTGGCTCGCTTTCCTATATCTGTGATCACACTGGCTTTTATGGAACCATTAAACATTCCCCAGCTGATTTTGTGGTAACAGAAATTGATGTCACTGGTCAACTCATTACAGAAGTCTACACGGGAGTAACTGAAGAATTGCAAACACCGCGAAGTAACGAACCAAACCTCAAAAAAGCCAAGCTCTGCCCAAATCCTACTAAGACTAAGGACAAAGCTGATGGAGCTTCCAGTGATAAATGTGAGGCTGTGATTGAAAAAGTTGATAATGTTTTTGAGGATCAGGAGCTTCCCAGTTGTGAGGAAGACCAATATAACGTGCTTAACACTGTGTTAGTAGATATACAAGAGTCCTCTGTAGCTTTGCTTCCTCAGTAAGATCTTCTTTGAATCAAATGAATCCAGAGGTGAGCAGTGTGAACTTTTCTTTGGGCCTATTTCCGGACAAAAATGTCAGAGCCAGTCTCCACAGTGCCGTGCGCCAGACATTTCCATTCCTCCTTACCTTTACCAGAAGACTGAGGTTTTCGTAAAACCAAACCAAGATTACCAAGAGCTTTCTTTGCTGACCTCTGAAGAGGAAGCAGACAAATTCTTCACATTTCTAGATGCAAAAGTAGAAGACTCCAGGTTTACATTTCTACCAGATGTGTGTAAAGAACATAGGACATCTGTGCATCATTTCATCAGTAAAAATTCGGGAAGCTGGTAGAAACCAAGTCTTTTTCTGAGAAAGGCACTGATGGCCTGCAGAAAGTGTGCATAACTGTAAGATTCAGGGAGAGGAAGGTTCATCTGGGAAGAGACTCAGATCAGAGGAACTGCTGACATATTTACAGGTAGGAGTTACTCCGCTGCTGCTATGGTCATCACGCAGGACCACATCTTCATATTTCACTCAGTTGTAAATGTGTATTTTTTTCATCATTTTGTAATATAAAATGTTATTTTTTTTAGCTTTTACCTTGAGAAAGAGAATCTGGAAACTCTTGAAGCTCTTGGGTACTTGGCCTCTTCACTAGGAGTGCTCCCCTCAGACTTTAGCTATGCTGGTATTAAAGATAAGAAAGCCATCACGTACAGTCGGTGGTTGTGAAGAAAGTTACCCAGAGAGGTTGCAATATTTTCTTTTTCTGTATTATTTGCATATTATCTTAAGAATATTCCCTCAAGATGAACAGTGTGCTTTCGCAATCCTTGTTGTCTAGTCCACGGCGATTTAATCTCCAGATAACATGCGACATAGCTAAAGCTCCAGTCACTTTACACTGTTTATCTCATTTATAATGTTTTTCTTCAGGCTACATGAAGCAGAAGGATTACTAGAAAAAAAGGGGATGAAGATCTGTAATGTACACCCTACTAACCAGCACTTACATCTTGGGCAGTTAGTGGAAACCATTTCACCATTATTGTGAGAGATGTAAGATGTCACATTTGTGATAAAAGGAGACCTGAAAGAAGAGAGTTGATGAGGCAGCACATAACGTCGAGGTATGTTTAGTGGCACAAGTGAACGTTCTCTAACATCTCTAACTTTAGTAAAGCTAACAGAACTATTATAGAGCGATAATGTTAATATAGTAATTAAAAAATCTATGGTCTTTCACTGCTGTTTACTTCTACTAGTTGCAGTAGAGAAAGATTGTAGTAAATCTAGTCCAATATCTACCTTCGTCCACTTTGTCTTTCGCCCTTGACAAAGCCAGGGCAAACACACACAAACTTGTGCTGGTCATTTAGTCACCATTACTTTTTAGGTGAGCGTTGCTTGAAAAACTTATTTGCATCTGTCCAATAACGTCTTTTCACAGTTATGTCTTTATGGCGTTTTTACTGCTTTTGTTGGCTTGTTTGCTAGTGCTTTTTGGTCCCCTATACCGTTTACTGAATGATATATTTGGACCCCCTATACAGTGATGGTCTCCATTCTGTCAATTTGATTTTAACTTTTGTACACTTTATCAGGGAAGGTATTGTTTTCACTACATTCTGTAAAGTACATGTGATTTGGGCATTTTTGTATAGGTTGTCTTGTATAATTATTTAGGTGCCGTCCTGAAAGATGGCCACCAGGGGCCTCCGGAAAGATGGCCGCCGCATACTCATTCAAATCTCGGCAATGAGATCTCTTCCCCGAGATTTGAATGAGTATGCGGCGGCCATATTTCCGAAGGCCCCTGGGGGCCATGTTTCAGGAGGCCTCCGCGTTGCAGCAGCGGAGCTGCGGGGGGGACTTTCGGGCTAGGACGAAATGGCGGCGGAGCCCACCACCAGCACAGAGCCCGCTGCTGCCCCAACACCATCGCACCACAGGGAGGCTGCATCGAGACCACCACCTGAGGCCCCTGGCAGCCATCTTTCAGGAGGCCACCGCGTTGCAGCAGCGGAGCTGTGGGGGGCTTTCAGGCTAGGACGAAATGCCGGCGGAGCCCCCCATGCAGCACAGATCCCCGCTGCTGCCCCGACACCACCGCACCACAGGGAGGCTGCATTGGGACCGCCACCGGATTTGTGAGTATATTGCCACCCCACAGAGCACAGCCACCCCACAGTGCACAACCACCCCACAGAACACAGGCACCCCACAGTGCACAACCACCCCACAGAGCACAACCACCCCACAGAACACAGCCACCCCACAGAACACAGCCACCCCACAGTGCACAACCACCCCACAGAGCACAGCCACCCCACAGAGCACCACCACCGCACCAGCCTGAACCACCGAACGACCCCAGTGACCACTCCTCTACCTGTGCTGATCCCTTCGTGGTAAACTGAATTCGGACTGTAAGACGGATCCCCATTTGACATATTATTTTTTTCCCCTATTTTCCTTCTGAAAATTTGGGGTGCGTCTTATGGTCCAGTGCGTCTTATAGTCCGAAAAATACGGTAAGATCAGTGAGATCCAGGAAATAATTTCAGAGGAGCCATCTGTGCTGGAAGAGAAAAAGCATCTTCAATCCACAAGGTGACAGATCTCCTGCTGGGCAGTCCCAGCAGAGAGAGTGTGTGTGGGCTCAGCTGCTGTGAGCAGGGGAAGCTGTACATGTACACCAGCCCTACCCCTGTAGCACAGAGGAGTGTGTGTCTCCATGTGTCTGTGTTGTGTTGTTGTGTGTGTGGGGATTGTGTCTGTGTGTGTGGGTTGTGTGTCTGTGGGTTGTGTGTGTGGGGGGTTGGGGTTACGTGTTTGTGTGTGGGTTGTGTCTGTGTGGGGTTGTGTCTCTCTGTGTGTCTGTGTGTGGGTTGTGTGTGTTGGTTGTGTGTCTGTGTGTGGGTTGTATATGTGGGTTGTGTGTCTGTGTGTGGGTTGTGTCTCTGTGTGTTTTGTGTGTGGGTTGTGTCTGTGTGTGGGTTGTGGTTCTTTGTCTGTGTATAGGTTGTGTCTCTCTGTGTGGTGTGTGGGTTGTGCCTGTGGTGTGTTGTGGGTTGTGTGTCTGTGTGTGTGGGTTGTGTCTCTCTGGTGTGTGGGTTGTCTATGTGTGTCGTGTGTGTGTGTTGTGTCTAAGTGTTGACTGTGTGTTGGTTGTGTCTATGTGTGTCTGCGTGTGAGTGGGTTGTGTGTCTGTGTGAGTGGGTTGTGTGTGTGTGGGGGGGTTGTGTCTCTGTGTGTGTGGGGGTTGTGTGTGTGGGGAGGAAGCTGTGTCTGTTTGTGTGTTTAGATATCTTTTGAGTATACTGAAGTGTGTGTATATGCATTTGTGCTGCATGCATGTTTTGTGTATATGATGTGTACTGCTGTGCATCTGTTATATAGCATGTGTGTACTAAGGAGATGTTTGATGTGTATGTAATGAGCATGTGTTGTCCAGTATATGTGTGCTGTATACAAGTATATAATGTAATTTAACCCCTTCACCACCTTTGACGTTCATATACGTCAAAGGTTGTATCCTTGCCTCTGATACAATCTTGCACGCTGGCAATATACTATATGGAGGACTATGGGGGTGCATTATACTATATGGAGGACTATGGGAGTGCATTATGTTATACGGAAGGCTATGGATGGTGCATTATAATATATTAAGGGACTATATGAAGCCAGTTTTACTATATGGAATTAATTATAATATTTGGAGTTCTCTGTGGGGGCATAATACTTGAAGGGCTATGAGGAAGCCTTTATACTTTATGGAGGGCTGTGTTGGGGGCCATTATACTCTACGTAGGTCCTTTATACAGTATGTAGGGCTGTATGGGGCTCACAGTTGGGGTTCATGCTGTGGCGGGATAGTTGAGGGGGTACAGTAAGGTCATCATTTGTGCGTGTGGAGGAATCACTGTGGGGGGTCATAGTGTTTGTGAGACACCTTTGTTGGCATCATACTTTATGGGGGCAATGAAAGAGGAATCTGGCGGCAGTAGGAGGAAAATTACTTTGTAGTGACATTAAAGTTGTGACATATGTACCTATGTGACCAGACTTTTTTTTTTTATGGGAGGGAGCAAGAAGAACTTATGTTATGGGCCCCATGATCTCTTTGTACGCCCTGGTGCAAGATGCATCGTCCCTTTCACATAGTCTCTGCTGCAGGACTGATTGCCCATAACTTACACACCATGTCCAATGCTGCCCTCGGTACATACAGGCATTCAGCCATATTTCTCCTGAGCGTCTGTTGGTCGGTTGCGCTCGTCCCCCTTCCCACACTCACATCCCTTACTCAACCCAATAGGAAGGCCCCTGCTATTAGCTTCGGACAGGCCCTTGTGCGGCGCTTGTGATTGGCTAAGCGCTTTGGTAGAAGGAGGCGTGATCTGTTGGGGAAGACGCGCCATTTTACCAGCTTAGTGCAGTGTTTTGGTAAAAAGCTGATGTGGGCCTCCAGGGACTGGGGCACAAATGGGATCCCTCTGACACAGAAAGGAAGACTTTTGTCAGAAAAGGGACAAGCTGCTCGCTAAATACCTTATAAAATTTTGGAGTGAACCCATCAGGGCCTGGCTTTTTCCCACCGGATTTGATTTAATAATGGCAGCAATTTCTTCCCCTGAAAAGTCCTTCAGAGAGTCTGCATGTTCAGGATGGACAGTTGGGAGGGCGTTTTGTCTGATATAGTCGTTTATTTTGAGGTGAAGAGACGAAGCTGACATGTCCCTTGAATTGGCCCTTAAAGGGAATCTGTCACCCCATTTTTCGACCATCAGCTGAAGCCACCGCCATCAGGGGCTTATCTACAGCATTCTGTAATGCTGTAGATAACCCCCCGATGTTACCTGAAAGTGAAGAAAAACGATTTATATTATGCTCACCCAGGGGCGGTCCGCCGTCCGGTCCGATGGGCGTCGCGGTCCGGCGCCTCCCATCTTCTAGCGAAGCCCCTCTTCTTAGCTTTCCATCGGGGCGCAGGCGCACTGCTCTGCCTGGTGAGGGCAGAGCAGAGTACTGCAGTGCGCAGGCACCGGGAAAGGTCAGAGAGGTCCTGCGCCGGAGCCGCGTGGACAAGGTGGAGCCCCGAGGGGCACTTTAAAACTCGCACGTGACTGCGTTCCATCGGAAGTGACGTGCTGGAAGCTGACCTGAAATTAGGTAATTTCGGGAGGAGATTGTGATGGAACCATGGAGACACTTCAGGGAATGCTTCAGATCCATCACGGTGTCCTCCTCCGACAGCGCGGACAGCGGGATCGCCTTGAAATTAGGGATGCCAGCCATGTGAGCGGATCATGATATGTCCTGCATCGGGAGGCGATCTTTTAATAGACTCATGTACAGCACCATGGAATTAATGGCGCTGTATAAAATAAATAATAATAGACTGCATATACAAGCCACATGTGTAGTACCTGCCTCAGGTTTGAATTCTTTACCTACAATTTTTAACAGTTTGCAATCCAAGGTCGTGAATATGTATTTTCACTAAGAATAAATCTCTTAATCTTATTTAATTTAAAAATATCCAAATTTGCAGTTTACTATGTAAGAATTGTATTTAGTGTTATTGCCATAATCAACATTATTTAACTAGATATCTCTGAAGCCTTCGTAACAATTACAAATAGTGGCCAGAACATGAAGGGGTACATAAAACTCTTTTGTTTGGATAAAATCACATTTGATAAGCCATTACAGTTGCTTGTAGTACAGAATATAATTTGTTTCTCTCTCTATCATTTCAGAAAAGAGGCTTTATAAACTATTATGGACCACAAAGATTTGGGAAAGGGCAAAACATGCAGTCACATAAAATTGGATTGGCTTTACTGAAAGAAGAAATGGTATGTACCATCTTGCTGCTGCTGAATTTCTGTAACTCCTCATGCGCCCAAACAGTAGTTTACCCCCACATATGGGTATCAGTGTACTCAGAACAAATTGCACAATAACTCTTGGGGTCCAATTTCTTCTGTTACCCTTGGTAAAATAAAATATTGGGGGTGAAAATATCATTTTTGTGGAAAAAAATATCTTTTATTTTTATGGCTCTACGTTATAAACTTCTGTGAAGCACTTGGGGGTTCAAAGTTCTCACCACACATCTAGATAAGTTCCTTGTGGGGTCTATTTTCCAAAATGGGGTCACTTGTCGGGTTTTCCACTGTTTAGGCACATCAGGGGCTCTACAAACGCGACATGACACCCGCAGACTATTCCATCAAAGTCTGCAATGCAAAACGTCACTACTTCCCTTCCGAGCCCCGACGTTTGCCCATACAGTAGTTTTCGCCCACATATAGGGTTTCAGCGTACTCAGGACAAATTGGAAAATAACTTTTGGGGTACAATTTCTCCTTTACCCTTGGGAAAATAAAAAACTGGGGACTAAAAGATCATGTTTGTGGAAAAAATATGATTTTATTATTTCACGCCCGGGCGTTATAAACTTCTGTGAACCACTTGGGGGCTCAAAGTGCTCACCACACATCTAGATAAGTTCCTTTGGGGGTCTAGTTTCCAAAATGGGGTCACTTGTGGGGGGTTTCCACTGTTTAGGCACATCAGGGGCTCTCCAAACGCAACATGACACCAGTAGACTATTCCATCAAAGTCTGCAATGCAAAACGTCACTACTTCCCTTCCAAGTCCCGATGTGTGCCCATACAGTAGTTTTCTCCCACATATAGGGTATCAGCGTACTCAGGACAAATTGGACAGCAACTATTGGGGTCCAATTTCTACTGTTACCCTTGGGAAAATAAAAAACTGGGGACTAAAAGATCATGTTTGTGGAAAAAATATTTTATTATTTTCACGCCCCGGTGTTATAAACTTCTGTGAACCACTTGGGGCTCAAAGTGCTCACCACACATCTAGATAAGTTCCTTTGGGGGTCTAGTTTCCATAGTGGTGTCACTTGTGGGGGGTTTCCACTGTTTAGGCACAATCAGGGGCTCTCCAAACGCGACATGATACAGCAGACTATTCCATCAAAGTCTGCAATGCAAAACGCCACTACTTCCCTTCCGAGCCCCAACGTGTGCCCATACAGTAGTTTTCTCCACATATAGGGTATCAGCGTACTCAGGACCAATTGGACAACAACTATTGGGTTCCAATTTAATTGGGAAAAATCAAAAATTGGTGACTAAAAAATCATTTTTGTGGAATTTTTTTTTTTTCACACCCAGGCATTATAAACTTTAGTGAAACACTTGGGGGTTCAAAGTGCTCACAACAGATCTAGACAAGTTCCTTAGAGGGTCTAGTTTCCAAAATGGTGTCACTTGGGGGGGTTTCCACTGTTTAGGCACATCAGGGGCTCTCCAAACGCGACATGGCGTCCAATCTCAATTCCAGCCAATTTTGGTTTGAAAAAGTCAAACGGCGCTCCTTCCCTTCCGAGCCCTGTCGTGCGCCCAGACAGTGGTTTTCCCCCACATATGGGGTATCGGCGTACTCAGGAGAAATTGCACAACAACTTTATCTGTACATTTTCTCCTTTTACCCTTGTCAAAATAAAAAAAATGTTTGTAAAAGATCATTTTTGTGACTAAAAAGTTAAATGTTCATTTTTTCCGTCAGCTCCTGTGAAGCACCTGAAGGGTTAATAAACTTCTTGAATGTGGTTTTGAGCACTTGAGGGGTGCAGTTTTTAGAATGGAGTCACTTTTGGGTATTTTCTGCCATATAGACCCCTCAAAGTGACTTCAAATATGAGGTGGTCCCTAAAAAATAGTTTTGCACATTTTGTTGTAAAAATGAGATATTGCTGGTCAACTTTTAACTCTTATAACTTCCTAACAAAAAAAAATTTTGGTTCTAAAATTATGCTGATGTAAAGTATACATGTGGGAAATGTTATTTAGCAACTATTTTGCGTGACATATTTCTCTGTTTTAAGGAATAAAAATTCAAAGTTTGAAAATTGCTAAATTTTCATCATTTTCGCCATATTTCCATTTTTTTTTTTTTTTATAAATAAACGCAAGTTGTATCGAAGAAATTTGACCACTATCATGAAGTACAATATGTCAAGAGAAAATATTCTCAGAATCACAAGATCCATTGAAGCGTTCCAGAGATATAACCTAATAAAAAGACAGTGGTCAGAATTGTAAAAATTGGCCCGGTCATTAACGTGCAAACCACCCTTGGGGTTTAAGGGGTTAATCGACACAGAATGGTCAGATTTTGGCAAGACAAAAGTTTTGTCGCCTGGTCATATAATGCACCCAATCCTAGTTTACATCCTCACCTGTGCTCAGTAAATGATCGGTTAATTAGTGGGTGTGTATAAAAAGAAACCCAGCACTCCAGACCTTCACTTGAACTGCAACTTGAGCTCTGACAACATGCCAAAAATCCACCCTGCGACCAAAGCCTGGATTATCAAGAGGCTGAAGACCAGATCCACTGCAGACGTGGCTGGCACCTTTAATGTGTCTCAGCGTCAAGTACAAAGAATTAAAAAAAGATTTGAAGAGACTGGAGATGTGTTTGACAAGCCCAGGTCCGGCAGACCCCGCAAGACACTGCTCAGGAGGAACATTTGTTAGTTAGAAAATCCAAAGCAAGCCCCTCTTCCACTGCAGCAGAGCTCCAACAGGCCTGGTCACCTCAAGTCCCTATGTCAACTAGAACAGTTTGTAGGATTCTGGCCTCCATGGTCGAATCAGTGCCCAGAAGCCAGCACTAAATAAAAGGCAAATAAAAAACCGTGTGGCATTTGCAATGTCCCACAGCCTACTAAACAGATGGACGCTGGAAAAGTGGCAGAATGTGGATTTCTCTGATGAATCTTCAGTAAAATTACACCACAGCTGCCGCAAATACTGCAGGAGACCTACTAGAGCCCATATGGATCCAAAATACACCCAGAAAGGTAAATTTGGTGGTGGAAAGATCATGGTCTGGGGTTACATTCAATATGGGGGTGTAGAAAAATTTGCAAGGTGGAAGGCTATATCAATAGCCTAAAATATCAAGAAGTATTAGCTACCTCTTATATTCCAAATCATAAAAGGGGTCAAATTCTGCAGCAGGATGGTGCTCCATCTCATACATCCATCTCTACAACAAAGTTCCTCCAAGCAAAAAAGATCAAGTTGCTCAAGGACTGGCCAGCCCAGTCACAAGACATGAACATCATTGAGCATGTTTGGGGTAGGATGAAAGAGGAAACTTGGAAGACAAAACCAAGGAATGTAGATGAACTCTGGGAGGCATGTAAGACTGCATTCTTTGCTATTCCTGATGACTTCATTAAAAAAATTGTATGAATCATTGTTGAACTGCATGGTTGCAGTCCTTCAAGCTCATGGAAGTCACATAAAATATTAAATATGACTCTAATAGCACCACAACTTCATTCACCAATGTTATGCGACATATATTTGTATTTTAAGTTAATTATTTGTTTGAATATCACATTACTTTCTGTGGGCGACAAAACTTTTGTCTTGCCAAAATCTGACCATTCTGCCTCCATTAAATGATCAATATTTCTGCATTGATGCCAATTTATTTTCTTAACCTAAACCACATTTCGGAGGGTTTCAGCTTTCAAAAGAATAATTTATACAACCAATGGATGAATTTAACGTCAGTTTATAAGCTTTTATTTACATAACATGGATAAGTGAGATAACTTCTGTCAGGGAGTGTAGAGTTCTCCTGACAACTTTCTCTGCTCCCTCTTCTCTCAGTCTCAGACATACCAGGAGGGAAGGGGGAAGTTGTACCCATATCTCCAGAGTCTATGAGCAAAAGTTTTTAAAGTCTTAGGCCTCTTTCACGCTTCCTGCTATTTCCGGTACTGGAAAAAAGAGTACTGGTGCTGTCCCTGTGTTACATACTGTACGTGTGGCATACTTGTGATATCCGTGTGCCGTACATGTGCCGCATCAATGTGACACGTACGCTCCTGGGAAAATCAGTACTGTTAGTGCTGTTCCTAGCCCATGCTGAATGACGCCATCTGTTGTGAACACGTTGGAGGCGACTTCGGAGCTGGGGCTCCCTCTGGTGGTTGCTGAGGGTAACGAACCAATTGCTGAATGGCTTTCAGCTGGGTCCGAATGTCTGATATAAGTGACTTGAACTCCCATCAGCCTTGTTGGTAATCAATTGTTCTTCCAGGTCTTGGTTGGAGCTCAGCTTGCATTCCTGCTATCATTCAGATAAGTGATTTGCTGTTTTTTTTCCTCTTGTTGGATTTTCCTTGCTGATTTGCTGCCTTGCAGTGGACTTCAGCCTGGTCCCCTTTTGGGGCCTGGCTCTGCAATTGTGCTCAGTTTGTGTTTGCACTTTTGCTCTTTCCTATGTCACTTTTTATTTGCTGAATTGCTGTATGTTACACCAGAGATCTTATTTAGGTGGTAGAGATCGTGTGATCTCAGGTTTTTTGTTAATTAGAAGTGTTGGTATTTTTGTCAGGGTTTTTTGGGTTGCAGTCAGAATTCTTTCCTATACTTTTCTATCTAGACAGAATTGGGCCCCAACGTTTGCTCATTCTATTTTCTGTCTGTGTTCGTATTTTCTTCTTGTCTAACCACCATTACATGTTTGGGGGCTTCCTATTTCTTTGGGGATTCTGCAACGGGGCAGTTAGCTTTCATCTTTCTGTCTTTAGGTGTAGCTATCTCTCCGGCTGTGATGAGGCGTCTATGATCACCGTAGGTATGCTCCACGGCTACTTCTAGTGTTGCGGTTAGTTTATGGTTCTGCAACCCAGTAGTTTCCAGCCTCTCTGGTGTATTGCTACTTTGGCTATTTTTGCTGTTTCTCCTCAGCTACCGAAACATAACAGTATTACCGGCCACACTGAAAATTATATGGTACTCAACAGAAGGGAAAAATAGTAAAAAAGGAAAAAAAAAGGGACTTGTCAGAAATTTTTTTTTTCTCTTTGTTGCATTTTTTCCCTCTTTTTCTCTTGGTGCTGAGGAGGAATTTTTTTTGTCCTCAATGGAGTTTGCACAGTTGTCTGGCCGTGTGGAGCGGCTTGCCACTGAGGTTCAGAGCATTGCTACCTATCTTACTAGGTTGCCGGTTGTGGAACCTAGGATCCCCATACCAGATTTATTTTTGGGGGATCGGTCTAAATTTCTGAATTTCAAAAATAACTAAGTTGTTTTTTGCCTTGAAGCCTAAGTCCACAGGGAACGCAGCACAGCAGGTTCAAATTGTCATCTCTCTGCTGCGCGACGACCCTCAGAATTGGGCTTTTTCCCTGACACCTGGGGATCCTGTTTTGAATGATGTTGATGTATTTTTTCAGGCTCTGGGGTTATTGTACAATGAACCTAATGTCACTGATCAAGCTGAAAAGACCTTGTTGGCATTAAATCAGGGTCGTGAAGACGCTGAGCTGTACTGTCAAAAATTCCGAAAGTGGGCAGTCCTGACCAAATGGAATGATGATGCTTTGGCAGCCCTTTTTTGGAAGGGTCTGTCAGAAAATGTAAAGGACGTTATGGTGGGATTCCCTGTTCACTCTGGTCTCAATGATTCTATGTCTTTGGCTATTCAAATTGACAGACGTTTGCGTGAGCGCAGAGGTATGCGTGAGATAGTTTTGCCTTGTGAGTCAGCTCCTGAGCCCATGCAGTGTGATGGAGTGACTTCTGGGGCTCAGCGTCATGAGTTTCGAAAGCGCAATGGGTTATGTTTATACTGTGGTGACGCTTCTCATGCTATTTCCGTCTGCCCTAAGCGGGGAAGACGTTTTGCGCGCTCAGTTGTCTTGGGTAGTGTTCAGACTAAATTTCTGTTGACTGTTACCCTGATATGCTCCCTGTCCACATTTTCGGCTCAGGCTTTTGTTGATTCAGGAGCAGCCATTAACCTGATGGATTTTACTTTGCTGAACGTTGTGGATTTCCCATGATACCCCTGCGGAAGTCTATTCCTTTGTTGGGCATTGATTCTACCCCTTTGGCGGAGAATAAACCCCAGTTTTTTACTCAGGTGATAATAAGGGTTGAACCAGATCATCAGGAGAGTTGCAAATTTCTGGTGTTGCATAATCTGCATGACATTATTTTACTGGGTTTCCCTTGGTTACAGACTCATAATCCTGTTTTGGATTGGAAATCTGTGTCTGTGACCAGTTGGGGCTGCCAATGTGTTAATACTGACACTCCTGTTTTTTCTGCCTCTACCCAGTCTCAGGATGTCCCTGACTTTTTGACTGATTTTTCTGATGTGCTTAGTGAGAGAAAGTCTGCATCCTTACCTCCTCACAGGAGCTATGATTGCGCTATTGAGTTAGTGCCTGGTGGTAAATTTCCTAAAGGTCGCCTTTTTAATTTATCTGTACTTGAACACGATGCTATGCGATCTTATATCAAGGAATCTTTGGAGAAGGGTCATATCAGACCATCCTGTTCACCCTTGGGCGCCGTACTTTTCTTTGTGGCCAAAAAGGATGGTTAATTGAGGCCGTGTATTGACTATCGCCTCCTGAATAAAATCACTGTTAAATATCAATATCCGTTACCCTTGATTTCTGACCTATTTTCCAGAGTGAAAAGTGCTAGTTGGTTTACCAAGGTTGACCTCAGGGGGGCGTATAACCTTTTTCGCATTAAGCACGGGGATGAATGGAAGATGGTGTTTAATACCCCAGAGCGCATTTTGAGTACCTAGTGATGCCTTTTGGGCTTACTAATGCCCCTTCCGTCTTCCAATCCTTTATTAATGATATTTTCAGGGATTTTGTGGATAAATTTCTAAACGTTTGTTTGGATGATATCTCGATTTTTTCCAACGACTGGGACTTTCATGTTAAACATGTTCGGACTGTGTTCCAGATTTTGAGAGAGAATGCACTGTATGTGAAGGGATCAAAGTGTCTTTTTGGCGTACAGAAGTTTTCATTTCTGGGATTTATTTTGTCTCCGTCTGTCATTGAAATGGACCCGGTCAAGATTCAGGCCATCTGTGATTGGGTTCAACCTACTACATAGAAGGCTCTTCAGAGATTTTTGGGTTTTGCCAATTTTTATCGTTAATTTATTGGTAATTTCTCCGGTATTGTTAAACCATTGACTAATTTGACCAACAAGGGTTCCGATGTGATGAATTGGCCTCCTGAGGCAGTTTCTGTATTTCAGGAACTTAAGCAGAGATTCATTTCTGCTCCTGTTCTACGGCAGCCTGATGTTTCTCTACCGTTTCAGGTGGAGGTTGATGCTTCTGAGATTGGGGCAGGTGCCGTTTTGTCCCAAAGGGATCCGGAGACCTCTAAGAGTAACCCTTGTGCCTTTTCTCTCGAAAATTTTCTCCAACTGAACGTAATTATGACGTGGGTAATCGGGAGTTATTGGCCATGAAGTTGGCCTTTGAAGAGTGGAGACATTGGCTGGAAGGAGCCAAACGTCAGGTGGTGGTCCTCACGGACCATAAGAACCTGGTTTATCTCGAATCAGCCAAGCGACTTAATCCTAGACAGGCCAGGTGAGCCTTGTTTTTCACACGCTTTAATTTTGTGGTTTCTTTTCTTCCGGGCACTAAAAATGTTAAGGCGGATGCCCTCTCGAGGAGTTTCTTTGCGGATTCTCCTGAGTTTACTGATCCTGCTGTTATTTTGAAAGAGGGTGTAGTTCTTTCCGCCATCTCGCCCAATTTGACACTGGCTCTGGAGGGGTGTCAGGAGGATAAACCTGAACGCTGCCCTGTTGGGAAATTGTTTGTCCCAGACCAGTGGAAGAAGAGTGATGTCTGAGATTCATTGTTCCGCTTTGGCTGGTCATCCCAGTATTTTTGGTACCAGAGACTTGGTGAGTCGGTCCTTTTGGTGGCCTACTTTGTCTCGTGACGTCAGGGACTTTGTGCAGTCCTGTGGGACTTGCTCTCGTTCCAAGCCTTGCTCTCGCTCTAGTGGTTTGTTAATGCCATTACCTGTGCCCAAGAGGCCATGGACCCATATCTCTATGGATTTTATTTCCGACCTCCCTGTCTCTCAGAGAATGACCGTTATCTGGGTAATCTGTGATAGGTTTTCCAAAATGATACATCTTGTGCCATTACCTAAGTTGCCTTCCTCCTCCGAATTGGTGCCTTTGTTCTTTCAGCACGTGGTTCGGTTACATGGCATTCCGGATAACATTGTGTCTGACAGAAGAGTCCAGTTTGTTTCCAGATTTTGGAGAACATTTTGTTCTAAACTTGGTGTTCAGTTATCTTTCTCCTCTGCATTTCACCCTCAGACCAATGGACAAACCGAGAGAACAAACCAGACCTTGGAGACTTATTTGAGATGTTTTGTGTTGCTGATCAAGATGACTGGGTCTCTTTTTTGCCTTTGGCGGAGTTTGCTCTTAATAATAGGGCTAGCTCTGCCACCTTGATGTCTCCATTTTTCTGCAATTCTGGGTTTCACCCTCGATTTTCTTCAGGACAGGCGGAGGCTTCCGTCTGTCCGGGGGTTGACTATTGTGGAGCGTATGCAGCAGATTTGGGACCAGGTAGTGGAGAGGTTGTCTCTCTCTCAGGAGAAGGCCTAGCGGTTTGCAAACCGGCATAGGACTGATGGTCCTCGTTTTAAAGTGGGGACTTGGTTTGGTTGTCCTCAAGAAATATCCCTATGAAGGTTGCGTCTCCAAAATTTAAGCCAAGGTTCATTGGACCTTATAAGATCATGGAAATTCTTAATCCGGTTTCCTTCCGTTTGCTTCTTCCAGGGACATTTAAGATCCATAACATGTTCCACAAGTCCTTATTGAAGAGGTTTGTCGAGCCAGTGGTTCCTATGGCTGCGCCTTCCGACCCTGTTTTGGTTGAGGGCAATTTGGAGTACAGTACAGACCAAAAGTTTGGACACACCTTCTCATTCAATGATTTTTCTGTATTTTCATGACTATGAAAATTGTAGAATCACACTGAAGGCATCAAAACTATGTGGAATTACATGTGGAATTATACATTACACTTTACAAAAAAGTGTGAAACATCTGAAAATATGTCTTATATTCTAGGTTCTTCAAAGTAGCCACATTTTGCTTTGATTACTGCTTTGCATGCAGAAAAGGTGAACGGATGGACTCTACATGCCTGGTTCCCACCGTGAAGCATGGAAGAGGTGGTGTGATGTGTGAGGGTGCTTTGCTGGTGACACTGTTGGGGATTTATTCAAAATTGAAGGCATACTGAACCAGCATGGCTACCACAGCATCTTGCAGCAGCATGCTATTCATCTGGTTTGCGTTTAGTTGGACCATCATTTATTTTTCAATAGGACAATGACCCCAAACACACCTCCAGGCTGTGTAAGGGCTATTTGACCAAGAAGGAGAGTGATGGGGTGCTACGCCAGATGACCTGGCCTCCACAGTCACCAGACCTGAACCCAATCGAGATAGTTTGGGGTGAGCTGGACCGCTCCCTGCTTCAATTTTGAATAAATCTCCAACAGTGTCACCAGCTAAGCACCCCCACACCATCACACCACCTCCTCCATGCTTCACGGTGGGAACCAGGCATATAGAGTCCATCCGTTCACCTTTTCTGCGTGCAAAGCAGTAATCAAAGCAAAAGGTGGCTACTTTGAAGAACCTAGAATATAAGACATATTTTCAGTTGTTTCACACTTTTTTGTAAAGTGTAATGTATAATTCCACATGTGTTAATTCACAGTTTTGATGCCTTCAGTGTGATTCTACAATTTTCATAGTCATGAAAATACAGAAAAATCATTGAATGAGAAGGTGTGTCCAAACTTTTGGTCTGTACTGTATGTGGTGGAGAAAATATTGGATTCTCGTTTTGCTAGACGGAAACTCCAGTATTTAGTTAAGTGGAGAGGTTATGGTCAAGAGGACTATTCTTGGGTGTTTGCTTCGGACATCCATGCTAGGAGACTTATCCGTGCCTATCATCGAGCTCATCCTGATCGGCCTGGTTGCGCAGGTGAGGGTTCGGTGACCCCTCTCAAGGGGGGGGTACTGTTGTGAACACGTTGGAGGCGACTTCGGAGCTGGGGCTCCCTCCGGTGGTTGCTGAGGGTAATGAACCAATTGCTGAATGGCTTTCAGCTGGGTCCGAATGGTCTGATATAAGTGACCTGAACTCCCATCAGCCTTGCCGGTAATCAGTTGTTCTTCCAGGTCTTGGTTGGAGCTCAGCTTGCATTCCTGCTATCATTCAGATAAGTGATTTGCTGTTTTTTTTTCCTCTTGTTGGATTTTCCTTGCTGGTTTGCTGCCTTGCAGTGGACTTCAGCCTGGTCCCCTTTCCTGTGTTATTTGCTGAATTGCTGTATGTTACACGAGAGATCTGATTTAGGTGGTAGAGATCGTGTGATCTCAGTTTTTTTGTTAATCAGAAGTGTTGGTATTTTTGTCAGGGTTTTTTGGGTTGCAGTCAGAATTCTTTCCTATACTTTTCTATCTAGACAGAATTGGGCCCCAACGTTTGCTCATTCTATTTTCTGTCTGTGTTCGTATTTTCTTCTTGTCTAACCGCCATTACATGTTTGGGGGCTTCCTATTTCTTTGGGGATTCTGCTACGGGGCAGTTAGCTTTCATCTTTCTGTCTTTAGGTGTAGCTATCTCTCCGGCTGTGACGAGGCATCTAGGATCACCATAGATACGCTCCACGCTACTTCTAGTGTTGCGGTTAGTTTAGGGTTCTGCAACCCAGTAGTTTCCAGCCTCTCTGGTGTATTGCTACTTTGGCTATTTTTGCTGTTTCTCCTCAGCTACCGAAACATAACACTCATCAATGTCACCTGGTCTCCCTGGCGACAATCATGAAACTTGTATTCAGCACCGCGTCAGTGTATTGCGCAAACAAAAAAAAAGTGTGGGGTTCCCCTTCATTTTTCTAACCAGCTGAGGGAAAGCCGTTGGCTGGGGGCTGATGTTCATGTTCTGGAAAGGGGGCAATAGCCAAAAAAGTTCCCAGGCTATTAATAACAGTTCACAGCTGTTTGCTTAGGCTTTACTGTTATAGTGAGACCCCCCGCACCCTCCCAAAAAATGTTGTGGAGTACCCCTATATTTACTAACCAGAAAAGGCTAAACAGACAGCTGCGGGTTGATATTAATAGCCTAGGAAGGGGCCTTGGATATTGGCCTGCTCCCAGACAAAGAACATCAGCCCTCAGTCACCCCAGAAATTGCACATCTATTAGATGCGCCAAATCTGGCACTTAGCCTCTTTCCTACTTGCCCTGGTGCAAGTGGGGTAATAGTTCTGGGGTTGATGTCAGCTTTTAATTGTCATCAAAAAAACTGACCGGCACATCCAAACATAGATCCAATGTGAACAGGTGCTAAAACCTAGAGTCACCAACTCATACATATTTAAGAAAAAAAGGTAGCACACTGTAGCGCTATAGCTTGCGGACACAAAATATGAAAATATGAAAATTGAAAAATGAATTGCATCACTGCCTTAGAAATATGAAAAATTGAGAAGTCTTAGCCATAAAAAGGCCAATTTATGTGTACCTGGGAGCACGTTAAGGCTCTTTTCGTATCCCGGGTCCTAACTATGCCGTTGGCAATTCATGTTTCATATTTTTCATATTTTCATATTTTGTGTCCGCAAGCTATAGCGCTACAGTGTGCTACCTTTTTTTCTTAAAAAAGCTTTTAATTGTCAGCTGACATCAAGTCCATGGTTAGTAATGGAGAGGTGTCTATAAAATAGATACCCCCATTACAAACCCCATAGTCATATTGTAATAAAGATACAGCCAGAATAAAGTCCTTTATTTTACATAAAAACTTCCCACCTTCTTTTACCCATTTATTCAGCAAATATGAAAAAAGAAAAATTATACTCACCTTTCCACCAATAATCCATTAATGCAGGGTTCGTCAAACCCGGCGCCAGGTCGCCTGTGGTGCCTAGAAAATCATGCCTGGCGCCCGGGGAATTAAAGAGGAGGCAGGGCGGCGTCAGCACCCAGCATACCCGGGCAAGTGCCGGGGCCCTGAGCAGGCGGGGGGGGGCCCACTCGCCGTCGGGCACCCGGCGCCTGTTAGCGGAGGAGAGCGGTGTCAGCGCCACCACTGGCTTCCCCCCGCTTGCTCAGGGCCCCGGCTGCAGCTGGCACAATACTTACCTCTCCCCGTGCCTCCGCTGCCGCAGCTCTGGGCTCCAGGGGGCGCCTGCGCTTCCTCTCACAGCAGCGCCGCTGAATGACGTCATCATTCAGTGGCCGGCTGTGGCAGAGAGCGCGCGGACGCCGGACAGGTGAGATGTGTGTGTGTGTGTGTCTGTATCAGTGTGTGTGTATGTAGTGCGGTGCTTTGTGTGTGTATGTGACAGAGTGCTTGTGTGCTGCGGTGCTGTCTGTGTGATGGTGGTGGGGGAGGGCAGTGATGATGATGATGATGGGGAGGCATTGATGATAATGGGGAGGCATTGATGATAATGGGGAGGCATTGATGATGATGGGGAGGCATTGATGATAATGGGGAGGCATTGATGATAATGGAGAGGCATTGATGATGATGGGGAGACATTAATGATAATGGGGAGGCATTGATGATAATGGGAGGCAATTGATGATGATGATGGGGAGGCGATTGATGATGATGGGAGGCATGATGATAATGGGAGGCATGATGATGATGGGGAGGCGGAGATGTGGACAATGATAGGAGCAATGATGATGATGGGAGGCATGATGATGAGTGGATGGCAATGATGTGATGAGGAGGCAATGATGATGATGAGGAGGAAATAATGATGAAATGAAAAAAAAATTCTGGCTCCTAAATTTTTTGG
>JARQOD010000004.1:226036265-226065447 GCA_033576555.1 Oophaga sylvatica
ACATTTTTAGTCCCGGGAAAAAAAAAGAAACCACAAAAAAAAAAAGTTGAAAAAAAACCCCGGGCCCCCTTTTCCCCCGTGTATGCAAAAATTATATTATGTATGTAGTAATTAATAAAAGGGAAAAAAAATAAAAACATGCGCTAGATAATGATAACTGAATTCCCCGACAAATGCCCCGGGGGGTCAATAGGGAAAAGTTTAAAAAGCTGTCCCCTAAGGGTGGCCCGGGGGGCTATGGGGCCCTAAAAATGGGTCCTAAAAACCTTCCCCGGAGGTTTTGTTAAAGGTACGAGGCCCCGCCACCGCATAAACCCGTCCCCCCAAAAAACCCCCCCAACTGTAATCTTTTCCAAAAGGCCCCTTTATCACCAAAGGGAATAACAGGTAAGGGGTTTAAAGAACAGAAAAGGGATACAAAAAGAAAGAAAAAAAGAAAAAAAAATCTTACTAAAACACCACAGTAGGAACCCTTTAAGGGGCCCCGAGATAAACTATAACTATAAGAGAAAAAAAATAAGGAGCTCTTACTTAAGTATTAAAAACCCTCCAGTCGCTAGGGCTTTCTGAATGCTTTCACCCATTAACAACAGACGGGGAGGTATAAAAAAGGGAAACTAATTAGAAAAAAATCAAAAGCACCCGGGGGGAGGCTGGCCCCAGTTGCAAAAAAAAAGGAAAAAAAAACCCCCATTTCCAACACAAAAAAACAAAAATCAGCTGGGAAAAGTCGATGTGTAATCGCGCGCCCCTTTGGGGATACCCCCTGACATACCCCCCCCCCCTAGAGGGGGTCCGGGCCCCCCGGGGCCCCGGGTTTTCCCGGGTGAGTTGTGTGAAAGGGCCGACCCAACCCACTGCCCTTCATCAGCCGGGAACCCCCCTTTTTCCCCCGGCCATACCCCCTTCCCCAAGAACCCCAAAAAAATGAAGGGGCGGCGATGAACTGATCAAGATTTTGACCCCCAAAAAATTACTTTTAACCCGAAAAGGGGGGGGTTAGGGTGACGGTTTGACGGGGCCACATTTTTTTTAATAATGAATTGTGAAACACATTATTTTTTAAAAAAAGGAGGGAAAGGGCCCCAAAAAAAAAGCACAGGATTAATTATGGAAAATGACCCCCTTTTCCCCCCGAATTGGGGGCCCAAAAACCCCCCAGGGGAAAAAATTTGTTTTTTTATTTGGTAGACAACCAAAAAAGATCGTTAAAAAACGATCTAACCAAAAACCCCCCCTACAGCCCCCCCTTTGTAACGGGTTTTCCCCTAACCTTTTTTCTTAACCCCCCGGGGAAAAAACATTTCCCCCCAAGCCCCAAGGGGGTCCCCCCCCGCCCCCAAACCCCCCCCAAGCTCAGAGCCCAAAACCCGACACTACAAAAACCCTTAAAGGGGAAAAGGGGGAAAGGGTCATCCCCCCTTCCCCGGCCCCCGGGGAAAAAAAAGGGTAAACCCTCAAAGAATTTATTGGGGTCATATGCGGATGAGGAGGGGAATTTTTTAAACCCCCCCTTTAGAAATTTTTTCCCCAAAGTCCCCCAGAAAAGGGGGACCCAAAACCCCGCAAAAACCCCACCGATGGGCCCCTGCTCATGCAGTTTTTCCCCGAAAAATTTCCCCCTGGCTTATCTTTCGGATTCCCAAAAAAATTGGGTTTTTTTTACCCCAACCCAAAAGGGAATCCCAAAAAAAGGAGTGGGAAACCCCAAAAAAAAGACATTTTCCTTTTTTTTTCCCCCCTCAAAAATTTTTTTTATGGAAAAAAGCTTGTACCAAAACTACCTTTTAAAAAAGGGGGTTTGAAAAATAGAAAACATTTGGGCCCTTTTTTGGGCCCAAACACCCCATTGCATACCATGACCTGGGAAAAAAGCGCCCCAAATTAGCCCCCCGGGCCCCCATCAAAAAAAAAAGAAAAACCCCCATTCTAGTAAATACCACCCCGGGAGGGACGAGGAAAAAAATTTTAGAGGGATTTGGGGGCAAATAAAACCCCCGGTTAATCCCCTTTTTTTTAAAAAAGGGCCCCGGTGGGACCCCCCCCAAAAAAAAGTCCCCCTTTCCCCCCCAAAAAAAACATTCTAGTCTTGGGGCACCCCCCATTCCCCCCACAAAAAAAATGTCCCCCCCCAAAGCATGGGTTTCCCCCAAAAAGACCAGGGGAACCTCAGTAAAGGGACCCTTTTGTGTAGATGGGGGCATCCGGGGGGGGGGGTTTCCCCGGCTTCCCCCAAATTTTTTTTTCAAACGAAAGGAGGGGATAGCAGTAGTGTGGGGGAGAATTATAGCCAACACATCTTTTAATTTTTTAGACAACCCTTTACAAAAAAAGGGTCAAAGGGGGTCATTCATGAGTATTTTTGCCCCCAAAAAAAAAAAAATATTCCTCCGGGCGAAATTTTCCCTTTCTTTTTTTATTTAAATTTGTTTCAGCGGGGGAAAACCACCCCGGAAAATATATTTCCAACCCCCGGGGGGAAAAAAAACCCCACGATGGGTTGGGGAGGGGAGGGGAAAAAGAACGCCCAAGATTGGGGGCCCCCTTTTAAGACGGAAAAAAATTCCCCCCCTTTTTTCACCCCAATGACCGGGCCGGGGCCAAAAAATAAAATTTAATGCCCCCCCGGGAAAAAAAAAATTTGGGCCGCCCACATAAACCCCGCCCGGGGGGGCAACCCCTTGGGTTTAGATTTGGTTTGTCCGGGGGGGAAAAAAAAAATTGGCTTAATGTCTGAAACCCCTGGAAAACCCCCCGCAACTGCGGGCCCCGCTGGGCTACTGGCCCCTGAAGTGGGGAATTTTTTATGGGGGTGGGGAAATTTTCACGGTAAGCAATATATATTTTTTTTGATGTCATAATCTATACAAAAGGGAAAAATACATAAAACATGCGCCCAAATACATGATAACAAGAAAATTCCCCCCAGAAGTCGTGGGTCAAAAAGGAATCGTTTTACCTGTCTCCCCTGAGGGTTTACCGGGGGCTATTTTTTTTACCCCAAAAAGGGGTCCCCCTTTAAACCCCTACCCCCAAAGGGGGGGTAAAAAGGGGGAGGGGGGCCCGGCCACCCCATAAACCCCGTCTCCCCCCAATTTCCCCGCCCCAAAGTAATCTAGTCCTAAAAGGACCCCCTTTTCCCCCAAGGGGAAAAAAAAAAAGGGAAAAAGGTTTTTAAAAAAAGAAAGACTACAAGAAAGACAAGAAATAAAAAAAAAAAAAGTTTAAAAACAACCTAAAAAATAGGGGAAACCCAAAAGGTTTTCAGAAAATAAACTAAAGCATAAAAGTAAAAAAAACAAAAAGGGGCTTTAGCTTAAGTAAAATTTTAAACCGATCCAGTTGCAGATAAAGAATGTTTTACCCCCCTTTTAAAAACAGACTGGCAGGGATATAAAGGAAGTAATTTTAAAAAAAACAAAAAACCCCGGGGGGGGTACCTTTGCTTAGCAAAGAACTTGGTAAATTTTAAATCCCCCCTTACCCAAAAAAAAGAAACGCAACTCAGCTTGAGAAGTTAAAAGGGGTAACGCGACGACCCCGGGGGCGATACCCCCAGGGAACCGTTTTGGTTTAAAAACGTTTTGGGAGTTTCCCCGAAAACTAGGGGAAACTTATGGCCCCCCAAAAGGGCCCCCCCCTGATTTTTTTGGCCCCCCCACCCCTGTCCCCCCTTTTTAAACCCCCCTTCAGGGGAATAACCCCCGTTTACCCCCTTTAAATTTCGTTAGTAGGAGAAAATTTTCGAGAAAAAAAGGGGCCAAGGGGTTTCTTTTAGAGGTCTTGGACCCCCTTTTTTGGGGCAAAACGGCACCCCCCCAATTTAAGGCACAACCCCCCCCTAAGGGGGAGAGAAAATCAGGCGCCGAAACGGGCAGAAGGAAATCTCGCTTAATTCCCCTGAAATGCAGAGTTGCCCGGGGGCCAATTTTAAAAAAAAAATTTTTGGTCAAATCATTAAGGGTTTTAAAATAACAGAGAAATTACCAATAAATTTACGATAAAAATTGGCAAAACCCAAGAATTTTGAAGAGCTTTAATGAAGGGGGGGGGACCCAATCACAGACCCCCGATTTTGCCGGGCCCTTTTCAAAAAAAGGTGGGGGCAAAAAAACCCCAAAATGGCCCCCAAACCCCCAAAAAGAATTTGATCCCTTACAAACAGAGATTCTTTCCAAAAATCGGGAACACAGTGAAATGTTTTAATGGACCCCAGTCATTGGAAAAAAAAAGATATATCCAAAAAACAACAAAATTTATCCACAAAACCCAAAAAATGTATTCAAAAAGGACGGAAAAGACAGAAGGGATTAGTGAGCCAAAGGTAAAGGGGTACTCAAAATCCCTTCAGGGGTATTAAATGCCATTCCATTCCCCCCGGTTAAGCAAATAAGGTTATACCCCCCCGAGGAAAAGTTGGGGTAAACCAAGTAGCGTTTTTCACCCTGGAAAACGATCAAATCAAGGGTACGGTTTTTGATTTTCACAGAATATTGTTCAAGAGACATAACAATACAGGCCCCTTAATGCCCTCCTTTTTGGCCCCAAAAGAAAAAACCGGACCTAAGGAAGGGGGATGTCTATAGACCCTTCTCCAATGCCCCCTTTGATAAAACCCCGCATAGCGCCTTTTGGGGTACAGACAAGAAAAAAGGGCCTTTGGGAATTTACTAAAGGCACAATTTAAAATAGGAGTCATACTTAGGGGAGGTAAGGATGCAGATTTATTCGCTAAAACATCGAAAATCAATCAAAAAGTCAGGAAACCCCGAGCCGGGGGGGGGCAGAAAAAACAGGATGTTGGTATTAAAATTTCACCCCCAATGGAAACAGACCAGATTTTAATCCCCAAAAAAGGATTTGAACTGTAAAAAGGAAACCCCCTACGATAATGTCATGCAGATTTACGAACCAAAAAAATTTCAATCTTGGATCAGGTTTTTAACCCCCTTATCCCGAGTAGAGAAAAGAGGTTTTTTTTTAGCCAAGGGGTAATCCCCCCCCGTAGGGGAAAGACTGAGGGGGGTCAAAGGGAAACCCCCGTTTAGCAAATCAAAATCCTCAGGTTTTTAAATGTCCCCATTTTAAAAAAAACCGAGAGAAAAGGGGACAGGAGAAAACAGGGGAAACTTTTAAAAAAAAACTTGTCTGAACACTACCCAAGACAACTGAGCGAAAAAGTTTCCCCCCTTAGGGCAGAAAGAAAAAACATAGAGGATCACCCCCTAGAAAAAAAAACATTGCGTTTCGAAATTCATGCGCTGTGCCCCCGAAACCCCTTTCCCTGATGGATTAGAAGAGGTTCAAAGGCAACATTATTCCCCCGCATATTTGCTCCGCAAACGTTTAAAATTTAAAAACGTAATGACATAGAATCATTAACCCCGAGGGAACAGGGAACCCCCATAACACCTTTTTAAATTTTAAGCCCCTTCCCCAAAAGGCCAAGGTTCTTCCCTTTTTTGGGGGATCCCCCAAAGGAATCTTGACATTTAACCCCAGCGCCAAAACCCGACTTAATCCCCAAAAATTTTTTCAGTTTATCATAAAATTGGTCATCGACAAAACCCCCAAAACCGAAAAAACGCATAACCCTCCCAAAAAAAGGACCCCCCGGGGTAGGGAAAAAGCCCAATCCTGGGGTCGCCGGCAGGAGGAGATGACAATTTGAATGCGCGCTGCGTTTTAGGATTAATTTTAAGGAAAAAAAAAATTTTTTTTATTTTTGAAATTCAAAAATTTCCCCTCCCCAAAAATAAATCTGGATGGGATCCTAGGTTCCACAAAGGCAACCCCGCAAGATATACAGTTTTCCCAACTTCATGGGAAATGATCCACACGGCCCAATGTGCAAACTCCATTAAGAGAAAGAAAAAAAAAAACCCCTAGCAGAGATCAGAAAAAAAAAAAATGCAACAAACGAAAAAAAAAAAAAACTCTGACAATTACAATTTTTTTTTTTTTTCCCCCAAAATTTTTCTTTTCGTGAGTACCATATAATTTTTAGTTTTCGGGGGTGATACTGTTATGATTTGGTAACTGAGGAGAGCAGGCAAAAAAGGAAAAACCCCAGAGCATTGGGAAAAACTATGAGATTGCAGCCCCTGACAAACCCCCCACAATAGGGCCCCCGGGGAGCGTTCCTCGTTGGTCCTAGACCCTCGTAAAAAGCCTGAGAAATAACAACCTAAAGTAAAAGGGAAAAAGTTTTCCCCCGGAGAAACCCCCAAAGAACATAAAAACCCCCAAACATAAAAGGGCGGTTAAAAAAAAAAAAAGACACAGAAAAAAAAAGTTGAGCAAATTTTGGGGCCCAAAAATTAAAAAATAAAAAGGGGAAGGGCACTGTCAGGTTTAGATTGTGACGATTCAGTAAACATTTCTTAAAAGAACAACACTCTATAAACATATAGTTAGCAACTCAGCATGTAAAAATAAATAGATTTACTGCACATATCCGTTGAACCAGGGTTAATCTTGAGGACTTGATACACTGTCACAGAAAGAGGAGGACCGGGGGTCAACCTGACCTAAACTGGGGTCCTAACTAATCCCCACCTTGGAGTATGATAATGGTTAGAGGCCAAGCTCACCTAACCCGTCTCCTATCATCCCTGAACCCTGTAATCAGTTAAGAAGGGGATTTGATTACCCCAAAGGGTTGGTGATTTGTAAATAACGAAGACAATAAGACAACGGGGGAAACCAAGTTGCATAACACTCAAAACAGAAGAAATAAATGATTGGGTAAAACTTAAGCAAGGTGAGCTTAAAAACAAGGAGCTCTTTATTAATCTATACAGATACAACCTAATGTGGTTCAGAAGAATTTCACTCCCCACTCCCAACACAAAACCAGAGATTTAAAGGAAAAATAACAAATAATTAATTGCAGCCGGGAAAAAAACTGCACCCAGTCCAGAATGAGCAAGACAAATTAACTCCTAATGCCAAACACAAAGAAACAGCAACCAGCTGTGAGAAGTCAGAAGTGAAACCCCGCGCGATCTTTCGGGCGTGCAACATGACATCCCCCTCCTTTACGAGGGCCCTCCGGACCTCAGGGGCAGTTTGGGTGAGTTTGTGGAAGGTCCGCACCAAACATCTGGTTAAGTCAACGCAGGAACCCACGTCCTCCCTCACCTACCCTTCCAATGCACCGTACTGAAGGACCGGCGATTCAGACGTGGTCAATGATCTTTGACATTGAAACTCCAAGTTACCATTGACCACCATGGAGGGGGAGGTAGAGGTAGGTATGTGTGTCATACCTCTTAAATAATGACTTGGGGAAAAACCCATTATAATTTTAAACGTAGGAGGGATCCGACAAATGCACAGGTTTAATTATGGAATGATCCTGTACCCCCGGGAATTGGGGCCCAGCTTCCAGGAGGGAACTTTAAGTTTTATATTTGGTAGACAACCATACCAGACGTTCACAAAGATCTGGACCAGAAATTCCTCCTATCGCTATAGTTTAAACGGTTCCCCTAGCACTCAGATTATTCAATACACCCTTTCCACACTAAGAAGTGGACGAAAACGTCCTCCCAAGGAACCCCGAAGGGCCCCCCATTGAATGTACAAAACTGGGGTGAAAACCATATGCCCCAAAAAACGGGGACTTACCAGTGGACTGCCCGCCTGTTGTTAAGAAGCGAACCGCCAAGGCAAGAAAGAAGACATCCTCCGGTTCCTGAGACAAAAACCGAAGATAACTCTAGGTTTGATTCAGACGCTCTGTCTGACCATTGGTCTCATGAAAAGCGGGAAAATACAATTGCTCCCCCACGTAAAAAATCCTCCAAAACTTGGAACAAAGAGACCCCTTTACACCACATCAGAAGGCAACCCATGAAGTTCACAACTCCCCAATGAACACCGGCCCAAGTTTTTAGCATTAGGGAGGGGGGGGAAGAGCAATGAAAGTGCCATCTTATAACCTGTCAACAACCACCAGTATGACAGTTTCCCTGACGTGAGGAAGGTCCCCTGATGAAGTCCCCCCTAACAAAGAGGTCATGGACCTCCGGAAGTTTCAAGGGTAAGAGGGTCCCCAGCGGCGGGTATAGGGGTTTAAGCGAGCACAAACCCCAAGGACGCGACCAAAAGTTAAAACATCTTTAAAAACGTTAGGCCACCCCAAAACGGCGAGAAAGGGTCTAAAGTAGCCTTACTCCTGGATGCCTGCTAAAGCAGAATTTGTGGGCCCAATACCTTTTGTCTATGATTTGGGCAAACATCTCCCTGGGTCCTCAGGGGCGTCCCCAGCCCTAACACCTCCTCCTCAAGCTCAGAACTACAGCCGACATACCCCCCCCCTAAGGATAGGAACGGGTCACATTTTCCCGGCCCCGGGAACTGCGAGACATGGTCCGCCTTAACATTCTTAGATCCAGGGCGATAATGAAAACAAAATTAAAAAACCCGGTAAAAAACAACACCATCGAGCTTGTCTGGATTCAGACGCAAGGAATCCAAATACAGCGGTTTTGGATAGTAATGACGGTGACCGGGTGGATGCCCCCCCCAAAAAGTGAGCTTCTTCAAAAGCCAACTTAAGGCCAAAAGTTCCCTATTGCCGATATCATAATTCCTTTCGGCGGACGACAATTTTTTAGAAAAGAAAGCGCACGGATGCCATTTACCAGGGGACGGACCCTGGGACAATATTGCACCCACCCCTACGTCAGACGCGTCCACCTCCACAACGAACGGCTGTGATGCATCTGGTTGGATGAGAACGGGTGCCGAAGCAAAACATTTTTTCAAAGAGGAAAAAGCTTGGCAAGCTTTGTCCGACCATTTAGAAAAATCCGTCCCTTTTCTTGTCATGTCAGTGAGAGGTTTGACAACAGATGAGAAATTACAAATAAATTTCCGGTAGTAGTTAGCAAACCCCAGAAAACGCTGCAGAGCCTTAAGATCCTCTGGCTGATCCCATTCAAGCACTGCTCTCACCTTTTCAGGGTCCATACGGAAACCGGAGGCTGACACCAAGAAACCCAAAAACTGAAGTTCCTGTACGGCGAATACACACTTTTCCAGTTTGGCGTATAGTTTATTGTCTCGCAAGATCTGCAACACCTGTCTCACATGCTCCTGGTGAGAAACAAGATCTGGTGAGTAAATTAAAATGTCATCCAAATATACGACCACAAACAGCCCCACCAGATGACGAAAAATGTCATTAACAAAATGTTGAATACTGCCGGTGCAGTAGTCAGACCAAAAGGCATGACAAGGTTCTCATAATGTCCCTCCGGCGTGTTAAACGCCGTTTTCCACTCATCCCCCTCTTTTATCCTAATCAGATTATACGCCCCCCTGAGATCCAATTTAGAGAACCATTTGGCGCCAACAATTTGATTGAAGAGATCAGGAATCAGAGGGAGTGGATACGGATCTCGAACAGTAATCCGATTAAGTTCGCGGAAATCCAAGCAAGGGCGTAGGCCTCCATCTTTTTTCTTCACAAAGAAGAACCCCGTGGCCACTGGGGAAGATGAAGGTCTAATATGCCCTTTGGCCAGACTTTCCGAAATATAATCTTTCATAGCCTGCCTCTCAGGACCAGAAAGGTTATATAACCTAGCTTTAGGTAACTTAGCATCAGGAAGTAAATTAATAGAGCAGTCATACACGCGATGAGGAGGCAACTCCTGACACCCCTCCTCAGAGAACACATCCCCAAAGTCCTCCAAAAAAGGAGGCAAAGTACTAGGCACGACCGCACTGATGACTGTGTTCATGCAGTTACTTTTGCAAAACTCCCCCCATTGGCTTATATCTCTGGACTGCCAATTAATCACAGGGTTATGTTTAACCAACCAAGGAAGTCCCAACACAATAGGAGTAGGTAGACCCTCCAACACATAACAAGATAATAGTTCCCTATGTATTGCCCCTACCCGAAGGTCAATGTTATGAACCTCATGAACAAAGCTACCTTGGCCGAGAGGCCTGGCGTCAATGGAGAATATAGGGATCGGTTTGACCAATACACTCAGATGCATACCTTGAGCCTGAGCAAACTGAGCGTCAACCAGATTAGCCCCGGACCCACTATCAAAAAGAACAGAAAATCTCTCCACTCTCGTACCAACCACCACCTCCACTGGTACAAGGAACTGAGAAGAACTAGCGGACGAAATACATACTCCCAGGTTGTCGTCCACCACACAACCTGGGATTAACAGTTTTCCGGCGACTTTTTGCTCAACAAGGCACGGGATGGACATCCCCCAACAAAATGTCCCTCTTTCCCGCAGAAGAAACACCTTCTAGTCCTGCGGCGTACCGCCAATCCCCTCCTACGAAATGATGTCCCTCCCAACTGCATAGGCTCCTCCGAACAGACAAGGGGAACCTCAACATAAGGGACTTTAGTAGTAGGTGGAGTAACAACAGGGGGCGGAGTTACCTCGCACCTCTCCCGGAGCCGTCTATCAGTACGGATAGCTAGGGCCATAGCAGCCTCCAGTGATGGAGGAGAATCATACTGAGCCAAAACGTCCTTTAATTTGTCAGAAAGCCCATGACAAAACTGGCTCCTAAGAGCTGGGTCATTCCACTGAGTATCTGTGGCCCATCTACGGAACTCAGAAGCAAATTCCTCCGCCGGACGATCTCCCTGCTGTATCTTACGTAATTTTGTCTCAGCAAGAGAGACCCGATCTGGGTCATCATATACCAAACCCAGGGCAGTAAAAAATCGATCTACTGACTGTAGAGCCGGGGATCCCGGAGGAAGGGAGAAGGCCCAGGATTGAGGGTCCCCTTGTAGGAGCGAGATAACAATTCCCACTCTCTGCTCTTCACTCCCTGATGATCGAGGCCGAAGCCGAAAATACAATTTACATGCTTCCCTGAAGGTAAAAAATTTGTCTCGCCCACCAGTGAACCTGTCCGGGAGAGCTACTTTAGGTTCAAATCTGGTTTGCTCCGAGGGAGACAAAACTTTGGACTTAATGTCCGTCAGCTCCATGGATAATCCCTGCAACTGCAGAGCCAGCTGGGCTACTGGATCCATGGCAACTGGGAATAATTTTATGGGCCAGTGAAAATGTCACGCGGTCTTATGATATGTGTACGATGTCAGTAAACTATTCTTAAAAGAACAACACTCTATACAACATATAGATTAGCAACATCAGCATGTAAATATAGAATAGATTTACCTGACACGATATCCGTTGAACTCAGGGTTAATCTTGAGGACTTGATACACTGTCACAGGAAAGAGGAGGACCGGGGTCTAACCTGACCCTAAACTGGGGTCCTAACTAATCCCTCACCTTGGAGGTACTGATAATGGTTCAGAGGTCCAAGTCCCAGCCTAACCCTGTCTCCTATCAGTCCCTGAACCCTGTAATCAGTCCTAAGAAGGATTCTGATTACCACCAAAGGGATATGGGCTGATCTCTGCTAAATACACAGATTAGACATATAAGACAGACTAGAGAAAACACAGACTTGCATACACACTCAAACACAGAAGGAACATAAATGATCTGGGATATTAAACTCTAAGCAAGGTGAGCTTAAAACAACTAAGGAGCTCTTTAACTTAAGTCTATACAGATACAATCCTATCTGTGGTCTGCATGAAGAATTTCACTGGCAACTCCCAACACAGACAACCAGAGATTTAAAGGAAACCAATCAACAAATAATTAATTGCAGCCGGGAGAAAAACTGCACCCAGTCCCAGAACTGAGCACAGACAGAATTAACTCCCTAACTGCCAAACACAAAGAAACAGCAACTCAGCTGTGAGAAGTCAGAATGTGCAACCGCGACGATCTTCGGGCGATGCACACATGACAGGCACTTACTGCAATCCCAAAAAACCCTGAAAAGCACCAACTCTACTAATTTCAAAAACACCTGAGATCACACGACCTCTACCACCTAAATTAGTTCTCTGGTGTAACCAAAAACAAACAGCAGCCACTGAAAAAACTGGAAAAAGCAAATGTACAAACAACAGTGGCTGAACTGAACTGAGAGGCAAAAGCCCCCAGAGGGGACCCAGAAGGCCCCCACAGAAGTGCAGGACAAAATGCAAAAATCAAGCACAAAAACAAAAAGAAGAAAATGTCTTATCTGTTAGCAGGAGATTCAGAAACGACACAGCAGGCTAACAAGGAAACAGGAATCAAGGATTGAGACCAGAACAATTGATCACCGGCAACCCTGATGGGAAGGCGACTCCCTTATATAAGACCAGTCAGTAACACCTGATTCCCAATCCTCACAATCTTCACTGGACAGTCCAGTACCGTTTGTAACCACCAGAGGGAGCTTCGGCTCAGAACTCATTTCCAGCCTATTCACAACAGATAGTGACTCGGGTGAGATTGTCTCGGCCTCATCTGCTTCGACTTCATCCTCTTCAGATGTCCGGTCAAGCCGTTCCTGCTTCCCTGTTGACCAGATGAATAAGCTAATAAAAGCGGTTAATAATACCATGGGGATTGTTGAGCCCAGGCCAGAGAAATCCATGCGGGATGTAACGTTTGGAGGTCTGGATCAAAGAACATGCAGGTCCTTTCCGCTGAATGATAAGATCCGCTCTCTTATTCTGCGGGAATGGAAGAAACCAGAGAGGAAAGGCTCCTTACCTCCGGCCTTCAAGAGAAGGTATCCAGTCCTCCTCGTCCTCGTGGGATAAAGCTCCAAAGCTGGATGCAGTGGTCTCCAAGGCATCTAAAAAATCCTCCCTACCCTTTGAGGACATGGGAAATGTGAAGGACCCACTAGATAAGAAAGCAGATACCTTTCTAAAAGGTGCCTGGGAAATGTCGGCAGGGTCCTTTAGGCCGGCGGTAGCAGCCACCTGTACAGCCCGGTGCTTAATGGTCTGGCTGGACCAGTTAGAGTCACAAATAAAGGACAAGGCATCCAGAAAATATTTGACTATACTTCCCATGATGCAGGGAGCTACAGCCTTTCTGTCTGATGCATTGGTGGACTCAGGTTAGCCGCAAAAGCCGCAGCCCTTTCTAATGCCGCCCGAAGGGCCTTATGGCTAAAATGTTGGCCGGGAGACATCCAGGCCAGTTCGAAGCGTTGCGCCATCCCTTATAAAGGGGAACACTTGTTCGGACCAGTATTGGAGGAACTCCTGGAAAAGGCAGGGGACAATAAAAAGAAGTTTCCTAACCTGTAGGTCCCTTCCTACAGACGTTCCTTCAACAGGAGAAGATTCAGCCGTAGAAAATCCTCCAAGGATAAGAGCAGATAGGACGACAAGAAAAGAAAAGGTAGAGGGTACATGTTTGGCTCCTCCCGAGATCACAGGAAACCTCCCCAATGACTGCCGGCCCAGGTAGGGGAAGGCTGTCGGCCTTCTACCTGGCCTGGTCAAGAATATTGAGTAGCAGATGGATCCATAATCTGATCAGATCAGGACTAAGGTTGGATTTGCATTCACTATCACAGGACAAATTTATGATAACTCCCACTCGTTCCTCAGATGCAGAACAGCAGGCCCTGGAGTCAGACGTCCTGGAGCTATATGAGAAGGGGAAGTGCGCACCACCATTAATTAATGATGAAAAACTAACAAGGTAATAGGGTGCAACGCCTAGTATGGACAACAAACAATAAATGTGGAGAAAAACAACCAAACTAATAATGGTATGCACACCTAACACAATAATAAGTGTAAATTGTAACCTTTATTAGACAAGATAGACATACCAAACATTAAAACCACTTAAAACTATGTATAAGAACATGACAATTGTACAAAATGAGCCATGTGGGACATATAAAAAAGTGGAGCTCCACAATTAAGAAAAAATGAACCAGGCAAATAAAGCGGCATGTGCTGAGATAATATGTAGAAAACACCCCAATATAACATGCAGAGAAAAATGCACTTAACAAAATACAGATTCCAGTTAGGACATAGAAATATAGTTTCTCAATATTGCTATAGCATTGACTGAAAATATCTCCCTATACAAGCATGTAAAGGATTAGGATCTTCCTAGGTGTTATAATAAGTTTAGCGAACAAGGAAGGAGGCCAATAGCTGTATGCAAAGTCCTGTGGAATAGGAGTAACCTGGTGTGGCATATACAACCTGAGAGCCGGAGTCTGGACTTATAAATTGAAATGCAGAAATTATTTATGTGTAAGATCTTGCTGAATGATGAGATGCAAGGATCCAGAAAGGGTTGCCAATAATCACGGCCGCCTGGCAAGACAATGCCCCAAAACATACAGCCAAGGCAAAAAAGGAGTGGCTCAAAAAGAAGCATATTAAGGTCATGGAGTGCCAGTCGTCTCCAGACCTTAGTCCCATAGAAAACTTATGGAGGGCATTGAAGCTCTGAGTTGCCAAGCGACAGCCTCAAAATCTTAATGATTTAGAGATGATCTGCAAAGAGGAGTGGACCAAAATTCCCCCTGACATGTGCACAAAACTCATCATCAACTACTAAAAACGTCTGACTGCTGTGCTTGCCAACAAGGGTTTTGCCACCAAGTATTAAGTCTTGTTTGCCAGAGGGATCAAATACGTATTTCTCACTGCAAAATGCAAATAAATTTATATAAAATTATGCAATGTGATTTTCTGTATTTTATTTTGATATTCTATCTCTCAATGTTAAAATTAACCTTCCCTTAAAATTATAGACTGTTCACGTCTTTGTCAGTGGGTAAACTTACAAAATCAGCAAAGGATCAAATACTTATTTCCTTTACTGTATACCATTGCAATAAAGGTAGAGAAATTAGAAATTTTGCATCCAATTAAAGTTTTCACATCCCTCTTGACACAAGAGCACTCAGCTTACATGGTTTAGGTTCTTAGAACCCTAAAAGTGGTTGTCCTTATCAACTACTCAGACAAACCCTTCTTAAATACTAGATTTCCACACCGCCACCTTTCAAGCAATGTCAACTCCCGATCTCCCAGGGCTTGAGTGACATTGTTAAGTGACATAAGCACTGCAGCCAATTATTGGCTGCTAATAGGCTGCAGTTCTCACACTTTCTTTGGATATCTGAGATTCATCCAAAGGAAGTGTGAGTGAAACGTCTCATTAGTGACCACTTATTACCTGCATTGTTCATTATGACTATGTCAGATGAGCCCTGGGAGAAACGCCAGCAATATCGCTGTATGCGGTCCACGGCTGTCAGCAGTGTTCCACAGTGCTTGCGCACCAGAAGTGGTGCATGTGGTTCATCATACTTTGGGGATCCATTGATTTTCACCAACGGTGCTTCACGATGCTTGTGCTCCAGATATGAGGTGTCAGGCTGCTGCAGTGCAGGTAGATGCAAGCTCCACTAGATGGCAATAGAGTGGAGGGAGGACTGCACACAGCAAGAGCAGACCTGCAAACGCAGCTGCGAGGCCACCACCAGGTGGCTGCAGGATAATCAACAAGCCAGGTCGATATTAGTATCGTAGTACAAAAGGAATAGACAAGCACAGAGTCAAAAATAAGGATGGGTCAGTACTGGTCAGGAGCAGATATGCCAAAGAGGGAAGACAAAACAGCAGGTCAGGGTCCAAGCCGAGTAAAAACCAGGGAGTCAATACACAAAAGGGGAACACAGAATCGGGACAGGAAGAAGGGATAAACAGATACGGGTTCAGTCAGCAAGCAGCAAGACAAATCAGGGCAAACGGAGTCAGCTACACACGCCGAAGGCAGAAACTATAACTGACACCATCTGCAGGATGCAGCGGAGATAAATAGCAAACCTGAAACCTGACTGAGGCTGAGAAAGTTAACCCCTGACATGACCAGACCGGGAAAAGGGGAAGACAGGATTCAAACCCAGTCTGGATCATGACATGAGGCATGTGGGTCACCCCATTCTGCAGTCCAATGACCGGTGATGCGTTGAATGCGAAAGTGATTACATTGCACCTGTAGCAGATCCATTAGTCAGGTGACCGGAAATGAAGGTATTGCCCAGGAGCTTTCCTATTTAGATGGAACTACTTTAGTGACATATGCCCAACAGAAGGCCCTGTATACTGCCTGATGTGGCTGAGTCCTCCATCCATGGCTGCCATTTCTCCTGATAAGTCCCAGGAGGGATAAAACACATGTGATACTGCTTCCGGCCAGCAGTGAGAGACAATCGCTGTGGAATGCAAGGAGATGTGACAGCGATGCAGATTTGTATGTGAGAGCCTATTCACTTGCAATTTCTATTGTTTAGGGTCTAGTAAGTGCAATTAGTTTGTGGGATGTCTGCTTTCTTTGGAGGCTAAACAGTAGATAGAGAATAATACATTTAAAAATGTAAATTCAGTTATAAATACTGTATATATCTAGCCAATAGATGGCACCACATAAAACAAATAAATAGGGAAAGGTATGACCATATAAATTACTGTAATAACCCTGAGTGGAATATTTCATCAAATGCTATACAGCCATGAATAAATTATAAAAGGATATTACTTGTATTAAATATCACAAAAGGTTAAAAACAAGAGGAGTACTTTATAATTTGATCATGGCTATACCTAATGTGTGACTACCATAGATCTGTTTAACATTTTTACATGTACCATATACCGGTACGGTAACTGGATACTTTTTTCCTGATTCTGCTTTTCTTGGTGTATAGACATCTACCAATTACTGTGGTACCGTTCATGGAAAAATAAAAGACACCCCCTGAAAATATGCTCTAGCTCATTTTTCTGACCTAAAAATAATATAAGACCCTGTCTTATTCTTCGGGAAACACAGGTAGAGGCAGGGATCTTAAGTTAGTGGCACCACTTCAGCGCTGGAATAAAAAAACCACTGGTGTGGTGCTTTAACATAAAGTTGAGTACATACAGGTAAAACAGGTGTCCAAACCAATCATATGCTGATCTTAAGTCACATGATACCACTATGCAAATTTGCATACCACTATGCAAATTTACAAAACAAAAACAAGACTCTTCATGGCAATGGCAATGAGGGTGTTACAAATCATTTAACATGAGGGCTATATACTAGCATTTCTCAATATTTATCAATCATTTCTAACTTTATTTTTCTACTTTTAGATTGTATATTAATAAAATGGAGGACAGACCCCTGGACCTTGGCTCGCTTTCCTATATCAGTGATCACACTGGCTTTTATGGAACCATTAAACATTCTCCAGCTGATTTTGTGGTAACAGAAATTGATGTCACTGGTCAACTCATTACAGAAGTCTACCGGGAGTAACTGAAGAATTGCAAACACCGCGAAGTAACGAACCAAACCTCAAAAAAGCCAAGCTCTGCCCAAATCCTACTAAGACTAAGGACAAAGCTGATGGAGCTTCCAGTGATAAATGTGAGGCTGTGATTGAAAAAGTTGATAATGTTTTTGAGGATCAGGAGCTTCCCAGTTGTGAGGAAGACCAATATAACGTGCTTAACACTGTGTTATGTCTAGATATACAAGAGTCCCTCTGTAGCTTTGCTTCCTCAGTAAGATCTTCCTTTGAATCAAATGAATCCAGAGGTGAGCAGTGTGAACTTTCTTTGGGCCTATTTCCGGACAAAAATGTCAGAGCCAGTCTCCACAGTGCCGTGCGCCAGACATTTCCATTCCTCCTTACCTTTACCAGAAGCACTGAGGTTTTCGTAAAACCAAACCAAGATTACCAAGAGCTTTCTTTGCTGACCTCTGAAGAGGAAGCAGACAAATTCTTCACATTTCTAGATGCAAAAGTAGAAGACTCCAGGTTTACATTTCTACCAGATGTGTGTAAAGAACATAGGACATCTGTGCATCATTTCATCAGTAAAAAATTCGGGAAGCTGGTAGAAACCAAGTCTTTTTCTGAGAAAGGCACTGATGGCCTGCTGAAAGTGTGCATAACTGTAAGATTCAGGGAGAGGAAGGGCTCATCTGGGAAGAGACTCAGATCAGAGGAACATGCTGACATATTTACAGGTAGGAGTTACTCCGCTGCTGCTATGGTCATCACGCAGGACCACATCTTCATATTTCACTCAGTTGTAAATGTGTATTTTTTTCATCATTTTGTAATATAAAATGTTATTTTTTTTAGCTTTTACCCTTGAGAAAGAGAATCTGGAAACTCTTGAAGCTCTTGGGTACTTGGCCTCTTCACTAGGAGTGCTCCCCTCAGACTTTAGCTATGCTGGTATTAAAGATAAGAAAGCCATCACGTACCAGTCGGTGGTTGTGAAGAAAGTTACTCCAGAGAGGTGCAATATTTTTCTTTTTCTGTATTATTTGCATATTATCTTAAGAATATTCCCTCAAGATGAACAGTGTGCTTTCAGCAATCCTTGTTGTCTAGTCCACGGCGATTTAATCTCCAGATAACATGCGACATAGCTAAAGCTCCAGTCACTTTACACTGTTTATCTCATTTATAATGTTTTTCTTCAGGCTACATGAAGCAGAAGGATTACTAGAAAAAAAGGGGATGAAGATCTGTAATGTACACCCTACTAACCAGCACTTACATCTTGGGCAGTTAAGTGGAAACCATTTCACCATTATTGTGAGAGATGTAAGATGTCACATTTGTGATAAAACAGGAGACCTGAAGAAGAGAGTTGATGAGGCAGCACATAACGTCGAGGTATGTTTAGTGGCACAAGTGAACGTTCTCTAACATCTCTAACTTGTAGTAAAGCTGACAGAACTATTATAGAGCGATAATGTTAATATAGTAATTAAAAAATCTATGGTCTTTCACTGCTGTTTACTTCTACTAGTTGCAGTAGAGAAAGATTGTAGTAAATCTAGTCCAATATCTACCTTCGTCCACTTTGTCTTTCGCCCCTTGACAAAGCCAGGGCAACACACACAAACTTGTGCTGGTCATTTAGTCACCATTACTTTTTTAGGTGAGCGTTGCTTGAAAACTTATTTGCATCTGTCCAAAAATGTCTTTTCACAGTTATGTCTTTATGGCGTTTTTACTGCTTTTGTTGGCTTGTTTGCTAGTGCTTTTTGGTCCCCTATACCGTTACTGAATGATATTTTTGGACCCCCTATAGAGTGATGGTCTCCATTTCTGTCAATTTGATTTTAACTTTTGTACACTTTATCAGGGAAGGTATTGTTTTCACTACATTCTGTAAAGTACATGTGATTTGGGCATTTTTGTATAGGTTGTCTTGTATAATTATTTAGGTGCCGTCCTGAAAGATGGCCACCAGGGGCCTCCGGAAAGATGGCCGCCACATACTCATTCAAATCTCGGCAATGAGATCTCTTCCCGAGATTTGAATGAGTATGCGGCGGCCATATTTCCGAAGGCCCCTGGCGGCCATGTTTCAGGAGGCCTCCGCGTTGCAGCAGTGGAGCTGCGGGGGACTTTCGGGCTAGGACGAAATGGCGGCGGAGCCCCCCACACAGCACAGAGCCCGCTGCTGCCCCTACACCATCGCACCACAGGGAGGCTGCATCGAGACCACCACCTGAGGCCCCTGGCAGCCATCTTTCAGGAGGCCACCGCGTTGCAGCAGCGGAGCTGTGGGGGGCTTTCAGGCTAGGACAAAATGCCGGCGGAGCCCCCCATGCAGCACAGATCCCCGCTGCTGCCCCGACACCACCGCACCACAGGGAGGCTGCATTGGGACCGCCACCGGATTTGTGAGTATATTGCCACCCCACAGAGCACAGCCACCCCACAGAACACAGCCACCCCACAGTGCACAACCACCCCACAGAACACAGCCACCCCACAGTGCACAACCACCCCACAGAGCACAACCACCCCACAGAACACAGCCACCCCACAGAACACAGCCACCCCACAGTGCACAACCACCCCACAGAGCACAGCCACCCCACAGAGCACCACCACCGCACCAGCCTGGACCACCGAACGACCCCAGTGACCACTCCTCTACCTGTGCTGATCCCTTCGCTGGTAAACTGAATTCGGACTGTAAGATGGATCCCCATTTGACATATTATTTTTTTCCCTATTTTCCTTCTGAAAATTTGGGGTGCGTCTTATGGTCCAGTGCGTCTTATAGTCCGAAAAATACGGTAAGATCAATGAGATCCAGGAAATAAGGTCAGAGGAGCCATCTGTGCTGGAAGAGAAAAAGCATCTTCAATCCACAAGGTGACAGATCTCCTGCTGGGCAGTCCCAGCAGAGAGAGTGTGTGTGGGGCTCAGCTGCTGTGAGCAGGGGAAACTGTACATGTACACCAGCCCCTACCCCTGTAGCACAGAGGAGTGTGTGTCTCCATGTGTCTGTGTTGTGTTGTGTGTGTGGGGATTATGTCTGTGTGTGTGGGTTGTGTGTCTGTGGGTTGTGTGTGTGGGGGGTTGGGGTTACGTGTTTGTGTGTGGGTTGTGTCTCTCTGTGTGTCTGTGTGTGGGTTGTGTGTGTTGATTGTGTGTCTGTGTGTGGGTTGTATATGTGGGTTGTGTGTCTGTGTGTGGGTTGTGTCTCTGTGTGTTTTGTGTGTGGGTTGTGTCTGTGTGTGGGTTGTGGTTCTTTGTCTGTGTATAGGTTGTGTCTCTCTGTGTGGTGTGTGGGTTGTGCCTGTGGTGTGTTGTGGGTTGTGTGTCTGTGTGTGTGGGTTGTGTCTCTCTGGTGTGTGGGTTGTCTATTGTGTGTCGTGTATGTGTGTTGTGTCTAAGTGTTGACTGTGTGTTGGTTGTGTCTATGTTTGTGTCTGCGTGTGAGTGGGTTGTGTGTGTGAGTGGGTTGTGTGTGTGTGGGGGGGTTGTGTCTTTGTGTGTGTGGGGGTTGTGTGTGTGGGGAGGAAGCTGTGTCTGTTTGTGTGTTTAGATATCTTTTGAGTATACTGAATGTGTGTATATGCATTTGTGCTGCATGCATGTTTTGTGTATATGATGTGTACCTGCTGTGCATCTGTTATATAGCATGTGTGTACTAAGGAGATGTTTGATGTGTATGTAATGAGCATGTGTTGTCCAGTATATGTGTGCTGTATACAAGTATATAATGTAATTTAACCCCTTCACCACCTTTGACGTTCATATACGTCAAAGGTTGTATCCTTGCCTTTGATACAATCTTGCACGCTGGCAATATACTATATGGAGGACTATGGGGGGTGCATTATACTATATGGAGGACTATGGGAGTGCATTATGTTATACGGAAGGCTATGGATGGTGCATTATAATATATTAAGGAGGACTATATGAAGCCAGTTTTACTATATGGAATTAATTATAATATTTGGAGGTCTCTGTGGGGGCATAATACTTGAAGGGCTATGAGGAAGCCTTTATACTTTATGGAGGGCTGTGTTGGGGGCCATTATACTCTACGTAGGTCCTTTATACAGTATGTAGGGCTGTTTGGGGCTCACAGTTGGGGTTCATGCTGTGGCGGGATAGTTGAGGGGGTACAGTAAGGTCATCATTTGTGCGTGTGGAGGAATCACTGTGGGGGGTCATAGTGTTTGTGAGGCACCTTTGTTGGCATCATACTTTATGGGGGCAATGAAAGAGGAATCTGGCGGCAGTAGGAGGAAAATTACTTTGTAGTGACATTAAAGTTGTGACATATGTACCTATGTGACCAGACTTTTTTTTTTATGGGAGGGAGCAAGAAGAACTTATGTTATGGGGCCCCATGATCTCTTTGTACGCCCTGGTGCAAGATGCATCGTCCCTTTCACATATGTCTCTGCTGCAGGACTGATTGCCCATAACTTACACACCATGTCCAATGCTGCCCCTCGGTACATACAGGCATTCAGCCATATTTCTCCTGAGCGTCTGTTGGTCGGTTGCGCTCGTCCCCCTTCCCACACTCACATCCCTTACTCAACCCAATAGGAAGGCCCCTGCTATTAGCTTCGGACAGGCCCTTGTGCGGCGCTTGTGATTGGCTAAGCGCTTTGGTAGAAGGAGGCGTGATCTGTTGGGGAAGACGCGCCATTTTACCAGCTTAGTGCAGTGTTTTGGTAAAAAGCTGATGTGGGCCTCCAGGGACTGGGGCACGAATGGGGATCCCTCTGACACAGAAAGGAAGACTTTTGTCAGAAAAGGGACAAGCTGCTCGCTAAATACCTTATAAAATTTTGGAGTGAACCCATCAGGGCCTGGCTTTTTCCCACCGGATTTGATTTAATAATGGCAGCAATTTCTTCCCCTGAAAAGTCCTCCAGAGAGTCTGCATGTTCAGGATGGACAGTTGGGAGGGCGTTTTGTCTGATATAGTCGTTTATTTTGAGGTGAAGAGACGAAGCTGACATGTCCCTTGAATTGGCCCTTGAAGGGAATCTGTCACCCCATTTTTCGACCATCAGCTGAAGTCACCGCCATCAGGGGCTTATCTACAGCATTCTGTAATGCTGTAGATAACCCCCGATGTTACCTGAAAGTGAAGAAAAACGATTTATATTATGCTCACCCAGGGGCGGTCCGCCGTCCGGTCCGATGGGCGTCGCGGTCCGGCGCCTCCCATCTTCTAGCGAAGCCCTCCTCTTCTTAGCTTTCCATCGGGGCGCAGGCGCACTGCTCTGCCCTGGTGAGGGCAGAGCAGAGTACTGCAGTGCGCAGGCACCGGGAAAGGTCAGAGAGGTCCTGCGCCGGAGCCGCGTGGACAAGGTGGAGCCCCGAGGGGCACTTTAAAACTCGCACGTGACTGCGTTCCATCGGAAGTGACGTGCTGGAAGCTGACCTGAAATTAGGTAATTTCGGGAGGAGATTCTGATGGAACCATGGAGACACTTCAGGGAATGCTTCAGATCCATCACGGTGTCCTCCTCCGACAGCGCGGACAGCGGGATCGCCTTGAAATTAGGGATGCCAGCCATGTGAGCGGATCATGATATGTCCTGCATCGGGAGGCGATCTTTTAATAGACTCATGTACAGCACCATGGAATTAATGGCGCTGTATAAATAATAATAATAATAATAATATAATAGACTGCATATACAAGCCACATGTGTAGTACCTGCCTCAGGTTTGAATTCTTTACCTACAATTTTTAACAGTTTGCAATCCAAGGTCGTGAATATGTATTTTCACTAAGAATAAATCTCTTAATCTTATTTAATTTAAAAATATCCAAATTTGCAGTTTACTATGTAAGAATTGTATTTAGTGTTATTGCCATAATCAACATTATTTAACTAGATATCTCTGAAGCCTTCATAACAATTACAAATAGTGGCCAGAACATGAAGGGGTACATAGACTCTTTTGTTTGGCTAAAATCACATTTGATAAGCCATTACAGTTGCTTGTAGTACAGAATATAATTTGTTTCTCTCTCTATCATTTCAGAAAAGAGGCTTTATAAACTATTATGGACCACAAAGATTTGGGAAAGGGCAAAACATGCAGTCACATAAAATTGGATTGGCTTTACTGAAAGAAGAAATGGTATGTACCATCTTGCTGCTGCTGAATTTCTGTAACTCCTCATGCGCCCAAACAGTAGTTTACCCCCACATATGGGATATCAGTGTACTCAGAACAAATTGCACAATAACTCTTGGGGTCCAATTTCTTCTGTTACCCTTGGTAAAATAAAATATTGGGGTGAAAATATCATTTTTGTGGAAAAAAATATCTTTTATTTTTATGGCTCTACGTTATAAACTTCTGTGAAGCACTTGGGGGTTCAAAGTTCTCACCACACATCTAGATAAGTTCCTTGTGGGGTCTATTTTCCAAAATGGGGTCACTTGTCGGGTTTTCCACTGTTTAGGCACATCAGGGGCTCTACAAACGCGACATGACACCCGCAGACTATTCCATCAAAGTCTGCAATGCAAAACGTCACTACTTCCCTTCTGAGCCCCGACGTTTGCCCATACAGTAGTTTTCGCCCACATATAGGGTTTCAGCGTACTCAGGACAAATTGGAAAATAACTTTTGGGGTACAATTTCTCCTGTTACCCTTGGGAAAATAAAAAACTGGGGACTAAAAGATCATGTTTGTGGAAAAAATATGATTTTATTATTTCACGCCCGGGCGTTATAAACTTCTGTGAACCACTTGGGGGCTCAAAGTGCTCACCACACATCTAGATAAGTTCCTTTGGGGGTCTAGTTTCCAAAATGGGGTCACTTGTGGGGGGTTTCCACTGTTTAGGCACATCAGGGGCTCTCCAAACGCAACATGACACCAGTAGACTATTCCATCAAAGTCTGCAATGCAAAACGTCACTACTTCCCTTCCAAGTCCCGACGTGTGCCCATACAGTAGTTTTCTCCCACATATAGGGTATCAGCGTACTCAGGACAAATTGGACAGCAACTATTGGGGTCCAATTTCTACTGTTACCCTTGGGAAAATAAAAAACTGGGGACTAAAAGATCATGTTTGTGGAAAAAATATTTTATTATTTTCACGCCCCGGCGTTATAAACTTCTGTGAAGCACTTGGGGGCTCAAAGTGCTCACCACACATCTAGATAAGTTCCTTTGGGGGTCTAGTTTCCATAGTGGGGTCACTTGTGGGGGGTTTCCACTGTTTAGGCACAATCAGGGGCTCTCCAAACGCGACATGATACCAGCAGACTATTCCATCAAAGTCTGCAATGCAAAACGCCACTACTTCCCTTCCGAGCCCCAACGTGTGCCCATACAGTAGTTTTCTCCCACATATAGGGTATCAGCGTACTCAGGACCAATTGGACAACAACTATTGGGTTCCAATTTAATTGGGAAAAATCAAAAATTGGTGACTAAAAAATCATTTTTGTGGAATTTTTTTTTTTTCACACCCAGGCATTATAAACTTTAGTGAAACACTTGGGGGTTCAAAGTGCTCACAACAGATCTAGACAAGTTCCTTAGAGGGTCTAGTTTCCAAAATGGTGTCACTTGGGGGGGTTTCCACTGTTTAGGCACATCAGGGGCTCTCCAAACGCGACATGGCGTCCAATCTCAATTCCAGCCAATTTTGGTTTGAAAAAGTCAAACGGCGCTCCTTCCCTTCCGAGCCCTGTCGTGCGCCCAGACAGTGGTTTTCCCCCACATATGGGGTATCGGCGTACTCAGGAGAAATTGCACAACAACTTTATCTGTCCATTTTCTCCTTTTACCCTTGTCAAAATAAAAAAAATGTTTGTAAAAGATCATTTTTGTGACTAAAAAGTTAAATGTTCATTTTTTCCGTCAGCTCCTGTGAAGCACCTGAAGGGTTAATAAACTTCTTGAATGTGGTTTTGAGTACCTTGAGGGGTGCAGTTTTTAGAATGGAGTCACTTTTGGGTATTTTCTGCCATATAGACCCCTCAAAGTGACTTCAAATATGAGGTGGTCCCTAAAAAATAGTTTTGCACATTTTGTTGTAAAAATGAGATATTGCTGGTCAACTTTTAACTCTTATAACTTCCTAACAAAAAAAAATTTTGGTTCTAAAATTATGCTGATGTAAAGTATACATGTGGGAAATGTTATTTCTTAACTATTTTGTGTGACATATTTCTCTGTTTTAAGGGAATAAAAATTCAAAGTTTGAAAATTGCTAAATTTTCATCATTTTCGCCATATTTCCATTTTTTTTTTTTATAAATAAACGCAAGTTGTATCGAAGAAATTTGACCACTATCATGAAGTACAATATGTCAAGAGAAAATATTCTCAGAATCACGAAGATCCATTGAATCGTTCCAGAGATATAACCTAATAAAAAGACAGTGGTCAGAATTGTAAAAATTGGCCCGGTCATTAACGTGCAAACCACCCTTGGGGTTAAGGGGTTAATCGACACAGAATGGTCAGATTTTGGCAAGACAAAAGTTTTGTCGCCTGGTCATATAATGCACCCAATCCTAGTTTACATCCTCACCTGTGCTCAGTAAATGATCGGTTAATTAGTGGGTGTGTATAAAAAGAAACCCAGCACTCCAGACCTTCACTTGAACTGCAACTTGAGCTCTGACAACATGCCAAAAATCCACCCTGCGACCAAAGCCTGGATTATCAAGAGGCTGAAGACCAGATCCACTGCAGACGTGGCTGGCACCTTTAATGTGTCTCAGCGTCAAGTACAAAGAATTAAAAAAAGATTTGAAGAGACTGGAGATGTGTTTGACAAGCCCAGGTCCGGCAGACCCCGCAAGACACTGCTCAGGAGGAACATTTGTTGGTTAGAAAATCCAAAGCTAGCCCCTCTTCCACTGCAGCAGAGCTCCAACAGGCCTGGTCACCTCAAGTCCCTGTGTCAACTAGAACAGTTTGTAGGATTCTGGCCTCCATGGTCGAATCAGTGCCCAGAAGCCAGCACTAAATAAAAGGCAAATAAAAAAACCGTGTGGCATTTGCAATGTCCCACAGCCTACTAAACAGATGGACGCTGGAAAAGTGGCAGAATGTGGATTTCTCTGATGAATCTTCAGTAAAATTACACCACAGCCGCCGCAAATACTGCAGGAGACCTACTAGAGCCCATATGGATCCAAAATACACCCAGAAAAGGTAAATTTGGTGGTGGAAAGATCATGGTCTGGGGTTACATTCAATATGGGGGTGTGTGAAAAATTTGCAAGGTGGAAGGCTATATCAATAGCCTAAAATATCAAGAAGTATTAGCTACCTCTTATATTCCAAATCATAAAAGGGGTCAAATTCTGCAGCAGGTTGGTGCTCCATCTCATACATCCATCTCTACAACAAAGTTCCTCCAAGCAAAAAAGATCAAGTTGCTCAAGGACTGGCCAGCCCAGTCACAAGACATGAACATCATTGAGCATGTTTGGGGTAGGATGAAAGAGGAAACTTGGAAGACAAAACCAAGGAATGTAGATGAACTCTGGGAGGCATGTAAGACTGCATTCTTTGCTATTCCTGATGACTTCATTAAAAAAATTGTATGAATCATTGTTGAACTGCATGGTTGCAGTCCTTCAAGCTCATGGAAGTCACATAAAATATTAAATATGACTCTAATAGCACCACAACTTCATTCACCAATGTTATGCGACATATATTTGTATTTTAAGTTAATTATTTGTTTGAATATCACATTACTTTCTGTGGGCGACAAAACTTTTGTCTTGCCAAAATCTGACCATTCTGCCTCCATTAAATGATCAATATTTCTGCATTGATGCCAATTTATTTTCTTAACCTAAACCACATTTCGGAGGGTTTCAGCTTTCAAAAGAATAATTTATACAACCAATGGATGAATTTAATGTCAGTTTATAAGCTTTTATTTACATAACATGGATAAGTGAGATAACTTCTGTCAGGGAGTGTAGAGTTCTCCTGACAACTTTCTCTGCTCCCTCTTCTCTCAGTCTCAGACATACCAGGAGGGAAGGGGGAAGTTGTACCCATATCTCCAGAGTCTATGAGCAAAAGTTTTTAAAGTCTTAGGCCTCTTTCACGCTTCCTGCTATTTCCGGTACTGGAAAAAAGAGTACTGGTGCTGTCCCTGTGTTACATACTGTACGTGTGGCATACTTGTGATATCCGTGTGCCGTCAAATGCTGAATGCAACGCTCATCTGTTGTGAACACGTTGGAGGCGACTTCGGAGCTGGGGCTCCCTTGGTGGTTGCTGAGGGTAACAAACCAATTGCTGAATGGCTTTCAGCTGGGTCCGAATGGTCTGATATAAGTGACTTGAACTCCCATCAGCCTTGTTGGTAATCAATTGTTCTTCCTGGTCTTGGTTGGAGCTCAGCTTGCATTCCTGCTATCATTCAGATAAGTGATTTGCTGTTTTTTTTCCTCTTGTTGGATTTTCCTTGCTGGTTTGCTGCCTTGCAGTGGACTTCAGCCTGGTCCCCTTTTGGGGCCTGGCTCTGCAATTGTGCTCAGTTTGTGTTTGCACTTTTGCTCTTTCCTATGTCACTTTTTATTTGCTGAATTGCTGTATGTTACACCAGAGATCTGATTTAGGTGGTAGAGATCGTGTGATCTCAGGTTTTTTGTTAATTAGAAGTGTTGGTATTTTTGTCAGGGTTTTTTGGGTTGCAGTCAGAATTCTTTCCTATACTTTTCTATCTAGACAGAATTGGGCCCCAACGTTTGCTCATTCTATTTTCTGTCTGTGTTCGTATTTTCTTCTTGTCTAACCACCATTACATGTTTGGGGGCTTCCTATTTCTTTGGGGATTCTGCAACGGGGCAGTTAGCTTTCATCTTTCTGTCTTTAGGTGTAGCTATCTCTCCGGCTGTGACGAGGCGTCTATGATCACCGTAGGTATGCTCCACGGCTACTTCTAGTGTTGCGGTTAGTTTAGGGTTCTGCAACCCAGTAGTTTCCAGCCTCTCTGGTGTATTGCTACTTTGGCTATTTTTGCTGTTTCTCCTCAGCTACCGAAACATAACAGTATTACCGGCCACACTGAAAATTATATGGTACTCAACAGAAGGGAAAAATAGTAAAAAAGGAAAAAAAAAGGGAGTTGTCAGAAATTTTTTTTTTCTCTTTGTTGCATTTTTTCCCTCTTTTTCTCTTGGTGCTGAGGAGGAATTTTTTTTTGCCCTCAATGGAGTTTGCACAGTTGTCTGGCCGTGTGGAGCGGCTTGCCACTGAGGTTCAGAGCATTGCTACCTATCTTACTAGGTTGCCGGTTGTGGAACCTAGGATCCCCATACCAGATTTATTTTTGGGGGATCGGTCTAAATTTCTGAATTTCAAAAATAACTAAGTTGTTTTTTGCCTTGAAGCCTAAGTCCACAGGGAACGCAGCACAGCAGGTTCAAATTGTCATCTCTCTGCTGCGCGACGACCCTCAGAATTGGACTTTTTCCCTGACACCTGGGGATCCTGTTTTGAATGATGTTGATGTATTTTTTCAGGCTCTGGGGTTATTGTACAATGAACCTAATGTCACTGATCAAGCTGAAAAGACCTTGTTGGCATTAAATCAGGGTCGTGAAGACGCTGAGCTGTACTGTCAAAAATTCCGAAAGTGGGCAGTCCTGACCAAATGGAATGATGATGTTTTTTTTTTTTTTGTTCATTTTTTCCCTTTTTTTCTTGGGGGCTGAGGAGGAAATTTTTTTTTGCCCCCAATTTGGGGTTTGCAAGTTGTTGGGCCCCTTTTGGAGCGGCCGCCCTGAGGGTTTAGGCATTGCTCCTATTTACTAGGTTGCGGTTGGGAAAATAGGATTCCCCTACCCGATTTATTTTTGGGGGGTCGGTTAAATTTTTAAAATTTTAAAAAAAAAAAAAAGTTTTTTTTTGCCTTAAAATAAATCCCAAGGGGAAAACAGCCCCTTCAAAAAAATCATCTCTCTGCTGCGC
>JARQOD010000004.1:226065547-226210001 GCA_033576555.1 Oophaga sylvatica
AAAAATTATCCAATCCAAAAGAAGAAAGTGCCAGTGCCGTAATAATAATATGTACAATATACAGATACCCAACGTTTCGACCCTCCCGGATCTTAATCATGGGGTACTAGAGAAAAATAGAAGAAACATAGTGTGAGGCAATTATATACAGTGATTACATATATAACATATACAGATATGGGCTGGATCATATATAATTGATTGCGAAAAATGTCATGTAGATAATAATCCAGAAAGTAGAATATATCGTTAAAGTACATATGGAGCCTCATTATACAATCTCAACATGGAGATATATAGAGTAATGATTTATATAATCATAGTAGAACAAAAGCACAATGATATAAGAAACAAAGAAGTAGCGCATTTCTACCTTGTAAAATTAGTACAACAGAGATATGGCACATAGTAGAGGCAATAAATTCCTTGTAAATTCCCTTATAGCAGAGCCAGATGCTGCAGATAATATCAAAATGATTAATTAAATAAATATAGGGAAATAGGGGTCACCATCATTGAAATGTCAGAGATTACCTGCTGTGTACAAAGAGCAGGAGTTAAATGTATCCAGAATAGGGTAAAGTATGTCCTGAGTGGCGTCCTGATAGCCTGTACAGGGCAAATGTGACACAAATTATAGCCCATTATAGTGGCAGATGGAGTGGACTATTTACATGAAAACATACCTTTGGAGGTGGATGAAATGAGAATATAGGCGGCGCACCTGCGCCCTGCCGTGTATAGAAAGTAGGGGTTAAATGTGCCCTGGACGGGGTTAAAACATGTCCTGGATGGTGTCCACAGAGCCTACATCAGATCATGTTGCGCCGTGTCACTTCCGGTCCGGATGACGCACTTCCGGTCCGGCGGTACACGGCTCCGCATTTAAACCCCCATTTGCTCCCTTCCCATACACCTGGTCACCCAGCAGACAAGGCAGGGCGCAGGAGCGCCGCCTGTAAACCTGTACATTCGCTTCTTAAGGTATGTCTTTGATTAAAAGCGGTTCACCCCATCTGCCATCACTCTGGGCTGCAACTTATGCCACATTTACCCCATGTAGGCTCTGTGGACGCCATCCAGGACATGTTTTAACCCCATCCAGGGCACATTTAACCCCTACTTTCTGTACACGGCAGGGCGCAGGTGCGCCGCCTATATTCTCATTTCATCCACCTCCAAAGGTATGTTTTCATGTAAATAGTCCACTCCATCTGCCACTATAATGGGCTATAATTTGTGTTCCATTTGCCCTGTACAGGCTTTCAGGACGCCGCTCAGGACAGACTTTAGCCCTATTCTGGATACATTTAACTCCTGCTCTTTGTACACAGCAGGTAATCTCTGACATTTCAATGATGGTGACCCCTATTTCCCTATATTTATTTAATTAATCATTTTGATATTATCTGCAGCATCTGGCTCTGCTATAAGGGAATTTACAAGGAATTTATTGCCTCTACTATGTGCCATATCTCTGTTGTACTAATTTTACAAGGTAGAAATGCGCTACTTCTTTGTTTCTTATATCATTGTGCTTTTGTTCTACTATGATTATATAAATCGTTACTCTATATATATCTCCATGTTGAGATTGTATAATGAGGCTCCATATGTACTTTAACGATATATTCTACTTTCTGGATTATTATCTACATGACATTTTTTGCAATCAATTATATATGATCCAGCCCATATCTGTATATATGTTATATATGTAATCACTGTATATAATTGCCTCACACTATGTTTCTTCTATTTTTCTCTAGTACCCCATGATTAAGATCCGGGAGGGTCGAAACGTTGGGTATCTGTATATTGTACATATTATTATTACGGCACTGACACTTTCTTCTTTTGGATTGGATAATTTTTCAAATAAAAATATTTTTCTGCATAGTAATCAATTGTAGTGTGCGGCGAATTTTGCTCTTCCTATATTTGTTGGTGCCGCTTAGGACCAATTCACCAGCATCTCCTATACACTAGACTTGAGTGCACACCATTTCACCCATATTACCTTGTCGTGGTGGCAGGCTTAAAAAAATCTTTTGGTCAAAACAAAAGCTGATGTCTACGCATGTGATTTGATGTTAATGTGTCATTGGTGAGGGCGTGGTGCAGAAGTGGAGTTTTTCCAAGAAAAGGCGGAGGGATTTTGGATGGTTCGCGTGGTGGAGGAGGAGCTAGGGTGGAGGCGGAACTGGGGGTGGAGTCTCAAGGGGGGCCCCATAAATTTTGCCAGTATGGGGCCCCGAAATTCCTAGTGGCAGCCCTGCCTATATCCAGGGCCGTATTTACCACTAGGCACTTGAGGGCACGTGCCTAGGGCGCCAGAATGCGGGGGGGGGCGGCACCAGAGCAAGTTTTTTTTTTTTTAATTATTAATTATGGGGCCCATACCATACCATAGTCATGAAAATACAGAAAAATCTTTAAATGAGAAGGTGTGTCCAAACTTTTGGTCTGTACTGTATATCATCCTCTAATAGAAATTAAACCCATTGTGTGACCTGTATAAGCAATAGTATCTACCATATATAAGTGCATATTGTCACGCAAACCTGGATAATTACCCCTTTACAGTTAAAGCTAATTGCGAAGCGGATGTAGGCCCTATATCCAGGGCCGTATTTACCACTAGGCACTTGAGGGCACGTGCCTAGGGCGCCAGAATGCGGGGGGGGGGCGGCACCAGAGCAAGTTTTTTTTTTTTTTAATTATTAATTATGGGGCCCATACCAATAGCTGGGCATACACAATTGTGGCAGAATGCCCCCAGCACCAGCGGCCTCAGCTCAGGACAGCAGGAAAGTTGCAGAGGTGGGGTGAGGCAGGGGGCAGCAGCGGAACAGTGTCACGGAGGGAGGCGAATAGAGGCCATACTGGTGTGTGAGCAGAGAGGAGCTCCCACCTGGGTATGAGGCGAGTGCCGGCGGCTGAAGATGTGCTGCCTCACGAAGGAGCCCTCATCCCAGGTTACAGGCGCCATGTGCTCTGTGCGGGCAGCCGCCGCCGCACTGTGTGCCATGGAATCAGTCTGTGCACAGCGCTTTCCTAACTTTCTCCAGTGACTGCTCCTCTCTGCGGCCAGCACAACCATGAGGCTGAAGCTCGGCTTCCTCCTGCGCAGCCTGCTGGTGCTGGCCACTTTCCTGGCTCTGCTCATCCTCTGGTCCGACCCCTCTCTGACCTCTGGCCGGACAGAGACCCCGCACTCCCAGCAGGCCCAGGTGAGTACCGGCTTATGTGTACGGGCTGTGTGTGCAGCCGCTTACTAGTTCCTGTCCTTCCTCCATTACCAGAGGGGCCTGGTGCTCTGTCAGGCCGGGTCTCTATGTCTGGAGGTGGATTAAGCTGCAATGTGTGTATTCATCCCCCATAGCATTAGTTTTACTGCTGGTGTGTATGTAGTGGTCGCTATGATTGGGCTGTGTGTGCCCTGAGCTGCTGCCCAAGTTCTGCCCACTTATTGCATGCTGCATTTTCTGCTTAGTGGCCTGCTTGCTGTGTCAGCATTCACAATATGGACTCTGTGCCCCCAATTTATTGAGGCTAGTATTAGGTACAAGGGACGTGCAGGAATACAGCGCACCAAATTCATTAGGAGGCACATGCTGCTCATGAGATTTGGCGCACGTTATCAGTAGTGGGCTCCTCACCAGAATGGTTACTCCAGGCACAGACTGGAGTAACATTTCCGATGTAAGAAACGTGGCCACTTCCAGGAGTTTGCTAGGCGGCGTAGCCACGGCCCACCCCAGCTCTGCCCACTTTGGTGGGCTATCCAAAGCTGGAGTGAAAACGCCAAAAGTAGTAAAAACAGCTGAGCAGCTTTTTATGGTGTTACACCAGTTTTCTGACTTAAACACTTAGAATCTCTGGAGGTGGGGATTGGCTACAACATTATTACTGATGCAGATGGCAGTGGACGGGATCCATCAATTATCATGGGATCTGTCTGGTTTCTGTATGATGCGCCTTTTCTTCCCACATAACGGACCCGGAGTTCCTTGGTTACTAGTGGGGTTAGGGATGAGCTAGCAATGTGCAGGGATAGGTAGTGATTGCTACTTGCGGACATGTGCGGCACTTGCGGTGAGACAAAAAAACACTGCTAGCAGCGTTTTTTCCATTGCTGCAAGTACCGCATTTGCCGGATCGCGGGCAAAACCACAAGTGCCGCACATGTCCGCAAGTCCCATATGCAATGAATGAGGCTGAACGCAGTGTTGCCAGCCCATAAGTGATCCGTTACGCGGCAGATGCGGAAAAAACTGCCGTCTCTGCTGCAAATTGGCAAAATCGCTGATGTGAAAGTAGCTAAGTCACTGCCGACAGTGTCTGTATTAGGCCTCTTTCACACAACCGTTTTGTGCCGTTAGGCACAATCCGTCCAAAACCGGAAAGGACGGATCCGGCGCTGCTTGTGAAAAATCTGATGCAACGGATCAGGTTTTTTTTGCCGGATCCGTCCTGAACTTTTAAACCTGGAAAATGCAGGTACACATGTCCGGACCGAGGAGAGAGAGAGAAAGAGGGAGAGAGAGAGAGAGACACCTTGGTTTCTAGAATCCGGATCAGTCTTTTGCCGGATTGCACAAAAGACTGATCCGGCACCATACACTTGTATTGTTTGCGCCCGCCGGATGCGCCGCTTCAGGCGCTATCCGGCGGGTGCGGCAGAAAAAAAAAACGTTGCAGTGACCGTTTTGTCCGGCTGCCGGAATGTACATTTCCGCCGGATCCGGCAAAAAACGGACGCAACACAATGACATCCGGTGCTAATGATAGTCAATGACAAAAAACCGCATCCGGCGGTTTAAAAAACCGGATCCTTTTTTTTCAAAAAGCGCCGGATCGCGCCTGACGGCAAAAAATGGATGTGTGAAAGAGGCCTAAGTCATACTCGCTAATGGGGGAGGCAGCACTAAAAGTGCCTAGGGCAGCATAAACTCTAAATACGGCCCTGCCTATATCGGTGGAGCAATGGAAAGAGATTCTATGATCTGTTCCCAGATTATTTCCCTGTGAGGCCCAAAGGCTCTGTCAACTATACAGGGTGGGCCATGTATATGGACACACCTAAATAAAATGGGAATGGTTGGTGATATCAACTTCCTGTTTGTGGCACATTAGTATATGGGAGGGGGAAAACTTTTCAAGATGGGAGGTGACCATGGTGGCCATTTTGAAGTTGGTCATTTTGGATCCAACTTTATTTTTTCCAATGGGAAGAGGGTCATGTGACACATCAAACTTATTGAGAATTTCACAAGAAAAACAATGGTGTGCTTGGTTTTAAGTAACTTTATTCTTTCATAAGCTATTTACAAGTTTCTCTTTGTTTACAGCCATTGACATGTCGCAGACGTTAACACTTAAGGAGCGGATAGAAATTGTGTTGAGGTCTAGTGAACGGAGTACCCGGGTCATTGCAGCAGATTTCAATGCAAGACACCCTATGCAAGAAAACTGTCACCATTCCCATTTTATTTAGGTGTATCCATATAAATGGCACACCCAGAAGTATTTGCCTCATCACTGAGCATAATGTTCTGTGTAAACTGAGGGTCCTATTCCAATTTTTGTTTTGTCCATTCTGCAAGTTCAGTACACACTGATCTGTGTCATCCTCGTTGAGATGCTGCAGCAGCTGGATTTTGTAAGGGTGCCATTTATGAGTAGCTAACATCCGCCGAAGGGATGTTCGACTGATGCCAGGTTGAAATGGAATGGAGGGGAATCCAGATGTTTCTTGTCTGCATGATCTTTTATCCGCACGGATGCCTGCTCCAAAGAAGCCTTTATCTTGGACCAGATCTTGAAGAAGTCTCTAGCCAGATCCTCAGCTGCTGGATTACTGGAAGAGGTGTTCAAGGGAGTCGGAGTCCTAGGGTGGTATCCATAAACCACAAAGAATGGAGAATTAGAAGAAGACTCACCGACATAGTTGTTGTAAGAAAACTCCGCCCATGGCAAGAAGGCAACCCAGTCACTGTGGTGTATGTTGACAAAAAAGACGCGGGTAGTTGGTGAGTACGTGGTTCACCCATTCCACCTGGCCATTGGATTGTGGGTGTTATGCCGAGAAATCCAGAGAGACTTGTAGCTGTTTGCAGAGGGATCACCAGAACTGGGACACAAACTGCACTCCCCTGTCAGACACAATATGAAGGGGAAAACCATGAAGACGAAAAACTTGTTGAACAAACAACTCCGCCAGCTTGGGTGCGGAGGGTAGACCGGACAAAGGGACGAAGTGACCCATCTTGGAGAACCGATCCACCACGACCCATATCACTGTACAACCGGAAGACACTGGCAAATCGGTGATAAAATCCATCGCAATGTGCCTCCAGGGAGCAGACAGTGCAGGGAGGGGCAGAAAACGACCAGTAGGAAGCTTCCTGGGGGTCTTATTGCGGGCACAGGAGGGACAAGCAGAGACAAAATCGCTGACATCTAGATGCATCTTGGGCCACCAGTAGAACCATGAAATCAGCTGCATGGTCCTTTTTAGCCCGCATGACCAGCAAGCTTAGACGAATGTCCCCACAAAAGTACACGTTTCCTGTCCGAGACGGGGACGAATGTCTTACTTCGGGTAAGTTGGAGGTTGCAACAGCCAGACCAGTGCTACGGAGATAGTTTGAGATGGATCAATGATGTGGTGAGGTTCCTCATCCTGTTAATCGGAGATTAAAGACCTGGATAAAGCGTCAGCCTTGATGTTCTTTTCTGCTGGACGGAAATGGAGACAGAAGTCGAACCGGGCGAAGAATAACGACCATCGAACTTGACGAGGGTTAAGCCTCTGAACCGACTGAAGGTAGGACAAGCTCTTATGATCGGTGTACATAATAACCAGATAACTGGATGAACTGCACCCTCCAGAAGGCAACACCAGCAACTCCCTGTCACCAATAGAGTAATTACGTTCACAAGGCGAGAACGCCTTAGAGAAAAACCCACTGGTCACCATCTTCCTGTAAGGAATTTTCAGTGTGAATACGGCTCTGGCTCCAGAAGGGGAAGCGTCCACTTCCACAAAGAACTACTTATTGACCATCGGCCTATGGAATGCAGGAGCAGTAGAGAAGGTCTGTTTGAGAAACAAAAAGGAAGATTCTGCTTCTGGAGGCCACTCCTTACGATTGGATCCCTTTCGAGTCAGGGCGGTGAGAGGTTTGGTCAGATCCGAGAAGTGCGGGTAGTAGTTGGGGAACCCTAGGAATCGCTGAATAGCCTTGACTCCCACAGGACGTGGCCACTTGAGAATGGCAGACACATTCTCAGGATCCATTTTGAGACCTGTGTCAGAGATGATGTAACCCAGGAAAGGCAGAAAGCGCCACTCAAAGAGGCACTTCTCAAATTTGGCATACAGACAATTCTCTCTCAACCGTTGAAGCACCTGGCGGATGTTTCTTCTATGAGTAGGAAGGTCCAGAGAAAACACCAGGATATCATCCAGATATACAACTACACAGACATAGAGTAGGTCACGGAAGACATCATTGATGAACTCCTGGAATACCTCAGTCGCATTATTTAACCCGAAAGGCATTACCCGGTATTCATAGTGACCATCACAAGTGTTCAAGGCGGTCTTCCACTCGTCCCCAGAACGAAGCCTAACGAGATTGTAGGCTCCTTAGAGGTCCAATTTGGTGAAAATCCTGGATCCACAAAGGTGATCGAAGAGCTCAGGAATAAGAGGCAGCGGATACTTATTCTTCACCGTGATAGCATTGAGACCTCAATAGTCGATGCATGGACGCAAAGAAGAACCCCGCAACAGCTGGGAAGAAGGATTTCTGGATAAACCCCTGATCCAGGTTTTATTTAATGTAGTCGGACATAGCTTGGGTCTCAACAGGCGACAAAGGGTAAATTCGTCCTCTGCGAGGAGTAGAACCTGGAATGAGATCAATGGGGCAGTCATATGACCTGTGTAGTGTTAGAGTCTCTGCCTCACGTTTGTCGAACACATCCGCAAAGGACCAGTAGGCCAACAGTAACCCGGGCAGGGCTGAAATAAGTCACGAAGAGTGTGACCTGGTTGCACAGGTGTGAGACATTGATGATGACACAACTGACCCCAACGAGGGATGTCTCCTGTCCACCAAACCAGGACAGGTTCATGGGTACGAAGCCAAGGAAAACGTAACAGAAACAGAGGAGAGAGGTTTGGTAGTACATAGAAGGCGATCTCTTGATGGAGGGTCCCAATCTGATGTTCCATCTCCTCTGCGATGCCTAGGATGGAATCTTGCAAGGGTCTTCTGTCCACAGAAGTGATGAGACGAGGATGCTGCAAAGGAACAACCAGAATTCCAAACTGATGAACCACAGCTTGCTGCACAAAGTTACCTGCTGAAATGGAATCCAAGTACGCCGTCTCAGAAATCGCCTGCCACCGGCCGACCCCTGTATAGACACAGTAAGGGGTAGAGAGGATTCACTCTCACCTAGGGAGGCCTCTCTTTCCAGACCTAGGTAGAGATGTTTTCCAGCCTCATGGGACATCGACTGCAAAAATGGGTAGCACTCCACAGAATAGACACAGCCTCTTGACAAAACTTTCCTCACGTTCTCATTCACTTGATGCTGTTTACCTCCATAGGCTCGGGAACCGAGGTTGGGATTGGATCAGACGAGATGACGGGTCTTTGGAAAGATGGAGCTAAATGGGGAAATCGCCTCTCATGGGCTCTCTCCTTGGTCCGTTCCTGAAGGTGAAGATCAATTCGGATGGCCAGAGAGATGAAGTCATCCAGTGTATCGGGAAGATCCCGAGCCGCCAACTCATCCTTAAGTCTCCCGGATAACCCATGTCGGAAGACTCCAATCAAGGGTTCGTCGGACCATTGTAACTTAGAAGCCAGAGTACGGAACTGGATGGCATACTGACCTTACGGAACTGGATGGCATACTGACCTACCGAGAGAGAACCTTGTAGATTGAAGAGAGCTTCCATCGACGACACCACTCGTCCGGTTTGTCAAAGATGTTGCGGAAGATGTCCAGGAAATTTTGGAGATGGGACACAACAGGATCGTTCCGCTCCAGTAAGGGATTAAACCACGCTAAGGCCTCTCTCTCCAAGTGGGAGGCAAGGAACGCCACTTTAGCTACGTCCGTCGGATACTGATGGTGCAACAACCGAAAATGCAGCTGACACTGGTTAAGAAACCCCCTGCACAACTTGGGATCACCAGAGTACCAAGTAGGTTTGCGGAGACGAGGAGAAGGACCGGATGCCGCGGCAACCACTGGATCGAGCACTGATACAGGTACAGAAGAAGGAGCGGACGCCCTTTGCATGCTGGTTAGGTGTTCATCCACAAAAGTCCAGAAATTCAACATCCGAGTTTGCATCTCACGTTGCCGGTCAAGTTTCTGATGCAGATCCGCAAGTTGTGTAACATTGGTGGGTTCGGCAGCCTGAAGAGAACTGAGGCGGACATCCAGAGTCTGCATGAAAGTCACCATTTGGTCCTGACTTTGACGAAGACCGGCTAGTTCCCTTTGGATGGAGAATTGGGTATCAATGGAATCCATAGCCTGGGCAAAATCTATCACGCCAAGACAGGCGGAGCGAGATTAGTGAATCCACTTGACCACAGGGGCACTCTGGAATCGGAACCCTAGGAACCACCGGACAAGGACGTCAGATGAATTGCAAGGCTTTATTTAGATTCTTAGACAGGAGAGCCTTTAAGGGAGAACCCTCTGGACTGAAACACCGAATTCCCCCGAGAGAGCTCGGGCGAGCGAACCCCTATAACAGGGTTTGACCCGGAACAACCAGAGAGGCTCAAGTGCAACAGCTCCAAAACCAGAGGATCAGACCCAAGAGGAACAGTAGAACTGAGATGAGGTGAGTGAGCAATCCAGGAGCCAGAGAAGGTGAACCGGAAGATCCAGAGGGTACCGTCAGAGTCCGCAGGTGGATGGTAGGTAAGAAGAACCCCGGCACTAGATAAAGCGAGACAAAGCTGAACAAGCAAGCGCTGGTCTGGAACCTGAGCACAGCAACATAGAACAAAGCACAAAGTTGCCCAGGCACCTCCCAAAGGAAGTGAGGACCGTAAGTATAGACAGGCCTCATAGTTATTGGCTAAGAGGTGATTACAGGAAAAGGAAGCTTAGGTCCTTTAAATCATTTAACAGCTGTGCTCGCATCCTATGCTCGCTCCCCCGCCACCTGGAAGTGAAGAGGCGGAGGAGACACGTCGGGAAGACGCCGCAGCCTTAGGGAACATTGCAGGAGCGCGGACAGAGTAAGCAAGATTGCAGGAAACAGAGGAATACCTGCGATCAGACAGAACCTAATCTCCCAATATCCGGGGGACGGATCCCATCGTTTGGGTCGTTACAATATATAACTCCTTCTCAATCATACGAGTCAACACAAGTAGAGGAGGCTAAAAAAAGTATAAAGTGCAAATGCAAATAAAGTGCCAATAGTGATAAAAGGATAAATCAATGTCAAATTTTAATCATATATGAAAATATTTCAAGTAAGCTTGTGCAGTTAAATTAACTTCCACTAGATGGCATTACATTTCAACTTCATTTGGTGACTATATATCAATAATAAGCAGTATAAACCCTGAGCTTCCTCCCTATGAATTTCCTTATTAATGACATCTCCTTTGCAATGAATGCATGTTTAGTGTCTAGGGGTAATCCTATACACGGATAAAAAACTCAAGATGACAATACATCTCTAGCTAGTAAAGTTTAAGAAACATGGTATACCTTAGATGTTACCTTTAGATGTTGCTGCATTACAGAGTTATCCTATTCCTGTGTTCTCCTGACCCCGACGCGCGCGTTTCGCCCTGCTTCTTCAGGAGGGGGCGTTCTTCACATTGCACTTTTGGCACTTTATTTGCATTTGCATTTTATACTTTTTTGGCCTCCTCTACTTGTGTTGACTCATATGATTGACAAGGAGTTATATATTTAAAGATCTGTGTATACCAAGCTGCTACGTATTGATTTTGCTCTTGTATCTCTTTTTTTCAACACCTTTTTTCCGAAATTTTAAAATATTTTTATGATTTTTTTCTAATAAATGTAATATTTTTAATTGCAAAACTAGTGTTGTTGGTCACTTCTAATTTTTGAACCTGACTACTATTCAGAAGCAAAAAAGTGTTTATGTTCTCTGTCATCATATTCCCCCTCTTCTGAGGGCATGCTTTATACCCTGGTGTTCCTCTTTACTATATTTTAAAACAGGAAGCATATTCTCTATATTAATTATTAATTCAAGGTTTTTTATCCTTTGTTATTATATACATAAATTAGGCCATTCGACCATATACTTTTTACTGCTCTTAAATAACTAGTATATTATTCGTATATGCCCCATTTGTGATTATGTATTTTGTTAAGTCTATAAAAAATGACCAGATGAAAGATGGACAACAGAAGCTTTCTAGAAAAGTGGGAAGCAGAATATCTGTTTACAAATATAGAGGACAGACCTGTTTGTGTATGGAGCCAATATAGCTGTAACCAAAGAATATAACATAAGAAGACACTATGAAACTCTTTTTTGCTTCCTCCCTTGCCCAGGAGCTGAGCTATATGTGATTATGTTCCTGCATGGTCGGACACATTCATTACGCAGGGACACATACTGTATATAAGATTATCTTGGGACAGGAACATTTTTAACACGTCCAATTGTGGAACTTATTTTATTTTATGATCTATTAAATAAAATGTGCATTGTTGGTGGGACAGCCCATTTAAGTTACAGCTTATTATTGCAACTATTCTATTAATCAAAAGATGTTTGATATAATTTTATGCTTCTCTGTGCAAATTAAGTTACGAAACAGCATAAAAGACAGAAAATATACGGTACATATAAGTACATATAATAATGTATGTAAAGTTTATGTTAAATGCATGATTTCATATATCTTAATATGTGTGCATATATGAATTAGACAAAAGACATAAAAAAGAAAGACCCCCGGTAAAATTATCAATGGCGACTAAAGAGAAAAGGAAATGGAGATATGGTCATATTAATGTATAAAATTAAATACATTTTATTGCAAAATAAACAGATCAAGATATAAGCAGCTAATATGCAGCAAAAAGCTGTAGGAGGCGCATATCATGTTGAAAGATAAAAATAAATGTAAAATAGAAAGTATAAAGCATGAAAAAAGAGGAAGGGTAAGCTAGTTTAGTCTAAGAATCCACATAATTCCATGACTTATATATTGTGCAAATTAAAGTGCAAGAGCAAATCAGTCTTAATGTGCTAATCCATACAATATGATAATCCCCGTGTGTTAAGTACAGAGAGATCCTAGTCAGATAAGTGGTCTATCAATATGGATTTCAGAGCAATTTCTGTTAGTAGAAACCTTTTTGCAAGGATATTGCCATGAATTTGTAATTTTACAGTGCTTTAATAACAGTATGACTGTATAAACAGAAGAAGGGGCATGTATGTAAAAGAGAACACCAGCTTCTCTAAAGATATAAAATTAAATAGCCAATTCTTCCCCTTTCCCTTGCCTTCTGAACTCATCACCCACTTTGAAAAAGCAGCAAAAGTCATTCTTAGTCAAATCAAAAAGGACTGCCGTTACAGTGAGGTGTCTACATTTCAAGCTGTAGTGTCTAGCAAATGTATTTCACGTTATTGCTGGATTCACGGCTACATAGCTCAGTACTGTGGTGTAATGTATTTCCTGCTGCTTCTGTCTGAGTGCTACAAAGAAAAAAGAGCAGAATAAAAAATATTCGATTATTCATAGTTTGAAATAAGAGTGTAGATTTCTTAATGTTTATCATTATTTACTCTTCTTATTTCAGAGGACATTAAAGGTACCCTTCAACTAATGCCAGCATATAAAGTCCGTGAAAGAATGCTACTGCGGGCACTGAATAGATATGGGATAAGTGATGAGGGATGTGTACGAGGATGGCTCAGTATTCCACATTCCATGCGCATCTTCTACATCCATGCTTATTGCAGTAAGGTCTGGAATGACGCTACATCTTACAGAATAGCAACTTATGGCTCAAAAGTTGTAGAAGGGGACCTGGTGCTTCACAAGCAGGATGCAAATGAAATCACTTTATTGAGTGACAGAGTAAGTTTTTTTGTATCATTGTATAAATATACAATTTACAGATTTATTTATACTGTGCAAGCCTTAACAAATTATTGATTTTATACAGGTTCATATTGTTACAGCTGCAGAGGAAGAACAAGAAGTATATTCTATACATCAAGTAAGTATTAATTTTAGGAATCATCCTGGAGTTCATTACTCCAAATGGCACATTACTTATTCCACTTGCTGCTATTACCTCCTTAATTACCACTGTCATTTAAATCGCACAAACGTAGGTGCACGATATTCCTCACATTCATCGGCTCAGCTGCGACTCATGGAGAATGGGTGGACATGAAAAGCCAGTGGCTTGCTGAAGAACTCCTGTGCCTACCATGATGGTGGCCCTGTGATGACCAGCCTGTGCCTGGCATTCATAGGATTTGTACTATACAGTGGCATGTAAAAGTTTGGGCACCCCTGGTAAAAATTACTGTTATTCTGACCTTAATTAGCCTGTTAGGGTTATGGCTTGTTCACTATCATTGTTAGGAAAGGTCAGGTGATGGAAATTTCCAAGATTTATAAAAACCCAGCATCCTCTAACCTTGTACCAAAAAACTGCAGCCATGGGTTCTTCTAAGCAGCTACCTTGCACTCTGAAAATGGAAATGGTGGAGGCCCACAAAGCAGGAGAAGGCTATAAGAAGATAGGAAAGCGTTTTCAAGTTGCCCTTTCCTCAGTTCGAAATGTAATTTAGAAATGGCAGTTAACAGGAACAGTGGAGATCAAGATAAGGTCTGGAATACTAAGCAAATTTTCAGTGAGCGCTGCTTGTAGGATTGCTAGAGAGGCAAATTAGAACCCCCGCTGGACTGCAAAAGACTTTGAGAAAGATTTAGCAAGCTTTGAAGTTGTGGTACATTTTTCTACATTCAAAAACACCTGCAGAAATATGGCCTTCATGGAAGTCATCAGAAGAAAAACTCTCCTTGTCCTCATCGATACAATTCAGCTTGAGAAGTGTGCCAAAGAACATCCAAACAAGCCTGATGCATTTTCGATGAGGTTAAAATAGAACTCCTTGGCTCCAATAATCAAATGTATGTGTGAAGAAAAAATGGCACAGAATTTCAGGAAAAGAACATCTCACCAACCATTATGCATAGGGGTGGCTCAATCATGCTTTGGGGTAGTGTTGCAGCCAGTGGCATGGGGGAACATTTCAGGGATAGAGGGAACAATGAATTTTCAACAAATTCTTGATGCACACATAACATCATCTGTAAAAAAAAAAAAAAGCTGAAGTTGAATAGAGGATGGCTTCAACAAATGGGTAATGATCTTAAAATCTTGTCAAAATCCACAATAGATTACCTTAAGAAGAGCAAGCTGAAGGTTTTTCCATGGCCTTCTTAGTCCCTTGATCTGAACATCATTGAAAATGTGTGGCTAGACCTCAAAATAGCAGTGCATGCAAGACGACCCAGTAATCTCACAGAGCTGGAAAAAATTTCCAAGGAAAAATGGATGAAAATCCGTGCGATTGATGTCATCAGACAATACAAAGGTGACATCAACCTCACAAATATTACTCCACTTGCCACCGCTCTAGGGCAAGTGGGAAGAGTCGGGCAAAGCTCCAGAATTTACGCATCTAATAGATGCGCCTTTTCTGGGGAGGCTGCGGGCTGCCATTGTTAGGCTAGGGGGGCCAATATCCATGGCCCCTTACCAACCTGAGAATACCAGCCCCCAGCTGTCTGCTTTAGCAAGTCTGGCTGTCAAAAATGGGCGACCCCACACCGTTTTTTTAAATTATTTATTTAAATAATTAATAAAAATAGCATGGGAAGTCCTCTATTCTTGATAACCAGCCTTGCTACATCAGCCGCCGCCTGCCCTCACTGTTATTAGTGGCAGCAGGCGTAGGCCGATGGGAATGGTAGTCCCATCAGCTGATGCCACTGACCGGAGGTAAACTTTTTACCTCCGATCATAGCTGCAGGCTCACGCTGTCATTTGACAGCGTGGGAACCGCAACTGTCTGACCGGCGGTGATGATTTTACTGCCGATTAGAAGCAGTGTTTTCCGCGCTGGCATGCACATAACAGCGTGGCAAACACTGGATGTTTGGGCCCCCCATTCCAGTGAATGGAGTTCGGATCCGCGTACTGCTCTTTTTTTAAATTTTCAGTCGAACCTACCGGACCCAAACATCCAGGGGTCCACAATCTCTATTAGAGATCAATTCATCTTCAACTTACTCAACTGTTAACAATAACAGTACTTTTGACAGGAGTACCCAAACTTTTACATGCCACTGTATACTGCAAAACTTTGGTATTACAATATATAAATAAAAACAATTAGACAATCGCAGGTTCAAGTCCTTTAAAGGGAAACAGCCATTGCCTTTCAGGACTTATCTACAGCATTTTATGGTGCTGTAGATAAGCCCCCGATCCGACTTGAAAGATAAGATAAATAAATTTTATTATACTCACCTGCGGGGTGGTCCAGTCCGATGTGTGTCGCAGGTCTGGGTTTCTTGTGATGCCGCCCTCCTGCTTGCTTCACAGGCTCCCCAGCATCGCGCTCCTGCTCAGGCGTACTTATCTGCCCTGTTGAGGGCAGAGCAAATTCCTGCAGTTCGCAGGCGCTGGGCCTCTCTGACCTTTCCTGGCACCTGCGCACTGCAGTGCAGAAAAGTACGCCTGCGCAGGAGCATGATGCTGGGGAGCCATGAAGCAAGCAGGAGGGCGGCATCGCAAGAAGATGGGAGGTGCCGGACCCAGACCTGCGACACCCATCGGACTGGACCACCCCGCAGGTGAGTATAATAAAATTTATTTATCTTATCTTTCAAGTCGGATCGGGGGCTTATCTACAGCATTATAGAATGCTGCAGATAAGCCCTGAAAGGCGGTGGATGTTTCTTTAAAAATATAGATAAAAATATCCCCCTTTCACTTAATAAAAAGAAATTAAAATCACAAAAAATATACCGTATTTTTCGGATTATAAGACACTTCGGAATATAAGACGCACCCTAAATTTTGAGGAGAAAAATAGCAACATTTTTTTTTTTAATAAAATGATGGTGCTTCTTATAATCCATGCTCTTATTGCTTACCGGGTGTGGTGGCTGCAGTGAAGCGGGGTCTCAGGGTCGCTGCTAGAGGAGGCAGGAGTGGGGTGATGCTGCAGGCTGGGATGAGGGGATGTTCCGATGTGTGGCGCACAGCTGCTGGTGTCTGATGCTGCTGCGGGTGTCCGGTGTTGCTGCGGGTGCCCAGCGGGCTCTACGGGGTGTCCGGCAGTGTTGCCCGGGCTTCTGTGGGTGTCTCCGGTGCTGCGGGCGCCCGGTGGTGCTACAAGGGTGTCCAGCACTGCTGCCCGGAGCTGCTGCGGGTGTCTCCGGTTCTGTTGGGGCTCTACCGCCATTTTGTGAAAGGCCAGAGCCCCGGAAGTTCCATGGTTTCCTGTGCGGTGGACTCCAGGAAAATGACCACAGCAGCGCCGGCACCGACGGGCACCCGGAGAACCGCCAGACACCCCCTCATCCCAGACTGCGGTCTGCAGCAACTCTACCGGTTAGGTATATACGCATTATAAGACGCACCTCCATTTTCCCCCCAAATTTGGGGGGAAAAAAGTGCATCTTATAACCCGAAAAATACGGTATATATATTTGATATGACCGTGTATGTAAAAGTTCAATCTCTCAAAATATAAAATTAGATAACCTGATTGGTAAACTTCGTAAAGCGAAAAAGGAAATGGAGATGCCAGAACTGCATTTTTTCAGTCACCACAAAATGTTGTTTGTAACCCATAATGGTATCACTAAAAACATCAGCTCAACAAGCAGAAAACAAGTCCTCACATAGCTCCATTGACCGAAAAATGTTATGAGTCAGAAAACATGGAAAACAAAATTATTATTATTTTTTTAGGACCTTCTAATTTTTTTTATACTACAGTACACATGTTTGGTATCACTTTAATGCTACTGATCTAGAGAATCAAATTGCCAGGTGATTTTTACTGCACAATGAACGCCATAAAAGCAAAACCCCCCACAAAATTGTGGCTTTACATTTATTGTGTAATCTGTCCTCTGCACTTGGAATTTTTTTCCTGTTTTGTATTGAATGGTAAAAAGTCACAAAAAACAAGCCTTCATGTGGATGAATAAAAAAGTTATGGCTCTCTTGTAAGAAACAGAGGAAATTAAAATGCAACAAAACAATTTGCAGTTTTCACTCTGCCAAATGAGCCTTATAATAGGCTGACATTTCCTGTCCTATAGAGATCAATTTGTGCAAGTCATCTCATTATCACAGAAAAGACTGCAGTGAAATGCACTACCTATACAGTGGGAAAAATAAGTATTTGATACTCTGCTGATTTTGCAAATTTTCCCTTCTACAAAGAATGGAGAGGTGTGTCATTTTTATCATAAATAGACTTCAACTGTGAGAGACAGAATCTAAAAATAAAGACCAGAAAATCACATTGAATGATTTTTAAATACTGTATATACTCGAATATAAGCCGAGATTTTCAGCCCATTTTTTAGGGCTGAAAGTCCCCCTCTCGGTTATATTCGAGTCATATACCAGGGGGTCGCGGGGGAGGGGGAGTGCAGCTGTCCTATATTCTCACCCCTCCGCCGGCCCGGTCTCTGCAGCCCCTGCTCTTCTCCCACGGTCCCGGCGCCTGTGTTCAGCGGTCAGCTGGTACCGCTCATTAAAGTCATGAATATACGCATATTCATGACTTTAATGAGCGGTAACACGTGACCGCTGAACACTGGCGCCGGACCGTAAGAGAAGAGCAGGGCAGAGACGCGCCGGCAGAAGGGTAAGTATAAGCGATATTTACCTGTCCCGTTCCACTGTGTCCTCGGATCCTCTTGTTGCGATGTTCAGGCAGAGGGCGCGATGACGTAGTTACTGTGCGCCGCGCCCTCTGCCTGATCATTCACTGCTGGAGGACCCGGAAGACAGCGGCGAGCAGCGGTGGACCCGGTGACAGGTAAATGTCTCAGGTGCCGGGGCCCTGAGCGAGCGGTGACACCGGCACCTGTCCCCCATAGCGCGCCGGTGTCCCCGCCTGCTCAGGACACCGGCACCTGGCCCCCAGCGATGACAGGTGAGTATGTCTTTTTTTTTTTTTTCGGTTGCAGCAGCAGCGGCAGCAATTGAGGCCTATACTATGGAGCATAATCTATGGGGCACAATCTATGGATCATATATGGGGGCATAATCTATGGGGGCACAATCTATGGAGCATCAATGGGGGCACAATCTATAGAGCATCTATGGGGGCACAATCTGTGGAGCATCTATGGGGGCACAATCTGTGGAGCATCTATGGGGGCACAATCTGTGGAGCATCTACGGGGGCATAATATATGGAGCATCTATGGGGCACAATCTATGGATCATCTATGGGGGCACAATCTATGGATCATCTATGGGGGCACAATCTATGGAGCATCTATGGGGGCACAATCTATGGAGCATCTATGGGGGCATAATACATGGGCAGCATATAGGGCATAATCTCATTTTCCACCCTAGGCTTATACTCAAGTCAGTAAGTTTTCCCAGTTTATTGTGGCAAAATTAGGGGGGTCGGCTTATACTCGATTATATACGGTAATTGCATTTTATTGCATGAAATAAGTATTTGATCACCTACCAACCAGCAAGAATTCTGGCTATCACAGACCTGTTTTTTTTTTCTTTAAGAAGTCCTCCTACTCTGCACTCAATACCTGTATTAATTGCACCTGTTTGAACTCATTACCTATATAAAGGACACCTGTTTCCACACCCAATCACACGCCATCCTCTCCACCATGGCCAAGAACAAAGAGTTGTCTAAGGACACCAGAGACAAAATTGTAGACCTGTACAAGGCTGGGATGGGCTATACAATAACAGGTAAGTAGCTTGGTAAGTGTAACGAATGGAAGCGGAGGCGGAGGTGGTGAAGTTCACATTCGTTTTTATTTTTTAATGTGGAACCTCGAGACCGCGGTCCGGGGGGCTCCGAAGGGGGCGTAACTAGTGAGCCCCGGGTACCCGTAGTAAGGCCCCTCGAACAGGACCAGAATGGAATACCCGGAGAACACAGGTGCTACCTCCAGTTAGACCCCGGACACGTGGCAGCTGTCCCAGAGGGACCAAAAGGGTAACAAGTATTTACAGAGTCCGTGGACAGTTCTTGACGAAGAAGGGTAAGGTCCTGGTCCAGAACGGATGATAGAAGGCTGGCTTCAGTGACCTTGTCACGGTCCAGGGTACGGATGGCTGATGGCGGAACGGGATGACACTTGCGCCAGTAATAGCCGAGATTGTCCAGATTAGCCAGATACTTGTTAGCAATGATCTGAGGAGACAAACAGTATCAGCGAAGCACAGAGACTGCAGACGCAGCGCAGACAGAACAGGCACAGAACCGGATGTAGTAATGATAGAACACGTTGCTCCGGCACTCCCCTAATGGTGGAGTGACCAGATATAGTACTGAGTGCGCAGCCATTGGATAATTAGCTATTTCAAAAGATGCACGCTGCCCCTTTAAGAGAGGCGGTGGGCGCGGCCTCGCGTCCTAAGCCGACTGTCTGGAGGCCTGCCAGCAGCGTGCCAGGAAGTGGAGAAGGACTCAGGATGCCGGAGAGCAGATGGGACAGGAGACCCCAGTCCAGCACAGACTGCCGCAGAGGGACAGCCCGAGGAACAGGTGAGTGAGCAGAACGGAGTGCAGAGGCAGCGCTGGGACCGGGTGTAACAGTATCCCCCTCTTTACTCCCCTCTTTTTCAAGCCTGCGTGAAATCTTTTAAGAAGAAGAGGGGCCTGGATGTTCTCTTTAGGCTCCCAAGACCTCTCCTCAGGACCAAAACCCTTCCAGTCCACCAGGTAATAGATCCTACCTCTTACTCGCTTAGAGGCCAAGATATGTTTTACCTCAAAAACATCATCCTCAGAGACCGGATCAGGAGTGGTACCCGGGTCCTTAAAAAAGGAACTCAACACTACTGGTTTGAGGAGGGAAACATGAAAGGAGTTAGGTACTCTTAGAGAATTAGGCAATTTCAGTTTATAAGAGACCGGGTTGATCTGTCTCAAAACTTCAAAGGGACCAATGAAACGAGGACCCAATTTGTATGATGGTAACTTCAGACGGATGTACTTGGAGGAGAGCCATACCTTGTCTCCTGGACGAAAGATGGGAGCCTCCAAACGTATTTTGTCCGCATGCGTTTTCATACGTTGAGAAGCTTTCTCCAAAGCCGACCTGGTCTCTCTCCAAATGTCCGAGAAATTCTTTGACAAGGTATCGACTGCCGGAACATCCGACAATCCCGAGACAGGAAGAGGAATTCCGGGTTGCAGTCCAAACACAATCTGAAAGGGAGACTTTCCAGAAGATTCACTTACTTGATTGTTGTAGGAGAATTCCGCCCAGGGCAGTAATTCTACCCAGTCATTATGATGAGCGTTGACGAAGTGACGCAGGTATCCAGCCAGGATTTGATTGATCCTTTCCACTTGCCCATTAGACTGGGGATGATATGCAGAAGAAAAATCTAGTTCAATTTTTACCATTTTACAGAGTCCTCTCCAGAACTTAGAGGTGAACTGGACGCCCCTGTCGGACACGATGTGGAGAGGAAATCCATGTAGACGAAAGATGTGCTGGATGAAGTGAGTGGCCAGTTCTGGAGCAGACGGGAGGCCAGATAGCGGAACGAAGTGAGCCATTTTAGAGAAGCGGTCCACCACAACCCATACCACTGAGCAGCCAGAAGAGATGGGAAGATCCGTGATGAAATCCATGCGATGTGCTGCCAGGGAGCGGACGGAATCGGAAGAGGCAGAAGCCTGCCGGCTGGTAGATGTTTAACAGTTTTGTTACGAGCACATGAAGGACATGCTGCGACGAACTCCTGGATATCCTTGACCATGGTAGGCCACCAGTAATACCGGGAGATGAGTTGCTGCGTCTTTTTCTGACCAGCATGGCCAGCCAACTTAGAAGAATGACCCCAGCGCAGAACACGAGTACGGTCAGAAGCAGACACGAAAGTCTTCCCAGGAGGAAGCCGGGCCAGATCAGTGGAGGCAACAGAGACTAACCTAGAAGGTTCAATAATGTGCTGAGGTTCCTCCTCCAGTTCAGGAGGCAAGAAAGCCCTAGAGAGTGCATCTGCCTTGATATTCTTGTCAGCTGGACGGTGATAAAATAATAAAATGAACGGGCAAAAGGATAATCCTAACGGGGCATAGGCGGATTTTATGGTTTGAAAGATTTGGTGATAGCCAAGGATGTCTCCATTCTTCCAGAGCCAATTTGATGGCAAACAGTTCGCGATCACCGACAGAGTAGTTCCTTTCTGCAGGAGAAAAAACCTTGGAAAAAAAACCACACGAGATCATCCGCCCGGTAGACGACTTCTGGGTCAGAACTGCTCCTGCACCTATGGAAGAAGCGTCAACTTCAAGAAAAAATTGCTCACTAGAATTAGGACGATGGAGAACGGGTGCGGAAGCGAAGGCTTTTTTGAGAGAAACAAAGGCCTCTTCTGCCTCAGAGGACCATTCCTTAGAGTTTACACCTTTCCGGGTTAAGGCTGTGATTGGAGCCACTCGGGTGGAAAAGTGTGGAATGAATTGCCGGTAGTAATTGGCGAATCCGAGGAACCTTTGTATGGCTTTTAGCCCAGACGGACGAGGCCAGTTGAGAACTGCAGACAACTTCTCGGATCCATCTTTAATCCTGTGGAAGATACAATGTACCCAAGGAAAGGCAAAGAGGACTGCTCAAAGAGGCATTTCTCATATTTGGCATAGAGCCTGTTCTCTCTCAGTCTTTGTAAACCAGGCGTACTTGCCTCCGGTGTGACATCAAGTCAGCAGAAAAAATCAAAATATCGTCCAGGTAAACCACGACACAAGTATAGAGCAAGTCCCTGAAAATGTCATTAACAAATTCCTGAAAAACCGCAGGTGCATTGCTTAGGCCGAATGGCATTACCAGGTATTCATAGTGGCCGTCACGGGTGTTGAAGGCTGTTTTCCATTCGTCTCCCTCTCTGATTCGGATCAGGTTGTAGGCCCCTCTGAGGTCCAATTTGGTGAAGATCTTGGCCCCTCGGAGACGATCAAACAGCTCTGAAATAAGAGGCAATGGATACCTGTTTTTTACCGTGATTTGATTTAGACCCCGATAGTCAATGCAGGGCCGCAAGGATCCGTCCTTTTTCTTTACAAAGAAGAATCCAGCTCCTGCCGGTGACGATGACTTTCGGATAAATCCTCTAGCCAAATTCTCTTGAATGTAGTCCGACATGGCCTGAGTCTCTGCCTGTGAAAGAGGATAAACTCTCCGCGAGGGGGTGATGCTCCTGGAAGAAGCTCTATCTGACAGTCATACGACCTGTGTGGAGGTAGTCTCTCAGCCTCTTTTTTCCCAAAGACGTCAGAGAAGGACCAATAGGCGGAAGGTAACCCTGGCAGGGTATCAGGCTGGACTGGAGGCGAAACAGGTTGAATCCGGGTTAAGCAACGATTCATGCAGGTATCTCCCCAACGCAGAACTTCTCCAGTTTTCCAATTAAGGACTGGTTCATGCATCTGGAGCCAAGGTAAACCTAGAAGCATGGATGGGATAAACCAGGATATACATAAAATCCATTGTTCAGTATGCATTAGACCTACCCGGAGTTCCACCAACTCGGTTTGAAACTGGATGGGCTCGGTCAGCGGTTTGCCATCCACGGCAGACACCTGTAACGGATCAGGAAGACGCTGGACTGGTAAGCGGTAATGATCCACAACCGCCTGCTGGATGAAGTTCCCTGCAGCTCCAGAATCCAGTAGACAGTGTTCGGAGAATTTTATTGCTCCATAGGACACGGTGACAGAGATGTGTAAAGAGGGAGAGGACTGCTCTTTACCTAGGTTGGCCCCTCCTACCGGACCTAGGCACTGGAGTTTCCGACTTTTTAGGACAGAAATAATCAAATGTTCAGAACTACCGCAGTAGTAACAACTTCCCTCCTTGCGACGTGCCTCCCGGCGGCGGGTGGCCAAACTTACATGGTCCACCTCCATGGCCTCGGAGGCGGAGGGTGAAGTACCTGTTTTGTACAAACTAGAGTCCAGGTGATAGGACCTTTTGTCCCGCTTGATCTCCATGGAGCGCTCCTGAAAACGCAGGTCAATTCGGGTTGCCAAGGATATTAGCTCTTCCAAGAGAGTAGGTCTGTCCCGTCCCGCCAGCTCATCCTTGATTCTTCCGGATAGGCCTTCCCAGAAGTTAGCCACCAGGGCCTCATTGTTCCACGACAATTCAGACGAGAGGGTGCGGAATTTAACAGCATACTGAGCTACCGTGAGAGTACCCTGGCGCAGGCGGAGCAGAGCTGATGCAGTCGAAGTGGTATGACCAGGTTCATCGAAAGTCCTGCGAAAAGCCTCTAAGAAAGATTGAAGATCGTTAACCACCGGATCCCCTCTCTCCCATAGCGGGTTTAGCCAGGCGAGGGCTTCTCCTCCAGGTGTGACATGATGAAGCCCACCTTGGCTCGGTCAGAAGCAAACATATGCCCCAAGATTTCGAAGTGTAGAGTGCACTGATTGAGGAAACCCCGACACAGAGTAGGATCACCCTGGAAACAGGTAGGAGCCGCCAGACGGGGACCTTGATTTGCCATGAGAACTGGTACCTGATTATTGATAGAAGAGTCAGGTGCAGACGAGGACCCTAGGGAATCCATGCGGGTAGACAAGCTGCGTAGATAAGTCGTGATCTTGTCCTGTTGAACTCCCAAATGGGCCACCTCCTGGCACAGATCCGTGGTCGGAGGTCTCTGGGATCCAGCGGGTTCCATGGCCGGAGCAATCTGTAACGAATGGAAGCGGAGGCAGAGGTGGTGAAGTTCACATTCGTTTTTATTTTTTAATGTGGAACCTCGAGACCGCGGTCCGGGGGGCTCCGAAGGGGGCTAACTAGTGAGCCCGGTACCCGTAGTAAGGCCCCTCGAACAGGACCAGAATGGAATACCCGGAGGACACAGGTGCTACCTCCAGTTAGATCCCGGACACGTGGCAGCTGTCCCAGAGGGACCAAAAGGGTAACAAGTATTTACAGAGTCCGTGGACAGTTCTTGACGGAGAAGGGTAAGGTCCTGGTCCAGAACGGATGATAGAAGGCTGGCTTCAGTGACCTTGTCACGGTCCACGGGTACGGATGGCTGATGGCGGAACGGGATGACACTTGCGCCAGTAATAGCCGAGATTGTCCAGATTAGCCAGATACTTGTTAGCAATGATCTGAGGAGACAAACAATATCAGCGAAGCACAGAGACTGCAGACGCAGCGCAGACAGAACAGGCACAGAACCGGATGTAGCAATGATAGAACACGTTGCTCCGGCACTCCCCTAATGGTGGAGTGACCAGATATAGTACTGAGTGCGCAGCCATTGGATAATTAGCTATTTCAAAAGATGCACGCTGCCCCTTTAAGAGAGCGGTGGGCTCGGCCTCGCGTCCTAACCCGACTGTCTGGAGGCCTGCCAGCAGCGTGCCAGGAAGTGGAGAAGGACTCAGGACGCCGGAGAGCAGATGGGACAGGAGACCCCAGCCCACGCACAGACCGCCGCAGAGGGACAGCCCGAGGAACAGGTGAGTGAGCAGAACGGAGTGCAGAGGCAGCGCTGGGACCGGGTGTAACAGTAAGAAGGAAACAACTGATGGTATGATGGCACAATTATTAGAAAATGGAAGAAACACAAGATGACTGACAATCTTCCTCGTTCTGGGGCTCTATGCAAGGATGATTCTGAGAAAGCTCAGCAATCAGCCCAGAACTACACAGGAGGACCTGGTCAGTGACCTGAAGAGAGCTGGGACTACAGTCTCAAACATTACTGTTAGTAACACACTATGCCACCATGGATTAAAATCCTGCAGGGCCTGCAAGGTCCCCTGCTCACTTCAACACGTGTTCAAGCCCGTTTGAAGTTCCCCAGTGACCTTCTAGATGGTCCAAAGGAGGCATTGGAGTAGGTCATGTGGTCAGATGAGACAAAAATAGAACATTTTAGTATCAACTCCGCTCGCCGTGTTTGTAGGAAGAAGAATGAGGAGTACAACCCTAAGAACACCATCCCAACTGTGAAGCATGACTGGGAAAACATCATATTTTGGGGCTGCTTTTCTGCAAGGAGACAAGACGACTGCACCATATTGAAGGGAGGATGGATGGAGTCATATATCGCCAGATTTCAGCCAACAACCTCCTTCCCTCAGTAAGAGCACTAAAGATGGGTCGTGGCTGAGTATTCCATCATGATAATGATGACCCAAAACAGACAGCCAGGGCAACTAAGAGTAGCTTCGTAAGAGCATTTCAATGTCCAAGAGTGGCCTAACCAGTCTCCAGACCTGAACCCAATAAAAAATCTTTGGGCGAGCTGAAACTCAATGTTACGCAGTGACAGCACTGAAACCTGAAAGATCTGGAGTAGATCTGTATGAGGAGGGGGCCAAAATCCCTGCTGCAGTGTGTGCAAACTTAGTCAAGAACTACAGGAAACGTCTGATCCCTGTAATTGCAAACAAAGGTTTCTGTACCAAATATTAAGTTCTGTTTTCTATTATATCAAATACTTATTTCATGCAATAAAATGCAAAATAATTATGTAAAAATCATACAATGTGATTTTCTGGATTTTTTTTTAAGATTCTCTCTCCTCATAGTTGAAGTGTACCTACGATAAAAAATACAGATCTTTCCATTCTTTGTAGGTGGGAAAACTTGTAAAATCGGCAGTGTATCAAATACTTATTTTCCCCACTGTATATATCGATAACTCAGGATCCATCGTTAACAATAGGTGGTGGTAACAAGTCACCCATCCCCTTCTCTGCACAATGACCCTGTTCTAGGCATGCTCAGTGTACTGTGCACTCTTCTACAGAAGTCAGTAAATCATCTCCAGTCTATTATTTCCTTTGATCCATATGGCTGCTGTTAATAGCATCGGTATGTTTTTCTCTGACAAGCTTCTGGCATTTCAGAGAAAATGTAGGTAGAAGATCCAGGGACCATGGACGGATACCAGACTAATCTTGTGGTGCCCCGGTTGGCTTTTAAGAGCGCTTCACCATGTGATTGACAGGTCTCTCTGATACCGAGGTGGCGGCACGGGACAAGTCCTATTTCTGGGTGTAATCCATGGTTAAATCTTCTTACAATATTTAAAAAGCCAGAGCATTTCTGGGAAAAAATTATACCTGACTGCAATCATGCAGCTAGGCTCTGATTCATGTTGCTCGCGGTTTGTATAGCTTAAATAAGCTAATAGGTTCCCTTTCAAATGTTGTGGAAAACTCGTTACGCTTAAATACTTAATTCTGCATATCAATTAAATTTAATGATTGCTCAAGTAATTATATTTAAATAAGTTGGACAAGGCTACTAATATGTGGCTGGATTCTATCAGAACTTTTGTCACTGTAGTCCTTGGCTCTGGTGTGTGCATTGCACTATAGAAAGGGCTAATATGTACACTGCAGGACACAGCCTATGGACAACAGTGGTGCTGTTTCTGTCAGTCATGTTTTTCTTTTGCCATGTTTCAGACTTGTCATTTTATTCTAGGTAGTCCTTCCGATGCCAGGACACAGCATCAGATATCCTACTAACCAGGTTGGACAGTGGTACAAAGACGATCTTGCCAGTGCTGGCCTTCAGTCTTGTAATTTTCGAGTTGGGACATTACAGTTAAACATTCCCGGCTGTTACAGGCATATAATAAAATATCCACAGAACTTTATTTATGAACCTATTGTACAAATTAATGAGCAAAATCAGGAGAAGGATTCTGAACAAACAGCATCCCAGAAAGTAAGGCTAAAATTGTCCTTTACATTAGATTCTTCCTGTTACGCTACTATTTGTCTCCGAGAGATGATGAAGTGCAACTTCTAATGCTCATTATTTTACTATAATTGGATGGTAAATAAACAGGTTTATCAAATCTTTTTATGCTGCGCCTATAGTTTTTTTTTAGGAAATGAAGTTTCTTATGATTACATGCATTATTAAACAAGTGCAAAGTTTAGGCTCAAATTATTGTGATTCTTTCAATATTAAAATGGGCCAACTTGTAATAATAACATTGTGATTTAAAGGGCCTGTCTGGAACTTTTATATTGATGGACTTTCCTTAGTTTGGGTCAACAATACTAGACTGGTAGGGTGCAACTCCCCACACTCCCGCCGGTCAGCTGGACCCGCTGCAGGTGGCAGCTGGATGTGCCCAGTTGTGGAGCGGAACAGGGCAGCTTAGTCAACTGTATAGTGGCTGCAGCGAGTTACTGCAAACCCACCCCTATTTATTTGAACAGGTGTGCTTCTGTAAGAAAATATCCTTTTAGGAATCAAGCATATGATCACGGAAAAAGTCATATCATTATTAGAGAGGAACGACTTTTTTTCCCATTTTGTTCTCCCATTTTTTTTTTCTAAATTGCTTCCAGGAATAGGCATGTGGAAATCTGTACAGTGACAGGCTGACATTGATAAAGGGAGGCCCAGTATTTGTAGCTACACCAAGGTCAAGGTTAACACCAAAGGGTACCACCATCCACTACATTAATGTAGTTGTCTGGCACCATTCAGTTTCACATTGGATGTGAGCGGTGCCAAGGATGTTAAGACCGCAGACATCTGGTTAGATGTGTGTACGATCTGCAGATATGATGCGCAGATCCTCTTCTAATTAAAAGGACACAATAAGAGTCAGGTGTCATAACGTCATAACTAGAGATGAGCGAATTTGTTCTGATTTTGGCCCCAAATCTGATTTTGACATATTCGAGCCATATTCGAACAATATTCATGCCAAATGAATGTGTTATGATCTGTTCTGAACATACTCAGTAATGTCTACTCCCATTGACTCTAATGACGTTCGGCTATGTACGACGAATATTGAAAAAACAGTATTCGAATCTGATCATATTTGGAACCGAATCCAAACAAATTTGGTCATCTCTAACGTCATCCACGCTGCTCACCTTTGATGCAGAAGTGTACAGTGCTGGATAAATCCTTTGTTTAAAATTAATTTTTTTTTTTCATGAATTTGACTTTTTACTGCATCCTCACTGCTCTGTGTGCACTCTTCTAAAAGGTTTTTTCAACTGTGGTTGATTTAGTACTATTGTTGGGCATAAAACATAAAAAAATCTCCAAAAGTTTAGATACTCTTTGAGGTGCATTTACAATGCTGCCAATTGGAAACTTTATTGGTCTATCGAAACAGGCTGTCAATCAACTGATGCGCAAGCAAAATGTTCCTTTGTCAAGTGAAATCATTTTTCAGCTTACCTAAAGGGAGTGTCACCCCCAAAAGGCTAATTAAACTGCATAAACACTTATATAGTGGACGTAACCCCTATAAAAATCATATACGTTTAACATAAAAGTGGTGCCACCCACTAGGCAGGTCCTTGCCGGTAGTTTGCATATCGCATACTTGACCGCTCTGGGAGAATTCACAAGTCTGCAGTTACACAGAGTAACCACAGACTTGTCATTCTACACTGGACAACCCCTTTAATATTTGCTGAAAAATCTACTTTTTAATATGCAAATGAGGGAGCTTTGGTGCACCCTTGGCATAGCCTATGCCTTGGTTCACCCTTATGTCCTTATATTTGCATATGAAAGCCAGTCCCTTGTCTTGGTTGAAAGCACTCTCTTAGTAAAAGCAGCAGCTTGCGATAAGAATTGACATTGGATGAGCACAGCAGCGCAGGTGTGCATAATGTGACTGTGGGAGATTACTGATGCCGAATTCCTGCGTGCCTGCAGCCGACTCGTGATGCCCCAGAAGAGAAGCAAAGCAGATTGCTTCAGTGAGAAGGTGATGGCCTTGTGATATGCACGTGCTGTCAGCTCCTCTTTTTTGAAGCTGTTTAAAGGGCAGCTAAAGACAGACAAAACCCAGGTGTCAGAAGGAGCTTGCAGCCACATTGTGTGCACCCACACTGACACTTGGAGCACGCGGCTGCGCTCGTCCATTGTCAGTGTGCAAGCAGTCTTGCAAGCTGATTTTAGACAGCACTTAATTTTACCAATAGAGTGCTGTCAATAAAAACAAAAATAATAGGGGGGGCGTAACAGTGCACCAAATCATAGGCCATGCCAGTGTGCACCGATGCTCCCTCATTTGCATAGAAAATAAAAGAATATTTTTCTGCAAATATTAAAGAAGCACTCCAGTAATTTTTTCTCCCTAAACCTGTGTAAATGTTAGTGTAGTGTAATGTCTGTATGATAATATGCTCACCGATCGCTATCTTCTCATATACCGGACTCCATAATGACTTCACATCCACAGCTCGTCTCTGCAGACTTCCTTCTTCCCTGCCGCACATCACGACATGGTACCCTTAAAAATAACATTGTCATTATAATGTTCCTGAATAAAAATAACCGCTATATGCTGTGCCTTAAATAAGCCTTATGCTGTGCCCCTAATAAAAAAAATAATTGCTTCTCACTGTGCTCCCATGCAAAAAGAATAATATTACCCCACACTGTCTCTCTTACAGTACATGGCCTCCACACGATATCCTCTCCTATAAAATATTCCCATTACACTATTCCACCTTATATACTTTGACCACCACACTGTCTGCTCTTGTGTACTAAGACTGTCCCCTGCCCCATTATAAACTAAAATACCACACTGTACTATGTTATAAATGATACACCTTCCTCAATTATGAACTATGATCTCCACATCGTCCCCACATTATGCTGCCCCCTCTTTAATGTTTCACTCATGTTGTCCCCACTCCATACTGAGCCCTCCAAGTTGCCCTTCTCCATACTGTGCCCTCACACTGCCCCTCTCTATTCTGAACCCGCTATGCTGCGTTTTCTCCATACTGTGCTCCCCATACTGCCCCTTTTCCATAATGAGCTGCCTCCTCTGCATACTGAGACCCTTCATACAGCTCCACTTTTCATACTAAGTCCCCTACATTGCCTCTCTCCATACTGCCCCCATGTTGCTCTCTCCATACTGAGACCCTCACACTGTCTTCCCACCATATTGAGTTCTTACCCTGTTCCACATCCATTTTGTCCTTGCAATATTCCCTCACTCTGTAAATCATCTTAACCTCCAACCTACAGTAATAGCCCCCATTAAATCCCAGTCTACAGTAATAGCCCCCCTATCCACCAGTCTACAGTAATAGTATTCCCTAACCCCCAGTGTACAGTAATAGCCCCACTAAACCGCAGTCTATAGCAAAAGTCCCCCCTAACCCTCAGTTTATAGTAATAGTTACCGCTAACCTCCAGTCTACAGTAATAGGTCTACTAAACCTCAGTCTACAGTATTAGCCCCCTAACCCTCAGTGTACAGTAATAGTCCCACCTAACCTCCAGTCTACAGTAATAGGTCTACTAAACCCCAGTCTACAGTATTAGCCCCCTAACCCTCAGTGTACAGTAATAGTCCCACCTAACTCCAGTCTACAGTAATAGCTCCCTTAACCTAACCCATCTCCGATGTCTGACCTCTGTGACGTCTACAGCGTGGTGAGATGACTTCATTGCGTTGCAGATGTGTCAGCAGCGATTGGACGCCACAGCACCTCGGAGCAGGAAGCTGATTGGCTCTCTTCTGACCCCAGAAGTGTGCTAGTACTTCCAGGATCAATCAGCTTCCTGCGTCCATAGTTTATTTGTATTGCGTCTCGGCGCGATCCACCATCTGATAAGACAGTGGATTTATCACTTTGTCTAATGGAGGAGAAGGGAGGGGAAAAAAAAAAAAAAACATTTTCCTCCATCTCTTTGTGCCACCCCTTGCAACCTGCCCCCGGTGCCTAGTGGAAAATATTGACCTTCCCATCTTGTAATAATGTTCCCTGTCCTGTAATAATGCCCCATGTTCTGTAATAATATCTTTCATCATGAACCCTATCCTGTAGTATTGTCCCTTATCCTATAATAATGTCCCCGATTCTGGTCTTTTTCTTTAAAGGGATAATCCGGGACTTTATTATTTTTACGCATGTGCCTAAGAACTTAGAGATAAGTACCGTATTTTTTGGACCATAAGACGCACTTTTTTCCCCCAAAATTTGGGGGAAAATGGGGGTGCGCCTTATGGTCCCAACATACCAAAAAATCCGGTGGCGGCGGCGGTCCCGGTGGCGGCGGCGGTCCCGGTGGCGGCGGCAGCCTTCCTGTGGTGTCTGGCCAGCAGCGGGGCTCTGTGCTGCGTGGGGGGCTCCGCCGGCATTTCCCTCTTAGCCGGACAGCCCCCCGCAGCTCCGCTGCTGCGGCCTCCTGATACATGGCCGCCAGCGGCCTCCGGTGGCGGTCCCGACGAAGTCTTCCGTGCGGTGGTTCCGGGGCAGCAGCCGGCCCTGTGCTGCAGGGGGGCTCCGCCGGCATTTCGGTCTTAGCCGGAAAGCCCCCCGCAGCTCCGCTCTCTCCTGCATCTCGGTGGCTTCCTCAAACATGGCCGCCAGGGGACTCCGGTAAGATGGCCGCCAAATCTCATTCAAGTCTCGGCAACGAGAAGAGCCCCGCTGCTGGCCAGACACCACAGAGCACAGGAGGCTGCATTGGGACCACCGCTATGGGATGTGAGTACCATATATTGCACAGCGACCCCACAGAGCACAGCGACCCCACAGAGCACAGCCACCCCACAGAGCACAGCCACCCCACAGAGCACAGCCACCCCACAGAGCATAGCCACCCCACACAGCACAGCCACCCCACAGAGCACCCCTGCAACACAGAGCACTTCGGACTGTAAGCCGGACCCCCATTTGACACATTATTTTTTTTTCCCTGTTTTCCTTCTGAAAATTTGGGGTGCGTCTTATGGTCCGGTGCGTCTTATAGTCCGAAAAATACGGTATTTGCTAACTACCTACCTTTTCTGCCTGGCACCAATCTCTGACAGCCCATAGTGGTCACGGAACACTCTTGCCAGCAATTCTGCAGCTTCCGTTCAACAGAGCAATGTTTTCTGTTCCGCTCTGCTCTGTTGACAGGGCGTCGCTTCCGATGTCATGCTGATGGAAGCCAGCTTCCCGCTGCCTAACTGAATGGAAGAGGAAGAGCTGCTCTGTTGATGAGAGGTGAAGAGAAGCAGGGGAATTGCTGGCTGAGCTGGCAGAGAATGTTCCAATGCAGAATAGGCTGGTAGTTAGCAACTACCTGCCTGTTAATTTTTTGCACCATAAATAAAAAAAAAAAGTCCTGGGTAACCTGTGTAACACCTGAGTGACGGAGCCAATTTTGACCTTAACCCCTTCCCGATATGCGCCGTACATGTGCTGCTCTGCGGGAGCCGTGTTCCCACAAAGAGCAGTACATGTACGGCGGCATTATTGCGTAGCCTCACACTGAGCGCCTTGCCTATCGTGTGCACAACATAGGTGCTAGCACCGATCGCAGGCATTTAATCCCTTTGATGCCGCTGTCAGTAGTGACAGCGACATAGAGGAGCATCACCCAAGGAAAGAGTTGTCCTGCTCATTGTACTGATGATCTCCATGAAGACCCCCGGCAGCAAGATGGCTGCGGGGTCCTTCAGGGAAGGTGGCGTGTCAGTTTTTTTTCTGTTTGTATTAGCCTTCTGACTGAGCACGCCGCCCTTAGCCTCAGGTGTTTTTAATTGCAACAGGATCCTACCCCTCCATAGAGATATAGACGTTAGTCCAAGAGAGGATACACATTATGTTCCCAGAAAGATGTAGACTGTCTAAGAGAGGATTGGCATTAGGTCCTGGCAAATGAGAATCGCCTTACCGTGGCTGCCAGGTACACATGGATTGGCTAATTTATGCGCTAAGCATTCTCAATTTTTCATATTTCTAGTGCAGTAATGCAATTCAATTTTCATATGAGTTGGGTTACTCTAGGTAAGCACCTGTTCAGGCCTGATTTATGTTTGGATGTGACAGTCAGTTTTTTTGATACTTGTTCAGAGCAGGACCTGAGACACTGCTCTGATGCCCTGCAATGCAGAAGCATTGCAGAACATCAGATCAGCGATCTGTTACTCTACAGTAATGTCCCTTCCTGGGACAATGTAAAAAAGTAAAATATATATATATATATATATATATATATATATATATATATTAAAAAGTATAAAAAATATTTTTTACAAAATCCCCAAATAAAGAAAAAAAAGAAACAAATATTTTTCCAATAAATACATTTATTTATGTAAATAAAAACATAAACAATAAAAGTACACACATTTGGTATCACCGCATCCTTAACGACCCGCTCTATTTGGGTGAGTTTCCACGATCAGTAAACGCTGCGTGTTTGGCGCTGTGCGCTGGCGCAGCGCCAAACACGCAGCACCCAGATGTTACAGCATAGTGGAGGGGATTTCAAGAAATCCCGTCTCCACTATGCGTAACAACACGCAGGTGGCAGACCTGCGTAAACGGACATGCGGCGCGTCTTTTCAGACCGCAGCATGTCCTCGCGTGTTGCGGCGACGGTGCGTCGCCGCAACAGAATTTAACACAGGGCTATGTAGCCCTGCGTTCTTTCCGGAGGTGTTCCGGAGGTGTCCTGAACACCTCCGGAAAGAGCGCGCGTCAGAAAGGGGGCGGGGCTTAGACGGAGCGGAATTTCCGCTCCGTCCAAAGCGCTGTGGTTCCGGACCGTGGAACCACAGCCTAAAACTGTCCCACTAGTTAACCCTTTCAGTGAACATGTTAAAAAAATAAATAAAAAACGAGTAAAAAAATGCTTTATCATACTGCCGAACAAAAGGTGCAATAAAACGCAATCAAAAAGACAAATGTAAATAAAAATGGTACCGCTGAAAACGTCATCTTGTCCCACAAAAAACAAGCCATCATGCTGCTCCATCAGCAGAAAAATATAAAAGTTATAGCTCTCAGAATAAAGTGATGCGAAAATAATTTTTTCTAGGAAATAGTTTTTATTGTGAAAAAGTGCCAAAACATAAAAAAACTATATAAATTGGTTATCGCAGTAATCGCACTGACCAAAAGAATAAAGCTGTCTTACCAATTTTACCACACTCGGAATGGTATAAAAAAAAACAAAAAGCAAATCCTGAATTGCTGTTTTTTGTTCATTCTGTCTCACAAAAATCAGAATAGAAAGCGATCAAAAAATGTCATGTGCCCAAAAATGGTACCAATAAAAATGTCAGCTCGTCCCGCAAAAAAACAAGCCATAACATGACTCTGTTGGCCAAAATGTATAAAAATTATAGCTTTCAAAATATGGTGATGCAAAAGTAGTTTTCGCAATAAAAAGCATCTTTTAGTGTGTGACAGCAGCCAAACATAAAAACTGGATATAAATCTGGTATCGCTGTAATTGTACTGACCCAAAGAATAAAGTCGCCTAATTACTTATACCATATGAGGAACAGCGTAAAAAATAAAACCAATTCTTCACATGCTGTTGAATTTTTTCCATTCTGCCTCCCAAAGATCGCAGTAAGGCTCAGCGTACAGTTATCCTGCGCTCTGCGTTGAGCGCTTACACCGGGGTTTCTGTGTAAATCTCTGAAATACATAATTCAGACAGAACCCCAGTGGAAGATTCGCTATAATGAGGCAGATGGAGGCACTGTGGACACCATAGGACCTGTGATCCGGCGGTGTCTGTCTTTTTAGGATTGCATAAAAGTGGCTTTTGTACACTTCGGAAAAGAAGGATACTGCTGAACAGAGGCCAGATAACTCTGCTGCCTCATTATAGTGAATGGATCCATCAGGGGGGTTTCATCTGTAATTTCACTCAGAAATTTAGATGGAAACCCCGATGCAAGTACTCAGCGTAGAGCACCGGATAAATGTGATCATAAATGTTATGTAAAATGTTCCCAATAAAAACTTCAACTCAATCCACAAAAAAGGCAAGCCCTCACTCATGTCTGTCTTCTTTTAACGGAAATATAGGGGGCTTCCAGGTTACTGGTAGCACAAAGGCTCTGAAAAGCAAAATAGCTCCTTGCCCCCAAAAGAAATTCAGCAAATTTCTGCACTCCCAAATCCACTCCCTTCTGAGCCCCAGTGTGCCCAAACCACATTTAGCGCCCACATGTTGGGAATTTCTGTAGTTGTGAGAGCCCATCTAGTTTACAGTACGTGTCTCCAGAAGCATGAGCTGGGCATAATGTACTGGTTACTACAACAGCAGTTTGCAATTTTCACTCAGCAATATCCACTGCTGCCTGTTTCTGGAAAATACCCATGGAGTCAAAATCGTCACTACATCTGTAGATACAGTGGGTACGGAAAGTATTCAGACCCCTTTAAATTTTTCACTCTTTGTTTTATTGCAGCCATTTGGTAAATTTAAAAAAGTTCATTTTTTTTTCTCATTAATGTACACTCTGCACCCCATTTTGACTGAAAAAAACAAAATGTAGAATTTTTTGCAAATTTATTAAAAAAGAAAAACTGAAATATCACATGGTCGGAAGTATTCAGACCCTTTGCTTAGACACTCATATTTAAGTCACATGCTGTCCATTTCCTTGTGATCCGCCTTGAGATGGTTGTACTCCTTCAATGGAGTCCAGCTGTGTTTAATTAAACTGATAGGACTTGATTTGTAAAGGCACACACCGGTCTATATAAGACCTCACAGATCACAGTGCATGTCAGACCAAATGAGAATCATGAGGTCAAAGGAACTGGCCAAGGAGTTCAGAGACAGAATTGTGGCAATGCACAGATCTGGCCAAGGTTAAAAAAAAAATTCTGCAGTACTCAAGGTTCCTAAGAGCACAGTGGCCTCCATAATCCTTAAATGGAAGAAGTTTGGGACCACCAGAAGTCTTCCTAGACCTGGCTGTCCAGCCAAACTGAGCAATCGTGGGATAAGAGCCTTGGTGAGAGAGGTAAAGAAGAACCCCAAGATCACGGTGGCTGAGCTCCACAGATGCAGTAGGGAGATGGGAGAAAGTTCCACAAAGTCAACTATCACTGCAGCGCTCCACTAGTCGGGCCTTTATGGCAGAGTGGTCCGATGGAAGCCTCTCTCTGCAAGACATATTAAAGCCTGCATAGAGTTTGCTAAAAAACACATGAAGGACTCCCAGACTATGAGAAATAAGATTCTCTGGTCTGATGAGACTGCCCAATACAATCCCAACAGTGAAACATGGTGGCCGCATCATGCTATGGGGGTGTTTTTCAGCTGCAGGGACAGGACGACTGGTTGCAATTGAAGTAAACATGAATGCGGCCAAGTACAGAGATATCCTGGATTAACACCTCTTCCAGAGTGTTCTGAACCTCAGACTTGGCCGAAGGTTTACCTTCCAACAAGACAATGACCCTAAGCACACAGCTAAAATAACAAAGGAGTGGCTTCAGAACAACTCTGCTACCATTCTTGACTGGTAGGGAAGGGAAGAACCTCCGTTTTAATTTTGAAGCACAAAATTGAGTGGAATCATTGGCCGAAGCTATGTTGCATTTTGAGAGCCCCTGATGTGCCTAAACAGTGGAATCCCCACACAAGTGACTCGATTTTGATAACTTCACCTCTCAAGGAGTTTATTTGGATGTGTGGTGAGCACCTTGAAACAACAGGTGCTTTACAGAAGTTTATAATGTAGAGCCGTGAAAGGAGGAAGAGGGAGAAATTAGATCCTACAATCTTTTATGCCATTTCACCCGAACGTTGCAATACCCTATATTTGGTTGTACTCTGTTGTTTGAGCATTTGGCGGGGGTTGGATGGGAAGGAGCACTACTTGGCTTTTAGAATGCAGATTTCGTTTGAATAGATTGTGTGCTCTATTAGCTGAGCCTTTGAGGTGCCAGAGCAGCAGAACCCCCCTAAGTGACCCCATATTGGAAACTTCACTGCCTAAGGAATTCATCTAGGTGTATAGTGAGTATTTTAAACCCATAGGTGACTCACAGAATTTTATAACATTGAGACATGGAAATATGACATTTTAGTGTTAAAAATGTATTTATTGTATTTTCTGCACATTTTTCAGGAACACAAGAGTTAATAGGTGAAACTGAACCCCATCATTTATTGCGCAATTTCACCCAAAGTCCGGGCTGACAAGGGAGGAGCGCTATTTGGCTTTTGGAGCACAGATTTTGCTACAACAGTTTTATGGACGACATTTGCGAAGCCCGGAATGTGCAGAACAATAGAAAACCCCCATTGTAAAAATTGCTTCTCTCAATCTACGGCTGTAGTGAGTGTTTTTTAACATCAATGCCAAGCTTTTATTCTGGAGAATTTGAAATATGCCAGTTTAGTGCCCAACTGCCCATACATTGTGTCTCCATGTAGTGTAGACCCCCAATATATTGTAGTGCCCATACATTGTGCCCAGCTTGTGCTTCTGTTGACAGGAACCCAGTAAATTAAGTGCTTTCTCCCAAGTACAATAATGCCAAACATGTGGTCTCACTACTGTGGTTTAGGCATAGTAGGGCTCAGGAGGAGGGGGGCATTTGGATTTGGGAGAATTGTAAAATTCACTGGATTTTATTTGTTCTACCAGTGACGTGGGAACTACCTATAGTTCCAGTGACAGATGACGGACCTACGTGGGGCTGGTTTTGTGTGGGATAAATTAGAGATTTTATTGGTAACATTTTCGTGTACATAACATTTTCTGACCACTTCCAGTATAAGGTTGGGATCACATTCTTCTTTTGTTTCTATGCTGAGCACTTATGTCGGAGTTTCCATGTAAATCCCATAAAAATGCAATTTAGACAACATCCCCAACAGAGCAACCCACCATAGTGAGGCAGATGGAGACACTTTGGAGTCTGTTTGGCATCTGCTCTGGTGGTATCCATCTTTTTAGGAGTGCACTTGTGCGCTAAAAAGAAGCCTAAAATGATGGGACCTCAACAAACACAAACCAGTCCAAAGTGACTCCACCTGTATCCTAAGTGAGTGGTTTCTTCCGGGGTTTTGTTTGAATTTACACGGAAACCCCGACGTAAGGATAAATGTGAGATGGGACTTATTCCGATTTTTGGGAGGTAGAATGAGCAAATATACATCAGAACAAAAATAGTTCTTATTTTTGCACGATTCACTGTGCAGGATAACTGAAAAGGTGGATTTATTCTTCAGGTCGGTGCATTTACAGAGATACCTGACTTATTTAGGTTTTTTTTAGGTTTTGCTGCTATCACACAGTAAAAATGCTTTTTTATAAAAAGTAGTTTTTTTTTATGCCATATTCTCACAGCTGTAACTTTTTTATCTTTTAAAGTCAAACAGCTGTGTGAGGGCTTCTTTTTTGAAGGACGAATTGCAGATTTTTTTGTACGATTTTGGGGCACATACTATTTTTTGATTGGTTTTCATTCAGATTTCTCAGACACAGAGTGAACAGAAACCAACAATTCAATTATTGTTTTTTTTAATATTTTTGCAACATTCAACGAGCGGTAAAACTGATAAGACCAATTTGTTTGTCGGGTCGGTAGGATTACAGCAATACCAGATATTATTATTATTATTTATTGTTATAGCACCATTTATTCCATGGCGCTTTACATGTGATGAGGGGTACACATAATAAATACTAGTACAGTAATCTTAAACAATACAAGTCACGACATCTACAGGAGGAGGAGAGGACCCTGCCCTCGAGGGCTCATAATCTACATGAGATAGGTGAGGATACAGTAGGTGAGGGTAGAGCTGGTCGTGCAGCAGTTTAGTGGATCGGTGATTACTGCAGGTTGTAGGCTTGTCGGAATAGGTAGGTCTTCAGGTTCTTTTTGAAGGTTTCCACGGTAGGTGAGTCTGATATGTTGTGGTAGACAGTTCCAGAGTAGGGGGGATGCGCGTGAGAAATCTTGTATGCGATTGTAGGAAGAGGAGATAAGAGGAGAGGAGAGAAGGAGATCTTGTGAGGATCGGAGGTTGCGTGCAGGTAAGTACCGGGAGACAAGGTCACAGATGTATGGAGGAGACAGATTTGTATTTTTTTTTATTCTTGGTTATTTTTACAGACTAAAAACAATATTTTACAACAATTATTTTTTGCATCGTCATATTCTGAGAGCTGTAACTTTTATATTTTTTTTAAAAGGGGGAAAACTTCTGTCATATCCTGTCATGGAGACTGCAGACTTCACAGAATTTTGGGGCCGTGCAGCATTAATCATAGTCATGTACTCATCTGATCAAAGAAAGCTGTTTTGCTCAAAACAGTTGAGCAGTTCTATAGTATGATTTATCAACTGCTTTAATAGACCTGCTTATGTGCCTGCAAAAGAACGCCAGAGCTTCAATCAGAATTTATTTGGATGCAATAAATGTTTTATACAGCAGGTGGCAGTAAATGTTTGTATTTCATATTTAGGCTAAGTTCACACGTTCAGGAATATTTGCGTTTTTTCACGTTTTTTCCGCGATTTTCCGCGGTAAAAACGCAAAAAAAAACGCAAGCATTAAGCATCCTATACATGTTAATGGATTCCGCATGTTTTGGCCACATGTTGCGTTTTTTTCTGCGAAAAAAACGCTTCGCGGAAAAAATAGCAACATGTTCATTAATTTTGCGTAATCTCGGCAGAATCGCCGCCATAGGAATGCATTGAACCGCTTACTTTCCGCATGTGGCTATGCGGAATGTAAGCGGTTCACGTGCGATGGTACCCAGGGTCTGGAGGAGAGGAGACTCTCCTCCAGGCCCTGGGTACCATATCCCTGGTAAAACAATAATTAAAATAATAAATAATGATATTCTCACCTTCCGGCGGCCCCGCAGCCTTCCCGCCTCTCAGCGACGCTCCTGTTCCCAGGAGTCCTTTGCGAGAATCACCCAGATGACGTAGCGGTCTCGCGTGATGCTACGTCATCTGTGGTCTGTCGCAAAGGACGCCTGGGAACGGGAGTTGCCGGGAGCGTCGCTGAGAGGCGGGAAAGCTGTGGGGGCCGCCGGAAGGTGAGAATATCATTATTTATTATTTTTTTTATTATTTTTACATTAGATCTTTTTACTATTAATGCGGCATAGGCGGCATCAATAGTAAAAAGTTGGTCACACGAGTCATATGTTTGACTCGTGTGACCAACCTGTCAATCAGTTTTCCAAGTGATGCTACAGATCGCTAGGAAAACGCTAGCATTCTGCAAGCTAATTACGCTTGCAAAATGCTAGTTTCTGGCGGGAATACGCATACAAAAAAAATGCGTATTTCTCGCGGCAGAGAAGTGCGGGATTGCCGCGGAAATTTCCACGGCAATTCCGCAACGTGTGAACTTAGCCTTACTGATCATCTAAAAATAAAAGTTTGTTTTATCACAATGAAAAGAAAAAAAGAGAGTTTGAAACAGTGTTAGATAGTTGATAAGAAACGTATCACCTTTATGCCAGAGTCTGTTTTCACTTTCCTGACCAGGCCAATTTTTTCAATTCTGACCAGTGTCACTTTCTGTGGCATTAACTCTAGCACTCTTCAATGTATCCAGTGATTCTGAGATTGTTATTTTGTGACACATTGTACTTTATGTTAGTGCTAAATTTAGGTCTATATGATTTGCATTAATTTCTGAAAATATCAAAAATTTTACAAACATTTAAAAAAAAGGGCAATTTTTAAAACATTGAATTTTTATGGCCTTAAAACAGTCATACCACACAAAATAATTAATATCATATACCACATGCCTACTTTTCATTATTATCCTGTTTGACATACCTTTTTTTGTCGGAAAGGCAATTTGCGATAATTTTACAAAATCTATATTTTTAGGTACCAATTTGGAAGTGACTCCGAAGTGCTTATATGTCAGAAAACCCACATACATGATGCTTTTTAAAAAACTGCAACCTTTAAAGTATCGAACCACATTCAGAATGTTTTTTAATCCTTCAGGTGCTTCACAAGATTTAATGCAAACTAGAAGAAAAACATGAAAAATATAATTTTTTGTACTAAAATGTTACTTTAGCCTCAAATTTTTCATTTTTTCAAGCGTGAAAAGAAAATGGACGCCAAAATTTCTTATTTAATTTATTCTGAGTGCACTGATACACTATATGTGGCTGGAAACTACAGTTTGAGCACACAACAGATCTCGTTAGGGAAGGAGCGCTAATTGCTTTTTGCATACAAATTTGGATAGAATAGATTATGGATGCTATGTTGCATTTGCATAGCCCCTGAGATACCAGAAACCCTGTAACAAATGACTAGATTTTGGAAACTACACTGATCAAGGAATTCATAGATATTGTGATAAGCATCTTAAATCTTAAGGTGCTTCACAGAATTTTACAATATTTTGCTGTGAAAATTAAATATTACTTGGTTTTCCACAAAAATGTTGCTTTATCTCCAAATTTATCATTTTCACAAGGGTAGCAGGAGAAATTGCACCATAACTTGTGTGGTCCATTATCTCCTGAGTACACCCACATATGGTCAGAAACTCTTGTTTGGGCACACATCAGGGCTAGGAAGCAATGGAGCGTAATTTAACTTTTGCAGCACAATTTGTTCAGCAGAAACTCCCACAAGTGACTCAAGTTTGGAAACTACATCCATCATGGAATTCATCTAGTGATGTGCTGAGTATTTATTAACAGAATTTTAAAACATTGGGCTGTGAAAATGAAATATTACTTTTTTTTCCACAAAAATGTTGCTCATTTTCACAAGGGTAACAGGCGAATATGGACCACATAATTTATGGTGCAATTTCTCTTGTGTACACAGATGTCCCATATGTGGCCGGAAACGGTTTGGTCACAAAGCAGGGCTTGTAAATGTTTGATTTTTGGAGGGCAAATTTGGTCAAAATAGAGTGCAAAATGCTGTATCGCATTTGCAGAGCCCCAGAGGTGCCAAAGTAATAGAAACCGCCAGTAATAGTGAGCCTAGTTTGGAATTTACACCCCTCAAAGAATTTATCTAGGGGTGTAGTGAACATTTTAAATCCACTGGAGTGGCACAGAATTTTAAAATATTTGGCCATGAAAATTAAATGTTTATTCCCCGAAAATGTTGATTCTGCCCCAAATTTCTCATTTTTACAAGGGTAACAGAAGAAAATGGACCCCACAATTGGATGTACAATTTCTCCTGAGCATGCCAATACTGTTTGGGCATAGAACAGGTCACGGAAGGAGCGCTATTTGACTTTTGGTGTGCAATTTTTGCTAGATGCCATGTCACATTTGGTGAGCCTCCCAGATGCCAAAACAGCAGAAGTAATCAATAGAAATTCTACGATGGGCACTCCTTGGTTCAAATAAATGATCCGTGCTACATACTAGAAAAACGTATATATATCAAATATCGCTACAGCACTGGACTGAAGTGAAAACACATGAACGTTATTTAGTACAGCAAAGAATCTGTACAAGAAAACAAGCCAACGTTTCAGTCAGAACGACAGACAATGGCCTTCTCAATGGCCTTGATAAATGTCGGCCTGTTTGCTTGTACAGACGCTTTGCTGCAGTAAATAAATTTTGAGTATTTTCACTTGCAAGCCTCCAGTACCATGGTATTGTGATACAAAAACAGCAGAAGTGACCCCAACACTTTGGTTAAAATACAGTGCAGATGCCATATCACATTTTCAGAGCCTCAGAGGTGCCAAAGTAATAGAAACCGCAACGCAAGTGACCCTATTTTGGAAACTATACCACTTGTGAAAATTATCTAGTGGTGTAGTGAGCATTTTAAACACACATGTGATTCACTGAATTGTATAACATTGGGTTGAGTAAATGTTAAATTACCATTTTTTCCACTATAATGTTGCTTTGGCCCAAAGTTCTTGATTTTCAGAAGGGGTAATAGAGAAAATGAACATTGCAATTTGTTGCACAATTTCTCCTGAGTATGTCAATACCCAATCTGTGGTCGAAAACTTGTTATGATCTGCTACAAGCACTAAGGAAAGAAGGGAGGTCTGTCCCTACAATAGAACTAAGCTGGATCCCTACGATGTAACGGGGAACCTGATCCTGCGACCAGACCTGCTAAAGTCCTCAGCTAGTCTGAACGAAGACCTATAGATGCGAAGAAGGAATCCCTACAAGATCTAGGGACTGGGATAAAAGGTCGACACCTCCTAACAGAAGTTGTAGCAGGGAAAAAATAAACAGAAAACAAATTACTTAGAGATCCTAAGATCAAGCAAAACTGACTGAGAAAGGCATTTAAGCACCCGGCTAGCTTAAGAGTAGATAATACAATGAAGTCCAGCAAAGCCAGAAGGGCGGAGCCAGACTAAATAGGGAAAAAAGGTCATGTGACCAGCAAACTGAAAAAAAAACTAACAAAAGGGTTCTAACAGTACCCTCCCTTCTGAGAGGATCCTCCGGATCCCCTAGGACTTAGGCTTATCCGGAAACCTCTTGTGAAACGCTCTGACAAGTCTAGGTGCAGAAACATCATCCGCCCTCACCCGTGAGTTATCCTCGGGTCCATAACCCTTCCAAGCGACGAGGTACTGCAAACTCCCTCTATACCGTCTAGAATTTAGGATGCGGGAAATCTCATATTGCCCGTCCTCCACCACCAGGGGAACAGTGGCCGAGACGTCTCCATCTGAGACCTCAGCTTTTTTCAAGAGAGAAACATGAAACACCGGATTAATCTTCCAGGAAGTAGGAAGCTCCAACTTAACAGCAGATTGGTTAATAACCTGAAGCACCTTAAAGGGCCCTACAAACTTGGGACCCAATTTCTTAGACGGAATCCTCAAGCGCAGATTCTTAGAGGACAACTGTGTAGCCCTGGTGTGAAGGCACACGCAGTACCCTGGAGAATGTGTGGAGAGATAGCAGTTTAATGCTCTATACCCATTCACTCAATATACACTAGACACACCCTTAGGGTAGTGTAGTGACTCGTAGGGAGTGGTCAGTGTAGATTCGTTGAGTGATTTAGTAGTCAGTTTCCTGTCTTCGGACAGAGCAGACGTGTGGAGTCTAGCTGGGACTTGGAGGGAGGAAGCAGTCCAGCTTGGTTCTATCAGCAGTTCAGCAAGTGGAGGCCAGTAAGGGCGAGATATAGATCACCTCAGCCTGGTCAGAGCTGTACCTCACTTGAAGACATTGATAAAGAAAGAAGAGTTTAGTACAGAAATACTTCAGTCTCCTGTCTCAAGGACAGTGAAGGTTCAGAGACGTGCTCCTGCCTAGAAGATTACTGAGAGTCTGGCAACTAACTCTGAAGGAAGAAAAGAAGGGAGTGATTATATGACTTTTTGCAAGTGTGAGTGTTTATGCTACAAGCGCGGACAAGGCGAAAGGCACAGTGGAAGGAATATTTAAAAGTGCTTTTGGATTGGAGAAGTCCTGCACATTGTTACCGGTCACTGGGGACCGAAGGATCACTATAGTTTCAAGCTTAGTGGTAAGAAAACCAGAGGCTTATCGGACCTTAGGTCGCGGCAAGCAGCCCCTAAATAGTCGGTACGTAACTGGGGTCAGGGGGAGTGAGGACCTTGAGTCTCTGCAGGACAAGATAGGAATTCAGCTCTCTCACAGGAAGGCTCCGACCACAAAACTGACTGGGCAGTACAGCTTTGGAATAGCTGGAGTTATAGAGGGAACTACGCTTCATGCTGGTTGTACTCATCGTTGTGAAAGTAAAGGAGGCCCCTAACTTGTCCAGCTGCTATCTCGAAATACATTCTCCTTGGATCAGCCTCCTGGGACCTGCCTTACCATCTTACAAGTAAAGGTATGGAAAGACGCTGATGTGTGAGACTGTGTTATTTACTTGCATGCCTGCACAACCCTGCTTTAACTACCGACCTGAGGGAAGAGTCCCACCTGTAGGGGACCCGACATCTGGCTGCCTCACCATCCCTCAGAGCTCTACAGCAGCGCTGGTACAAATTACCAGAGACTACAGGTGGCGTCACGAACTGTATATATATATCCCTGTAAATATACCCCCCAACATACGCCTGACCGCCAGGGCCACAGACCGAGCCACCGCTACATGTGACAATCCCATAGACTTCTACGGGCTCGGCTCTGAGTACCCCATTGCCCTGGAAACCCACAATTGTGGTGCGTGGTCGAGACACAACCAAACCATGTCACCAATAACAAACAAAACCTCTTGTCGTTTTCTATCAAAATACACTTTAGATCTTTTGTTAGCCTCCTGGAGATTACCACGCACATCAGTCCAAACTCTCTCCAAATAACCAGAAAAATTCTCCTCTTCAGGTACAGCCGATCCCAACTTGGAAAATGACCCAAACGACGGATGTCTCCCAGTACACCAAAAAAAAGGCGAACAACCAGCAGAAGCGGATGTATGTCTCTTAAGAGCAAACTCAGCAAGTGGCAGAAACTCAGACCACCCCTCTTGATTATCAGTCACAAAACAACGCAAGAACTGCTCAACATCCTGGTTTTTCCTTTCTGTCTGGCCATTAGACTCAGGATGATATCCGGACGAAAACGACAAATGAACTCCCAACCTGTCACAAAAAGCGCGCCAAAAACGAGCCACAAACTGAGGTCCCCTATCGGAAACAATGTCAGTAGGAACGCCATGTAGTCTGACAATTTTCTTGACAAAGGCCCTAGCGAGAGTCTTAGCGCAGGGCAGTTTGATGAAAGGAACCAAGTGACACATCTTGCTAAAACGGTCCACGACCACCCAGATGACAGTGAAACCCTCAGAGGGGGGAAGGTCAGTAATAAAGTCCATAGCCAAATGTGTCCAAGGTGCACTAGGGACCTCCAGAGGGCAAAGCAACCCCGCAGCAGGAGTATGAGAAGACTTAGATCTAGCACACACAGTGCATTGACGCACCCACTTAATGACTTCTTTCTGCCATCCAGGCCACCAAAAGCTGCGACCCACAAGTCTCTTGATCTCAGAGATTCCAGGATGACCTGCCAACCGAGAGTCATGACATTCAACAAACAAATCTCTCCTCAGGGTACCAGGCACAAACAACCTCCCATGCGGCGTGTTAGATGGGACATTCTCCTGTGCTTTAAGAATCTCATCTTCCAACACAGAGTCCAAAACAGCAATAACAACCCCCTCTTGCAAAATGTTTTCCTCCTCCTCAGTACCCACCATAGGAGAAAAGCTGCGAGACAAAGCATATGCTTTAACATTTTTAGTACCTGGATGTAAGTAACGGTAAAATTAAACCGCGAAAAAAACAGTGCCCACCTAGCCTGATGGGCATTCAAGCGCTTGGCAGCATCAAGGTAGACCAGATTTTTATGATCGGTGAAGACTTGAACGGGAAATTCAGCACCTTCCAAGAGATGACGCCAGTGTTCAAATGTGAGTTTAATTGCCAACAATTCCCGATTAACGATATCATAATTTAGTTCAGACTCAGAAAATTTCTTTGGGATGCACTCCATCCGTCTTTTCCTGAGACAACACCGCGCCTACCCCCACAGAAGAAGTATCAACCTCAACCAAAAATGGTTTAGTCACATCAGGCTGCGTAAGGATGGGAGCAGAGCTGAACTTCTCCTTTAGCAACACAAAAGCCTCAATGGCCTCATAGGAAAGATGTGTATCTTCGTACCGTGTTAGCCAGTAGATAGAAAAATATTTAGACTTGAGAGTCCTCAGTGGTTGATACCTTTTAATGGCTAACTGAAAAGATGGTAACAAATTGCAAGCTTTCGAGACTACTCAGGTCTCTTCATCAGGCAAAGACTAATACAACATCTGAAGAATCACATATTTATACACAAGAGGAACACAGGAATAATGCAATAGGTAAGACAAGTGACGTGAAGCAGAACTGCCATAATGACAGTTCTGCTTCACGTCACTTGTCTTACCTATTGCATTATTTCTGTGTCCTCTTGTGTATAAATATGTGATTCTTCAGATGTTGTATTAGTCTTTGTCTGATGAAGAGACCTGAGTAGTCTCGAAAGCTTGCAATTTGTTACCATCTTTTCAGTTAGCCATTAAAAGGTATCAACCACTGAGGACTCTCAAGTCTAAATATTTTTCAATGGCCTCAGTAATCCACTGAACCGCATCAGCACCTTTCCTGGTGAGATCAGTCAGAGGTTTGGCAATCACAGAAAAATTTTTAATGAATTTTCTATAATAATTGGCGAACCCCAAAAACCTCTGTATTGATTTCACACCAATAGGTCTAGGCCAATCCTGCACAGCTTGCACTTTCACCGGGTCCATCTCAAAACCTTCACTGGAGACAATGTAGCCCAAAAAACTAAGTCTCTGTACAGCGAACTCACATTTTTCTAGCTTGGCAAAAAGTGAATTATCACTCAGTAACTGTAATACTTCACGCACACTCCTCCAATGAGACTCCAAATCCGGTGAATAAATCAAAATGTCATCCAAATACACAACCACACTTCTGCCGATCAAAGGTCTAAGGATGTCATTAATAAGATTCTGAAAAAATGCCGGAGCACTGGAAAGCCCAAAAGGCATAACCAGATTCTCAAAATGACCCAGTGGAGTGTTAAACGCAGTCTTCCATTCATTCCCCTCCTTCATGCGCAACAAATTGTATGCCCCTCGAAGATCAATTTTCGAGAACCACTTGGCTCCCACTAACTGGTTAAACAAATCAGGAATCAATGGCAGTGAGTAAGGATTGCGTACAGTAATCTTATTAATCTCACGAAAGTCTAGACAAGGCCGTAAACCGCCGTCCTTTTTTTTTAACAAAAAAAATCCAACCGCCACAGGAGATTTGGAAAGCCTAATGTGACCGGCGGCCAAGCTTGTCTGTATGTATTCCTCCAAAGCTTTTCTAACAGGAATGGTAAGATTAAATAAACGGCTTTTAGGAAGAGTTGCTCCAGGGACAAATTCAATTGCACAATCAATAATCTCTATGAGGAGGCAATACCTGCGATTCCTTATCAGAAAAAACTTTCCAAAAATCCTGAATAGGTACCGGTAACTCCCCCTTAAGTACAGCAGCAATACGCCCATTACAACACTTGTCATAACAATTAGGACTCCAGGACTTAATTTCATTGGTAGACCAATGCAGTACCGGATTGTGCAATTTTAACCAAGGTAACCCCAAAATCACCTTTGAGGGCAAATTATTCAAAACTACCAAATCCAAATTCTCTTGATGAACACCATTACTAGTAAGAGGAAATTCACAGATATGGTGAGTAACATTTTTCAAGGGAGAACCATCCACAGAAACCACATTAATAGGGGAAGACAGAAGTTTGGGTTTTAATTTTAGTTTTTCCAAAAATTTCCCATCAATCACATTGAGAGTAGAACCACAATCCACAAATACCCGAAACTCCATTAATTCCTCCTCAACAGCAGTGGTAGAAGAAAGAAAGACACCTTTATTGTTTAAACAAGCTATACGGGCGAAACTGACCTCATTTTTTTTTTCTTTATTCATTCGAAGCGCACAGTTCTTAATAAAATGCTTAGACTTGCCACAATAGAAACACAAACCTTCAGCAAATCTGCGGTCTTTTTCCCGAGAGTGAGGTGCCATTGCTCCAATCTCCATAGGCTCCCCAAAGTCAGTGCAGACCCTCTCAAGACCAGGAACTGACATGTCAGAGGATTTACTTTCATTAACCCTTGCACGCAGCCTCCTATCCACCCGTATGGCTAATTGCATAGCCTCTTGCAAGTTACCAGGTATGGGATAAGCAATCAGCAAATCTTTAACCCTTTCCCTTAACCCTGCAAGAAATAAACTTTTCAAAGCTGAATCGTTCCACCCCACCTGCGTAGACCACCGACGGAAGTGAGTACAGTATTTTTCCACATTCCCTGAACCCTGTCTCAAACGTCTCAATTCTGTCTCAGCTGATGAAACACGATCTGGATCGTCATATAACAACCCAAAGCAGAAAAAAAACTATCCACTGATCTAAAGCATGGATCACTAGGTTGCAGAGAAAAGGCCCAGTCCCGAGGTTCTTTGTGCAAAAGTGACATTATGAACCCTATGCGCTGAGATTCATCACCAGAGGATCTGGGTCTCAAACGGAAATACAACAAGCAAGCATTTTTAAAAGAAAAAAAATCTTGTTCACCAAAAAATAAATCAGGCAAACGTACCTTTGGCTCCACGAAATGTGCTCCAGAACAACTACTCAAGTGTTGCTGGATCTCAGCCACCCCACCTCCAGAGAGAGTCCCTGCAGACGTTGAGCCAAATCCTGAACCGACACCATGATGAAAAACTGAAAATCTTTCCTTAGAGATATTTTTGGGCTGGACTTACTGTTATGATCTGCTACAAGCACTAAGGAAAGAAGGGAGGTCTGTCCCTACAATAGAACTAAGCTGGATCCCTACGATGTAACAGGGAACCTGATCCTGCGACCAGACCCACTAAAGTCCTCAGCTAGTCTGAACGAAGACCTATAGATGCGAGGAAGGAATCCCTACAAGATCTAGGGACTGGGAGAAAAGGTGGACACCTCCTAACAGAAGTTGTAGCAGGGAAAAAATAAACAGAAAACAAATTACTTAGAGACCTAAGATCAAGCAAAACTGACTGAGAAAGGCACCTAAGCACCCGGCTAGCTTAAGAGTAGATAATACAATGAAGTCCAGCAAAGCCAGAAGGGCGGAGCCAGACTAAATAGGGAAAAAAGGTCATGTGACCAGCAAACAAAAAAAAACCTAACAAGAGGGTTCTAACAATACTACTTTTGAGGCACAGTGCAAAGCTCAGAAGGGAAGGTGTGCCATACTGGAATGCAGATTTTGCTGTAATGGTTTGCGGGCGCTATGTCAGATTGACAGAGTCCCTGAGGCAGGGCCGGCGTCAGCACCCGGCGTACCCGGGCAAGTGCCGGGGCCCTGAGCAGGTGGGGGCCCACTCACAGTCAGTGACACTGGCATGCTATGGGGGCCCGGTGCCTGTGCCTCGAGCAGAGCAGCGGCCAGTGAGAGGTGAGTATTTCATTTTTTATTTTTTTTTATGTTTGGCGCATTATATGGAGACCACCATATGGGGCCCATCATACACTGGAGTATCATATGTGGGGCCCATCATACATTGGAGCATCATATATCGGACCCATCATACACTGGAGCATCATATATGGAGCATTACATGGGGCCTAACATACACTGGAGCATCATATATGAGGCCCATTATGTATGGAGCATTATATGGGGCCAATCATAGACTGGAGCATCATATATGGGGCCCATTATATATGGAGCATCATTTGGGGCCTATTATATATGGAGCATTTTATAGGGTCCATTATATATGGAGCATTATATGGGGCTCATTCTGTATGGAGCTCTATGTGGTGCCCATAATACTGTATGGGTCAACATATGGAGCTCATTATTCTGTATGGAGCACTATGTGATGCCCATAATACTGTATGGATGACTATACTGTTTGTCTTTTGAGCTATTGTAGAATTTACAATAGATATCACTCATGTAATGTATGAAGTAAGTGAAATGTTTGGCATTGTACTATACCTATATTTCTCTGCCATATCGGTGCATCATGAATTGTGATGGTATGTGTTAAAGGGGCCCACTGAGACTCTTTCACCCGGGGCCCATGAAAACCTGGAGACGACCCTGCCCTGAAGTACTAGAACAGCAGAGCCGAACCATAAGTGATCCTATTTTACAAACTACAGCCCTCAGTGAATTCATCTGGGGGTGCAGTGAACAATTATCAACACTATAGGTGTTTCACAGAATTTTGCACCATTGGGAAGTGAAGAAAAAATAATTACATTTTTAAAATGTTGTTTTAGACCCAGATTTTTCATTTACATACGGGTAAATGTGACAATTCTGCATATGTGGATGTACAGTACTGTTTGGCCACACAACAGGGCTCTGGAAGGAAAGAGCGCTATTTGACCATTGGGGTGCAGATTTTCTTAGAGTTTTTTATCAGATTCTTTTTGCGAAGTCCATAAGTACCAGAACGGCAGAACCCCTCAAGTGATGCCATTTTGTAAGTTACTCCCATTTATCTACAGATGTAGTGATGACTTTCTCTTCATGGATGATTTCCAGAAACAAACAAGCAGAGTATGTTGCAGAGTGAAAATTGCAAATATGTCAACCTAGTGCCCAATACATTGTAGTGCCCAATGCTTAGTAGTGCCCAATGCATTATGTCCAGGTGGTTCTTCTGGAGACTCACACCCATTAAATTGTTAAGTGGGCTCTCCTCACTACAGTAATTGTTAAGTGGGCTCTCCTCACTACAGTAATGCCAAACACTGACACTAACTACGGTTTAGGCACACTGTCGGGCTCAGCCGTGATCGGCTCAGCCGTGATCGGGCAATTGGATTTGGAGGTGCAGATTTTGCTTGAATTCTTTTTGGGAGAGACATATTGTTTTTCCAGAGCCTTTGTACTACCACTAATGTGGAAGCCCCCTATATTTCCATTAACATATAACGGACCCCATTTGGACTTGGTTTATTTTGTGGATTGAGTTGAAGCCTTTATTGCTAGTATTTTGGAGTACAGAATATTTTGGATCACATTTATTCTACTGAGCAGAGGCACTTACATTGGTGGATTTTTTTACCGTGTTCACTGTAAGAGTTAAAAAGTGTTAAAGTTTTATAGATCAAGACGTTCCGGATGAGGCAATCCCAAATATGTGTACTTTTTTTGGCTTATTTTTGTTTTTACGGAAAAATGCAAATTGTTGTAATTTTTTTGTGTTTCTTTTTTTGTGGTTTTCTTATTGTTTTACTTTTATTTGTCTGATCAGTGATCTAATGCATTGCAATAAACTTGTATTGCAATGTATTAGACCTGTCAGTTTGATGCTGACAGAATGCCTGTTAGACCCTGGTCATGTCAGTTTCGAGCAGGCCAGCATACCTAGCAGATTACTTATACCCAAACCAGGAGTAACATGATTAAACATGGTTCCAATCAGGAACAGGGCAACTCTTTACATTGTTTAATTAAGGCAGAAAGAACAGAGCGTCTAGCCCAGCAATTAGTACAAAAGTTCAAACAAAATATCTATAAAAGACTTATATTTTTATTGAAAAAGGTATACATAAAAACGTTTACAAAGACATATAATGCTGATGAAGTATAGTGGTGACTAGAACAAAAAATGAAACACCTGTATACCATTGAATGGTGTACTGACTAAACTTGCTTAACCTGATGTAGCCCAGTAAATACAAGAGCTACTGCTGAAAAAATCTTGCCCCAATATAGTGAAAAAATTGGATTAGACGTATGGGCATAAAGGGTGTGAATGAGTCCAGAGTAATGGCAAAGTGGCAGCACTAGGGATAGTGGTATAATGCCATAAAGTAGCACAATAGCCTCCCCAAAGTTGCCATCTAAAGTAATGTGTAAAATACATTGCCATGCACCGGAACACCATCCACAGCAGTGGGTGGAAAAACCCACATTCAGCAAGAAAAAAAGTAATGCCTACATAAGGCCATATTAAGTGCAAGATCCAGTACAGCATCACTTACCCATGTGGGGCAATGGAACAGGTATGTGCCCCGACGCACGTTTCGCTGTATTGAGCTTCCTCGGGGGGCGATGTGGAGTAGAGTGCTGACAAACTATAAGAAACATGAGGGCCAGGTGGGGTTAATTCCCCAATCAGGCGTTGCGCATGCGGGCGCTGTCACAACGGCGGCATCCACGCCGCTTCCGGCCCTCCGATGACGGTGGGGTCAAGGAAAAAGTTCCTGTGACGTCAGTGACCCCACCGCCATCTTGGTGGAGACCTTAGGCGGAGCAGACCGCCGATGCCGCGCGCGCATGCGCAGCCAGACGGGGAAAAGAGCACGCACAAGTGCCAGGTAAAGAAAGTGTGGATAGCTGTTAGGGGCATGGGGCTAATTTGATAATATGGCAAAAGCGAAGGGTACAGTACCTCTAATGTAAGGACAGAATTGAAACATATAAAAGAATGTGAAAAAATATATATACATATAAAAGAAAATGTGACAACAGAAAAAGGGTAAAAGTGAAAAATAATAAAATAACAAAATAGTCAATTGCATAGACAGAAAAAAAGTAAATAATGACAATAAAGAAAAACAAAATACAAAAACGAATTATAAATAAGGAACATATAACAAAAAATAATAATAACAACAATCTGATGCACAGAAAAGAAGGAACAAATAATAATAATGTCAATGTCCATTAATCGCCGCCAGATAAGTCATATTGAATGACAAAATTCAAGCTGGATCCCCATGCGATCTTCATCCCTATAAGGGTTCTTTGAGATCCCCAACTGCACCCGCCATGGAAACATGATCAAATACAAGGGAGACGAATGTGTAACATCATATCTGTGAACATAACAATAATAAATTAAAAACAGCACATTAAAAACAGAGGAAACAGGAAACGAACCCGAAGTGATAGATTAGCAGACTACCTATAGGAAGCATGCAAAGGAGTGTTTCTCATTTAGTCCCCTAGGGGTCATTGTGTCCAAAGTTGTGATCCACCGACACTCGAGCTGCGCCAGGGTGCGCTTGAGGTCACCGCCCCTGATACCCGACCGAACCCGGTCAATACCAATGAATTTGAGGCCGGTCGGATTGCATCTGTGATGCAGCCTGAAGTGTCGGGGGATTGTTTTCAGGGCTCCAATGTCAAGTGCTCCCTTAGCGGCATTAATGTCCCGGATGTGTTCCCTCACCCTTATCCTAAATTCGCGTGAGGTCAGTCCCACATAATTGAGACCGCAAGGGCAGGTAGCTAAATACACGACATAACTTGTGCTGCAAGAGATATAATGCCTGATCTGGTAGTTCCCACCTCTGTCCATGTCTCCAAAAGAGAAAGCACGACGGATGTTTTTACATGCTAAGCATGTGCCGCAAGGAAAACAGCCCTGTCTCTGTACACCAGCACCAAAATGGTCAGGAGGGTTAGCCACATAGTGGCTTTTGACCAGAAGATCTTTTAGATTCGGTGACCGCCTAGCTGTAAGAAGGGGACGCTCAGATAGAATATCCCTCAAAATGGGATCTGAACGTAGTACTGGCCAGTGTTTAGACAAAATTTGTCTCATCTGTGACCATTTGTTGTTAAAAGTAGATATAAATCTGATAGGTGGATTAGAGTCTCTCAGTTTCCGATTGGTTCCCAAGAGGAGATCACGTGATGTATTCTTCGCCCTCAAATATCCTCTTTTAATGGCTCTTCTGCTGTACCCACGGTCACGGAACCGCTGTGAAAGGTCCCTGGCCCGCCCCTCAAAAACTCATCGGTCGTACAAATGCGCTTCATCCTCAAGAATTGGCCAGTAGGTATGGCCCGGATAGTAGATGGTGTATGTGCAGAGGATGCGTGTAATAGTGCATTAACAGATGTCTCCTTTCGGAAGACATCCGTAAGCACCGCGCCATTGTCACTAACAATAATTCTAATATCTAGAAAGTCTATATTAGTCCGTGATGCTTGATATGTTAGTTTAATGTTGAAATTATTAATATTAAGTGCTCCGATGAATTCATGAAGGGCGGGTTCGGGACCCAGCCAAATTAACAGAATGTCGTCAATGTACCTGTACCAGCCAATGACGTGAGAGGAGGCGGCATGTGCGCCACCGCCAAATACCTCCCTCTCCCAGTAACTCAGGAAAAGGTTGGCATACGAAGGCGCACATGCCGCCCCTATAGCGGTACCCCGCTTCTGCAAGTAAAACCTATCTTTAAAGGTAAAAAAATTGTGATTGAGAATAAATTCAAGCAGCTCCATGACCAGGGCACGCAGAGGAGAATCGAGATCTCCCATATCCAAAAAGAATTGTGTAGCCCTCAATCCATCATCATGGTTGATGCTGGTGTATAGAGACTCGACATCTGCCGTCACCAACAGCATGTCTGGTTCTAAGGTAAGTCCATCAATCTTCCTCAGGACGTCCGTAGTGCCCCTGACATAGGAGAGCAGTGTCTCTACTATAGGATGCAGATAGTGCTCAATAAATTTACAGACCGGATCGCATAGCCCACCTATGCCAGAGACAATCGGACGCCCCGGGGGTTCTATTAAGTCCTTGTGGATTTTTGGCAGCAGGTAAAAGGTGGGAACCACCGGACAGGCAACAGTCAAGCCCTCAAGAACCTTTTTTGGAATAATACCCAGATGGAAGGCCTCTTCCAGAATGAGTGATAAAGCAGTCGAGAAGGTGTGCACAGGATTATTTTGGAGGAGAGTGTATGCCTCTCTGTCTCGAAGCTGCCTATGAGCCTCCCTTTCATACTTATCCACTGGCCAGACCACCACATTCCCCCCCTTATCAGCCGGCTTAATAACTATATCATGTAAAGATCTTAATTGTTTAAGTGCCTCTCTCTGCATCCGTGTGAGATTATCACCCCTCCATTGGTCAGGGATTTTTTTGAAATCTTCCAAGACCAGTCTATTAAAGATTTCGACTTGCGGGCACAGAGAGAAGGGGGGGAATGTGGTGGATCTGGGGAGGATAAAAGAAGGGAAGGTACCTGTGGCACCAGACGTGCTCTCCCTCTCCAATTCCTCCAAGATGGATAACACCTCTTGTTCGTCAATGGTCTGAGATTCATCATTCCTAGATGGTTTATAATGTAACTTGCGAAGGATTACCTTTCTTAAAAAGAGTTGGAGGTCTTTCATGGCTGGAAAAAATTCAAATTTATTAGTGGGAGCAAAAGTTAAACCCAAACCCAACACCTCAGTTTAGCTGTGAAAATACACAGAATAATGAATAGATTAATTATACCCAAACCAGGGGTAACATGATTAAACATGGTTCCAATCTTGACGAACAAGAGGTGTTATCCATCTTGGAGGAATTGGAGAGGGAGAGCACGTCTGGTGCCACAGGTACCTTCCCTTCTTCTATCCTCCCCAGATCCACCACATTCCCCCCCTTCTCTCTGTGCCCGCAAGTCGAAATCTTTAATAGACTGGTCTTGGAAGATTTCAAAAAAATCCCTGACCAATGGAGGGGTGATAATCTCACACGGATGCAGAGAGAGGCACTTAAACAATTAAGATCTTTACATGATATAGTTATTAAGCCGGCTGATAAGGGGGGGAATGTGGTGGTCTGGCCAGTGGATAAGTATGAAAGGGAGGCTCATAGGCAGCTTCGAGACAGAGAGGCATACACTCTCCTCCAAAATAATCCTGTGCACACCTTCTCGACTGCTTTATCACTCATTCTGGAAGAGGCCTTCCATCTGGGTATTATTCCAAAAAAGGTTCTTGAGGGCTTGACTGTTGCCTGTCTGGTGGTTCCCACCTTTTACCTGCTGCCAAAAATCCACAAGGACTTAATAGAACCCCCGGGGCGTCCAATTGTCTCTGGCATAGGTGGGCTATGCGATCCGGTCTGTAAATTCATTGAGCACTATCTGCATCCTATAGTAGAGACACTGCCCTCCTATGTCAGGGACACTACGGACGTCCTGAGGAAGATTGATGGACTTACCTTAGAACCAGACATGCTGTTGGTGACGGCAGATGTCGAGTCTCTGTACACCAGCATCAACCATGATGATGGATTGAGGGCTACACAATTCTTTTTGGATATGGGAGATCTCGATTCTCCTCTGCGTGCCCTGGTCATGGAGCTGCTTGAATTTATTCTCAATCACAATTTTTTTACCTTTAAAGATAGGTTTTACTTGCAGAAGCGGGTACCGCTATGGGGGCGGCATGTGCACCTTCGTATGCCAACCTTTTCCTGGGTTACTGGGAGAGGGAGGTATTTGGCGGTGGCGCACATGCCGCCTCCTCTCACGTCATTGGCTGGTACAGGTACATTGACGACATTCTGTTCATTTGGCAGGGTCCCGAACCCGCCCTTCATGAATTCATCGGAGCACTTAATATTAATAATTTCAACATTAAACTAACATATCAAGCATCACGGACTAATATAGACTTTCTAGATATTAGAATTATTGTTAGTAACAATGGCGCGGTGCTTACGGATGTCTTCCGAAAGGAGACATCTGTTAATGCACTATTACACGCATCCTCTGCACATACACCATCTACTATCCGGGCCATACCTACTGGCAAATTCTTGATGATGAAGCGCATTTGTACGACCGATGAGTTTTTGAGGGGCGGGCCAGGGACCTTTCACAGCGGTTCCGTGACCGTGGGTACAGCAGAAGAGCCATTAAAAGAGGATATTTGAGGGCGAAGAATACATCATGTGATCTCCTCTTGGGAACCAATCGGAAACTGAGAGACTCTAATCCACCTATCAGATTTATATCTACTTTTAACAACAAATGGTCACAGATGAGACAAATTTTGTCTAAACACTGGTCAGTACTACGTTCAGATCCCATTTTGAGGGATATTCTATCTGAGCGTCCCCTTCTTACAGCTAGGCGGTCACCGAATCTAAAAGATCTTCTGGTCAAAAGCCACTATGTGGCTAACCCTCCTGACCATTTTGGTGCTGGTGTACAGAGACAGGGCTGTTTTCCTTGTGGCACATGCTTAGCATGTAAAAACATCCGTCGTGCTTTCTCTTTTGGAGACATGGACGGAGGTGGGAACTACCGGATCAGGCATTATATCTCTTGCAGCACAAGTTATGTCGTGTATTTAGCTACCTGCCCTTGCGGTCTCAATTATGTGGGACTGACCTCATGCGAATTTAGGATAAGGGTGAGGGAACACATCCGGGACATTAATGCCGCTAAGGGAGCACTTGACATTGGAGCCCTGAAAACAATCCCCCGACACTTCAGGCTGCATCACAGATGCAATCCGACCGGCCTCAAATTCATTGGTATTGACCGGGTTCGGTCGGGTATCAGGGGCGGTGACCTCAAGCGCACCCTGGCGCAGCTCGAGTGTCGGTGGATCACAACTTTGGACACAATGACCCCTAGGGGACTAAATGAGAAACACTCCTTTGCATGCTTCCTATAGGTAGTCTGCTAATCTATCACTTCGGGTTCGTTTCCTGTTTCCTCTGTTTTTAATGTGCTGTTTTTAATTTATTATTGTTATGTTCACAGATATGATGTTACACATTCGTCTCCCTTGTATTTGATCATGTTTCCATGGCGGGTGCAGTTGGGGATCTCAAAGAACCCTTATAGGGATGAAGATCGCATGGGGATCCAGCTTGAATTTTGTCATTCAATATGACTTATCTGGCGGCGATTTATGGACATTGACATTATTATTATTTGTTCCTTCTTTTCTGTGCATCAGATTGTTGTTATTATTATTTTTTGTTATATGTTCCTTATTTATAATTCGTTTTTGTATTTTGTTTTTCTTTATTGTCATTATTTACTTTTTTTCTGTCTATGCAATTGACTATTTTGTTATTTTATTATTTTTCACTTTTTACCCTTTTTCTGTTGTCACATTTTCTTTTATATGTATATATATTTTTTCACATTCTTTTATATGTTTCAATTATGTCCTTACATTAGAGGTACTGTACCCTTCGCTTTTGCCATATTATCAAATTAGCCCCATGCCCCTAACAGCTATCCACACTTTCTTTACCTGGCACTTGTGCATGCTCTTTTCCCCGTCTGGCTGCGCATGCGCGCGCGGCATCGGCGGTCTGCTCCACCTAAGGTCTCCACCAAGATGGCGGTGGGGTCACTGACGTCACAGGAACTTTTTCCTTGACCCCACCGTCATCGGAGGGCCGGAAGCGGCGTGGACGCCGCCGTTGTGACAGCGCCCGCATGCGCAACGCCTGATTGGGGAATTAACCCCACCTGGCCCTCATGCTTCTTATAGTTTGTCAGCACTCTACTCCACATCGCCCCCCGAGGAAGCTCAATACAGCGAAACGTGCGTCGGGGCACGTACCTGTTCCATTGCCCCACATGGGTAAGTGATGCTGTACTGGATCTTGCACTTAATATGGCCTTATGTAGGCATTACTTTTTTTCTTGCTGAATGTGGGTTTTTCCACCCACTGCTGTGGATGGTGTTCCGGTGCATGGCAATGTATTTTACACATTACTTTAGATGGCAACTTTGGGGAGGCTATTGTGCTACTTTATGGTATTATACCACTATCCCTAGTGCTGCCACTTTGCCATTACTCTGGACTCATTCACACCCTTTATGCCCATACGTCTAATCCAATTTTTTCACTATATTGGGGCAAGATTTTTTCAGCAGTAGCTCTTGTATTTACTGGGCTACATCAGGTTAAGCAAGTTTAGTCAGTACACCATTCAATGGTATACAGGTGTTTCATTTTTTGTTCTAGTCACCACTATACTTCATCAGCATTATATGTCTTTGTGAACGTTTTTATGTATACCTTTTTCAATAAAAATATAAGTCTTTTATAGATATTTTGTTTGAACTTTTGTACTAATTGCTGGGCTAGACGCTCTGTTCTTTCTGCCTTAATTAAACAATGTAAAGAGTTGCCCTGTTCCTGATTGGAACCATGTTTAATCATGTTACTCCTGGTTTGGGTATAAGTAATCTATTCATTATTCTGTGTATTTTCACAGCTAATCTACCTGAACAAATGGATTTAAAAGCCCGTGAAAAAACGTGGCTGCATAAATTAGATGAAGTTTTTGGTGATGAACAAACCGTGGTTTTAAATACAAAGGAAACGGATGATCTGGTTACTAAACTTAAATATTTGTATAATAAACGAACCCGTCTCTGGTGGAATAAGGCATTCCTAGAGCGATATATTATTAAAGGATTAATCCCAAGAGGACTACGCGTCCAAGTATTTCCATCATTTGAGGTTGAGGACACATTATTTAGACAGGAGTGGGAGAGTTTGGCCTCCACCTGCTCCAAAGGCTTCATGGAGTTGTTAATTAAGTCGAACACAACCATGTTACAAACCATTGAGACTGATATTAACACTATTCAGTCTCAAGTTTTTGATAGGATGACTAATGAAGCTAAGACTAAATTTAATAAAGATCTAGAAGCAGATTTTTCAAAATGGGAAAAGGAAATTGTGGCCTCCAAATCCAAAAAATATCAACGTGACGTCTCTGATTTCAAAACGAACTATGTGTATAAATGGAGGAGGAAGAAGGGACCTATCGGCTCTGTACCTCAGATACACAGAAACTCTTTTTCATCTATGTCCTCAATGGATGATGAATCAGCTCATGGTAGACAATCGACAATGATACATCAGGAATTCACTGGTCCTAATAGGTTCGTTACTCGGAGACATAAAACGTATACGAAACGTAAGACAACCCCTCCTCAGTCAAGGGACAAGAAATCTAAAACTAGTAATTTGGAGGTAATTAACCTTTCTAGCCATATACTTACACAAACTCAGGTTGAGGTGTTGGGTTTGGGTTTAACCCCTTCACCCCCAAGGGTGGTTTGCACGTTAATGACCGGGCCAATTTTTACAATTCTGACCACTGTCTCTTTATGAGGTTATAACTCTGGAACGCTTCAACGGATCTTCGCGATTCTGAGATTGTTTTCTCGTGACATATTGTACTTCATGATAGTGGTAAAATTTCTTCCATATAACTTGTATTTATTTATGAAAAAAACGCAAATATGGCAAAAATTTTGAAAATTTTGCAATTTTCAAACTTTGAATTTTTATTCCCTTAAAACAGAGAAATATGTAACACAAAATAGTTAAGAAATAACATTTCCCACATGTCTACTTTACATCAGCACAATTTTGGAAACAAAATTTTTTTTTGTTAGGAAATTATAAGGGTTAAAAGTTGACCAGCGATTTCTCATTTTTACAACAAAATTTACAAAGCCATTTTTTTTCGGGACCACCTCATATTTGAAGTCACTTTGAGGGGTCTATATAGCAGAAAATACCCAAAAGTGACACCATTCTAAAAACTACACCCCTCAAGGTACTCAAAACCACATTCAAGAAGTTTATTAACCCTTCAGGTGCTTCACAGGAGCTGAAGCAACGTGGAAGGAAAAAATGAACATTTTACTTTTTAGTCACAAAAATGATCTTTTACAAACATTTTTTTTATTTTCACAAGGGAAAAAGGAGAAAAAGGACCAATAACGTTGTTGTGCAATTTCTCCTGAGTACGCCGATACCCCATATGTGAGGGAAAACCACTGTTTGGGCACACGGCAGAGCTCGGAATGGAAGGAGCGCAGTTTGACTTTTCCAAACCAAAATTGGCTGGAATTGAGAACGGACGCCATGTCGCGTTTGGAGAGGTCCTGATGTGCCTAAACAGTGGAAACCCCCACATGTGACCCCATTTTGGAAACTAGACCCCCTAAGGAACTTATCTAGATGTGTGGTGAGTAGTTTGAACCCTCAAGTGCTTCACGCAAGTTTGTAATGTAGAGCCGTGAAGAAAAAAAATCATATTTTTTCCACAAGCATGATGTTTTAGTCCCCAAATTTTTATTTTCCCAAGGGTAAGAGGAGAAATTGAACCACAAAAGTTGTTGTCCAACTTGTCCTGAGTACGCTGATACCCCATATGTGGGGGGGAACCACTGTTTGGGCGCACGGCAGGGCTTGAAAGGGAAGGAGCGCCGTTTGACTTTTCCAAACCAAAATTGGCTGGAATTGCGAACGGACGCCATGTCGCGTTTGGAGGGCCCCTGATGTGCCGAAACAGTGGAAACCCCCACATGTGACCCCATTTTGGAAACTAGACCCCCTAAGGAACTTATCTAGATGTGTGGTGAGCACTTTGAACCCTCAAGTGCTTCACGCAAGTTTGTAATGTAGAGCCGTGAAGAAAAAAAATCATATTTTTTCCACAAACATGATGTTTTAGTCCCCAAATTTTTATTTTCCCAAGGGTAAGAGGAGAAATTGGACCACAAAAGTTGTTGTCCAACATGTCCTGAGTACGCTGATACCCCATATGTGGGGGGGAACCACTGTTTGGGCGCACGGCAGGGCTCGAAAGGGAAGGAGCGCCGTTTGACTTTTCCAAACCAAAATTGGCTGGAATTGCGAATGGACGCCATGTCGCGTTTGGAGGGCCCCTGATGTGCCTAAACAGTGGAAACCCCCCACATGTGACCCCATTTTGGAAACTAGACCCCCTAAGGAACTTATCTAGATGTGTGGTGAGCACTTTGAACCCTCAAGTGCTTCACGCAAGTTTGTAATGTAGAGCCGTGAAGAAAAAAAATCATATTTTTTCCACAAACATGATGTTTTAGTCCCCAAATTTTTATTTTCCAAGGGTAAGAGGAGAAATTGGACCACAAAAGTTGTTGTCCAACATGTCCTGAGCACGCTGATACCCCATATGTGGGGGGGAACCACTGTTTGGGTGCACGGCAGGGCTTGAAAGGGAAGGAGCGCCGTTTGACTTTTCCAAACCAAAATTGGCTGGAATTGCGAACGGACGCCATGTCGCGTTTGGAGGGCCCCTGATGTGCCTAAACAGTGGAAACCCCCCACATGTGACCCCATTTTGGAAACTAGACCCCCTAAGGAACTTATCTAGATGTGTGGTGAGCACTTTGAACCCTCAAGTGCTTCACGCAAGTTTGTAATGTAGAGCCGTGAAGAAAAAAAATCATATTTTTTCCACAAACATGATGTTTTAGTCCCCAAATTTTTATTTTCCCAAGGGTAAGAGGAGAAATTGGACCACAAAAGTTGTTGTCCAACATGTCCTGAGCACGCTGATACCCCATATGTGGGGGGAACCACTGTTTGGGCGCACGGCAGGGCTTGAAAGGGAAGGAGCGCCGTTTGACTTTTCCAAACCAAAATTGGCTGGAATTGCGAACGGACGCCATGTCACGTTTGGAGGGCCCCTGATGTGCCTAAACAGTGGAAACCCCCACATGTGACCCCATTTTGGAAACTAGACCCCCTAAGGAACTTATATAGATGTGTGGTGAGCACTTTGAACCCTCAAGTGCTTCACGCAAGTTTGTAATGTAGAGCCGTGAAGAAAAAAAATCATATTTTTTCCACAAGCATGATGTTTTAGTCCCCAATTTTTTATTTTCCCAAGGGTAAGAGGAGAAATTGGACCACAAAAGTTGTTGTCCAACATGTCCTGAGTACGCTGATACCCCATATGTGGGGGGGAACCACTGTTTGGGCGCACGGCAGGGCTTGAAAGGGAAGGAGCGCCGTTTGACTTTTCCAAACCAAAATTGGCTGGAATTGCGAACGGACGCCATGTCGCGTTTGGAGGGCCCCTGATGTGCCTAAACAGTGGAAACCCCCCACATGTGACCCCATTTTGGAAACTAGACCCCCTAAGGAACTTATCTAGGTGTGTGGTGAGCACTTTGAACCCCCAAGTGTTTCACTAACGTTTATAATGCCCTGGCGTGAAAAAAAAAAAATATTTTTTTTTTCCACAAAAGTGATGTTTTAGTCCCCAATTTTTTATTTTCCCAAGGGTAAGAGGAGAAATTGGACCCCAAAAGTGGTTGTCCAATTTGTCCTGAGTACGCTGATACCCCATATGTTGGGGGGATCCACTGTTTGGGTATACGGCAGGGCTCGGAAGGGAAGCAGTGACGTTTTGGAATGCAGACTTTGATGGAATGGTCTGCGGGCGTCATGTTCCGTTAGCAGAGCCCCTGATGTGCCTAAACAGTGGAAACCCCCCACATGTGACCCCATTTTGGAAACTAGACCCCCTAAGGAACTTATCTAGGTGTGTGGTGAGCACTTTGAACCCCCAAGTGTTTCACTAACGTTTATAATGCCCTGGCGTGAAAAAAAAATATATTTTTTTTTCCACAAAAGTGATGTTTTAGTCCCCAATTTTTTATTTTCCCAAGGGTAAGAGGAGAAATTGGACCCAAAAAGTGGTTGTCCAATTTGTCCTGAGTACGCTGATACCCCACATGTTGGGGGGATCCACTGTTTGGGCATACGGCAGGGCTCGGAAGGGAAGCAGTTACGTTTTGGAATGCACACTTTGATGGAATGGTCTGCGGGTGTCATGTTCCGTTAGCAGAGCCCCTGATGTGCCTAAACAGTGGAAACCCCCCACATGTGACCCCATTTTGGAAACTAGACCCCCTAAGGAACTTATCTAGGTGTGTGATGAGCACTTTGAACCCCCAAGTGTTTCACTAAAGTTTATAATGCCCAGGTGTGAAAAAAAAAATCCTACTTTTTACCTCACACAAATGATGTTTTAGTCCCCAATTTTTTATTTTCACAAGGTTAAGAGGAAAATTGGACACCAAAAGTTGTTGTCCAATTTGTCCTGAGTACACTGGTACCCCATATGTGGGAAAAAACTGTTTGGGCACAATTCGGGGCTCAGAAGGGAAATTGTGACGTTTTGGAAGCAGACTTTGATGGAATTTTCTGCGGGTGTCATGTTCCGTTTGCAGAGCCCCTGATGTGCCTAAACAGTAAAAAAAACCCACAAGTGACATAATTTTGGAAAGTAGACTCCCAAGGAACTTTTCTAAATGTGCCCCCCTTCTGGAACTAATCTTTCCTGTAAAGTAAATTAGTAGTGCATGGAGGTGTGGTACAATTTGAAACAATCCTTCATACACAGGCCAGGTTTTTCGGGGCAGGTGTCGCATTGGTAAGTGGTGTCCTTGCGTATTCCCCTTTTGTAACACACTCGGCACCTTTTTTGCGGCTTACCTTTTCTTCCAGTTGGCGGGACCACCCCCGGGAAATGCTGACCTGGTATGATACGAGCACCTTCAGTTCCGAAAGTACTGGGGCCCGCTGTTTCCTGAGCGCCAAACATCAGGGCCTTAACCACTACCTCCTGAAACTGAAGGTACGTCGTATCGCTGTTGCGTGCACATCGTGACAGCAGGAAAGCGTTGAGCATTGCCATTTGGACGATGTGCACGGACAGCTTCTTGTACCACACCTTGGCCTTTCTCAAAGCACTGTACGGTTGGAGGAGTTGATCAGAGAGATCAACACCCCCCATGTATTTATTGTACCCCAGTACACAGTCCGGTTTGCGGACCTGTGTAGAGGTACCCCGTACAGTGCTGAGGGCGCTGCCATCACCATGTATGGTGGTCAAGAGAAGGACATCCCTCTTGTCCTTGTACTTGACCACCAACAGGTGGTCGCTACATTGGGCTCTGCTCTCACCCTTTCTGAGCATCAGCCCAAGTAGCGTCTTTGGGAGGCCTCTCTGATTTTTGCGGACTGTACCCCAGGCTGCGGTACCTCGCGCAGAGAGGGATTTGTAGAGTGGGATGCTGGAATAAAAGTTATCAGTGTAAAGGTGATAACCTTTATCCAGCAGTGGGTGCACAAATCCCACACAATTTTCCCACTCACTCCCAGGACGGGGGGACACTCAGGGGGTACAATCCTGGTGTCCTTTACTTCGTAAACTCTAAAGCTATGTGTGTACCCTGAGGTACTCTCACACAGCTTGTAGAGTTTGATTCCGTACCTTGCCCTCTTGCTGGGCAGGTACTGGCGGAATGCGAGCCGTCCCTTAAAATGAACCAAGGACTCATCCACGCAGATGTCCCTTTGGGGCACGTACACTTCAGCAAACTTTTTGTTGAAGTGTTCGATGACCGGCCGAACTTTGAACAGGCGGTCAAAGTTGGGGTCATCTCGTGGGGGACACTGTGCATTATCATTATAATGCAGGAATTTGTGGATGGCCTCAAAACGCGTCCGAGCCATGACCATTCGGAACAGTGGAGTGTTGTATAAAATATCAACACTCCAATATTGCCGAATTTCTGGCTTCTTCAGGATCCCCATATGGAGGACCAGGCCCCAAAACTGCATCATTTCAACTGCGTCTACAGGAGACCAGTTGGAAAATGATGAACGGGGGTTTTGCGCCAAAAATTGCCGAGCGTACAAATTTGTTTGCTCCACCATGAGGTTAATTAAATCCTCAGAGAAAAAGACTTTGAAAAAGTCTATTTCTGTGAAGCCGGTGGAGTCAAACCTGATTCCTGATTCTGCCACAAAATCAGGAATCAGTGGCTCGTAATTTTCGGGGGCCGTGGTCCATACGGGGTCCGAAGAGGGGTGCGCTGGTTCATTTTCAGGGGCGGGCGCTGCCTCATGTTCTGTCCTGGGGCATCTGCGTGGCGGTTCCGCAGGACCCGAGGAGGAAGATGAGGAGGAAGAAGAATCTTCATCTGAAAAATAAAGAAATGTGGGATCCTCTCCCTCGCTATCAGTGTCGGAGGCAAGGAAAGCGTATGCCTCCTCCACTGAATAGCGCTGTTGGGATGAGCGTAACGAGCGGGACATTTTTTTTGTGAATGTGGTGCTTTGTGTGAACTTTATTTATAACTGTGTGTGTGTGTGTGTGGGGGATAGTGATTGGTGTAAACTAAGCTGAAAAGAAAAAGCTAAAAGAAAAGAAAGCGAATAGGGAAAAAAAAAGGCCTGTGAAAAAAAGTCTAAACCAGCAGGCACGAGCTCTGATAAGTGATCGGTGTCACTTATCAAAGTTCCGTGGCTGCTGGATGTGCGCACGGGAGTGACGGAAAGGGGGGTGAAAAAAAAAACTGGCAGGCACGAGCTCTGATAAGTGACCGGTGTCACTTATCAAAGTTCCGCGGCTGCTGGATGTGCGCACGGGAGTGGCGGAAAGGGGGGTGAAAAAAAAAAAACTGGCATGCACGAGCTCTGATAAGTGACCGCTGTCACTTATCAAAGTTCCGCGGCTGCTGGATGTGCGCACGGGAGTGGCGGAAAGGGGGGTGAAAAAAAAAACTGGCAGGCACGAGCTCTGATAAGTGACCGCTGTCACTTATCAAAGTTCCGCGGCTGCTGGATGTGCGCACGGGAGTGGCGGAAAGGGGGGTGAAAAAAAAAAAAAAAAAACAGCAGGAACGAGCTCTGATAAGTGACTGGTGTCACTTATCAAAGTTCCGCGGCTGCTGGATGTGCGCACGGGAGTGGCGGAAAAGTTGGTGGAAAAAAAAAAAAAAAAACAGCAGGAACGAGCTCTGATAAGTGACTAGTGTCACTTATCAAAGTTCCGTGGCTGCTGGGTGTGCGCACGGGAGTGGTGGAAAAGTTGGTGGAAAAAAAAAAAAAAAACAGCAGGAACGAGCTCTGATAAGTGACTGGTGTCACTTATCAAAGTTCCGTGGCTGCTGGGTGTGCGCACGGGAGTGGCGGAAAAGTTGGTGAAAAAACAAAAAAAAAACCAGCAGGAACGAGCTCTGATAAGTGACTGGTGTCACTTATCAAAGTTCCGTGGCTGCTGGATGTGCGCACGGGAGTGGCGGAAAAGTTGGTGAAAAAAAAACAAAAAACGGCAGGAACAAGCTCTGATAAGTGACTGGTGTCACTTATCAAAGTTCCGTGGCTGCTGGATGTGCGCACGGGAGTGGCGGAAAGGGGGGGTGAAAAAAACGGCAGGCACGAGCTCTGATAAGTGACCGCTGTCACTTATCAAAGTTTGCGGCTGCTGGATGTGCGCACGGAGGGGGGTGCGAAAGTGTTGATCGGTGAACTGCGTCACCAATCAACGCTCGGCGGCGCAAAGGGGGGGTAAAAAGAGGGGGAAAGGGAAGGGGGGAGGGGGGATTGGGGTGGATCGGGCAGGGATCGGGGCTCAAAAACTCACGTTTGTAGTCTTTTCTTTCTTTTCTCTTCTTTCTTCTCTCTTCTTTCTTCTCTCTCTTTCTTCTCTCTTCAGCAGGAGTTGTGGTGTCACAGGCTACTGTGGCACCACAAGGCCAAGCACAGGAGGAGATGGACCCCTGCAGTGCGGTCAGACAGGTCAGATCCAGTTTGCAGACAGGTCACAGAGCGGTCACATCGCTGCTGAGACCTGTCATTGGTGGGATCGATGATCACATCAATCCCACCAATCAAAGGAGACCCCTGCATTGCCGGCTGCTAGGCACCGGCCTAGTAATCGGAGCTCACAGCTCCGATTCCTAGGCAGGTCACCGGCAGGTCACCTAGCAGGGCACAGAGCGGTCACACCGCTGCTGTGCCCTGTGATTGGCGCGATCGTCGATGACATCGATCGCGCCAATCAGCTCCTTCATGCCCTACAGGCCCTGGCCTAGGATCGGTGCTATTACTGCACCGATCCAGGCAGGTACAGGCAGGGCACAGCGCGGATATACCGCGGCTGTGCCCTGCGATTGGCGCGATCGATGTGATCAGCGATCGCGCCAATCCGGGGGGGGTCTGGACCTTCCTAGGCCCAGGCCTAGGATCGAGTACCGCTCTGATTGGCTGAAACAGTGAGAAAGGCTGTGATTGGCTGTTCAGAATTCAACAGCCAATCACAGCGATCGGGAGGCCTGAGGGGGGAGGACGCAGCCCGGGATGCCGACTCCAACTTCCAAGAGGTAAGCTGGCGTCGGAATTTTAATGCGATCACCGCTACTTAAGTCGCGATGTCGCATTAAAGGGCATGACGTACTATCCCGTCCATGGTCAGAATGGCGCGGGTTTTATGGACGGGATAGTACGTCTAATGTCAGAGAGGGGTTAACTTTTGCTCCCACTAATAAATTTGAATTTTTTTCAGCCATGAAAGACCTCCAACTCTTTTTAAGAAAGGTAATCCTTCGCAAGTTACATTATAAACCATCTAGGAATGATGAATCTCAGACCATTGACGAACAAGAGGTGTTATCCATCTTGGAGGAATTGGAGAGGGAGAGCACGTCTGGTGCCACAGTTACCTTCCCTTCTTCTATCCTCCCCAGATCCACCACATTCCCCCCCTTCTCTCTGTGCCCGCAAGTCGAAATCTTTAATAGACTGGTCTTGGAAGATTTCAAAAAAATCCCTGACCAATGGAGGGGTGATAATCTCACACGGATGCAGAGAGAGGCACTTAAACAATTAAGATCTTTACATGATATAGTTATTAAGCCGGCTGATAAGGGGGGGAATGTGGTGGTCTGGCCAGTGGATAAGTATGAAAGGGAGGCTCATAGGCAGCTTCGAGACAGAGAGGCATACACTCTCCTCCAAAATAATCCTGTGCACACCTTCTCGACTGCTTTATCACTCATTCTGGAAGAGGCCTTCCATCTGGGTATTATTCCAAAAAAGGTTCTTGAGGGCTTGACTGTTGCCTGTCCGGTGGTTCCCACCTTTTACCTGCTGCCAAAAATCCACAAGGACTTAATAGAACCCCCGGGGCGTCCGATTGTCTCTGGCATAGGTGGGCTATGCGATCCGGTCTGTAAATTTATTGAGCACTATCTGCATCCTATAGTAGAGACACTGCCCTCCTATGTCAGGGACACTACGGACGTCCTGAGGAAGATTGATGGACTTACCTTAGAACCAGACATGCTGTTGGTGACGGCAGATGTCGAGTCTCTGTACACCAGCATCAACCATGATGATGGATTGAGGGCTACACAATTCTTTTTGGATATGGGAGATCTCGATTCTCCTCTGCGTGCCCTGGTCATGGAGCTGCTTGAATTTATTCTCAATCACAATTTTTTTACCTTTAAAGATAGGTTATACTTGCAGAAGCGGGGTACCGCTATGGGGGCGGCATGTGCGCCTTCGTATGCCAACCTTTTCCTGGGTTACTGGGAGAGGGAGGTATTTGGCAGTGGCGCACATGCCGCCTCCTCTCACGTCATTGGCTGGTACAGGTACATTGACGACATTCTGTTCATTTGGCAGGGTCCCGAACCCGCCCTTCATGAATTCATCGGAGCACTTAATATTAATAATTTCAACATTAAACTAACATATCAAGCATCACGGACTAATATAGACTTTCTAGATATTAGAATTATTGTTAGTGACAATGGCGCGGTGCTTACGGATGTCTTCCGAAAGGAACATCTGTTAATGCACTATTACACGCATCCTCTGCACATACACCATCTACTATCCGGGCCATACCTACTGGCCAATTCTTGAGGATGAAGCGCATTTGTACGACCGATGAGTTTTTTGAGGGGCGGGCCAGGGACCTTTCACAGCGGTTCCGTGACCGTGGGTACAGCAGAAGAGCCATTAAAAGAGGATATTTGAGGGCGAAGAATACATCACGTGATCTCCTCTTGGGAACCAATCGGAAACTGAGAGACTCTAATCCACCTATCAGATTTATATCTACTTTTAACAACAAATGGTCACAGATGAGACAAATTTTGTCTAAACACTGGCCAGTACTACGTTCAGATCCCATTTTGAGGGATATTCTATCTGAGCGTCCCCTTCTTACAGCTAGGCGGTCACCGAATCTAAAAGATCTTCTGGTCAAAAGCCACTATGTGGCTAACCCTCCTGACCATTTTGGTGCTGATGTACAGAGACAGGGCTGTTTTCCTTGCGGCACATGCTTAGCATGTAAAAACATCCGTCGTGCTTTCTCTTTTGGAGACATGGACGGAGGTGGGAACTACCGGATCAGGCATTATATCTCTTGCAGCACAAGTTATGTCGTGTATTTAGCTACCTGCCCTTGCTGTCTCAATTATGTGGGACTGACCTCACGCGAATTTAGGATAAGGGTGAGGGAACACATCCGGGACATTAATGCCGCTAAGGGAGCACTTGACATTGGAGCCCTGAAAACAATCCCCCGACACTTCAGGCTGCATCACAGATGCAATCCGACCGGCCTCAAATTCATTGGTATTGACCGGGTTCGGTCGGGTATCAGGGGCGGTGACCTCAAGCGCACCCTGGCGCAGCTCGAGTGTCGGTGGATCACAACTTTGGACACAATGACCCCTAGGGGACTAAATGAGAAACACTCCTTTGCATGCTTCCTATAGGTAGTCTGCTAATCTATCACTTCGGGTTCGTTTCCTGTTTCCTCTGTTTTTAATGTGCTGTTTTTAATTTATTATTGTTATGTTCACAGATATGATGTTACACATTCGTCTCCCTTGTATTTGATCATGTTTCCATGGCGGGTGCAGTTGGGGATCTCAAAGAACCCTTATAGGGATGAAGATCGCATGGGGATCCAGCTTGAATTTTGTCATTCAATATGACTTATCTGGCGGCGATTTATGGACATTGACATTATTATTATTTGTTCCTTCTTTTCTGTGCATCAGATTGTTGTTATTATTATTTTTTGTTATATGTTCCTTATTTATAATTCGTTTTTGTATTTTGTTTTTCTTTATTGTCATTATTTACTTTTTTTCTGTCTATGCAATTGACTATTTTGTTATTTATTATTTTTCACTTTTACCCTTTTTCTGTTGTCACATTTTCTTTTATATGTATATATATTTTTTCACATTCTTTTATATGTTTCAATTATGTCCTTACATTAGAGGTACTGTACCCTTCGCTTTTGCCATATTATCAAATTAGCCCATGCCCTAACAGCTATCCACACTTTCTTTACCTGGCACTTGTGCGTGCTCTTTTCCCCGTCTGGCTGCGCATGCGCGCGCGGCATCGGCGGTCTGCTCCGCCTAAGGTCTCCACCAAGATGGCGGTGGGGTCACTGACGTCACAGGAACTTTTTCCTTGACCCCACCGTCATCGGAGGCCGGAAGCGGCGTGGACGCCGCCGTTGTGACAGCGCCCGCATGCGCAACGCCTGATTGGGGAATTAACCCCACCTGGCCCTCATGCTTCTTATAGTTTGTCAGCACTCTACTCCACATCGCCCCCGAGGAAGCTCAATACAGCGAAACGTGCGTCGGGGCACGTACCTGTTCCATTGCCCCACATGGGTAAGTGATGCTGTACTGGATCTTGCACTTAATATGGCCTTATGTAGGCATTACTTTTTTTCTTGCTGAATGTGGGTTTTTCCACCCACTGCTGTGGATGGTGTTCCGGTGCATGGCAATGTATTTTACACATTACTTTAGATGGCAACTTTGGGGAGGCTATTGTGCTACTTTATGGTATTATACCACTATCCCTAGTGCTGCCACTTTGCCATTACTCTGGATCATTCACACCCTTTATGCCCATACGTCTAATCCAATTTTTTCACTATATTGGGGCAAGATTTTTCAGCAGTAGCTCTTGTATTTACTGGGCTACATCAGGTTAAGCAAGTTTAGTCAGTACACCATTCAATGGTATACAGGTGTTTAATTTTTTGTTCTAGTCACCACTATACTTCATCAGCATTATATGTCTTTGTGAACGTTTTTATGTATACCTTTTTCAATAAAAATATAAGTCTTTTATAGATATTTTGTTTGAACTTTTGTACTAATTGCTGGCTAGACGCTCTGTTCTTTCTGCCTTAATTAAACAGCATACCTAGCAGACCTGGAGCTCATGATTTGACCTCTTGTGCTATGACAAGCATTAGCTCCTGTGATCACATCGTGGGGGTCTCAGTGAGATGAGACAAGGACTCCTCTCCCTTCACATTAAATATTTTAAAAACGATTGGGGTCCCCCATTTTTTACAACCAGCCAAGCTACAGCAGACAGCTGCGGGCTGGTATTATCAGACTGGTAAGGGCCATGTATATTGTTCTCCCCCAGCTAAAAATAGTAGCCCACAGCCACCAAGAAAAGGTGCATCTTAGAACACTTTAGTTTCTCCAGGAACTCAACAGCTATTCCAGGTAAGTAAGGCACAGGATAGAAAAACCTATTGCTGGCATTGAGGAAGCCATAGTATACAGTTAGTAGTGAAGGGTGAGTGTACCAATAAGCAGCAGCTGAGACCAAAGCTAAATGGAATCTCAGCAGACTTAAACCAAGGACTCTTAACCCTTCCATACCAAAAGAAAGAGCACACCTGCACCACTCATGTGAATGGTCACATATGCTCCAAGGAGGACCTGTGATCAACTAATCTCTGTGATCTTCTGATCCAGATGCACCATATTTCCAGCAGGGTGCTGCACACTCTTGACAGTATTCCCCCTTCTACCCTTCTATGAGTGGCCTCTGGACAATAAGGCTAGGTTCGTTCTGATGAGCTACATAAAAAGAATGAACCAGTCTACTGGTGTTAACTTCAGAAGCCGATACCCACTTTCTTTCCTCCGTACCATAACCTTTCCAATGCACCAGGTACTAGAGGGAACTATGGACAAAATGATATACAAAATTCTTGCTACTTGAAATTCTAAATTACAGTCCGCAATGACTGAAGGCGGTGGAAAGGGTGATGGATCCGACGACGCAAAATACTTTTTAAGCAATGATCTGTAAAAGATATTGTGAATCTTAAGTGTTTGTGGTAACTCAAGGGGAAAAGCTGCGGAATTAATGACAGCGACCACCTTATACGGACCAATGAACCTGGAACTCAGTTTCCAGGAAGGAACTTTCAATTTGATATTTTTGGTGGACAACCACACAGTCATTCACATAAAGGTCTGGACCTGGTATACGTTTTTTTATCAACCACACATTTACAGTGCCTTGCAGGTGCATTTATAAGGAGACTTGATTACACACAGGTGGATTATATTTATCATCATTAGTCATTTAGGACAACATTGGATCATTCAGAGATCCACAATGAACTTCTGGAGTGAGTTTGCTGCACTGAAAGCAAAGGGGCCGAATAATATTGCACGCCCCACTTTTCAGTTTTTGTATTTCCACAAAAATTTAAAATAACCGATAAATTTTGTTCAACTTCACAATTGTGTCCCACTTGTTGTTGATTCTCCACCAGAAATTTACATTTGGTATTTTTATGTTTGAAGCATGATATGTGGGAAAAAGAAAAGTTCCAGGGGACCGAATACTTTTGCAAGGCACTGTATATCTGAAAGAAACTGGAGGAGGAGTTTATGAATGCATATAAAAAAGTTTTAATAATTGTACACAACAACTGTAATCATAGAAGTATAATATGAAAAGGTATCGAAGATAGACAGATGAAATGCCGGCCATAGGTTACTCCATCAGATTCAAAGATAGCCAATGTGTGAGGCAAGGTAAGAATATGCACCACCTCAGTCACTAAGTGTGACAAGGGTATATAAAAGCCAAGTGGACCAATAAAGATGCAAGTGAAAAGCAGTGCATCACTTACCAAGGGATGAGGGAGAAACCAGGCTGGTACAGAAACAGAGGCTAGAACCCTCTGTTGTATCTTTATTGGTCCACTTGACCTTTATATACCCTTGTTACACTAAAGCCCCGGTCACACTAAGCGAGATCGCTAGCGAGATCGCTGAAGCGTCACCGATTTTGTGACGCAACAGCGACCTAGCCAGCGAACTCGCTTAGTGTGACACAAAGCGACGACCAGCCCCCTGCTGGGTATCGCTGATCGTCGTTGAATGTCCTGGACCATTTTTTGATTTTGGTCTCCCGCTGCGTGTGACAGCAGGAGACCAACGATCAGCAAGCTGCTATCCAATGTACAGTACAGACCAAAAGTTTGGACACACCTTTCTCATTCAACGATTTTTCTGTATTTTCATGACTATGAAAATTGTAGAATCACACTGAAGGCATCAAAACTATGAATTAACACGTGGAATTATACATTACACTCAACAAAAAAGTGTAAAACAACTGAAAATATGTCTTATATTCTAGGTTCTTCAAAGTAGCCACCTTTTGCTTTGATTACTGCTTTGCACGCAGAAAAGGTGAACGGATGGGCTCTATATGCCTGGTTCCCACCGTGAAGCATGGAGGAGGTGGTGTGATGATGTGGGGGTGCTTTGCTGGTGACACTGTTGGGGATTTATTCAAAATTGAAGGCATACTTAACCAACATGGCTACCACAGCATCTTGCAGCAGCATGCTATTCCATCCGGTTTGCCTTTAGTTGGACCATCATTTATTTTTCAACAGGACAATGACCCCAAACACACCTCCAGGCTGTGTAAGGGCTATTTGACCAAGAAGGAGAGTATTGGGGTGCTACGCCAGATGACCTGGCCTCCACAGTCACCAGACCTGAACCCAATCGAGATGGTTTGGGGTGAGCTGGACCGCTCACCACTTCAATTTTGAATAAATCCCCAACAGTGACACCAGCAAAGCACCCCCACACCATCACACCACCTCCTCCATGCTTCACCTTGGGAACTAGGCATGTATAGTCCATCCGTTCACCTTTTCTGCGTGCAAAGCAGTAATCAAAGCAAAAGGTGACTACTTTGAAGAACCTAGAATATAAGACATATTTTCAGTTGTTTCACACTTTTTTGTAAAGTGTAATGTATAATTCCACATGTGTTCATTCATAGTTTTGATACCTTCAGTGTAATTCTACAATTTTCATAGTCATGAAAATACTGAAAATTCTTTGAATGAGAAGGTGTGTCCAAACTTTTGGCCTGTACTGTACACATCGGGTAACTAAGGGCTGCGCGGTGCCTAGTTACCCGATATGTACCTTGGTTACCGGCTCCCAGCTTCTGCTGTAGAGCGCTGAGACTTCAGACAAAACTTTTTCTCTCCATTGGTCTGGGACATACAATTTCCCCGCAGGGCAACGCTCAGGTTTATCCCCTGAAATTGCTCCAGGGCCAGTCTCAAATCGGGTGAGGCAGCGGAAAGAATGACACCCTCCTTCAGAATGGCAGTAGGCTCAGCCACATCAATAGAATCCGCAAGGAAACTCCTAGAGAGGGCATCCGCCTTAACATTCTTAGTACCCGGGAGGAAGGAGACCACAAAGTTAAAACGTGTGAAAAACAAGGCCCACCTGGCCTGTCTGGGATTCAGTCGTTTGGCTGATTCGAGATAGATCAAGTTTTTGTGGTCAGTGAAGACCACAACTTGATATTTGGCTCCCTCCAACCAATGTCTCCACTCTTCGAACGCCCACTTCATAGCCAATAATTCTCGATTCCCCACATCATAATTACATTCAGCTGGGCAAAATTTTCAAGAGAAGAAGGCACAAGGGTTACTCTTAGAGGTCTCCGGATCCCTTTGGGACAAAACGTCTCCCGCACCAATCTCAGAAGCATCTATCTCCACCTGAAATGGTAGAGAAACATCAGGTTGCCGTAGAACAGGAGCAGAAGTGAATCTGTGCTTAAGCTCCTGAAACGCAGAAACTGCCTCAGGAGGCCAATTTACAACATCAGAACCCTTTTTGTTGAAATCAGTTAGTGGTTTCACAATACCAGAGAAATTACTTATAAATTTACGGTAGAAATTAGCAAAACCCAAAAATCTCTGAAGAGCCTTCAATGAAGTGGATTGAACCCAATCACAAATGGCTTGAACCTTGACTGGGTCCATTTCAATAGCAGATGGGGACAAAATGAATCCCAAAAATGATACCTTCTGTACTCCAAAGAGACATTTAGATCCCTTAACATACAAAGCATTCTCTCTCAAAATCCGGAATACGCTCCGAACATGTTCCACATGAGAATTCCAGTCATTGGAAAATATCAAAATATCATCCAAATAAACGATCGGAAACTTATCCACCAAGTCCCGAAAAATATCATTCATGAACGACTGGAAGACGGAAGGGGCATTAGGGAGCCCAAAAGGCATCACTAGGTACTCAAAATGCCCCTCAGGGGTATTAAACGCCGTCTTCCATTCATCTCCGTGCTTGATGCGAATAAGATTATACGCCCTCCCTAAGGTCAAGCTTGGTAAACCAACTGGCACCTGTCACTCTGGAAAACGAATCAGAAATCAGGGGTAACGGATATTGATATTTAACCGTGATCTTATTAAGGAGACGATAGTCAATACATGGCCTCAATGAACCATCCTTCTTGGCCACAAAGAAAAAGCCGGCGCCCAAGGGTGAAGAGGATGGTCTGATATGACCCTTTTCCAAAGCCTCTTTGATATACGATCGCATGGCATCATGCTCGGGTACCGATAAATTGAAGAGCCGACCCTTGGGAAATTTACAACCGGGTACCAACTCAATCGCACAATCATAACTCCTATGCGGAGGCAAGGACGCAGATTTACTCTCACTGAATACATCAGAAAAATCAGCCAAATAGTCGGGGACATCTTCCGACTGGGGAGAGGTAGAAAAAACAGGAGTGTCACTACGAACACATTGACAACCCCAACTGACCACAGACACAGACTTCCAATCCAAAACAGGATTATGAGTCTGTAACCAAGGAAAACCCAGTACCAGTAGCGTAGCTACTGGGGGGGCAGAGGGGGCCGTTGCCCTGGGCCCAGTCACATGCAGGGGCCCACTGGGAGACATGGCCAGTATCAGGGAGAGACAGCACTATGCCGTTCCCTCTGCCACAGGTTACAATGCCTGTCTGTCTGTGTGCGCAGTGCACGGAGCTGCTGTCTCACCAGAGGAGCTTCTTCCTGGCTGGCAGCAGCTGTAGTTTCACTTTCTGCCCTGCAGGCTCTGGTTGTCTCAGCCACACTGGGTTCTAGTGCCCTCTGTGTGCATACACTGGACACTTTCTGCTCCTGCTTCAGCCACTGCCTGCAAGCTTCATTGGTAAGTGGGGATGGAATTTATTAAATTCATTCAGATTGGGCATGTCATGGTCACTGTGGGGGAATGTGAGAGGATGGTGTATTGTGGGGAGGGGGTACAGGGCACTGTGGGGAATGTGAGAGGATCGGGATTTTGTGGGGGCTAGGGCACTGGGGGGGTTAATGTGAGAGGATGGGGGTATTGTGGGGGCTGGTGCACAGGGGTTAATGTGAGAGGATGGGGGTATTGTGGGGGCTAGGGCACTGGGGTTTACTGTGAGAGGATGGGGTATTGTGAGGGCTGGTGCACAGGGGTGAATGTGAGAGGATCGGGATATTGTGGGGGCTGGTGCACAGGGGTTAATGTGAGAGGATGGGGGTATTGTGAGGGAGAGTGGACTGGGCACTGGAGTTGAATGTAAGAGGATAGAGGTATTGTGGGAGCTAGGGCACTGGGGTTGATGTGAGAGGATGGGGTATTGTGGGGGAGGGTGGACAGGGCTCTGGGGTTGAATGTAAGAGTATGGGGGTATTGTGGGGGCTAGGGCGCTGGGGGTTTACTGTGAGAGGATGGGGCTGAAGTGGGGGAGGGTCAACAGGGCACGGAGGGTGAATGTGAGAGGATGTGGGTATTGTGTGGTCAGGGTGACAGAGCACTGAGGGGTGCATGTGAGAGTATGGGCTGTTGGGGTGTGGGTGGGGGACAGGGGGAGGTAGGGGGCTTTTTTTTTACTTGTGAGCTCGTAAATACTTTAATAATAGATTAATATTTCGGTATTATTATAACAAGGGCACAGACAGACGGCCGTATAACTCATGTGAGGATCGCACTGCAATCCTCGGACTGGCTGGTACCGCTCCTGACATGAGCGTGATGGATTACTATGCAGCTGTCACACTCAGGTGTGGAGAGCCGACTTTCAGTCTGATGATTGTCATGTGATCCTCGCACGAGAAATACTTCCATCTGTCTGCCCCCTAACAAGTATAACCATACAATAACCACGAGCTGCATTCTATTTAATAATTTAATAATAGGCAATTTATTATTATGAAGTTATTAAAGGGAATCTGTCACCCCATTTTAGCCATATCAGCTAAAGATATGACTGAATAGTGCGTCCCATAAGCAAGCTATCGGTATGTTGCTTATATCCAGATACCCCCGTTTTGATAGCAAAATACTTTTGTAAAGTTGGGATTCTTTTCTGTAAATCAGGGCGGCGTTTTCTCTCTCCCCCCCGCTCCTCGGCATCTCTTGCGTATCGCCGTTCTGCTTCCCGCGATTGCGCTGTTCAAATCCCCCCCCACGCATGCGCAGTGTGCTTTGCACAACAGTGGGCAAAGCATAAAATCATTACAGCGCATGCGCAACTCTTTCCTTGCCCCAGAAATGACTGCTTGCCTTGGACGACTTTAGGGGCAAGGAAAGTGAATGACAATAGTTGCGCATGCGCTGTAATGATTTTATGCTTTGCCCACTGTTGTGCAAAGCACACTGCGCATGCGTGGGGGGGAATTTGAACAGCACAATCGCGGGAAGCAGAACGCCATCTGTGCTGTTCACAGACGGCGATACGCAAGAGATGCCGAGGAGCGGTGGGGGAGAAGAGAGAAAACGCCGCCCTCCGGACCTGACCGCCCTGATTTACAGAAAAGAATCCCAACTTTACAACGGTATTTTGCTATCAAAACGGGGGTATCTGGCTATAAGCTACATAACGATAGCTTGCTTATGGGACGCACTATTCAGTCATATCTTTAGCTGATATGGCTAAAATGGGGTGACAGATTCCCTTTAAAGGCTCGGGATGATTGTCTGCAGTCACTTTGAGACTACAGACTGCAAAATCATGATGGGGTGCGCCTGCCGTCATGAGACCCCATGACCACTGGTGCGATCAGGCAGTCATGCGACCACATTTGCTTTTTGCACGTGTCGACTAGTAAGTTTGACTTCACTCAATAGAAGATAATTGGGAGAAGCCGAAAGAGTCATCACACCACCCCCTACTTACATAGTGATGCAGGGGCCATTACTACTGTACATAGGGGACTCAGATAAATATTAAGTGGACACTTAAGAAGCATTATTATTTATAGGGGCACCTGTAGGGTAACTACTGGTGGCAGATGGTGCTGAGGCGGCTGTCAGTCAGTGCCGTGGTGCTGTTACAGCCGCCACTTTCTATACACAGAGCGTGACTGAAACCGTGCCAGCGCAGCCCCTATGACTGGGAGAACAAGGCCGCCGGGAGGAATAAAGTTAATTTCCTCCCTGCAGAGGAGCTCTCAGTGCAGGCGCAGCACGGTGTCAGAACACTATTAACGATTATACTGTGTATTGGAGGAGCAGTGGGGACATCATTCTATATATAGGGGAACTCTGGGGGACATTACACTGTATGTACGGGAGCTGCAGGCCCATCATACGGTGTATAGGGGAGCTGTGGGATCATCATATGGTTTATAGGGGGAGCTGCGGGCCCATCATACGGTGTATAGGGGAGCTGCTGGCCCATCATACGGTGTATAGGGGAGCTGTGGGATCATCATATGGTGTATTGGGGAGCTGTGGGATCATCATATGGTGTATAGGGGAGCTGTGGGATCATCATATGGTGTAGAGGGGATCTGTGGGCCCAGCATACTGGATATAGAGGAATTATACATGGGTAACTCAGTGGACATTATTAAATGTTAAGTGGGCACTTAAACATTGTTATAGGGGCTCTCAGTATTGTGACCATCAAAGTTGCACATGGAGTATTATTACTTTCTACGGACAAAATGTGGAGGGCACATGTACAGGAAATTAATATTTTCTAGGGGGCAATTTTACCATTTAGAGAGCACACAGGAGACATTATTACGATGTAAGGGGCAGTGGTGGCATTACTATGTGAGCCAGGAAGAGGAGCTCTGTTTTTGTACCACACAGCAGGTGCAGTAATAGGGACACGGCAGCAGGGGCTCAGTATTGGGGTATTGGCAGGATGAGGAGTTTGTGCAGGTTGGGAATACATTTGCACATGAAAACAGGAGACACAATGGGATGAAACAGAAGGGGAGAAGATACACATTAGATATTAGAAAACACTTTTTGACAGTGAGGGTGGTCAATGAGTGGAACAGGCTGCCGTGAGAGGTGGTGAGTTCTCCTTCAATGGAAGTCTTCACACAGAGGATGGACAGACATCTGTCTGAGATGGTTTAGTGACTCCTGCATTGAGCAGAGGGTTGGACCCGATGACCCTGGAGGTCCCTTCCAACTCTATCATTCTAGGATTTCATGATTTTACATGTGAACGGTGCTGGAAATGTGAGAAGTCAGATGTGTCTTTGTTGTAATCTTTGCAGATGAGTCCTGGCTGGAGAAGTTGACATGACGGTCTGCGCCAGATAGAAAAGTGAATGACTCCACCAGAAAGAATGTCAGCTGTAAGTCACCATCTATAACTGTGCAGTAATCTCTATATGTCCTGCAGGACTGGTATCTACCACTATATGTCACCATAAGGCGGTAATATCAATGCTGGTCTTTGTATAGACTTTTATTTTCAATAACAGTGGGGTCATCTCCTGAGGTTCCCTATACCACCATAGTTATAATCATGATTACCTGGTTAGGGGCCACAGGCGGCCACAGACAGAAAGGGCCCCTGTGCAAGAACAATATATGACCCTTTGCAGCCCAAGAGCCCCTAAAAATGCAAATTTGCACCTTTTTTGGAGGTAGAAATGGACCCCCTTACTTCTTGTTCCCATGTGCAGCCACGGAGGTTGCACCAATGATATGTCCGCATGTTAGGGGCCCACTCAGATGTTTCGCCCCCCCTGAGCTGAACCCTAGCTACGCCTCTGCCCAGTACAATAATGTCATGTAAATTATGTAACACCAAAAATTTACAATTCTCTTGGTGGTCCCGGTCAACCCGCATTATCACCTATGTCGAAAACTGCGGTTTATTCTCCGCCAAAGGGGTAGAATCAATACCCAGCAAAGGAATAGACTTCCACAGGGGTATCATGGGAAAACCACAACGTTTGGCAAAATCGAAATCCATGAGGTTTAGAGCTGCTCCTGAATCAACAAAAGCCTAACCCAAAAATGTGGACACGGAGCAAATCAAGGTAACAGTCAAAAGAAACCTAGTCTGAGCACCACCCAAAACAACTGAGCGCGCAAAACGTCTTCCCCACTTGGGGCAGACGGAAATAGCATGAGAAGCGTCTCCACAGTAGAAGCAAAACTTATTACGCTTACGAAACTCCTGACGCTGAGCCCCAGAAGCCACTCCATCACACTGCATGGGCTCAGGGGCTGGCTCGCAAGGCGTCACCACCTCTCGCATATTTCTACGCTCACGCAGACGTCTGTCAATTTGAATAGCCAATGCCATAGAGTCATTGAGCCCAGAGGGGACAGGAAATCCCACCATAACGTCCTTTACAGTCTCTGCCAGACCCTTCCGAAAAAGAGCTGCCAGGGCATCATCATTCCATTTAGTAAGGACTGCCCACTTTCGGAATTTCTGACAGTACAGCTCTGCAGCTTCCTGACCCTGTTTTAATGCCAACAAGTTTCTCTCAGCTTGATCAGTAACATTGGGTTCATCATACAACAACCCCAGAGCCTGAAAAAACACATCAACATCAGTCAAGACAGGATCCCTAGGTGTCAGGAAAAAGGCCCAATCCTGAGGGTCGCCGTGCAACAGGGAGATGACAATTTGAACCTGCTGTGCAGCATTCCCCGAGGACTTAGGCCTCAAGGCAAAAAACAAATTACAGTTATTTTTAAAATTCAAAAATTTAGAGCGATCCCCAAAAAACAACTCTGGAGTATGAATCTTAGGCTCTACAACAGGCATCCGAGTGAGATAGATTGCCATACTCCGAACTTCAGCAGCAAGCTGCTTCACACGCTCGGACAATTGCTTGATTTCTATTGAAGAAAAAATTCCTCCTCAGCCCCCAGAGAAAAAGAGGGAAAAATGTATATATATATACACTGTTCTCTCCTGGTTCTCCTCCTATCTTTCTGACCACTCCTTCAGTGTTTTGTTCTCTGGCTCCACGTCATCTCCTCTTCCTCTCACTGTCGGTGTACCCCAGGGCTCAGTCCTTGGCCCCCTTCTCTTCTCTCTCTACACGGCCCCAATTGGACAGACCATCAGCAGATTTGGCTTTCAGTACCATCTTTATGCCGATGACACACAACTATACACGTCATCCCCCGACCTTACCCCCGCTGTTCTACAGAAACACCACCGACTGTCTGTCCGCAGTCTCCAACATCATGTCCGCTCTCTATCTATAACTTAACCTCTCCAAGACTGAACTCCTTCTGCTCCCGCCGTCTACTAACCTCCCTAAATCTGACATTTCCCTCTCTGTGGGCGGCACCATAATAACACCCCGGCAGCAGGCTCGCTGTCTGGGTGTTATGTTTGACACCAATCTCTCCTTCACCTCCCATATACAATCTCTTGCCCGCTCTTGCCATCTACACCTAAAGAACATCTCTAGAATCCGCCCTTTTCTCACCATGGAAACAACAAAAACCCTCACTGTAGCATTGATCCACTCCCGCCTGGACTACTGCAACGCTCTATTACTTGGCCTCCCCATTACTCGACTATCCCCTCTCCAGTCCATCCTTAATGCAGCAGCCAGGGTCATCCATCTGGCTAATCGGTACTCGGACGCGTCCGCTCTTCGCCAGTCCTTACACTGGCTGCCCATTCATTATAGGATCCAATTCAAAGTACTGGTTCTCACCCACAAAGCTCTCCACAGTGCAGCACCCCCCTACATCTCCTCCCTCATTTCTATCTATCGGCCTAACCGACTGCTGCGCTCTGCAAATGACTTTCGACTAACCTCTGCACTAATCCGTACCTCCCACTCCCGACTCCAAGACTTCTCCCGCGCTGCGCCAATCCTCTGGAATGCTCTACCCCAAGAAATTAGGACTATCCACAATTTGCATGGTTTCAGGCGCTCCTCAAAACACATTTGTTCAGAGTGGCCTATCATATTCACTAACCAAAGTCGTTCTATGTTTAAGTGTGTATGTGTAGCCCATTCACTATCTCCATCCATGCCTCACTCCCTCAAGATGGCTGGACCATCATTGTAAATGCACCATTGTATATACACACCTGTACTTTGTATCTCCCCCACCTCATTGTAGATTGTAAGCTCTCACGAGCAGGGTCGGCTTATTTTGCTTTAATTATTGTATTGTTAACGTTGTTACCTATGACTTGTGTTTTGAAACTGTTAAACTGTAAAGTGCTGCGGAATATGTTGGCGCTATATAAATAAAGATTATTATTATTATTATAATATATATATATAATATATATATATATATAAAAAATTCTGACAACTCTTTTTTTTCTGACAACTCTGACAACTTTTTTTTTTTCTTTATTTTTACTATTTTTCCCTTCTGTTGAGTACCATAGAATTTTCAGTAAGGCCGGTGATTCTGTTATGATTTGGTAACTGAGGAGGACAGGAGCAAAACAGCAAGGCAGCCGAACACCTGAGAGGTTGGGAACTTATGGGTTGCAGATCGCTAAACTAACCGCACAACTCGAAGCAGCCCTGTAGTGTACCTACAATGATCCTAGACGCCTCGGCACAGCTGGAGAGCTAGCTACACCTAAAGACAGAAACAGAAAAACTAACTGCCCCGGAGAAGAGCCCCAAAGGAATAGACAGTCCCCAAACATATAATGGCGGTTAGACAAGATGAAACACAAACCCAGACAGAAAATAGAGTGAGCAAACGCAGGGGCCAAACTCTGACTAAATAGGACAGGAAAGAACAGAATACTATCTGTAACCCAGCAAAACCCTAGCAAAACTTCCAACACTTCTGATTACAAAAATGCTGAGATCACACGATCTCGCCACCCACTAAATCAGATACCAGAGTGAACAAGGCTAACCCATAGCCACTCAAAAAGCAGGGAAAGAGCAATTTAACAAATAATAGTGGCTACAGAAAACAGAGAGAAGTGCAGGCCCCAGGAGGGGACCCGGCTAACCTCCACAAAGGTGCAGACAAAAATGGAAATAGCAAACACAGTAGAAATAGGCAGAAAATATTTTATCTGAAAGTAGGAGACGCAGGCAAGACACCAGCAGACTTCCCAATGAACCAGGACTAGAGTTGAGCGATACTTTCCGATATCCAAAAGTATCGGTATCGGAATGGTATCGCCGATATCCAAAAAATATCGGCGATACCCGATACCGATACCGGAAATCCAATGTAAGTCTATGGGACAGAAATATCGTAACTAAAAAAAACCTCTTTCTTTCCTTGTAAACACTAAATATACACACATAGAATATATATATATATATATAACACATGTCATTGTGACATATATATACATAATTTATAGTTTATACACTTCTACATAGTAAAATAGCCTCTGATTCAATTGCCGGGTAAAGCCGGCTTTTGTGAAAAGACAGAAGCACCCGACATGAAATGACACTTGGTTTACATAGAGTTAACCATGTCTTTTCATGTAGTTTGATATCTGATTTGCACAAACAATTACATGAGTGGCTGTGTGCAAAATTTCACACCTGTAGGGGTTAATTAAAGGTGTAAATTCGTTGTAAAAAAAACGGACTTTTTTGCTACGAATTTACACCTTTAATTAACCCCTACAGGTGTGAAATGTTGCACACAGCCACTCATGTAATTGTTAGTGAAAACAATAGATCAAACAACTTGAAATGACATGGTTAACTCTATGTAAACCATGTGTCATTTCATGTCGGGTTCTGCATTTTCACAAAAGCCGGCAATTGAATTAGCGGCTATTATACTATGTAGAAGTGTATGAACTATAAATATAAATATATATATATACATGTGTCACAAATTCAATGACATGTATATATATTATATGAGGTGTAAAATTGTTGAAAAAAAATGCGTGGGCTCCGCCCTATTTTCGCAACCAGACAGACAAAGCCAGCGAGTGGGGGCAGATAATAATAGCCCAGAGAGGGACCATTATTTTTGCCCCCCCCGGCTACTAACATCTGCCCCCAGACACCCAGAAAAGACAAATCTATAATTAGATTCGCCCTTTCTGGCACTTTGCCCGTCTATTCCCATTGCCCTGTAGCGGTGGCGAATGGGTTAATATGGGGTTAAAGCCACCTTGCTATTGAAAGGTGACCTTAAGCCAGGTTAATAATTGAGAGCTGTCAATTAGACAACTATCAATTATTAATCCTATTGCATGAAATAAAAATAAAACACACACACTTTAATTAAAAATCATTTTAATGAAATAAAGACACATGTTTTTGACCATCTTTTATTTTACTGCAAAAACCATTTCCTGTAATAAAAATAAAATAAAAAAGCAAAATTATTCTTAGCTATCCCATGCACAGTCAGGTCCCACGGTGTAATCCTTCAGAAAGGGTTAATGTTTACTGCAGGGACCGCAGCTAATGCTGCAGCCTCACAGTAAACCCCCAAATGAATGAGTTCCTCTCCTGGCTGACAGGAGAGGAAGTGGAAAGCTTAATTGATTGCTTTCCACTTTCACTTCAGGTCAGCCAGGGACACAAGCAGTGACGTCAGAGGGAACTGATTAACAAAAATAGGGGTTCCCTTCGAAAAAAAATGGCGTGGGGTCCCCCCTATTTTTGTTAACCAGCCTGATGAAGCAGACTGCTGAGCAGTGGCGTACCGTGAATGAAGCAGACCATGCAGCTGCTATGGGGCCCGGACAGGTGAGGGGGCCCGCGACGGTCGGGTAGCTGTGCTGACACAGTACTACCAGGGGTTCGGCGGGGGAGGGGGAGCGCAGCTCTTCTATATACTCACCCTTCCGCCGGCGCGGTCTCTGCAGCCCCTGCTCTTCTCCCACGGTCTCCGACGCCTGTGTTCAGCGGTCAGGTGGTACCGCTCATTACAGTCATGAATATGCACATATTCATGACTTTAATGAGTTGTCCCGCGTGACCGCTGAACACTGGCGGCGGAGACCGCGGGAGAAGAGCAGGGGCTGCAGAGACCGCGCCGCAGAAGGGTGAGTATAAGGGATATTTACCTGTCCCGTTCCACCGTTGCTCGCGTCTTCTTGCTGCAATGTTCAGGTCAGAGGGCGCGATGACGTCGTTAGTGCGCGCCGCGCCCTCTGCCTGATCATCACTGCTGGAGGACCCCGAAGACAGCGGCACTCAGCAGTGGAGAGAGGACAGGTAAATATCTCAGGTGCCGGGGCCCTGAGCGAGCGGTGACATCGGCACCTGGTGTCACCCCCTGCTCAGGACACCGGCACCTGGCCCCCAGCGACGAGAGGTGAGTATGTCTTTTTTTTTTTTTTGGTTGCAGCAGCTGCGGCAGCATAAGGGCCTATACTATGGAGCATCTATGGGGGCACAATCTATGGGGGCACAATCTATGGGGGCATGATCTATGGAGCATCTATGGGGGCACAATCTATGGGGGCATAATACATTTTTTTGTTTAATGTGTCCCCTCACTGTGCTGGCACTTTACATTTACAATGGCTCTGGGTTGTTTTTTTTTTGGGGGGGGCCCATTCAGACTTTTGCTATGGGGCCCCATGATTTCTATGTACGCCCCTGCTGCTGAGGCATGGTATTTAAGGCTGTTAAGGAGCCAATATCCATGGACCTTGCCAGCAGCGTCGGACTGGAGTACCTTGGGCCCACCAGAGAAAAATTATTCTTGGGGCCCACCATCATACTTCCCAACCTTTGAAGAAGGGAAAGAGGGACAAAGGCTGTGGCACGCTGTGCCTGCTGCAGCAAATTTTAGGCCATGCCCGTTGCACCACAGACTGTCCAGGAGTTGGTGGATGCTTTAGTCCAGGTGTGGGAGGAGATCCCTCAGGAGACCATCCGTCGCGCTCATCAGGAGCATGCCCAGAAGTTGTAGGGAGGTCATACAGCATACCTCCCAAGTTTTGAAGACAGGAAAGAGGGTTAAGGATTCGGCGCGCTATGCGGCCGCTGCAAATTTTAGGCCACGCCCCGACCACACCCATTTCACAGCTAATCACACCCATATCCTCGCCCCAAGCGTACCCATTTAGCACTGCTGATCACACTGACTGGTAATGAGGGCACAGTGGCTGGTACTGAGGAAAAGAAAGAAAGAGCAGCGAGAGAAAAAGAACAAACAGAGAAAGAAAGAGAGGAAAGAAAGAAAAGAGAGAGAGAAAGAAAGAACAGAGAGAAAAAAGAACAGAGAGCGAGAAAGAAAGAACAGAGAGCGAGAAAGACTAGAGAGAGAAAGAAAGACTAGAGAGAGAGCCAGAGGCGTAGCTAGGGTTTTGGTTTAGTGGGGCGAAACTTCTGAGTGGGCCCCTAATCAGAGAACCTCAGCAAATGACCGCGCTGTTGCCAAAAATAATCCATATATAAAAAGACCAATATTGATATTACCGCCATATGGTCTGTGGTAAATAATACCAGTCCTACAGAACATATAATAGATTACAGCACAGGTACAGATAATGACTTACCGCTGATGTTCTTTCTAATGGAATTGTTCACTTTTCATGTTTTTTCCATCTGGCCCAGACCGACATGACGACTTCTCCAGCCAGACTCGACTGCAGAGATTACAACAAAGACACATTTCACTTCTCATATTTTTAGCACTGTCACGGTCACCAATTGGACTATTCTCAACCTGCACAAACTCCTCATCCTGCTGATACCCCAATACTGAGCCGCTGCTGCCATATGTGTCCCTATTTCTGCACCTGATACCCCAATACTGAGCCGCTGCTGCCGTATGTGTCCCTATTACTGCACCTGATACCCCAATACTGAGCTGCTGCTGCCGTATGTGTCCCTATTACTGCACCTGCTGTGTGGTTCTGTGTGACCTCTAAATTTTAAAGCACCCCTCTAGAATATAGTAATGCCGGGTGCAAGTGCCCTAGAAAACAGTGCCCACATTTTGTCCCCTAGACTGTAATAATGCCCTGTGTGCCCCTTTGACAGTCACAGTAACCCGAGTTCCCCTATAACAATAAGTGTCCACTTTACATTTAATAATGTCCCAAGTCTCCCCCTGTACATCTCCCCTATACACAGAATAATGCCCCCTCACTGGATATATACTGACCCCTTAATGTCCCCAAACTATTTAATGGGTCCAACACTGTATGATGGCCCCTAGATAGCATCCATACAGCATAATACACCAGATAGTCCTCAATATAGTATAATGCACCCCCATAGGCAGCCTCTATATTATAATAAACCCCCATAGGCAGAGTCTATAATATAATGCACCACCATAGGTCAGCCGCTATATTATAATGCACCCCCATAGGCAGCCTCTGTAGTATAATGCATCCCCATAGGGAGTCTCTGTAGTATGATGCACCCCAATATGGAGCCTCTGTAGTATAATGCAGCCCCCATATACAGCCTCTGTAGTATAATGCACCCCCCATATACAGCCTCTGTAGTATAATGCACCCCCATTAATAATAAAAAAAAAACAATACTCACCTCCGGCTCCTGTGCTGCTCACTGTTCTCCCTCTCAGCGTCTGACAGCGGGCGCCGGCAGGTGATGTCATCACGCCCGCTGTCAGACGCTGAGAGGGGGATTATGGGAGAGAAGGAGCGCTCGCTCCTTCTCTCTCTATGCGGTCAGCTGTATCGGCTGGATGCCGATACAGCTGACCCTCCGATGACGGGTGGGGGGCCCACTGCTGGCACCGGGCCCCCCCACCGCCTGTTCAGGCCCCATAGCTTCCGGGCGGCAGAGCAGGGAGAGCGATTCTCCCTGCTCTGCCGCAGAATGTAACTGTATCGGCGTGCTGTGCGACCTATCCTTTCAAATCAGGGCCCACCACGCAGGAGCTGGGGCCCACCGGAGGTTTCTCCGGTGTCCCGGTGGCTCAGTCCGACCCTGCTTGCCAGCCTGATAATACCAGGCCACAGCAGTCTGCTTATCTTTGCTGGTTAACAAAAATAGGGGATCCCGTCGAAAAAAATTGGCGTGGGGTCCCCCCTATTTTTGTTAACCAGTCAGATGAAGCAGACTGCTGAGGCCTGGTTTTTCAGGCTGTTAAGGAGCCAAGATCCATGGACCTTGCCAGCCTGATAATACCAGGCCACAGCAGTCTGCATATCTTGGTGGTTAACAAAAATAGGGGATCCCCTCGAAAAAAATTGGCGTGGGGTCCCCCCTATTTTTGTTAGCCAGCCAGATGAAGCAGACTGCTGAGGCCTGGTTTTTCAGGCTGTTAAGGAGCCAATATCCATGGACCTTGCCAGCCTGATAATACCAGGCCACAGCAGTCTGCATATCTTGGCTGGTTAACAAAAATAGGGGATCCCCTCGAAAAAAAAATTGGCGTGGGGTCCCCCTATTTTTGTTAACCAGCCAAGTAAAATGCAGACTGCTGCGGCCTGGTATTAAAAGACTGTCAAGGCCCATGGATTTTGGCCCTCAACAGCCTGATAATACCAGGCTACAGAGCCCCACATTTGGCGCATCAAAAGTTGTGCCAATTGTGGCACTTTACCCGGCTCTTCCCACTTGCCCTGTAGCGGTGGCAAGCGGGGTAATAAGGGGTTAATGTCACCGTTGATTGCATGGTGACAATAAGCCCGGTTAATAATGAAGAGGCGTCAATAAGACACCGATCCATTATTAATCCCAAAGTTTTTAAATGTTTAAAAAAAAGACACAGCAAGAAAAAAGTATTTTAATGAAATAAAAGAGACAACACAGTTTTCATTAATTTTATTACTCTCTCATTCCTGCGACGCCATCGATCTCCTGTAAAAAAAGAAAAAAAAAAACCAACAGTATACCACCTGTCCGACCAGTCCATAGTAACGAGTGTCCCACGACGATCCAGCTCTGCTACAGCGGAATGCCAGGCAGAGCCTGACATCCCGGCGCAGCACAGCTGATTACCTGCTTCCCCGGCGGTGACGTCATCGGACTGCTTTACGGCCGCGATTACCCAGCAGTCACTGCAGTTATCGCGAGAAACTGCATGTGACCACCAGGGAGAAGATGATGGCGGCCATCAAGCAGTCCAGGACGTGACCGCCGGAGATCTTCTGCCGGGTAAGTGCCGCTGACTCCTGACAGACCCGACCGACGGACACTGACAGTGACAGTGACATTCCGATTCCGGTATCCGATATGACGAAAATATGGTACTCGGAATCGGAAGTCCGATACAGCTAATATCGGCCGATACCCGATATTTGCAGTATCGGAATGCTCAACCCTAACCAGGACACAACAATTGATCACCGGTGAGGATCATGGGAAGGCAGCTCCCTTATATCAGTCCAGTCAGTGATTCTGGATTGCCAGGTATCGCTGCCAGCTGAGGAGTCCAGTCATTCGATACAGCTTCAGTACCGACAGCAACCACCAGAGGGAGCCTCCGCTCAGAAATTGTCTCCAATACGTTCACAACAGCTTAGGCTCAACAAGGGAGACTCGGTCAGGATCATCATTGTTGAGACCCAGGGCTGCAATAAAATCATCTACTAACCGGAGGGACTGAGAGTCGACTGGAAGGGAAAAGACCCAGGATTGAGGATCCCCTTGAAGTAGGGAAATCACAATTCTTACCCGTTGTTCCTTACTCCCTGAGGAACTCCCAGAGGAACAAGGGCACAGTCTGAAATAAGGTTTGCAGGCTTCCCTGAACACAGCAAACTTGTCCCACCCCACAGAAAAACGGTCTGGGAGGGCCTTGGGTTCAACATGGGTCTGACTGACAGCCGATACCATCAGACCTGAGTTCTGTTGTTGCTGTTGCATCACTAATGACTGCAGATATGTCACCTCCAGAGACAGTCCGCATACATGTTGTGAATACTGTCGAATACTGTCCCATGATGATTGAGATTATTTGGAGAATAGTCACATCAGTGACCGCTCTCCTCACCAGTCAGAACACACAGTGTCTTACGCTGAGCTCCCATGAGAAATTTCACCAGCGTTCAAACCTGATGAACCCCAGTGAACTTACTTATGGCACCTCTTGCTGCGTGAGAAAGTTCTTGTGCAGCGAGTGGTGCTGTGAGTTCACCAAGGTTCAGCTATGAACTCCGGTGAACTTTCTCATGGGAGCTCAGCACTAGACGCTTCTGTCAGTGTGAGCCGGATGACAGGGAGAGCAGTCATATCAGTGATGTGACTGCTCTCCAAATCATCAAAATCATCATGGGACAGTCTGGATTATTTTCACATCAGACAGGTGAGGGATATAGTTGCTTATTATTTATTTATTATTTATCTTTTTTTTCCAGGGGACAAGGGCTTCAATGGATTAGGCATAAGGTGAGTGTAACTTTGTTTTTTTATTTTTAAATAAATGTGTAAAACAGCATGTTAATTTGATTTCAAATAAAGGATTTTATTCTGGCAGTGTGTTTATTTCCAAACTCATTATGGGGTTAGTAATAGGGATGTCTTAATAGACGCTTTTCCGTTACTAATCCCTGGGCTAGATATCACCGACAATACAAAGGTGACATCAACCCCACAAATATTACCCCACTTTCCACCACCACAGGGCAAGTGGGAAGAGCTAGGCTAAGCACCAGATTTGGGTATCTTATTGATGCACCATTTCTCGGGTGGCTGAGGGCTTAAGTTCTTAGCCTGGTAGGAGGGCCAATTTCCCTGGCCCCTTCCCTGGTAGTTAATGTCAGTCCACAGCTGTCTGTTTAGCCTTTGCTGCTTTGAAATTATGGTAGGACCCTATGTCTTTTTTTCTGGTGTCCCCCCACAAAATAGCCACTGAAGGCTAACCAAACAGCTATGAGTTGATATTAACTGCTTAACCCCCAGAGCTTTTTTCGGTTTTGCGTTTTCATATTTTGCTCCATTTCTTTCCAGAGCTATAACTTTTTTATTTTTCCGTCAATATGGCCATGTGAGGGCTTATTTTTTGCAGGACAAGTTGTACTTTTGAAAGATATCATTGGTTTTACATGTAGTGTACTCGAAAACGGGAAAAAAATTCCAAGTGCGGTGAAATTGCAAAAAAAAGTGCAATCCCACACTTGTTTTTTGTTTGGCTTTTTAGCTAGGTTCACTAAATGCTAAAACTGACCTGCCATTATGATTTTTCAGGTCATTACAAGTTCATAGACACCAAACATGTCTAGGTTCTCTTTTATATAAGTGGTGAAAAAAAATCCAAATTTTGCTTAAAAAAAAATTGCGCAATTTTCAGAGACCCGTAGCGTCTCCATTTTTCGTGATCTCGGGTCGGGTGAGGGCTTATTTTTTGCATGTCAAGCTGACATTTTTAATGATACCACTTTTGTGCAGATCTGTTCTTTTGATCGCCCATTATTGCATTTTAATGCAATGTCGCGACGCCCCAAAAAAGTAATGCTGGCGTTTTGATTTTTTTCTCGTTATGCCATTTAGCGATCGGGTTAATACTTTTTTTATTGATAGATCGGGCGATTATGAACGCGGCGATATTGTGTAGGATTGATTTTTTTTTTTTTATTTTGATTGGGGCGAAAGGGGGGTGATTTAAACTTTTATATTTTTTTTTATTCTTTTTAATTTTTAAACACTTTTTTCTTTTGCTTTTTGCATGCTTCATTAGCTTCCATAGGAGGCTAGAAGCTGCCATAGCACGATCGCCTCTGCTACATAGAGGTGATGCATTGATCACCTCTGTATAGTAGCATTATGGTATTGCTATGAGCGCCGACCACAGGGTGGCGCTCATAGCAATCTTCTACCAACAACCATAGAGGTCTCGAGGAGACCTCAGGTTGTTATGGCAATGCGTCGCTGACGCCCGATCATGTGACGGGGGTCGGCGATGCGCTCATTTACGGCTGCGCGCTGGAAGCTCTAGTTAAATGCCTGCTGTCAGCGTTTGACAGTGGGATTTAACTAGTTAAATAGCTCGTGCCTATTGCGGGCACATGTCAGCTGTTTATGACATGTGCAGCTTTGAGGTGGGCTCACCGCCGGAGCCCACTCAAAGCGGGGGATACTGCCAGCTGGCGTACTTTTCGTCAGCTGGCAGTAAGGGGTTAATAGCCTGGAACCTTTAGGGACATTGCCCTCCTTCCCAGAATATTAACATCAGCCATCAGCTTTCCTTCTGCTGCTTATGAAAATTATGGGGGACCCCATGCATTCTTTTTTATTATTATTATTATTTATTAACAAGAACAGTAAGGTCACATCACAGCAACTGTTTCTCTTGCATTGTAAGTGCCAGTATCGGACTGATGAATGCTCGCGAGTCCGGCACTCGGCACTCTGGCATTCAACAGTTCGGCACTGGAGCTGTTGTGAGACCCGGTGGCTTGCACTCTGGTAACCTTTCAGGTTATCAGCGTTCACAGCCACCGGATCTCCCAATAGCTGCGAGGCCTGGAAGCTTCATGGGAAACTTTGAGGGACATTTTAAGGTTACTGGAGTTTCCAGCTGCTGGAATACCTTGAGGCTGTGAACTAAGGTTACATTGGGTGTGTTTACTGTACTTGTTAATAAATAGAAAATAAATGTCCCCTGTAATTTTCACAAGATTCATAAGAAAATTCTCATGTGATCTCATTGAGGTCACCGCAGTTCAGCATCTGGCTCACAGTGAAGTGCCAGTGGGAATGCAGCTTCAGTAATCTGCAGTAACCTCAATGATGTCACTGCTAGTCACTGAAGACCCACTTGCAGCACCTCAATCTCCCATGGTTTTCAGCCTGGATGGTTGGATCATGGCACTGTTCAGGTTGTAAATCACATATCACAGACATGGATTACGGTGTGGGATAGTATTGCTGTATGGTTGTTTATTATTTTTCTTTTTTTACAGATGACAAGGGCTTCAATGGAATGGGCATAAGGTGAGTATCATGGTTGTTTATTATTTTCTGTTTATTACAGGGGACAAGGGTTTCACTGTGTAGGAAAAGGTGAGGATAACTGTGCTTTTTATTTTTATTTAAAATAAAGCAGTGTCTTTCTTTCAAATAAAGGATTTTTATTCTGGCTGTGTATTTGGCCTTAGTAAAGGAGAGGCATCTTTTACCCAATAAATGTGAATTCCAGATAATATTATAAGTGAGAAACAGACTAGAACTAGCCAAAGGATTACTAGTACTGATACTGAGACATGTACAGTAGTTAGTGTTTCACCTATGCCTTTGCACTGTGAGATGTAAGCTCAAATGCATGTCATAGTCAACATAGTAGTATCAGGATAAGCTTATCCATAATATGTAAGATGGATTTTTGCCCATCACTATGGCCCCATGCACATTTCGCTGCTTTTTTACAAGGTGTCTCCCACTCTGCATCTACCAATCCATCACAATCAACAATTTATCCATCACTGTCCTAAGACTGGCTAAATAATTCTAAAAGATGTGTAAATGTTTGTACTCTGTATACTGAGCCCACAGAGGCCCAGCAATACTTGCACATTGCAGTCAATGCTGGGTCCAGTGGATACAGGCTACATTCACTTTATACAAGCTCTATACTGTTGCTATATAGCTCTTACACAATGCCTTCCATCTTTTACGCTATATGTCCCTGGATAGTGAAAAATGATCCAGACTACTGTGCTCACTGTCCTTCAGTAGTCTGAGATGCTTCCCTTCTTCTCAGGCTAGCCAGCATGGACGGGCTAATTGGCACCGCCGGTCAATCTGAGAGCTTTTGCTGGTACTTTTTTTTACAGCAAATGTGTAGCTAATACTTGTCAAAAGGTTAACTAAAGTTTGACATAAAGCTGCATGACTTACATTGTACTTAAGACTTCATACGTTAAACATCTGGGCACAGATAGAAATTACTACAGCATGACATCATTACAAGACATGAGGCTACACATAAAAGTACTAAAGAAGCGATATGGCACCACAGGTAGCACTGGATAAACTTGTACTGTATTTTCCTTCCAGCAATGCACAGAATCTGCAGAAAGTTATTGAGCGCTTTATAAAATTAGGAAAAAGATGGTGGGAAGTTCATGATGTACAGTGATGGCAATAACGGGTTAGTGCAAGTTAATGGACATTTCATTTCCTCTGTTAAAAAGTTCTGCAAACATTTTAATGGGTCATCAAACTCCATTCTGGAATTGTGCTCACCACTGGCAGATGCTCATACTTAGAAAATGATTTCACTTAGTGCCAGCTGTGCATAAAGTCTTCAGCAGAAACGTGCATTTGGAATTCATGGGAGTTTTCTGCTATCAGATTTGATAATGCTGACATCACAAAGCACTAAATAAGGGCCCCGTCTCACATAGCGAGATCGCTAACGAGATCGCTGCTGAGTCACAAGTTTTGTGACGCAACAGCGATCTCAGCAGCGATCTCGCTAAGTCTGACACGTACCAGCGATCAGGCCCCTGCTGTGAGTCACTGGTCGTGTCAGAAATGCCTGGACTTTTTTTGATCGCTGGTCTCCTGCTGGCCAGCACGCATCGCTGCTGTGGCAGGCAGGAGACCAGCGATCAGCTGGTTACCAAGGTACACATCGGGTTTCCAGGCACCGCGCAGCGCCTGGAAACCCGATGTGTACTCTGGTTACCAGCTCCCTGCATCAGCGGGCTGGTATCTAACGTACACTGCAGGTTACTAAGCGACGTTATACGCAGTGTCGCTGTCCTGATCGCTGCCTGAGCTGCCTGTTTGGCAGCTTAGCAGCGATCATGTAGCGACACACCAGCGATCCTGACAAGTTCATATCGTTGTTGGGATCGCTGGTGTGTCGCTATGTGAGACAGGGCCCTAAGTCAACACTCAACAGATGTTTAAGCCCCCTTCGGAGTGAAAGCCTAATGTGATAGAGGCTTCTGAAAAAGGATCCAGCCTGTTGATTTTGTCCCAGAGATTAGCCACCTCCAAAGATGTCTGGTGGCAACTGTCTCATAGAGCACACATGCGCGCCCGGCCAGAAGAGTGCTCCTGTGCATCGAAGAGGCAGCCAAGATGCATAACGATTGGCGAAAGACGCATTTCGAACCTGAACTTTGTTACTCATAGTTTTATGTGATTAAGAACCATATAGATTCAAAATGCTTCAACCTTATCTGATGCTTTCTTGGGACTTGTGCTTGTAAAATATATGCACTGAATAGCTTGACTTGCACATGTTTTTATATGGACTACAAAAAAGGCAAGCTTTAATATTCTGGATTTGGATCTGATCACTTGGAATTATTCTAGGAACCTATTTTTGCTGCAGTTACATGATAACATGATTTCATGCACAGATATACATACATTTAGGTGAGCAGACACTGCGGGACAGCTTGAATTTCCCTGGAAGTTGATTGGAGCTGTTTATCCACCATGCGGACTATCCTGTGTTGCAACCTTTCATCAATTTTTCTCTGCCGTCTATGTCCAGGGAGATAAGCTACAGTGCCTTGGGTTGTAAACTTCTTGATTATGTAGTGCACTGTGGACAAAGGAACATGAAAATCTCTGCAGATGGACTAGTAATCTTGAGATTCTTGATATATTTCAACAATTTTGGTTCGGAAGTCGTTAGACAGTTTTCTTCTCCTCTCTCTCTGTTCTCCATGCTTAGTGTGGCACGCACAGACACACAATGCAAAGACTGAGTCAAGTTTTCCCTTTTTTAATTGGTTTCAGGTGTGATTTTCACATTGCTCACACCTGTTACTTGCCACAGGTGAGTTTGAACGAGCATCACATGCTTGAAACAAAGTTGTTTATCAACAATTTTGGAAAGGTGCCAATAATTTTTTCAGGCTCATTTTGTGTTTATGTGTGAAGTTTTGTCCAGTTTGTCTGTTTTTCTGTGTTGTTCATGGGTGTCCTGAAGGCCAGCTTACCCCTGGGGGCCATATGCTCAGCAATCTCCCAAAGTTTACAGGGAGTAATTCACTGCTGTGGGACTGGCTGAGGGAGTTAATGGCATGTTAAGGATGCACCCTATGACCCCCGCTATGCAAGCAAAGATTGCTGTGATGGCCCTGATTGGGGAGACCAGATGTTCTGTAATGTTTCGGCCTCCTCATGAACACCTTCACCAAAGTATTGCAAATTTTAGAAGAGATGCATGGAGATCCCACTAATATCAGAGAATTGCGGATGCCATTGTTTAGCCGTGTTCAGAGAGAGGAAGAATCCGTAACGCAATATATGAATGCGCTATAAGAGGTGCACGCGGCAATCAACAAGTGGAATAATATGGGCGTGGGACCCCCTGATGTGATTTTGAAGGATCAACTTGTAGCGGGCCTAAGAGACGCATCACTTAAACAAGCTTTGCGGGAGTGCCTGTGTAATAAACTGCAGGTGCGGAGGATGTAGCCACGGTTGTTAGGCAGACCAAGAGTAAAAGGTTTATTCAACAGTTCAAAATACTCCACTAAGGGAGGAGCAGATGGGGGTTAAATGCAACAAGCAAAGGGTTAAACAGTTTTTCAGGAAAAGAACAAAGGCAGGCAAACACTTATCAGTCTGTAGAAGGCTTGATTGAACGGTCTAATTCTCCAACGTCGGCACCATCAACAGCGGCACATGCAGTCTCTTTCAGATCCCAGTCCACGGAAAGAACACGGTTTCCAATGAAGGCAACGAAAGGATGTAGGGTGAGACGAGGTCCTGCTCCTACCGGTCTTTGTCACAAAGCTCCATCCAGCACGAGTCATCGTAGGAACGATACTGTGTTCCTCGGTCAGTCCAATTACTCCTCTCTTAGGCTCAGGCCTTCTGCTCAGTTCACCAGGCATGTGCGCGTCAGCATCTGCCCCTACACTGTGTTCCAAATTATTATGCAAAAATTGTTTAGGAGTGATAAGGTAAGAATTTTTTTGTTTGTCAGTTAAGCTCATTGATGGTGATGTGTGTCAGGGCTCTTTATATCACTGTAAGCAATTGCAGACACCTGTGCTAATTAGTTTGGCAGGTGTGTCCAAAGAAAGGCAAGACTACTTAAGAAGGCTGTCCCACATTATTAAGCAGCCTACATTTTCTGCCAAAATGGGAAAGAAAAAGGATGTGTCGGCTGCTGAGAAGCAACAAATTGTGGAGTGTTTAGGTCAAGGCATGACTACAATCAACATTGCCAAGACACTTCATTGTGATCATCGCACAATCAAGAAGTATGTAGCTGATTCACAGTACACACGTGTGCATGCTGATAAAGGAAAATTGAGGACTCTTTCCTACAGACAATTACGTCAGGTTAAAAGAGCAGCGGCAAAAAAGCCTTGTCATAGCAGCAGACAAGTTTTTGAAGCTGCTGGTGCCTCCAACATCCCCCGAACAACAAGATGCAGGGTCCTTCAGAGGTTTGCAGCTGTGCGTAAGCCATCCTGTCGACCTCCTGTATCCACTGCACACAAGCAGAAAAGGCTCCAGTGGGCCAAACAATACATGAAGACTGACTTCAAAACTGTTTTGTTCACCGATGAGTGCCGTGCAACGCTCGATGGTCCAGATGGATGGAGTGGAGGATGGCTGGTTGATGGACACCCCATGCAAACACGGCTATGGCGTCAACAAGGAGGAGGTGGAGTAATGTTTTGGGCTGGAATCATGGGGAAAGAGATTGTCGGCCCCTTTAGTATCCCTGAAGGGGTAAAGATGAACTCCAAAGTGTATGTTGAGTTTCTCAAACAGCACTTCCTGCCATGGTTCAAGAAGAAGAACCGTGCATTCCACAGCAAGATCATTTTCATGCATGATAATGCACCGTCTCATGCTGCACATAACACATCTGCATCTCTGGCTGCTATGGGCATAAAAGGGGACAAACTTATGGTGTGGCCCCCATGCTGTCCGGACCTCAACCCCATTGAGAACATCTAGAGCATCATCAAAAGGAGTGTCTATGATGGCGGAGGCAGTTCACATCTAAGCAACAGCTCTGGGAGGGTATTCTGTCCTCATGCAAAACAATTGAAGCAGAAACCATCCAAAACCTGACAAATTCAATGGACGAGAGAGTTCAGAAGCTCCTTTCGAACAAGGGGCTCTATGTGCAAATGTAACATCACCTAGAATAAAGGTTTGAGTTGAAAACTGTTTGATTTCAGTTTGTAAGAACCTGCTAATGCTTATAATTTCAAAAATGACCATTCTTTCTTTCTTTATTAAAGTGAAAAGGTTGAAAACTCTGCTGTGCATAATAATTTGGAACATGCATTTTCAGTGCAGTTTGAGTGTTTTATTTTTTAAAAAATATACTGTTATCATAGGCATATAACATAACTCCTTCCCCACATAGGAGGCCAGAATCAGAGCTATTTTTACGAAAATATTTTATTAATAAATAACAATAGTAAAAAAAATTATTATTGCAGAGTATCACAAAAAACAGGTCATGAGGAAAGGACAATTTTTCCCCCACCATGTAACACACTAAACCACATCATGTACATAATGAAGTAAGAGGACCTTATACTAAAGATCCAGTGCACGTGCATACCGTGAAGCACATAAATTGCAACTATAATCAATTTGTTCAATAACAATGGGATAGTGCAAATGAATAGAATCAAATGGTTAAATTGTACCGATTTGTAACTTACATGTGGGAGAGAGTCCTGACCGCAGCCTGGCGCCCCAACGCGCGTTTCGCCGTTTCTTTCGTCAGGAGGCGTGGCTAAGGTCAGGTCTATGCCCCATTAAATAGTGCCGAAATCAGGTGAAAACTATAACAAATACCAAGTGACATGTGCTTAACTTCCGGGTGTATAGTATAACATGGATGATAGCAGCCAATCAAATGCTAGGCGCGTATTTTACGTCACCACCACAAGGGGATGAGCCATATTTGGACCAATGATGATAAAGGTTAGATGTTAACCGGAGTTGATTCAGGGCGCTTATCCATGACCAATCGGAAGCAAGGTTACATCCCTAATGGGCAGTTGTATTGCGCATGCGCAGGTTACGTCACACCATATGGGGACTTCCTTCAGCGCCCGTGGAGCGTACATCCTCCCTCCGCTGCTAGGCAGCAGGGAAAGATGACGCAGCCAATGGGCGGATCGGGAAATCCCTGGTGCGCGGCAACCCGCGCATGCGCTCAGCCACAAAGGGAGAACCGAATAATAAGAAAATATGTGTAAGTGCTATATTGAATAGTGGTAGAAATGGAGGAAATATATAAACTGATGTTGATTACAAGTGAGAAAATGTGTGCTACAGCATAAAAATGCTCAAAGAGGAAAATTAAACAATATAAGCTGTTCTAATTAAACACAACTAAACCATACAATCAAATAATAAGCAATACCGACAAAAGGGGGGGTACATAAATAAGGAAAACATAATCTAAACATATGAAATAACATGAATTACAAACAATTAAATTAATTAAGTGCATATTATTAAAAAATCTAAACAATAATTCACATATTCTTATTCTTCTTGATCTTCAAAGGATTCTCCAACAGTGGTGCAAGGGTATCAAACTTGAGCCCAAGGATACCCACGAACCCCTCCAACCTCCAAAACCACCTCGGCACCATCACGAAAAATGGAGAAAACAGACTCTCAAGGTAAGTATTAAAGCTGAAAAATAGAACTTAATATAAGTAACAGTATTAAACAACAAAAGAATAATACAAACTAAGGGGATTTAAAACCTATTAAAAGGCACAGAGTGAAAAAACTGTATGGATTGAAAAATATAAAAATACATCTATGCTATGAGGATTTACCAAAATGAGCCAAAGCCATGGTTTTCATTTAGGCCGTATGGGACCAAAGAATTTAGTCGGTGGATCCAACGACTTTCAATCTGGGAAAGTATTTTGAATAGATTACCTCCTCTGATCCCAAGATTAACTTGGTCTATAGCCATGATTTTTAATCCCTGTGCGTCTGAACCGTGTTGACTTTTAAAATGTCTAGGGAGGGTTTTAAGCTGTTCATCTTCTTTGGAATCTTTTGCTTTAATGATATCTCGCACATGTTCCCTAATTCTCAGACGCAATTCTCTAGTGGTCATCCCGATATAAATCAGGTTACAAGGACAACGCGCCAGGTAAATAACACCCAATGATGAGCAAGTCAAGTACTTTCTAATTAGAAAGTCTTTAGTTCCATCAAAATTGGAGAATTCTTTGCTTTTAATCGTGTTGGCACAGGCCTTGCACTTTTTACAAGGAAAGAAGCCTTTGATTTCTCCAAAGATGTTTCTCTGACACGGCTTCTTGGGACAATAATGGCTCTTAACCAATAGATCAGATACATTTTTGGCTCTTTTTGCAGTAATCAATGGTTTCTTGGTCAGAGTTTTCTTCAAAATGGGGTCAGTCAGGAGGATGTTCCATCTATCATAAATAATCTTGGTGAAATCATTCCATTGGCTATTAAACGGTGTAATCAATCTCACTTGTGAATTAGTCAATTCATTTTTCTTAGTCTTTTTAGAATATAGAAGGGAATTTCTCGACACATTTTGAGCTCTATGATAAGCATATCTAATCGATCTATGGCCATATCCACGTTCGCGAAACCGGGAATATAAATCCTTGGCCTGTTCTTGGTATGCTTGTTCCGTTGAGCAAATTCTTTTTGCCCGTAAATATTGGCTAACAGGGATTGATTTAATGGTAGATGGTAAATGAGAGGATCCAGAATATAGGATAGAATTAGTTGCCGTGGGTTTTCTAAAAATATCAGTTAAGATGGTACCCTCATTGGTTATTGAAATGTCAATATCCAAGAAGGTGACATGACGTCCAGAAGTATATGTCAGGAATATATTCCTGTCATTGTTATTAAGCTTAGACATGAACTCACTTAGTTCCTCACTTGTCCCTTCCCAGACAAAAATAATGTCGTCTATATATCTAGACCAGTTTTGGACTTTCTCAATACCCGGGATAGAGGAACATTGGAAAAGATTACGTTCCCAAAATCCTAAGAACAAATTAGCATATGAGGGGCGCAAGCTGCCCCCATTGCTGTCCCTTGTAGTTGCAAGAACACCTGGTCCTTAAAAGTGAATACATTATGAGTTAGTATAAATTCTAAGAGGGTAATGATGAAGGATACTAGTTCATTGTCCAAGTTACTATTATTTAGAAACCATGATACAGCCTCAAGACCCTGATTATGCCTGATCGAAGTGTAGAGAGCTTCTACATCCGCAGTAACCAAGATCATATTATCTTCCAAGTGGAGTTGGTCAAGTTGTCTTAGTGCTGCAGTGGTGTCCAAAATATGCGAAGGCAAAGTTGCAACAATTGGTTTTAAATAATGGTCTATAATCTTACATACCATCTCATTAAGGCCCTCATTACCGGAAACAATCGGGCGTCCCGGAGGGTCATTGGGATTTTTGTGTAGCTTGGGAAGCAGATAAAAGGTGGGCAATCTGGGTTTAAGGGTCTCCACGAAATCAAGTGTTTTTTGGGGACAATTCCCAACAAATAGGCCTCGGAAATAATATCAACAAGTTCCTTTTGGTATTCATTTAGTGGAACGTATGTGAGTTTTTTATAACATTTATTGTCTGATAAAAGTTTAAGTGCCTGTTTTTCGTAGAGATCATTAGGCCAAATAACCAGATTGCCCCCCTTATCTGCTAATTTGAAGGTTACATCATTCCAACTTTGTAGATCCTGCACAATTCTCCTATCCCTAGCATCAGAGGGTCCGAGATGATATTTATGGTTAATTTTCTCAATATCCTGTATAACCATTTTAACAAAAACTTCAACAGCCGGACAAGCATTGATATTGGGAAATTTTTTTGATTTGTTGAACAAAAAATCAGGAAATGTGCTCACCAAATCAGAGGGATTACTCTCCTCCGCAAGAGATTCCAAGATGGCAATGGCCTCCAATTCTTCCATAGAATTTAATGTTAGTCCCATATTATTTTTTTCATGGTATCTTTTAAGAATAAGTTTCCTTGCAAACAGATGAACATCTTTCACCGTCGTGAATAAGTCTAGAGATTGGAGGGGAGAAAAAGTTAATCCCTTTTCTAATAGAGAAAGGTGCTCAGAAGTCAGAATATGAGAAGATAAATTAATTACCTTCGGGTGATCATTTCTTTTATTACCAAAATTATTGTTGCCTTGTCTATTTTGATGTCTATTTCTCCCTCCAAATCTAGTGTTCATCTGTCTAGAAGTTTGAAGTTCTTGCTCAGAATTAGATGGGGCATTACTTGATGTAGAGGATATGGAGGAAATGGAGGGACTTCTAAAAGATGGTTTGGATCTCGGTTGGTCCCAAGTTTTACTCTGCCATCGGAAAAATTTTTTCTGCTCATAATCCTGTTAATCTCTGGTGTACTTTTTAATTTTTGTTGTACTGATTTGTTGATCCCATTTTTCAACATCCAAATTCATTTCTTCATGGAATTTGTTCAACTCTTCAGGGGTTAATTTAGAATTAAGATCTCTTTGCAAACTAGTAAGTTCCTCATCAATTTCAGTAAGAGATGAGGCATTTCTATTATTAATAATCTCCATAAAGATAATCGAACAGGCTGAAGCAGCATTAATCCATTTATTAATCAATTCCTCATTATCCAATCCAAACGTTGGGTATAGTTGTATATGTAAACCACGTGGTACAATTCTTCTGCAAATGAATAGAATCAAATGGTTAAATTGTACCGATTTGTAACTTCCATGTGGGAGAGAGTCCTGAGTCCTGTCCTGCGCAATACAACTGCCCATTAGGATGTAACCTTGCTTCCGATTGGTCATGGATAAGCGCCCTGAATCAACTCCGGTTAACATCTAACCTTTATCATCATTGGTCCAAATATGGCTCATCCCCCTTGTGGTGGTGACGTAAAATACGCGCCTAGCATTTGATTGGCTGCTATCATCCATGTTATACTATACACCCGGAAGTTAAGCACATGTCACTTGGTATTTGTTATAGTTTTCACCTGATTTCGGCACTATTTAATGGGGCATAGACCTGACCTTAGCCACGCCTCCTGACAAAGAAACGGCGAAACGCGCGTTGGGGCGCCAGGCTGCGGTCACCAAATCATGAAGAAATGAATTTGGATGTTGAAAAATGGGATCAACAAATCAGTACAACAAAAATTAAAAAGTACACCAGAGATAAACAGGATTATGAGCAGAAAAAAATTTTCCGATGGCAGAGTAAAACTTGGGACCAACCGAGATCCAAACCATCTTTTAGAAGTCCCTCCATTTCCTCCATATCCTCTACATCAAGTAATGCCCCATCTAATTCTGAGCAAGAACTTCAAACTTCTAGACAGATGAACACTAGATTTGGAGGGAGAAATAGACATCAAAATAGACAAGGCAACAATAATTTTGGTAATAAAAGAAATGATCACCCGAAGGTAATTAATTTATCTTCTCATATTCTGACTTCTGAGCACCTTTCTCTATTAGAAAAGGGATTAACTTTTTCTCCCCCCCAATCTCTAGACTTATTCACGACGGTGAAAGATGTTCATCTGTTTGCAAGGAAACTTATTCTTAAAAGATACCATGAAATAAATAATATGGGACTAACATTAAATTCTATGGAAGAATTGGAGGCCATTGCCATCTTGGAATCTCTTGCGGAGGAGAGTAATCCCTCTGATTTGGTGAGCACATTTCCTGATTTTTTGTTCAACAAATCAAAAAAATGTCCCAATATCAATGCTTGTCCGGCTGTTGAAGTTTTTGTTAAAATGGTTATACAGGATATTGAGAAAATTAACCATAAATATCATCTCGGACCCTCTGATGTTAGGGATAGGAGAATTGTGCAGGATCTACAAAGTTGGAATGATGTAACCTTCAAATTAGCAGATAAGGGGGGCAATCTGGTTATTTGGCCTAATGATCTCTACGAAAAACAGGCACTTAAACTTTTATCAGACAATAAATGTTATAAAAAACTAACATACGTTCCACTAAATGAATACCAAAAGGAACTTGTTGATATTATTTCCGAGGCCTATTTGTTGGGAATTGTCCCCAAAAAAACACTTGATTTCGTGGAGACCCTTAAACCCAGATTGCCCACCTTTTATCTGCTTCCCAAGCTACACACAAAATCCCAATGACCCTCCGGGACGCCCGATTGTTTCCGGTAATGAGGGCCTTAATGAGATGGTATGTAAGATTATAGACCATTATTTAAAACCAATTGTTGCAACTTTGCCTTCGCATATTTTGGACACCACTGCAGCACTAAGACAACTTGACCAACTCCACTTGGAAGATAATATGATCTTGGTTACTGCGGATGTAGAAGCTCTCTACACTTCGATCAGGCATAATCAGGGTCTTGAGGCTGTATCATGGTTTCTAAATAATAGTAACTTGGACAATGAACTAGTATCCTTCATCATTACCCTCTTAGAATTTATACTAACTCATAATGTATTTACTTTTAAGGACCAGGTGTTCTTGCAACTACAAGGGACAGCAATGGGGGCAGCTTGCGCCCCCTCATATGCTAATTTGTTCTTAGGATTTTGGGAACGTAATCTTTTCCAATGTTCCTCTATCCCGGGTATTGAGAAAGTCCAAAACTGGTCTAGATATATAGACGACATTATTTTTGTCTGGGAAGGGACAAGTGAGGAACTAAGTGAGTTCATGTCTAAGCTTAATAACAATGACAGGAATATATTCCTGACATATACTTCTGGACGTCATGTCACCTTCTTGGATATTGACATTTCAATAACCAATGAGGGTACCATCTTAACTGATATTTTTAGAAAACCCACGGCAACTAATTCTATCCTATATGCTGGATCCTCTCATTTACCATCTACCATTAAATCAATCCCTGTTAGCCAATATTTACGGGCAAAAAGAATTTGCTCAACGGAACAAGCATACCAAGAACAGGCCAAGGATTTATATTCCCGGTTTCGCGAACGTGGATATGGCCATAGATCGATTAGATATGCTTATCATAGAGCTCAAAATGTGTCGAGAAATTCCCTTCTATATTCTAAAAAGACTAAGAAAAATGAATTGACTAATTCACAAGTGAGATTGATTACACCGTTTAATAGCCAATGGAATGATTTCACCAAGATTATTTATGATAGATGGAACATCCTCCTGACTGACCCTATTTTGAAGAAAACTCTGACCAAGAAACCATTGATTACTGCAAAAAGAGCCAAAAATGTATCTGATCTATTGGTTAAGAGCCATTATTGTCCCAAGAAGCCGTGTCAGAGAAACATCTTTGGAGAAATCAAAGGCTTCTTTCCTTGTAAAAAGTGCAAGGCCTGTGCCAACACGATTAAAAGCAAAGAATTCTCCAATTTTGATGGAACTAAAGACTTTCTAATTAGAAAGTACTTGACTTGCTCATCATTGGGTGTTATTTACCTGGCGCGTTGTCCTTGTAACCTGATTTATATCGGGATGACCACTAGAGAATTGCGTCTGAGAATTAGGGAACATGTGCGAGATATCATTAAAGCAAAAGATTCCAAAGAAGATGAACAGCTTAAAACCCTCCCTAGACATTTTAAAAGTCAACACGGTTCAGACGCACAGGGATTAAAAATCATGGCTATAGACCAAGTTAATCTTGGGATCAGAGGAGGTAATCTATTCAAAATACTTTCCCAGATTGAAAGTCGTTGGATCCACCGACTAAATTCTTTGGTCCCATACGGCCTAAATGAAAACCATGGCTTTGGCTCATTTTTGTAAATCCTCATAGCATAGATGTATTTTTATATTTTTCAATCCATACAGTTTTTTCACTCTGTGCCTTTTAATAGGTTTTAAATCCCCTTAGTTTGTATTATTCTTTTGTTGTTTAATACTGTTACTTATATTAAGTTCTATTTTTCAGCTTTAATACTTACCTTGAGAGTCTGTTTTCTCCATTTTTCGTGATGGTGCCGAGGTGGTTTTGGAGGTTGGAGGGGTTCGTGGGTATCCTTGGGCTCAAGTTTGATACCCTTGCACCACTGTTGGAGAATCCTTTGAAGATCAAGAAGATAAGAATATGTGAATTATTGTTTAGATTTTTGAATAATATGCACTTAATTAATTTAATTGTTTGTAATTCATGTTATTTCATATGTTTAGATTATGTTTTCCTATTTATGTACCCCCCTTTTGTCGGTATTGCTTATTATTTGATTGTATGGTTTAGTTGTGTTTAATTAGAACAGCTTATATTGTTTAATTTTCCTCTTTGAGCATTTTATGCTGTAGCACACATTTTCTCACTTGTAATCAACATCAGTTTATATATTTCCTCCATTTCTACCACTATTCAATATAGCACTTACACATATTTTCTTATTATTCGGTTCTCCCTTTGTGGCTGAGCGCATGCGCGGGTTGCCGCGCACCAGGGATTTCCCGATCCGCCCATTGGCTGCGTCATCTTTCCCTGCTGCCTAGCAGCGGAGGGAGGATGTACGCTCCACGGGCGCTGAAGGAAGTCCCCCATATGGTGTGACGTAACCTGAGCATGCGCAATACAACTGCCCATTAGGGATGTAACCTTGCTTCCGATTGGTCATGGATAAGCGCCCTGAATCAACTCCGGTTAACATCTAACCTTTATCATCATTGGTCCAAATATGGCTCATCCCCTTGTGGTGGTGACGTAAAATACGCGCCTAGCATTTGATTGGCTGCTATCATCCATGTTATACTATACACCCGGAAGTTAAGCACATGTCACTTGGTATTTGTTATAGTTTTCACCTGATTTCGGCACTATTTAATGGGGCATAGACCTGACCTTAGCCACGCCTCCTGACGAAGAAACGGCGAAACGCGCGTTGGGGCGCCAGGCTGCGGTCAGGACTTTCTCCCACATGTAAGTTATGTAAGTTACAAATCGGTACAATTTAACCATTTGATTCTATTCATTTGCACTATCCCATTGTTATTGAACAAATTGATTATAGTTGTAATTTATGCGCTTCACGGTATGCACGTGCACTGGATCTTTAGTATAAGGTCCTCTTACTTCATTATGTACATGATGTGGTTTAGTGTGTTACATGGTGGGGGAAAAATTGTCCTTTCCTCATGACCTGTTTTTTTGATACTCTGCAATAATAATTTTTTACTATTGTTATTTATTTAATAAAATATTTTCGTAAAAATAGCTCTGATTCTGGCCTCATATGTGGGGAAGGAGTTATGTTATATATCGTCTTATGAGCTTGATCAATCTATTTAATTCCAATTCGGATTTTCCTAGTATTAACTGTTATCATAGGCAGTTTGTACAAAAACCTTTCAATTGTACTTTAATAGTTATTTGACTGGAAAATTACAATGACTGAAATTCATATAGGTAATTTGGGAAAATCTGAGAAAATGTTATTTGCATAATAATTTGGAACACAGTGTAAATTGTCGGGGGAGTCTGGCGGGTCAGCGTCAGTACGGGGGGTGCTCACAGCGTCAAGACTCTCTGCTCCTGTACAAAGTTGGAGGTCCCTCACACTCAGGGTCTGGGACGCAGCTGACAGCTCATTCTCCTGCGCTCTGAACTTTCCCGCCCTGACTCCTCTCAGCTTCCCACGCGCTGCACCTTTTAACTCACCCCCACCCCCTTCTGTCACATGGGAAGGTTTGTCCAAGAATGGTAAGCTTTCCCCCAAGAACACTGAAAGCTGCATCGGTGGTTCCGGACACGGAGCAGAGAAGGCAACCCCATTCAAGTCCATCTTACTTTTCATCCCCTTACATTCCCCCACTCTTTTTACTCGCTATTCCACGGGTGAGAGTTTCCACAACTCCTGTTGACATTCTTCCAGTCCCTGAACAATCTGTCACCAGATGAACTGATCTTGGTTATAGCGGTTGGGGGGTGTGCCAGCCGTTGAATGTTCAGAGCGCCGTAAATCAGGAGGAGTAGCCAAGTAACAGTCGATTCAGTCTCTCTCGTAGGGCCGTCGGTCTCAGGCACCAATCTCTCTTCGGAGTCCCTTGGAGGTGCTGTGAGTCTTCCTCATCTTCAAAATCAATGACGGCTAATGGAACTGCCTGCGGGGCATCAGTTGCTGTTTGCTCTCAATCGGGATCCTGAGACAGACATGGCCGCAACATATTCCGATGCAATATACGAGTGGGGGCATCCTCCTTTGCTTCTGGCTGGACCTCATAGACGGGTCCTTCGGCTTTGACTTGCCATTTTACCCTATATGGGCTCTTCTCCCATCGATATTTCAGCTTACCACTGGGGCGCTTCTCCCTTACTAGTACTCGGTCTCCGGCTTGTAAGGCTTTCCCGCGCAGAGGGGTAACCTGAGTATGTTCCAACTCTTGTAACCTGGTCCGCACCAGATGATGGAGAGTCTGCTGTCGATGGCGGTGTTCTCGAACCCAGGAAGACACCCCCATCCATGGGTAGTCCTCCTCAATCTCTAACTCTAGCTCAGTCAACTCCTTCCCTGGCCACCCGAAAAGAAGAGAGTAGGGTGTGAAGCCAGTGGTGCTGTGCTTTCGATTGTTGTACACCCACTCTAACTCGGGAACGTATTCAGGCCATTGTGCCTTCTTGTCCTCCTCCAGGGTTTTCAGCATTTGGATGAGAGCATGGTTAAACCGCTCGCAGGCTCCATTTCCCTGTGGATGATACGGCGTTGTATGAGACTTCCCTATCCCTTATAATTGGTGCAGGTCCTCCATCACTTTACCGAGAAAACAGGCACCCTGGTCAGAGTGGATACGCGAGGGACATCCATACATTTGAATAAAGTTCCTACAGATAGCATGCGCAGCAGATTTAGGGGTCTGATCTCGTGTTGGGGGTCACGACAGCAAATTTTGTGAAGTGGTCCACCATCACTAAACAGTGCTCATAGCCCTGATGTGTGGGCCCGATTGTCAGATAGTCTATCATTAGCAGTTCCAGTGGAGCGGATGACTTCACAGTCTGTGTGAGAGCCCACTGCTCGGGTGGTTTGACCAGCTCACAACTCCGGCACTGTTGACAAACTTCTTCCACTGTACCATTCAAATTTGGATGGTAATCCAGGCGCTGCAACCATTGAAAAGTCTTCTCCGGACCGAAGTGGGCTCCCCTTTCATGAGCTTCTGTAACTATCTGGTTCAGTTGTCTCCTGCACTTGTTCCCTCATTGCTGCAACCGTCCTGGCAGTACCTCCAAATTCAGGGAACTCCACATCTTCCAGCTCTTCATCTTGATTAAGCGCTGGCCTGCGGTAGTTTACTCAGGATAGGGCGTCAGCATGAATATTCTTTGCTCCTCTCTTATAGGTGATCTTGTAACGGAACTTAGCCATACATGCTACCCAGCGTTGTTCCAATGCCCCGAGCTTCACCTTCTCCAGATGGGCCAACGGATTGTTATCAGTGCGCACATGAACTTCAGAGCCTGCCAGGTACTCCGCAAACTTCTCCGTCATAGCCCACACCAACGCCAACAACTCCAGTTTGAAGGAACTGTAGTTATCTGGATTCTTCTCAGAGTCATGTAAGAATCGACTCGCGTATGCTATGACTCGTTCTTTTCCATCCTTTATTTGAGACAAAACTGCTCTGAGTCTGTGTAGACTCCCGTCGGTGTGCAAGATAAACGGCCGGGTAAAGTCAGCATAGGCCAGTACTAGAGCCTCCATCAGGGCGAGTTTCAGAGTTCGAAACGCTTCTTATTGGCGCTCGCCCCATGGCACATTCCTGTCTTTTGCAAAGGAGGGTACCCCTTTCAGTAGCTCATGGAAAGGATTCGCGATGCGTGAAAAGTTCTTGACGAAACATCAGAAGTATCCTGTGAGTCCCTGGAACGGCCGCCCATCTTTCACGGTTTTTGGGGTAAGCCATTCCTGCACCGCCGCAATCTTCTCCGGAGAGGGCCTCACTCCTTCTGCCGAGATGACTTGTCACAAATACTCGATCTGCGTCCAGAAAAGATGGCACTTCTGGGGCTTTACTTTCAGTCCATGCTGTTTTAGTCGGCTTAAGACCTGCTCCAGCCTCTGTAGATGCTCCTCAAATGTGGGTGCAAAGACAATGATGTCGTCCAGGTAAATTAGGGTAGCTTCAAAGTTTAAGTCCCCTAGACATCTTTCCATCAGGTGCTGGAACGTACCTGGAGCATTGGTGAGGCCGAATGGCATACGATCGAACTCATATAGCTCCACTGGAAGAATGTCTTGGCTCGGTCTTGCTCGGACATTGGGACTTGCCAGCAGCCGCTAGCCAGGTCAAGTGTCGAAAAATATCTGGCCTTTCCTAGCGCAGACAGAGACTCCTCTATTCTCGGCAGTGGGTATGAATCTCGTACTGTACAAGCATTGAGTTTACGGTAGTCCACACAGAAGCGCAGAGTCCCATCCTTCTTTTGCACCAGCACAATGGGGGCAGCCCACGGGCTCTGGCTTTCTCGTATTATCCCTTCTGCAGCATTTGTGACAGCATTCCATTCACCTCCTGGTACATTTGCGGAGGGATTTGTCGGTACCGCTCTCTGATGGGGGCCGCATTGCTGATGGGTATCTTGTGAGTTATGGTGGTGGTGCGCCCCAAAATCATCTTCCTGCTTTGCGAACACCTTTTGGAATTTTCCTAGCAGGGACTCCCCCCACGGGACCTGTTGAGGGGTCAGTTCTGTGTGTTCCACCCTCATCTGCTCCAGTATCCGTTGCCCCTCCTCCACGAATTGGGGTTGTACCGCCTCAGACGAAACCAACTCTTCAGGCATGCCCAGGATGTGTGCTATTTCACTTTTGGGGGGCAAGGTAACGTCATTCTCCCCTAAGTTCAGACAACGCACAAGGACAGTTCCATCTCGTATCGTAGCTAATGTCCGTGTGACCAATATTCCTGACGGCAGCAGGTCAGCTTTGCTGGGTTCAATCTGCACTTCAATCCCTTCCAGAGGGGTACAGGCCCGGTGGGTAGAGGAAGCACAGTCTGTCCTGGAGACAATACTCGATTAATTGAAGTGGGCACGACTATTTTTCACAGAGGCTTCCCCTTATTACATGTCTCCTGGACCCGAGCCGTCCGTATCAGCTGTTGGAAGATTCTCCTTTGCGGGTTACGGGTGCTCCACTGCCCCAGGAACTGGCCTGGAGACTCGTTGACAAGAAGGCTTCCAAAATCTTTAACCACGTTCATGCCCAAGGTCACAGTATGATCTTTGGTGGCCTCTCCATCCACCAGCACTACTCCTCTTCTCCCCATATCTTTACCGCAGACCATTATGTTCATCCTTACCACCCCTGCGACCGGGATGGGCAAGTGGTTAGCCGCCATGAGCTTAATCACTGGTCCCCATTCTGGGCGCATAGCCTCTGTGAAGTGTTGACAGAAATATCTCTCAGGCATGGTGGTAACCTGAGAGCCTGTATCTATTAGGCAACGTACTGCTCGCCCATTCATCTCAGCCCAAACCAAGGGACAAGTGGAAACAAGATTGGTGGGACTTTCACTATTTTCTCTCGATTTGACAGGCTCCGGGCGGCATCCCCCAGGCTTTGAGCCGCCTAGTTTATCAGGTGGTTCTGTAGGGGTCGGCTCCATTGAGGGCACCACCAAGCTATATGTCCTGGTTCTCCGCAGCTGTAACATGTGGGCGATCCTCTGCGGCTGGAGACACTAGTCTCTTGCTGGGAGTCGTGCTCTCTTCCGCATGCTGGGGGGCTGGGCTCTACTACAGGGGTCTCTTGGAATCAGCCAATTCTTTGCGGATTTGTTGTATCTCCTTCCGCAAGTCTTCCACCCATTGAGGGTCAGTAGCTGTGTTGGTAGCTACCTCCCCGCTCCGGACTATCCCCACCAGCACTACCACTCCCTGTTCCTGCTCTCGCATGCGTGCCTCACTCCCCACTTCAGAGAAAATCATCCTTGACTTTATTTGCATGCGCTCCAACAGGGCCAGTTTCATCATCACGTCACACAGACCTGTCTCTAGTTGGTCCCGCAGCACTACATCAATCGACCCTATGCCTACGCCGTCTTTCCGGTTAAAAGCAGTATACAGTTCCTGCAGGGCATTCATGTACTGCATCACTGTCTCCCCCTCTCTTTGAACCCAGTGGAACAGACACATGCGCAGTTCTCCTATGTCAGTGGGGTCCCCAAGCGTCTCTTCAAGTATCAGTAAAACTTTGTCCAGGGTATCTCTCGCCTGGGGGGTGTCTAAGTATAATGGAGTCCCAGGCCTCCCCCTCTAGGGCCATCATTGCTATCTCGGCTTCCAAGGCCGGCATCATGGGGTGTATCCGCATCATTCCCGGAAGCGTTATGTCCAGCTCCATAACATTACATTGTTCCTATAGAACTTCGGTAAATTATTCAGCATGGCTCCCAGGGAGATGTTGGACCTGGGGCCTACCCCAACTGCTTGGTCTGCCGCCTCAGCGCGGTCATGCGACATCCTGCCGACTACGCCACTTGTAATAAACTGCAGGTGTGAAGGATGTCACCACGGATATGAGGCAGACCAAGAGTTAAAGGTTTATTCAACAGTTCAAAACATTCCACGCAGGGAGGAGCAGATGTGGGTTAAATGCAACAAGCAAAGGGTTAAACAGTTTTTCAAGAAAAGAAACAAAGGCAGGTAAACACTTATCAATCTGTAGAAGGCTTGATTGAAGGGTCAAATTCTCCAATGTCGACACCGTCAACAGCGGCACATGCAGTCTCTTTCAGATTCCAGTCCACGGAAAGAACACGGTCTCCAAGACAGGCAACAAAAGGATATAGGGTGAGACGAGTTCCTGCTCCCCCGGTCTTTGTGACAAAGGTCCGTCCAGCACGAGTCATCGCAGGAACAATACTGCATTCCTCGGTCAATCCAATTACTCCTCTCTTAAGGTACTGCCACACTAAACAATCCCGCTAGCGATCACGATAACGATGCATACTAATGCGATCGCTAGCGGGATTGTTTCTATATCGCTAAGTGCGGCCACATTTAGCGATATAGTTAACGACGCTATCACCGTTAGCGATCTTCTTAACGACTTTAGCGGTACAAAAGTACCGCTAAATCGCTAAGAAAAGGTGCCACACTAGCGATATATACTTACCAGCGGAGCGCCGACGAGAAAATAGGGTCCGGAACGATTCCAGCGACGAGCGAGATCACAGCAGGAAGCTCGTCGCTGGCAGATGCCGCACTGAACAACATCGCTAACGGGATCGCTAAATAGTGACGTTTTTTAGTGATCCCGTTAGCGATATTGTTCAGTGTGGCATACCCTTTAGGCTCAGGCCTTCCGCTCAGTTCACCAGGCATGTGCGTGTCAGCGTCTGTCTCTAAACTGTCGGGGGAGTCTCCTCTGGTCACGGAGGCTGGCGGGTCAGCGTCAGTACGGGGGGCACTCACAGCGTCAAGACTCTCTGCTCCTGTACAAAGTCGGGGGCCTCTCACACTCAGGGCCTGGGACGCTGCTGGCAGCTCAATCTCCTGCGCTCTGCACTTTCCCACCCTGACTCCTCTCAGCTTCCCGTGCGCAGCGTCTTTTAACTCACCTCCGCCCCCTTCTGTCACATGGGAAGGTTTGTCCAAGAATGGTAAGCTTTCCCCCAAGAACACTGAAAGCTGCATCGGTGGTTCCGGACACGGAGCAGACAAGGCAACCCCATTCGAGTCCATCTTCCTCTTCATCCCCTCACACCTGCGTGCCGATCCGTGCATGACGTTCCTGGAGATTGGGGCGGAAGCGCAGTGTGTGAGAGCAAGAGCAGGGGATGGCAGCCTTGTCAGGAATGTTCTGGAGTAGTGGAGTAAACGCCTCGCCCGCGGTTGAGCCAGGATGGGCCCGAGAGATCCGGAAAGAAATACATGACTTTTTCGATATGGTATGTACCCCACTCCATCTTAACACCATAACTAAAGTAAACCTAGGCACTAGATTAAATACACAGACCACATTATTTTGGCTGTCAAAATGGCCACAGTTTTATTTAAAACACAGGATTAAAACAATCACAGTAGGAGTCAGGTGAAGTGCTAGTCATTGGGATTCACAAGTACTGTGATATCCCCAGCTGTCTGACATACAGCATCAGGATAGACAGCCATAAAGGGGCGGCTCGCACTATTTTGCCATTCAAGCAGAGCAAGTAAACTTTCAGGGCACCAATGACCCTATTATCCTCACTCCTGTGCTTAACCACTGTGCCCGCCCCTGATTGACGTTACCATTATAACGTCATAAGGCTGGCCACCAAAGTAGAGCCTGTTCATCATCATGAGGTTTTACATCCTCTATTAGTTAAAACGAGTACACCTTAACTTGTCTGCAACTTCCACTTGACTCCTAAACCACAAAGCTGCGACGGGTTATAAATTTCAAGTCACATTTGACACTTTTTTTTTTTGATAAATCACTTTTGTAAACTTATAAACTTGAAGTCCCTGCAAAACTTGGGCTTAGAAGGTTAATGTTAATGTTAACTCTTTATAGCCATGATAAAATTGAACCCGGTACAAAATATACAAAGGTAAATTCAATAAATTCAATAAAACATTCATCATCATACAAGCAATAGTTAAAATGTTTTAGGACAGTGATTATAAACTGGGTGGGAGCGCTGGAAATGTTTCCTCCAGGTCATCCAGTGAAAGAAAGAGGGAAAGAGACAGAGTTACCTCCACTATAACACACCAGGCACAGACATACTGTGCTTCTTACTCTTAAAGCAACATCACTCTTGCTTAAAATCTACACCGCTATACAAACAAAGCTGCTGGAGTTAAAGGACTCCTCATTGCCCAGATATTAGCCGTCGTCCATGATGGTAACGTTGTGGTGCGGTGCGTCAACCTGGGGGAGGATAACCTTACTTTCCCACCTAAGAGTAAAGTGGCACAGGTGTTGGGAATGCCAGAAGAATTGATACAACCGAAGGCCGTCCAGCTGGCAGTGGACTGTAGCCATCACCATGACCCCGGAGCACCTGCCTGAAAGCACGAAGGAGGGGCACCGAATCCTGGAGCAAATGCAGGCTGAACTAACAGGACTCTCACTGCAGCAGGTGTAACAGGTGGAAGCTGTGCTGGAAAGTTATCAGGATGTCTTCGCCCATCATGAGGATGACTTCGGGTGCACTACTGCCATAACCCACGAGATACCCACCGGGAGTGCCGCACCGATCCAGGAGACATACCGACAGATACCGCCTCAAATGTACAAAGAGGTGAAAGAAATGTTGTCACACATGCTGCAGAGTGGAGTCATATGGGAGAGACAGAGCCCATGGGCAGCTCCCATTGTCCTAGTTCAGAAGAAAGATGGGACCCTGCATTTTAGTGTTGACTATAGGCGACTGAATGCTTGTACGGTACGGGACTCTTACCCTTTAAACCGGATTGAAGAGTCGCTTTCTGCCTTGTGGAAGGCAAAGTATTTCTCGTCCCTGGATCTGGCCACCGGATACTGGCAGGTGCCCATTGACGAACATGACTGGCCAAAGACAGCGTTCATACTGCCCATGGATTGTTTGAATTTAACAGGATACCCTTTGGCATGACTAATGCTCCTGGGACGTTCCAGCAATTGCTGGAAAGGTGTCTGGGGACTTGAACTTTGAAGCCACACTTATCTACCTGGACGACATCATTGTCTATGCAGCCACCTTTGAAGAACACCTCCGGCGGCTGGAGCAAGAGTTGAGTCGTCTACAGAAGCACGGCCTGAAGGGAAGCCTCAAAAATGTCACCTTTTCTGTAAGCAGACCGAGTACCTGGGACACGTTGTATCCACTGAAGGAGTGAGACCAGCACGTGAGAAGATAGCGGCGGTACAGGACTGGCCTTCTCCGAAGACAGTGAAGGACATTCGGGCCTTTCTAGGGCTGACGGGTTACTACAGGAGGTTTGTGAATCCACTGTTGGAGCTACTAAAGGGAGTGCTGTCTGGTTTAAAGAATTGGATTATCCAATGGAGAAGCAGCTAAGAAGAAGCCTTCCGAGCCTGAAGATGGCCCTGAGTGAGGCCCCAATACTCGCTTACGCAGACTTCTCACAGCCCTTCATTCTTCACACTGATGGAAGTCTACATGGGTTGGGGCCGTGCTGTCGCAGATGCAGGACTGGAAAGAAGTAGTAATCGCCTACGCAAGCTGGTCCCTCCATGACTCCAAATGGAACCCAGACAATTACAGCTCATTCAAGTTAGAACTGCTGGTGTTAGTGTGGGCGATGACCGAGAAGTTTGCCGAATACCTTTCTGGATCCGAAGTCCTAGTGCGTACTGACAACAATCCTCTAGCCCACCTGGAGAATGTAAAACTGGGGCCTTGGAGCAGCGGTGGGTGGCCCGCATGGCAAAGTACCTTTACAAGATCGCATATCGGGTCAGAGCTGAGAATACGCATGCTGATGCTCTGTGGAGAGTGACCCATGAGTGACCTGGACACGACCGAGACGAAGAGTTGGAGGCAGAAGAGATTCCTGGTTTACGGGACCTCACCAGGTCATTGGCGGTGACACAGGGACAGATTGGAGAGACGTCTGGGGAACAGGTGCTGGGGTGACCCTGAGATGACTGGGTGCAACTCCAGCAGGAAGATAAGGAGACAGTGGGTGGCCCTGAAGCAACTCCCCAGCCTGTGCAAAAGAGACGCTCTGTCCCCGGGAACTCTGCATATTTTAAGGCAATGGGAAAGACTCCAGCTGGAAGATGGCTTGTTGTATAGAAGAGTACAGTTGGTGCCGGAGTTGGGGGTCACCTGGCAAGTGGTGCTTCCAGAGTAGGTGATCCAATTAGTGGCTACGGAGGTCCATGAGAGGAGGGCTCATTTGGCCCAGAGAAGATATTCCAGTGGCTGCAGAAGCTGGTATATCACCCCCTGATTGAAGGCTGCAGTAGAGGAAGCCTGCCAGCGATGTTGGAGCTGTGAACTAGCCAAACCTCCAGAGCAGAGAACTCCAACACAGACCATCGTGACTTCTGCCCCCTTAGAACTGTTCATGATCGACTACTTGACCTGGGCCCTGCTCATCTCGGGTATGAACATTGTCTGATGATGACCGACCACTTCACCAAGTTCACTGTGGTGACTCCAACTCGGGATCAGGCTGCTGAGTCATTGGTGCAGGCTATCTGCCGAGACTTCATCGGGGTGTACTGTTGCCTGAAGAGGATCCATTCTGACCAAGGCGCTTGTTTTCAAGGTCGCGTGATGGAGGAGTTGTATCGCCTGTGCCAGATCAAGAAGTCAAGGATGTCGCCATATCACCCTCAGGGGAATGGAGCCTGTGAACGATTCAACCGGACACTGATTCAGATGCTCCAAACATTGGAGGAGGATTGGAAAATATGGTGGCCTGAATACGTGGCTGAATTAGTCTGGGTGCAACCGAGTGCACATTACAACAGGATACATTCCATATACCTTACTGTTTGGGCGGAAAGGACAGGAAATCACCGAGCTGGAGTTGGATCCAGGAGAAGACTACCCACGGACGGGGTGTCTTCCTGGGTCCGAGAACACCGTCATTGGCTGCAGACTCTTCATTGGCTGGTGCAGACTAAGCTCCAGGAACTCCAGCACCATGAAGCAATACCTCTTTGAGGGACAGCTCTTAAGGCCAGAGATCGAGTGTTGGTCCGAAATAAGCGGCCTCGGGGCAAGCTTAGAAAATCGATAGGAAAAGACTCTGTATATTTAATGAAATGCCGAGTTGGGTCCGATGGTCCAGTGTATGAGATTCAACCTGAAGGGGAGGAAGGGGCCACAACCCGAATAGTCCACCGTAGCATGTTGCGTCCTTGCCTGTCACGTAATCCTGAAGAAGAGGAGAGAGTGCCGGACGCTACCGAAATGCTCTCCCCCATGGTCCCCGACTGTTATGAGGAAGAACCACTTGGCTTACTCACAGACATACAAAGTCTGGCCCCGCCAGTCCAAGGGGGGTGCGTAGGCCTGAAGCTTCAGAGATGGCTGATTCATCAGATCCGGATGTGCTCCCATCTTCTACCCCCCAACCTGACTCTACCACTCAACCTGAACCATGCTGTACTGAGCAGATGACAGCTGGAATACCCCCCCCCACTCGTTATGAGCAAGACCAGTCTATTTGGCAGCGAATTGTTCGAGAAATGAAAGAGTGTGAGCGCCTGATGAAGGTACACTCACCCGTGGAATGGTGAGCTAAAGGAGGGGGGAGTGTAAGGAGGAAGACTGGGCTGCGGGTACCTGCATTAAGTCGGGTCTGGAACTGTCGAGGCTGCGTCCCATGTTGCCCGGGGGAAGGAATAGGGGACCAGACAGGCCCCATGACCCAGGGAGAGTGCAGGAAAAAGTGCGAAGGAGCAGTTAGTTTCCCACCGTCAGGGAGATTGCAGCAGGGTGTGCAGCGTTCTCCACAACCACGCAGCAGAGCCGAGACATGCCACGACCAGACTTACCTGAATGCTCTAGCGGGACAGGGACAGAGGAGAGCGCCGGGTGCCCGGATAAACGTCGGGCAGCGCTCGTATGGAGAAGTGTGGTCCGGTTACAAGACACTGAGGTGCAGTGCCCTCTGCTGGCCAGCGCGCATCAGCCCACTCGTGATACAGGGACTCCTGCAGCTTCCTTTACTTTGGCTGCATTTGCTTATGGACTAGGGGCTCAGCGAGTAAAAGCAGAGACCGCCCGCTGCCGCTAGTAGATGGACCCGAACGGAGGATTCTACACCGACCGTTGCAGGCACTACAACCCCCATCGGACTATGGACTAAAGAGCACCAGCGTGAGCCACGATAAGTATTGTTTGAACTTCAGACTGTTGCATTAATCCTGACCATTTCTTTAAATCTTGTTCCCTGTTTATTAACTCCCTGCAAGGAGATTGCTCTCATCTTATTGTTAAATTAAATAATATTGTTATACCGTACTATTCTGCAATCCCTGCGTACTGCATCTCAGCACTTACTTATACACTCACGAGATTCGCATGAGCTGGTGATGATGTCAACTTGTGCAAATTATCTTATCACGCCGACAGGACCGACAAGCCAGGGGAAACTAATTCCCCATCGACTAGTCAAAGCCCTTACTAGCATAGGAAAAGCGAATCTTATAAATTCTTTATTAAACATGAATTAAACTGAATAATATTATTAAGGACTGGTTAGACAAGGAATTTAGCCATATGTATGTGAATGCTGCTCCATTGGAAGGCATGGGGGACCTCACAGGTTCACTGCAATGTTTTCTACCACACTACATCTAATGCTATCTGCAGCTGCCAATTTTTTTTTTTAGTTGGCTAAGGATAGATTGTGATACATGTGATTTATATGTTGTATTGTTACACTGAGGGCCAATGACCCCCAGGGGTCTCAACACATCATAAGTGCTCCTATCTTGCACATGGCCATGTACGTACAGTATGTTTTACAATACCAAAGACTATCTAGTAAAGCCAATATCGCTTTACTTTAGACCTAGAAAACACTTTTTTTCAGATGTGAATTAAAATTCCAATACAAAAAGCCCATATATTTAATCTCTACATGTTTAACAATACATTACATGAAAGTCCTGCACTGCTTTTGAAGTGACAGTTAATTGCAACCATGTCACTAATAACCGTACTGATAAACTACATCCTGTATATTTACTTTGTTGCACTGATATGTATACTAATTGTTTATTTCCTGTGTTCCTATAATTTTATTATCAGCATCTTACACAATTTCCTGGTGGTCTAACTGTAAAATATGCCATCCTTAACAAAAGTATTTGTTGTAGCACAAGTCTCAAGCTCATAGAGTTCAAAACACAATTGCCAAAGTGAGCAACCAGCTTCAAAAGACAACTCCTGCACTTTCTACCAGCAATAACACCGGTCCCTGATGTAACCATGATGGATATTGCTGTTTTGGCTGCTTTCAGAGGAAGGGTTGCCCAGATTGGACAAACCTTTTACCATTTATAAAATGAAAGTTTAGACATGGTTGCTCTTAAACTATAGTGTACATAGCGCACTGCAATTTTTATACTGGCTAGCGAGCCATCAGTTGTTTCGTTATCATCAGAGGAGGTATTCAAATGAAAGCTCATGCCATTGATAATAGATGATGGGCACAGCACACCTCTTCCTCCCTCCTTCACCCTTCCTGCAGAGTGACCTCTCCATATGTGATGGAGAGTGCCCACAACAGTTTCATACTTAATCAGCTAATTTAGTCTAATTCTCATTTTAAATGCTGCTCATCGGTCTCTAGACTTTTTTTAGCGAACCCCTGGTCAAGTCCCAGAAGTAATCTGTAATACCAACTGATGGTATACCCAAATCACTGTACCAGAATCGATAAGCAGAAAAGTAATCATAAAAATACAAGGAAAATCTGAACCAAATAAAAAAAGTTCGTAGGTGACATGGATTAAAAGATAGCTAGGTGTGTAAATGTCAATTTCTTTTGAAATAACAGCACCAACATGGACTTTATGAAGGCAGAAGCCTTGGGTCCTGGCATCCATATGGATATTACTTATACCATCTACCTAAAACTTTTGTAAACCAAGTACATTCATAATTATACAGTGGCTTACTAAAGTATTCAACCCCTTGTAATTTTTTTGTTTTGCTACTGCACAACCTGGAATTTCACAGTTTTTGTAGGGTTTGCATCAGTTAATGTAAAGAACATGCCTACAACTGTGAACATTTGCTTTATTTTTATTGTGAAGCAAACAACAAATAGGACAAAATAACTGAAAACTTCAGGGTGCATAACTATTCACTCCCCTAAAGTCAGTATTTTGTAGAATTTCCTTTTTCAGCAATTACAGCTGCAAGTTGCTTTGGATATGTCTCTATGAGCGTTCCACATCTTGCCCCTGGGATTTTTGCCTATTCCTCAAAGCAAAACTGCTCCAGCTTCTTCAAGTTAGATGGTTCCTCTGGTGAACAGCAATTTTCAAGTTTGACCACAGATTCTTAATTGGATTAAGGTCTGGGCATTGACAAGGCCACTCCAGAACATATTCACGCTCCCCCTTAAACCACTCAAGTTTTGCTTTAGCAGTATGCTTTGGGTCAGTCTTGTTGGAAAGTGAACATCTGTCCTAGTTTCAAATCAATGACAGACTCAAACAAGTTTTGCAATATCCCTGTATTTCGCATCATCCATTTTCCCCTAGACTCAGACCATTTTCCCATTCCCTGCTGCCGAAAGGCATCACTGTGTGATGCTGCCAACACCATGTTTCAATGTGGGGATGGTGTTCTTGGGATGATGAGCTGTTATGGTTTGGCGCCAGACATAGCGTATACCTTGGTGAACAAATAGTTCAATTTTGGTCTCATCTGACCACAGCACCTTCCTCCATATAGTTGGGGAGTCTCCCACATGTCTTTTGGCAAACTGCAAACAAGCCTTACAATTTTTGTGTATAAGTAAAGGCTCTTTCTGTTCACCTCTATGTAGTGTATGGCTTATTGTGATTGTATGGGCAGATACCTCAGTCTCTGCTTGGGGACTCTGCAGCTACTTCAGGGTTACCTTTGGTCTCTGTGCTGCCTTTCTGATTAATTCCCTCCATGTCCAGGCTGAGAGCTTTTGTGGGCGGACCTCTCTTGGCAGGTTTGTTATGGCACCATGTTCTTTCCATTTGATGATAATGGATTTGATGGTGCTGGGCATCATCAGAGATTGGGACATTTTTTATAACCCAACTCTAACTTGTAACTCTCAACAACTTTATCCCTGACTTGTTTGGAGATCTCCTTGGTCTTCATACTGTTTGGTTAGTGGTGCCTCTAGCTTAATAGTGTTGCAGCGTCTGTGGCCTTTCAGAAAAGGTGTGTATATACTGGCAGACCATGTGACATTTAGATTGCACACAGGTAGATGTCTTTTCGCTTAGCATGTGACTTATGAAGGTAATTGCTTGCATCTGAAATTTTTAGGGTTTCAGAGCAAAAGGGGTGAATACATATGCACATGCCAATTTTTAGTTATTTGAGCTCATGAATTTAAATGTATGTCTATATTTTTCTCACTTGACCAACTGAGACTATTTAGTGCTGATACATCACACACAAATCGGATTAAAAAAATATTTAAACACAGGTTGTAATGTAACAAAATAGGTAAAAAGCCAAGGAGATGAATACTTTTGTAACCTACTGTAGCATTGCTGTTCATTAATGGTGATGGCCTCGGTCAGCAATACTTTAAGGAACATGACAAGAGTTGAAGTTGTTGACTTAAGGCACTGCCACACTTAACGATCGCACTAGCGATCACAACGACTTAACCTGGCGAGATCGCTATGTGATCGCTAGTTAGATTCCAAACACAACTCATCAGCGATCTGTGATTCCAAACACATCTCATCAGCGATCTGAATAACGACCTCTGCGGTCGCTGGGAAAACCTAGTCCCACCTGCGACGCTGGTGAAGTCGTTCATAAAGGGTGTCACACTCAACGATTCAGGCTCACCAGCGGGACACCAACGACCAAAAAACGGCACAGAACGTTCATAACCGATCAACGACATCTCAGCAGGGGCCACATCGCTGCTACATGTCACACACAGCTAAGTCGCTAACGAGATCGCTACTGCGTCATAAATGGTGACGCAGTAGCGATCTCGTTCGCGATCTCGCTTAGTGTGGCATACCCTTAAGCCTCCCCCTAGATCACAATCTGATTGAACATCTGTGGAATGAGCTGGAAAAAAACAAGTCAGACCCATGGAGATCCCACATTACAAACTACAAGACTATAAGGATGTGCTGTTAGCATCTTGGTACCAGATATCACACAACACCTTCAGAGGTCTTCACAAAAACAGTTCCCATAAGAAACAATGATGTACTCATCCAGATCAAAAAAATCTTAAATCTTTATTATTAACAATTAAAAATTGACAGAGGTAGACAACGAGAGATTGTTTAAAGGCACTGTCACACTTAGCGATCGCACCAGCGATCACGACAACGATTCAACCTGGCGAGATCGCTGGTGCGATCGCTATGTGATCGCTAGTTAGATTCCAAACACAAAGATCTCATCAGAGATCAGCGATCTCTATAAGACGGATATATGCACCATCAGTAAATGAATAACATAGGGAAATATTGGTACTGTGCATTAAAAATACAATTCGCAGGCAACATTACTACACAGCCCATTAATACCATATAAGGACCATAATATTGGCCTCAAACAAAGTGAATACACAGGCAGAATATTTACCTAAATGCACAGTTCAGAGTGCGCAGCTCCTGGCGAGAACCCAAGGGGAATGTCCTGTGCTGTATTTATATAAAATGCAGGCATTGCTGCCGGTCTGAGAGCGATGTCGCATAGCCGAAAGTGGCGTCCTGGCCAGAAGTGACGTGCACATCACTATGCCAACCACGACGCCACCCGCCAAGGCGCGCATGCGCCATCCATCGCACAGAGACGCCGAAAACCGGGAGGGGCCACGAAGGCAGAGTAGGGGGCACACTGACGGTGTATATACAAGATGATATAACAGCCAGACTATGGAATTTACATATCCACCATAACCATATAGCTACCAATACTCTATTAGATGCTAAAAAGAGCGGAATATTCCACCTACATAGGATATTACCACCTACCCCTACTTAATATGTATAAACATACTTGTGAATGATATAAAAAATAAATAGAAAAAATCAATGAACAAAAACAAAATTATACATGCCATATATACTGTAGATAACATAACAAAATCAATATAAGAAAAAAATATTAAGAAAATAAAAAATTGTCATCATATTCTGGATAATGGCATGCAGGTCCATTCCTCAATCATAAGGGGAGGGTTATTCATCCAGTTAATTATACGTAGAATATACCGCAGGAGAGAAAGGATTACGGAAAAACCACCATCTGTAATTACTGCACAGAAGACAAATGTAGTTACCGTAATATAAAACAAAATCAATTAAAAATAACCAAAATAGTAACAGCACTAAATCTATGATAAATATATACCCTAACAAGTGATCATAAGAATGGGGCACAGCATATATTTTCATTTTCATTGAGCCCAGATGGATATAATGTACCCAATGTCCAAATACATCTGTCCATTTGGGCCAATTTTCTCGAGACAACACTTCCCCAAATTCTGACATCAATCATGTCTTTCCCTCTCTCCCTGAGAAGGCTACCATCACTGCCATGGTAAAATTTAAAGTGACGAGGGATTGTCTTTAGTGTGCATGTGTCTGTGGAGCCCAGCTGCGACTGGATCCATATTTCCCAGAAGGGTGCACTGAAGGAATACATTACTAGAGGCCAATATATACATTCACACACGTTCACCCATCCCAAGACCATCAGAGGGAGCTGTTTAGTCATATAAAAGGAGAGTGAACACAGAAAGAACAAACCATTCAAGGCTGTCACCTCAGAGAGCTCAGTCAGTCTGCAGTAAGGTGAAGTGCAGAGCTGAGATTAGAGAGGCTGCAGAGCTATTCAGTTCAACAGAGAGTGGAGGCTAGTAAAGGTGGAACAGAAACCACTCCAGCCTAGTCAGAGCTGAATCTAGTGAGTGCAGCTCAGTGAGAAAGCGTGCCGACGCTTAGAGAGCGGTGAAGAGGCAGCCCACCAACTGCCAGTGTGTGATCGTGTGAGGGCCCGGGTAGGCCGAAGGCGAGTGGAAAGTTAATGAGACAGAGGAGCCTTCATAGCTCACCTCAGCAAGTATTACCGGACACCGGGGTCCGAGCCTATAGGGATCTCCACGACCCATTAGGAGAACACCGGAGTTCCTGGAGGACTACAAGTCCCAGGAGTACCACAGAGCTGATACGTAGCAGGATCAGGAGGACGGAGTCTGGCAGGATCCGCCATAAAAGACCCTGTCCTTTCAGAGAGAAGGTCCAACCACAAGGTCAGCCAGGTACAAGACGGAGACCAAGTTAGGCCCAGCTACACGCAGGCCAAGACTTTATTACAAAAAGACAAGGAACAGAAGGCCACACACCTACTCAGTGGAGGAATCTGGATGTGCACCCTTCACCCTACAGTGCTCCGGGGATGCCTGCAACATCTTCAGTAAAGGTACCAAAGTGACTTGTGTGTTGTCTACCTTATTACCCCTCACTGCCGGGTTCCTGTCTGTCCTGCATCCCTACCCATTACTCTGCCCTGGAGGACTCAGCCTTACCTGTGGAAGGCTTAACATCTAGCTGCACAATATTAACCCTTCAGTGGATCTGCATAGCAGCGCTGGTCACCCTGACCAGGTACCACAGGTGGCGTCACGAATCCCCATTTCAATATTCAATTCACCTGTAAATATCCCACATTAAAAGGATGAGCACCAGAGCCACGGACTGAGCTGTGTCGCCGTGACATCCCCCCCATTGTAGTCTATAGGCTCAGATCTGAGTTCCCATTGCTCTGGAGGGCGACTCATCTCTATCTGGCGTCATGAACAGGATTTCGTGCCCTGCAGCAACGGAGTAATTTGTGCCCGTTGCCACCGGGTACTGTGTGCCTCACTAAAAGACTGTTGCATATAGGGGTGAAGGTTTCCCGCCATTTGCCCGCCATTGCCCGCCATTTACAGCGCCACGGTGCGAAAAACTAGTGGGCGTACCTGCAAAAGCGCGCTGAGTCCTGGACACGCCCCCAACGCTGACGCGGCGGCAGGTCCTGTGGAGAGCTTCAGTGATCGCTCTGACGTCAGAGCGCCGGCGACGCAGGTCCTTCTCACAACTGTGCCCTGCAGAGTTGCGGCCTACAGGAGAAGGTAGGCCACGCTTAACTAGGGGGGTGCAGACATGTCACAGCAGCAAGCCGACAGCGCGGCCCAGGCCGGCAGCCCCAATGACTTACCCATCGGCGCTGCCGCGCAGGATGGAAACGCTGGCCCCTCACCTTGTCCTGTGGCCCCAACAGTACCGCTGACGCTGCCATACATGCCTGGAGCGAAGTGGCTCCCTCAGTACAGCGGTAAGTCAGACACCCTGTCAGGGTTCAAGCGCAAAATATGCAGTATAATGGACATGTACCCTATGTCAGAAAAGCAGAGTGCTGCAGTGGTAGTGGGACAATTGACTGGTGCTGCAGAGAGAGAAGTAGAGACATGGTCAGCTGCAGACCAGGAATCAGTGCTTGCAATTTTCTTAAAGCTACAGACTATCTTTGAGGACCGCACTGAAACAGATCTCCGGATGAGGTTTTACCAATGCTCCCAGAAACCAGATGATAGCATTAGGGACTATGCCTGCTGACTACAAGGGGCCCTGCGAGCTCTCAGACAGGTTAACCCCATAAGTGTCACCAATGAAAATAAAATGTTGAAAGAACAATTTGTACGGGGACTGAGGTCTCAAGCTGAAAGCAGAACTGTGCATTGGTGGTCCTTGGATCATCCTGACGCTACCTTTGAAGCCCTTAAGGATATGGCTATAAAAGGACTGCGACCCCTGGAAACACCCAAGATGGCAACCCAGTGTCACCGAGTGAAGCCACTCTAAAGCCAGCAGCATCCACCTTTTCCCCGCTGGTTGCGGAAGCCAAAACGCAGGTGGCGCCCCTACTGAGCTGGACTGTGTGCGCTCAGAAGTGCGCCAGCTGACCAAAAACCCTGGCCACTGTAATGAGTGCCCTGCAACTGCCGACGGAGGAAGAAGGAAAGATCTTGCTAGCTAACTGCCCAGAGGATGTCCCTTGGATGAACCGGAGGAGAAGGAGGACGTCGCCCCACCGGAGGAGGACAACGCCACCCCCAAAAAGGACCCGCGACCAGCATCATCCTCGCCGAGAGATCGTCTGCTACCACTGCCACAGAGAAGGTCACCCAGCACGTCGGTGTCCTTTAAACGAGCAAATCCTGGGTCCGAGGGCCAACACCCAGGAATAGACTCATCAGGCCCCTCAGACTGGAACCGCAGGTTTGTGGGAGGAAGACCATACCTGTCCATCATACTGGACGGGATCGCAATCCCTGCCCTGCTGGACACTGGATCTCAGGTAACCATCATACCTGATGTTCTCTACAATAGATACTGGTCCATGGACGGTCTCCAACCCCCAGACCCTGACTTTGCAGTATACGCCTCTAATGGTCTCCCTCTTGACTTACTTGGGGCTAAAAACGTAGACGTAAAAGTGGGGAGTGTGGAGCTAAAGGATCAAGGACTTCTTGTAGTGAAGACTGTTAATGAGGAAAATGGGTTGAATGTGGTTTTAGGCACTAACATTATTAGCAACTGTTTGGAGGAGGTTGTGTTTTTACTCCAACAGCTCGCCGATGTTGCCAGACCAAGGCAAAAGGGAGTGATCCGGAAGGAGATCCGGACCCTGATGTGCCAGCAGCAAGTGAAACTGACCGGTGGTGAGATTGGTAATGTACGGGTAACAGACCCGAACCCCATTGTGATACCCCCAATGAGTGAAATGCTTATTTGGTGTAGAGCAGCAATAGGTCTGAGAGGACAGAACTACCAAGCAGTAGTAGAGCCCCATTGTTCAGAGCACAAACCTACACTCTTGACTGCCAGAGGGGTAGTGGAGGTACATAATGGGAGGGTGCCAGTGCGTATTCTCAACTGGGGAGAGGATGAAGTCAAATTACCACGTTATGCCACTGTTGCTAAGTTATATGCTGTGGATAATAACTCCATTCATCCGACTGAGCCCTTAACCTCCCCACAACCAGTGGAGGATAACTGTCCGACCACCAAGGTGGAGGATTGGTGTCAACAGCTCCATGTCGGGACGGACACCACTCCAGCCCATCAGAAACAAGGAGTACATTGAGTAGTTCAGGAGTACGCACAGGTATTCAGCAAACACCCACTCGACTTTGGGAAAATTAAAGGGGTCCAACATCACATCCCCACAGGCAATCATCCTCCCATAAAGAATGGTACAGGCCTATACCACCAGCACACTACCAGAAAGCCAAGGAGATGTTGCGTGACATGAAGGAAGCAGAAGTGATAAGGGATAGTTGTAGTCCCTGGGCAGCACCTCTAGTCCTAGTCAGGAAAAAGGATGGAAGCATGAGAATGTGTGTAGATTACAGACAAGTAAATCGCATTACACATAAAGATGCATACCCTTTACCACGCATTGAAGAATCCTTAGCTACCTTAAAGACTGCTAATTACTTTTCCACCCTTGACCTCACTAGTGGGTACTGGCAAGTAGCTGTGGCTGAGGAGGATCGGGAGAAGACGGCTTTCACCACCCGATGGGACTCTGTGAGTTCGACAGAATGCCGTTTGGACTCAGCAGTGCCCCTGGAACGTTCCAGAGAGTGATGGAGAGCTGCCTGGGACATCTCAACTTTGAAACTGTGTTACTGTACCTGGACGACGTAATTGTGTACTCCAAGACGTATGAAGATCACTTGAAGCACCTGGCGGAGGTATTCGAGTCACTATCCAAGTATGGGATGAAACTGAAGCCTTCAAAGTGCCACCTGCTCAAACAAAAGGTACAGTATCTGGGACATATTGTCAGCTCAGAAGGAGTAGCGCCAGACCCGAGAAGGTCACCGCCATCCAGAAATGGCCGGAGCCGAAGAACCTCAAGGAGGTGCGACAGTTCCTGGGACTGACAGGATACTACAGGAGGTTTGTAAGGGACTACACCAAGAAAGCAGCGCCTCTGCAAGACCTCCTGGTGGGACAGTCCCTCAAGAGCAGGAATTCTCCATTCCACTGGGGTAAAGAACAGGCTGAGACATTCAAGGAAATGAAGGAGATCCTGACAGGTGATGAGATCCTAGCCTACCCAGCCAACCGTTCCTGCTGTATACTGATGACAGTAACGAAGGATTGGGAGCTGTCCTCAGTCAGAAGCAAAATGGCCTAGAGAAAGTCATCGCCTATGCAAGCAGGAAGCTCCGCCCGACCGAGAGGAACCCAGAGAACTACAGCAGCTTCAAGTTGGAGTTCCTGGCACTGGTCTGGGTCATCACGGAGATGTTTAAGCATTACCTAGCCTCCAGCAAGTTCACTGCCTACACCAATAATAACCCCTTGACGCATCTTGAAACAGCTAAGCTGGGAGCCATGGAACAACGCTGGATGGCTCGGCTGTCAAACTACCAATTCACAATCAAGTACCGAGCGGGCCGCAAGAATGCCAGCGCTGATGCCCTATCCAAGATGCCTCATGAATCAGACACAGAAGAAGAAGTGGATGATCTGGAAGAGATTGAACTACCTGCCTTTCACAGGAATGGGATGATCCATGAGCAACAAGCCTGCAGGAGGCAGTGTGGTAAGACGTTAAATCCTTTACCTCACCACAGCTGGAAGGAGACTCAGGACAGCGATCCAGTTGTCAGCCGTATCAAGGAGCTGATAACTCAGGAAGGTTCCTCCTTGGAGAAGGATGCATCTCCGCAAGCAAAGCAGCTGTGGAATGAGAGAAGCCGGCTGTTTATCTATCGTGAGAAGCTGTGCCGGAGGTACGTCAATCCAAAGACCCATGAGATGGTATGGCAGATAGTAGTCCCCAGAACGGACGTCCAAATGGTATTGGAAGCCTACCACGATCAAGCGGGGCACTTTGGCTGGAAGAAGCTGTAGACCCTGTTGAAGTGTCGTTTCTACTGGGTGGGAATGCGCAGCTCCATTGAGAGGTGGTGCCAGAACTGTGGACCCTGTGGCCTCAGAAGAAAAGACTACAGCAGTCAGAAGGCACCCCTGCAACCCATCAAGACGACTCGTCCCTTGGAGATTGTGGCATTGGACCATGTCAAGTTGTCACCCAGCTGGTCAGGATACTCCTATGCCCTGACCATGGTGGATCACTACTCCAGGTTCCTGGTGGTCGCCCCTGTTAAAGATCTGACGGCAGAGACAGCAGCAAAGACGTTCCAAGCATATTTCTGCAGACCACACGGATACCCTGAGCAGGTGCTAACTGACCAAGGCCCAGCCTTCGAGGCCGAATTGTTCAAAGAGTTCTGTCACTTGTACGGATGTAAGAAGATAAGAACCACACCATATCACCCCCAAACCAACGGTCTCTGTGAAAAGATGAATCACATCGTCATTGACCTGCTGAAGACTGTACCACTTGAAGAGAGGAATCGGTGGCCAGACCTACTACCTGATCTGGTAGATCTGTACAATCACATACCTGTGAGTTCCACCAATTTCACCCCAGCCTATCTCATGCGGGCAAGACCAGGAAAGCTGCCCATGGATCTGGAGCTTGGTGTTGTAGAACCAGAAGCAGATGTGACTACTGAAGACTGGGACACAAACAGACAGGAACAGTACAGAAAAGTACAGGCCTGCGTTGAAGATAGTCTCAATCGAGTAAGGGACAAGCAAGAGGATCGCTACAACAAAAATGCGCAGCTGAACCTTTCGCACCTGGTGAAGTCGTGCTGAAAAGAAAGAGGAGGATACACAAACTTGACGATCAATGGGAAAGAGAGCCCTACGTTGTACAGAATACAAGGTTTGACAACAAGAAAACGTGTATAATTAGTAAAGATGGAGGAAGAACAACTACCACTGTATCCAGAGATCACCTAAAGTTGTGTCCGGATCCGTTAAAGCTTCTAGAGGAAGAACCTGTTGTCAATCAAAAGAGCGTGATGAAGCAGTCATACATACAGACTTAGGAGATTCCCCGCGGATTGGCCTCACATTGGAGAAGCTGTAATTATTCCCGTACTTCAATTCTATCAACAACAAGGAGAACCTCTACATCCAGTTGAGCCGGTTGTTGCAGTAGAGTCAGTTCCAGAGGAACCTGCTCCAGCAGAACCCCAAGAAGCAGAACCCCATGAAGCAGAATTTCAAGAAGCTGAATCTCAGGAAGAAGGATCCCCTGCAGAAGTCGAGCCAGTTCACCCAGCTCACAGTGTACTTGCCAGTCCTGTAGCGAGGTTAAGGCAATTCTATAATTCACTCTCACGCAGAACAAACAGGGAAACTGCTACCTCACAGGTCACTGCACCACGCAGGTCAGAACGTAGCACAAAAGGACACATCCCTGCTAGGTTTAGGGATTAGTTCGACCCTTGGCAAATGTAAATAATTGTCTATAATCACTGTATATAAATGTATATATTGTTGCTTATAATATGCCTTAATATACCGTTATTTATTAATCTGTTTTCCTTTTTAATATTGAAACAAGTGGAATGGACATTATTTTTACTTGTTTCCTCTACCCCTTTTGAGCATCCTTTTTCCAAAAGAGACTGGGACTTTTATGGTTGCTCATTTCCTCATTGTTTTACTAATGTATATAGTTATTCCTTCACCTGTTATGCAACAGTTTAAGATCCTCACCTCCCGTAAGGGAAGAGTTAATTTGTACAATGTTTTTACTGTTCTCCGTTTTTGTATTTCAGCCCCGGAGTGCTGAGTTCTACTAGGGGGGAATGTGGAGCCCAGCTGCGACTGGATCCATATTTCCCAGAAGGGCGCACTGAAGGAATACACCACTAGAGGCCAATATATACATTCACACACGTTCACCCATCCCAAGACCACCAGAGCTGTTTAGTCATATAAAAGGAGAGTGAACACAGAAAGAACAAACCATTCAAGGCTGTCACCTCAGAGAGCTCAGTCAGTCTGCAGTAAGGTGAAGTGCAGAGCTGAGATTAGAGAGGCTGCAGAGCTATTCAGTTCAACAGAGAGTGGAGGCTAGTAAAGGTGGAACAGAAACCACTCCAGCCTAGTCAGAGCTGAATCTAGTGAGTGCAGCTCAGTGAGAAAGCGTGCCGACGCTTAGAGAGCGGTGAAGAGGCAGCCCACCAACTGCCAGTGTGTGATCGTGTGAGGGCCCGGGTAGGCTGAAGGCGAGTGGAAAGTTAATGAGACAGAGGAGCCTTCATAGCTCACCTCAGCAAGTATTACCGGACACCGGGGTCCGAGCCTATAGGGATCTCCACGACCCATTAGGAGAACACCGGAGTTCCTGGAGGACTACAAGTCCCAGGAGTACCACAGAGCTGATACGTAGCAGGATCAGGAGGACGGAGTCTGGCAGGATCCGCCATAAAAGACCCTGTCCTTTCAGAGAGAAGGTCCAACCACAAGGTCAGCCAGGTACAAGACGGAGACCAAGTTAGGCCAGCTACACGCAGGCCAAGACTTTATTACAAAAGACAAGGAACAGAGGCCACACACCTACTCAGTGGAGGAATCTGGATGTGCACCCTTCACCCTACAGTGCTCCGGGGAGTGCCTGCAACATCTTCAGTAAAGGTACCAAAGTGACTTGTGTGTTGTCTGCCTTATTACCCCTCACTGCCGGGTTCCCGTCTGTCCTGCATCCCTACCCATTACTCTGCCCTGGAGGACTCAGCCTTACCTGTGGAAGGCTTAACATCTAGCTGCACAATAATAACCGTTCAGTGGATCTGTATAGCAGCGCTGGTCACCCTGACCAGGTACCACAGGTGGCGTCACGAATCCCCATTCCAATATTCAATTCACCTGTAAATATCCCACATTAAAAGGATGAGCACCAGAGCCACGGACTGAGCTGTGTCGCCGTGACATCCCCCCCATTGTAGTCTATAGGCTCAGATCCGAGTTCCCATTGCTCTGGAGGGCGACTCATCTCAACATGTGCCATCGCCGCAGCAATGCCAAGCACGTGTTCCCTTACGCGCACCTTTAATTGACATGTGGTCAAACCCACATAGATCTTTGCACAGGGACACGTAGCATAATATATAACATTAGTACTAGTGCATGTGATATGCTTTCTTATCCTGTACTCATGTGATTGACCAGCATTCGAAAACGCATCACAGCAATGAATAGATGTTTGGGCATGCTACACAGCGGCCACATGGAACACACCACACCTCGCAGTCACAGTGTTCAAAAACATTTTTGGTGTTTCACCAACATAGTGACTGCGGACTAACAAATCCTGGAGATTACGTGACCTTCGAGCAGTGATGGCAGCCCTCTCAGGTAGGAATCTTAAGAGAATGGGATTGGCTTTCAAGATAGGCCAGGATTTATCCAATCATTCCTTAACATTGGGAACTGTGAATGATAGTTGGTTATAAACCAGACAATGTCACGTCATCCTTGGTCTGGGTCTTGTAGAGGAGGTCATGTCTTGAGGAGGGCTTGGCCCTATGAAAGGCTTTTTTATCATCCGTCTAACTATACACACGTTCAGTTAAGCGGAGTTTTAAATCTTCCGCTTGTACAATAAAATCCTCATCAGTAGAACACAATCTGCAGAGACGCAAAAACTGTCCTGTAGGTACAGATTGAATAATGTTTCTAGGGTGAGAGGAGGAGGCATGTAATAGCATGTTGGTAGCTGTTTCCTTGCAAAATATGCTAGTCTGTATCTCGTCATTGTCATCTCTCCTTAGTTTGACGTCCAAAAATTCAATTTCATAATTACTCGCTTGATGAGTCAAATAAATGTTGCGGTCATTGTTGTTCAAAGAAAGAAAAAATTGGTGCAAAGATTCAGTGGATCCCTGCCAGATCAGCAGTATGTCAACAATGTACCGCATCCAAGATAGGATGTGGCACATTGACGCCGGCTGATCTGACAGGAAGATGTCTCTCTTCCACAGCCCTAGGAAGAGATTAGCATACGCGGGCGCATAGGACACCCCCATAGCTGAACCCTGGAGCTACTGGAAAAAAGACCCCTTAAAAACAAAAAAATTGTGAGTTAGTGTGAACTCCAATAATTCCAAAATCAAATTTCTGATCTCCATAGGGAGAATTGATGTACTAAGAAAAAATTAAAACGCTCTTAGTCCATCCTTATGACGGATGCTGGTTTACAGCGACTCGACGTCTGCTGTCACCAGCATCACTGTTGTGAATGGACTTGAAATGAGTTCTGAGCAGAGGCTCCCTCTGGTGGTTACAAGCGGTACTGGACTGTCCAGTGAAGATTGTGAGGATTGGGAATCAGGTGTTACTGACTGGTCTTATATAAGGGAGTCGCCTTCCTCAGGTTGCGTGTCAATGTTGTTTATCTTGATTCCTGTTTCCTTTGTAGCCTGCTGTGTCGTGTCTGCATCTCCTGCTAACAGATAAGACATTTTCTTCTTTTTGTTTTTGTGCTTGATTTTTGCATTTTGTCCTGCACTTCTGTGGGGGCCTTCAGGGTCCCCTCCGGGGCTTTTGCCCTCTCAGTTTAGTTCAGCCACTGATGTTTGTACATTTGCTTTTTCCAGTTTTTTCAGTGGCTGCTGTTTTGATTTTGTTACACCAGAGAACTAATTTAGGTGGTAGAGGTCGTGTGATCTCAGGTGTTTTTGAAATTAGTAGAGTTGGTGCTTTTCAGGGTTTTTTGGGATTGCAGTAAGTGCCCTTCCTATCCTTTTCTATTTAGGTAGTTTGGGCCCCAACGTTTGCTCATACTATTTTCTGTCTGTGTCAGTATTTTTTCTTGTCTAACCGCCATTACATGTTTGGGGGCTTTCTATGTTCTTTGGGGATCTGCTCCGGGGCAGATAGCTTTCCTCTTTCTATCTTTAGGTGTAGTTAGTTTCTCAGGCTGCGACGAGGCGTCTAGGACCAACGTAGGAACGCTCCATGGCTGCCTCTAGTTGTGGTGGTTAGTCAGGGTACTGCAATTTCATAGATTCCAACTGCTCTGGTGTATTGTCTTTTTACCTGCACTCCTCAGCTACCGAAACATAACAGTATCACCGGCCTAAAAATTGAAAATTGTATGGTACTCACAGAAGGGAAAAATATTGTGAAAGAAAAAAGGTTGTCAGAGTTGTCAGAGATATTTTTCTGTTTGTTGCATTTTTTTTTCCCTCTGTATCTCTGGGTGCTGGGGAGGATTTTTTCTCTCAATGGAGTTTGCACAGTTGTCTGGCCGTGTGGATCAGCTTGCCACTGAGGTTTGGAGTATTGCTACCTATCTTGCTGGGTTGCCTGTTGTGGAACCTAGGATTCCCATGCCAGATTTGTTTTTGGGGGATCGAGCCAAGTTTCTGAATTTCAAAAATAATTGTAAATTGTTTTTTGCCTTAAAATCTAAGTCCTCAGGGAACGCAGCGCAGCAGGTTCAAATTGTCATCTCTCTCCTGCGCGGCGATCCTCAGGATTGGGCTTTTTCCCTGACACCTGGGATCCTGTTTTGAGTGATGTTGATGCATTTTTTCAGGCCTTGGGGTTATTGTACGATGAGCCTAATGTCACTGATCAAGCTGAAAAAACCTTGTTGGCATTAAATCAGGGGCTTGATGACGCTGAGTTATACTGTCAGAGATTCCGTAGGTGGGCAGTCCTGACCAAATGGAATGACGACGCTTTGGCAGCCCTTTTTCGGAAGGGTCTGTCAGATAATGTAAAGGATGTTATGGTGGGATTCCCTGTCCCTTCTGGTCTCAATGATTCTATGTCATTAGCGATTCAAATTGACAGACGTTTGCGTGAGCGGAGAAGTATGCGTGGAATAGTGTTGCCTTGTGAACCTGCTTCTGAATCCATGCAGTGTGATAGAGTGATTTCTGGGGCACAGCGTCATGAGTTTCGAAAGCGCAATGGGTTATGTTTCTACTGTGGTGATGCCTCTCATGCTATTGCAGTCTGCCCTAAGCGGGGAAGACGTTTTGCACGCTCAGTTGTCTTGGGTAGTGTTCAGACTAAGTTTTTATTAACTGTTACTCTGATATGCTCTCTGTCCTCATTTTCTGCTCAGGCTTTCGTTGATTCGGGAGCAGCTATTAACCTGATGGATTTTGATTTTGCTAAACGTTGTGGGTTTCCCTTGATACCCCTACGAAGTCTATTCCCCTACTGGGGATCGATTCTACCCCTTTAGCTGAGAATAAACCTCAGTTCTCTACTCAGGTGATAATGAGGTTTGAACCTGATCATCAGGAGAGCTGTAAATTTTTGGTTCTGTATAATCTGCATGACATTATCGTACTGGGTTTCCCTTGGTTACAGTCTCATAATCCTGTTTTGGATTGGAAATCTGTGTCTGTAACCAGTTGGGGCTGCCAATGTGTTAATACCAACACTCCTGTTTTTTCTGCCTCCCCCCAGGCTCAGGATGTTCCTGACTTTTTGATTGATTTTTCTGATGTGTTTAGCGAAAGTAAATCTGCATCCTTGCCTCCCCATAGGAGCTATGACTGCGCTATTGAATTAGTGCCTGGTAGTAAATTCCCTAAAGGTCGCCTTTTTAACTTGTCTGTACCTGAACATGACGCTATGCGGTCTTATATCAAGGAGTCATTGGAGAAGGGTCATATCAGACCATCCTCTTCACCCTTAGGTGCCGGTTTTTTCTTTGTGGCCAAAAAGGATGGTTCATTAAGGCCGTGTATTGATTATCGTCTTTTGAACAATATTACTGTGAAATATCAATACCCGTTACCCTTGATTTCTGACCTGTTTTCCAGGGTGAAAAACGCTACTTGGTTTACCAAGCTTGACCTCAGGGGGGCATATAACCTTATTCGCATTAAAGCACGGGGATGAATGGAAGACGGCATTTAATACCCCTGAGGGGCATTTTGAGTACCTTGTGATGCCCTTTGGGCTCACTAATGCTCCTTCTGTCTTCCAGTCCTTCATGAATGACATTTTCAGGGATTTTGTGGATAAATTTCTGATTGTTTATTTGGATGATATCTTGATTTTTTCCAATGACTGGGACTCTCATGTGAAACATGTTCGAACTGTATTCCAGATTTTGAGAGAGAATGCTCTGTATGTGAAGGGATCAAAGTGTCTTTTTGGCGTACAGAGGATCTCATTTTTGGGATTCATTTTGTCCCCATCTGTTATTGAAATGGACCCGGTCAAGGTTCAGGCCATCTGTGATTGGGTCCAACCTACTTCATTAAAGGCTCTTCAAAGATTTTTGGGTTTTGCCAATTTTTATCGTAAATTTATTGGTAATTTCTCGGTTATTGTTAAACCATTAACTGATTTGACCAAAAAGGGTTCTGATGTGGTGAATTGGCCTCCTGAGGCAGTCTCTGCATTTCAGGAACTTAAGCAGAGATTCACTTCTGCTCCTGTTCTACGGCAGCCTGATGTTTCTCTGCCATTTCAGGTGGAGGTTGATGCCTCTGAAATTGGGGCAGGTGCCGTTTTGTCCCAAAGAGATCCAGAGACCTCTAAAAGTAACCCTTGTGCCTTTTTCTCTCGAAAATTTTCTCCTACTGAACGTAATTATGATGTGGGTAATCGGGAGTTATTGGCCATGAAGTGGGCTTTTGAAGAGTGGAGACATTGGCTGGAGGGAGCTAAACATCAGGTGGTGGTCCTTACGGACCATAAGAATCTGGTTTATCTGGAATCTGCCAAGCGACTTAATCCTAGACAGGCCAGGTGGGCCTTGTTTTTCACACGTTTTAATTTTGTGGTTTCCTTTCTTCCTGGCACTAAGAATGTTAAGGCGGATGCCCTCTCGAGGAGTTTCCTTGCGGACTCTCCTGAGGTATCTGATCCTTCTGTTATTTTGAAAGAAGGTGTAGTTCTTTCCGCCATCTCGCCCAATTTGAGACTGGCTCTGGAGGGGTGTCAGGAGGATAGACCCGAGCGCTGCCCTGTTGGGAAATTGTTTGTCCCGGACCAGTGGAAAAAGAGTGTGATGTCTGAGATTCATTGTTCCGCGTTGGCCGGTCATCCCAGAATTTTTGGTACCAGAGACTTGGTTAGTCGGTCCTTTTGGTGGCCTACCTTGTCTTGTGATGTCAGGGAATTTGTGCAGTCCTGCGGGACTTGCTCTCGCTCCAAGCCTTGCTCTCGCTCTAGTGGTTTGTTGATGCCATTGCCTGTGCCCAAGAGACCATGGACCCATATCTCTATGGATTTCATTTCCGACCTCCCTGTTTCTCAGAGAATGACCGTCATCTGGGTGATTTGTGATAGGTTTTCCAAGATGATACATCTTGTGCCATTACCTAAGTTGCCTTCCTCCTCTGAATTGGTGCCTTTGTTCCTTCAGCACGTGGTTCGTTTACACGGCATTCCTGAGAACATTGTGTCTGACAGAGGAGTCCAGTTTGTTTCCAGATTTTGGAGGACCTTTTGTTCTAAACTTGGTGTTCAATTGTCTTTCTACTCTGCGTTTCATCCTCAGACCAATGGTCAAACTGAGAGAACAAACCAGACATTGGAGACTTATCTAAGATGCTTTGTGTCTGCTGATCAGGATGACTGGGTCTCTTTTTTGCCTTTGGCTGAGTTTGCTCTTAATAATAGGGCTAGCTCTGCCACTTTGATGTCTCCATTTTTCTGTAATTCTGGGTTTCACCCTCGATTTTCTTCAGGACAGACGGAGGCTTCTGTCTGTCCAGGTGTTGACTCTGTTGTGGAGCGTATGCAACAGATTTGGGACCAGGTAGTGGAGAGGTTGTCCCTCTCTCAGGAGAGGGCCCAGCGGTTTGCTAACCGGCATAGGACTGATGGTCCTCGGTTTAAAGTGGGGGACTTGGTCTGGTTATCCTCAAAAAATATTCCTATGAGAGTGGCATCTCCTAAATTTAAGCCTAGGTTCATTGGACCTTATAAGATCATGGAGATTCTTAATCCTGTTTCTTTTCGTTTGCTTCTTCCAGGGACATTTAAGATCCATAACGTGTTCCACAAGTCCTTGTTGAAGAGGTTTGTTGAGCCAGTGGTTCCTACTGCTTTGCCTCCTGACCCTGTTCTGGTTGAGGGCAATATGGAGTTTGTGGTTGAGAAAATATTGAATTCTCATTTTTCTAGACGGAAACTCCAGTATTTGGTTAAGTGGAGAGGTTATGGTCAGGAGGACAATTCTTGGGTGTTTGCTTCGGACATCCATGCTAGGAGACTCATCTGTGCATATCATAGAACTCATCCTGACCGACCTGGTTGCTCAAGTGAGGGTTCGGTGACCCCTCCTCAAGGGGGGGGTACTGTTGTGAATGGACTTGAAATGAGTTCTGAGCAGAGGCTCCCTCTGGTGGTTACAAGCGGTACTGGACTGTCCAGTGAAGATTGTGAGGATTGGGAATCAGGTGTTACTGACTGGTCTATATAAGGGAGTCGCCTTCCCATCAGGGTTGCCGGTGATCAATTGTTCTAGTCTCAATCTTTGATTCCTGTTTCCTTTGTAGCCTGCTGTGTCGTGTCTGCATCTCCTGCTAACAGATAAGACATTTTCTTCTTTTTGTTTTTGTGCTTGATTTTTGCATTTTGTCCTGCACTTCTGTGGGGGCCTTCAGGGTCCCCTCCGGGGCTTTTGCCCTCTCAGTTTAGTTCAGCCACTGATGTTTGTACATTTGCTTTTTCCAGTTTTTTCAGTGGCTGCTGTTTTGATTTTGTTACACCAGAGAACTAATTTAGGTGGTAGAGGTCGTGTGATCTCAGGTGTTTTTGAAATTAGTAGAGTTGGTGCTTTTCAGGGTTTTTTGGGATTACAGTAAGTGCCCTTCTTATCCTTTTCTATTTAGGTAGTTTGGGCCCCAACGTTTGCTCATACTATTTTCTGTCTGTGTCAGTATTTCTTCTTGTCTAACCGCCATTACATGTTTGGGGGCTTTCTATGTTCTTTGGGGATCTGCTCCGGGGCAGATAGCTTTCCTCTTTCTATCTTTAGGTGTAGTTAGTTTCTCAGGCTGTGACGAGGCGTCTAGGACCAACGTAGGAACGCTCCACGGCTGCCTTTAGTTGTGGTGGTTAGTCAGGGTACTGCAATCTCATAGATTCCAACTGCTCTGGTGTATTGCCTTTTTACCTGCACTCCTCAGCTACCGAAACATAACACATCGCATCATTATCCAATTGCAATCATCTACCCTGTGGAGGAGCTCACCCGTGTCCTTCAGAAAGGAAGGCAACTCCTCCACAAGGGTTACAATTTAGAATCTATCCACTGATTTACCTTTTCTAAATAGATCCCCCTCCCAGAGATGATTGTTCACCCAGGGGGAACCTGCGCATTCTTGAAAATCTTAGGTAACAAACAAAAAGTTGCAATGGTGGGTTCAACCACCAACAGGGCCGTAGCCAATTCTTTGGTGATGATACCTTCATCTTTCACACTGTTGATGATACTCTCCAATTGGGCAGTGTAGGCAGACATGGGGTTAAAGGTAAGTTTCTTATAATATACTTTGTCATTCAACTGGCAAAAGGCCTCTTTCTCATATTTGAACTTTGGCCAAATGACAATATTTCCCCCCTTGTCCACCAGTTTAAACACTACATCCGGTAAATTCACAAGAATACGGAGGCGCCCCCGCTCCTCTGCTGTAAGATGGTCTTGGTGTACATGTCGAGGGATATGTAATAGATCTTTAGTAATAATCTGAACAAACAGATCAATATTCGAGCACGAGGAGGGGGCAAATTTTCTAGAGCGAGGAATCTTACCTCCTTCTGTACTATTGTGTTCGATGGACAAGTCCTCTGAGGTACGTAATGCTACTTGTTCCTCCTCTGTGGGGAATAATTGGGACAAATTAGTACAAAAAATGCCTTTTGAACAACAATGAGTGTGCGAACAATTGAAGATCTATGATCGTGGAAAACACATCAAATGCAGCAGCCAGTGAGAAAGACAGACCCCTATCTAGAAGTGAGAGATCAGTTGATGAAAAGCTATGTTGACTCAAGTTAATTACCTTGCTATCATGCTTTTTCCATTTAGGTGACCTGAATTCATGGCGTCAATATGGATGATAAGTCAGGTCTCTCGGTCTCTTGGATATGGCACCAGATCTAGTAATCATTGAAGTGCTGGATGCCTCAGACTGATCACTTAAAGGTGATATTGAAGAATGTAACTCTGTGCGTTGGATCTGTTGGCCTTGTACAGGCAGTTTTCTCCAAGCGTAAGCTTGATTATTCTGATAATCACGTATATCCCTACTAAACTTAGCAGTCTGTGTGGTATGAATTTTCTTTACCGTCATATAAATGGCTTTTTCCATTTGGATGTTAAAATTCTGATATTTTTACTGAGAGCATTTAGCTTTTAGCTCCTCCTCGGCACTATTAATTGCTGCCTCAAGTTTATTAATTGTGCTTGTATTCAAATAACTCAGCAGCTGCATCAGTGTATTAGAACAGCCATTACATGCCTCCTCCCATTTAGCCACAAATACGACATCCTCAACTAGAAAGGTGGGGACCACACGTAGGCCCCTAGGAATCAATTTCCTCATAATGTATTTATCTAAAAATGCCCTATTCCACCATAATTTGGTCCTTTTAATGACCATATTCTGCAATGCTGAGGCTTGCTCCTCCCATTCATGATCACTTGTCTGTGAAGAAGTTGTCCCCCCGTTACCAAACACCTTGCAAATTTGAGAAAGCCAAGCTTTTTCTTTAGCCTTAAAGTCCATGTTGACGGGAAGATCTGTGCAAAACACAGCAAAAGTTAAATACCAAATGCTCTACCAACAATACCACATGATAATTAGTCCAAGCACCACTATTTGAATTATATATATGTGGACCTCATGCGGATTATAAACTTGAAGGGACACATCAAAAATACCACAAAAACAGTTCCCATAAGAAAAAATGATGTACTCGTCCATGTCTTGTGGAGTCTATTGATGGGTCAGAGCTGTTTTGGTTACACAGGGGGAACCTACATAATAATAGACTGACGGTTCTAATATTATAGCTTGTGGTTTTAAGTTTTGAAGTCCTGTTATTCCTTGCTTCTCTTCAAATTGCCATTGTGTTGAAGAAAAAATACAATGAACATGAACTTATGTCTACAATGAAAAGGCTCTGTATAGAGCAGCTAAACTTGTTGGCAATCATTTGAGTTTTCTGTTACATAAAATCTGGCACAACACTGTAAATTCATTGGTATCGTTATAAATGGCTCTTCTCTTAGAATGTTGTATCTGATTTCCAGCAGTGGAAATCTCTGAGCAGGGCCAAAGAGATTTGAGCTTTTCTATTGAAACAGCTATTTAGTTTTAGAAATCAGTGATGAGTTCAATTAAACTTTGCTCAGCCAAATGCATCTGACTTTTGTTCTAAGTTCCTGGATCCCAACAGATTAGACCTGTTAAAAATGTTGCAACGACATATCCAATTCCTTTTTTTTACCACTTTAAAAATATGTATGTGACATGCCCACCAGAGCCGTGGGGTACTCGGAACCGGGTCGGACAGTTCTTTGGGGAAGTCATGGGGCCGTGACCGACTCCATGGCCCTGGCTGTGCCGTAAATTGGGAATATGGATATGGGATTTAACGTGACGCCACCTGTGGTGTTCAGCAACAGATGGCCGACTCTGCTAAAGGAGACCGCTGGGGCTGATGGTGATGCAGCTGGGATGGTTCTGCTCCCCACAGGTGGAGCGGGGCTCCAGGGCTGCCAGTTCTGTTTATGCCAGGCTTGGTACCTTGTGGTGCAGGACTCAGGGAGGACACAAGAACTGTAGTTTTCTTTTCCTTTACTTGATGGTTGATAGTACAGACCGGGGCAATGGTAACAGATCGTGATGGAGAGCTAGGCAGCCTGGAAGCAATTTTGGATACACCTGGCCAGGTAGGTACGGAGCCCTTCCTTCTGCGCTGTCCTCCCTTTTTTTCCTCGCTGCCTAACAGCTCACCCTCCTGCTGCTAACTGTCTCTCTCTCTTTTAAAAACAAACCGTTGCCCGCATGGCACGCAGCTCGAGCCTATCACAGGTGCCACTCCTTTGTGTCAGCTCCAGGATCTAGTATGCTGCTGTGCCGCAGGGTATTAGATCCGGCCAGGAGACCTGCAGTCCCCTGCACTCAGGATTTAGCTGCCTCCCGGATATAACTGCAGTACCTGAGCAACCACAGACTCCGGTACCTGGTCCCTAGCGCTCTGCTCTGAGGCAAGTTTAATCACAGCTCCACTCCCCAGGTTCTGCTCGACTTCTCTCCTACTGACACCTGGTAAGGGGACCCCTACTTGCTTCCAGGCATGACATTCCTCCCTGTGAGGGAGGCAACGTCACTGTGGCAACCGGACTCCTGGGGTGCCACATATGCTTCATGTGATAAATTGCTCTAAATCACGACTTTTTATTTTAAATGTTTTTTTACACCTGACGTCAAAATGCAAATGGGATACTTACTACCCGTCTAACATCACCTCAGTGACACAAAGAACCATATGTTCTTTGATATACTGTAGCAAGGCCTTATAGTTGCATAGAAGACTGATGGTCCATCTCATCCCATGTCTGTTGATAATTTTACTTTT
>JARQOD010000004.1:226210101-226224049 GCA_033576555.1 Oophaga sylvatica
AAAAATGATGTACTCGTCCATGTCTTGTGGAGTCTATTGATGGGTCAGAGCTGTTTTGGTTACACAGGGGGAACCTACATAATAATAGACTGACGGTTCTAATATTATAGCTTGTGGTTTTAAGTTTTGAAGTCCTGTTATTCCTTGCTTCTCTTCAAATTGCCATTGTGTTGAAGAAAAAATACAATGAACATGAACTTATGTCTACAATGAAAAGGCTCTGTATAGAGCAGCTAAACTTGTTGGCAATCATTTGAGTTTTCTGTTACATAAAATCTGGCACAACACTGTAAATTCATTGGTATCGTTATAAATGGCTCTTCTCTTAGAATGTTGTATCTGATTTCCAGCAGTGGAAATCTCTGAGCAGGGCCAAAGAGATTTGAGCTTTTCTATTGAAACAGCTATTTAGTTTTAGAAATCAGTGATGAGTTCAATTAAACTTTGCTCAGCCAAATGCATCTGACTTTTGTTCTAAGTTCCTGGATCCCAACAGATTAGACCTGTTAAAAATGTTGCAACGACATATCCAATTCCTTTTTTTTACCACTTTAAAAATATGTATGTGACATGCCCACCAGAGCCGTGGGGTACTCGGAACCGGGTCGGACAGTTCTTTGGGGAAGTCATGGGGCCGTGACCGACTCCATGGCCCTGGCTGTGCCGTAAATTGGGAATATGGATATGGGATTTAACGTGACGCCACCTGTGGTGTTCAGCAACAGATGGCCGACTCTGCTAAAGGAGACCGCTGGGGCTGATGGTGATGCAGCTGGGATGGTTCTGCTCCCCACAGGTGGAGCGGGGCTCCAGGGCTGCCAGTTCTGTTTATGCCAGGCTTCGTGTACCTTGTGGTGCAGGACTCAGGGAGGACACAAGAACTGTAGTTTTCTTTTCCTTTACTTGATGGTTGATAGTACAGACCGGGGCAATGGTAACAGATCGTGATGGAGAGCTAGGCAGCCTGGAAGCAATTTTGGATACACCTGGCCAGGTAGGTACGGAGCCCTTCCTTCTGCGCTGTCCTCCCTTTTTTTCCTCGCTGCCTAACAGCTCACCCTCCTGCTGCTAACTGTCTCTCTCTCTTTTAAAAACAAACCGTTGCCCGCATGGCACGCAGCTCGAGCCTATCACAGGTGCCACTCCTTTGTGTCAGCTCCAGGATCTAGTATGCTGCTGTGCCGCAGGGTATTAGATCCGGCCAGGAGACCTGCAGTCCCCTGCACTCAGGATTTAGCTGCCGTCCCGGATATAACTGCAGTACCTGAGCAACCACAGACTCCGGTACCTGGTCCCTAGCGCTCTGCTCTGAGGCAAGTTTAATCACAGCTCCACTCCCCAGGTTCTGCTCGACTTCTCTCCTACTGACACCTGGTAAGGGGACCCCTACTTGCTTCCAGGCATGACATTCCTCCCTGTGAGGGAGGCAACGTCACTGTGGCAACCGGACTCCTGGGGTGCCACATATGCTTCATGTGATAAATTGCTCTAAATCACGACTTTTTATTTTAAATGTTTTTTTACACCTGACGTCAAAATGCAAATGGGATACTTACTACCCGTCTAACATTCACCTCAGTGACACAAAGAACCATATGTTCTTTGATATACTGTAGCAAGGCCTTATAGTTGCATAGAAGACTGATGGTCCATCTCATCCCATGTCTGTTGATAATTTTACTTTTCTGCACTACCATTCAACAACGGATATAACTGTTCACATCTCTATGTTAACCCCCACAGGACTTTTTAATCTAAATAAGGTCATAACCTTTATCATTGTAGAATTCTCCTTCCTGATATAATTCTGCATCTTAGATCGGAGCTGTTAACAAGCATGACTTTGCTGGGTAAATACCACTCTATCTTATATGTTGATGCTCAAATGTAAAAAGTCTTATGTTAGCAGTGCTGTTGAGGTGGGATTTTACATTTATGGTCCATTTACTTGCAGTTTTGCATTCTATACTAAAGCACATGTTAGCAATCAAAAGTATATTTTGAAAGAAGTGTTCCGAGGACAAAGTAAGGTGAGCCCATAATTATTTAAAGCATACCGTTTCTTCTGTCTGCTCTGACATACGTAATCCACAGAGAGATTACAAAGACCCCTACACATCTGAGATCACTTGAATATAGTAATAAAACCAATCTATTGAATGTTCAGCATGAACACGGAGATTTCTTCTTTCCTGTATCATATTGTACCTAGAAAATAAAATGATCAGGAATTTGCGCACTTTTGCTAGAACAAGATTCAAACCTGCGCAATTAAAATCTAAATTGCAAACTGAAAAAATATCATAAAATACCCAAGAACAAATTCATATTTTAAGGTAAACACATGGCACATTGTTAAATGTTTTACCCCACTGAGCCTTCATGCACTTTTGCATCATACAGTATAGTGATTTATGTAAAAAAAAGACTAAAAAGTTATGTCAGTGGCTAAATGTTTGACATAAGGAGAGTCTCTAAACGTTTAGAATATGCTACAGTTCATATTTATTGTACAAGAAAACTTTTTGTCCGTGGAGTAGATGGGTCAGTATATAAAGCCCACTATTTGCAAATTGTCCTATTGGACAAATGCTACCTTGCTTCCACCAACTGATAAATATATAAAACTAGCTGAAGAGCCCGGCGTTGCCCGGGTATAGTAACTAACTGTAGTTAGTTGTAACAAATTATAATGATTATATTGCACATAAAAATATTTCACATCATATATTCAACACGCTCCTCCCATTCCCTTGACGTCATGCCTCACAGGAGCAACTCCATTCTCGATACGACGGAGCTAGATGTGGCCTGTGCCTGCCGCACACTGATACTCTGAAGGCGGTGGCCCTGATTGTAGCTCACAGCGGCTGGGACGTCACAGTAGGTGAGTTTTGCAGGGTGGCTTTCGAGGTGAATGTATCTCCTCCCCTGTGCGCTAACAACGTGGGCCGTGTGGACAGGGCATTGCGTATGGCTATGTGGAGTGGGCATGACTATGTGGAGTGGGCATGGCTTGATACATACACACACACACATACATACACTCAGCTTTATGTATATAGATGTCACTGTTATTATATCGATTAGTACATCTATGTCTCACTACACTGTTTAACACTGTCACCTCCCAGCATGTTTTCACCTTTCTGACCTGGCAAATTTTTTTCTGGCCAGTGTCACTTATGAGGTATTAACTATGGAACATTAAATATAGTGATTCTGAGACTGTTTTTTTCATGTCATGTTGTACATGATAGTGGTAAATTTTGGATGATATAATTTGTGTTTATTTACAAAAATATCAAACATTTTACAAAAGATTAAACTTTTTTGCAATTTTCAAACTTTGAATTTTTATGCAAAATAAATTGAATTTTTTTTATACAAAACCAATTTTTCTAGGTTTCACATCCCATTTGAAGCGAATATGGGGGTCTATGTGACAGAAAACTACTGTTTGGTCACATGGCAGGGCTTGGGAGGGAAATAGCAACATTCAACTTTTAGAGTGCAAAAGTGGCTGGAATAGATAGCGGACGACATGTAGCATTTGCAGAGCTCCTGATGTGCCTAAACAGTGGAAACTCACCACAAGTGACCCCATTTGGAAACTACCACCCTCGAGGAATTTCTCTAGATCTGTGGTGAGCACCTTGAACCCTCGGATGCATCACAGTAGTTTATAATGTTGACAGTTGAAAAAAAAATCACATTTTTCCTAGAAATGTTGCTTCAGCCTCACATTTTTCATTTCCATATGGGTAGCAGGAGAACATATACAATACAATACAATACAATTTGTTGTGCAATTTCTCCTAAATACACCGATACCCCATATGTGGTAGAAAACTACTGTTTGGGCAAATAGCAGGGCTCGGAAGTGAAGGAGCACCATTCACCTTTTGGAGCACAAAATTTGCTGGAATAGATAGCCGATGCCATGTCGCATTTGCAGAGCCTCTGATGTGCATAAGCAGTGAGAACCCTACGGGTAACCCCATTTTGGAAACATCACCCCTCAAATAACTTACCTAGAGGTGTGGTGAGCACCTTAAACCCACAGGTGCTCCAGAGAATTTTATAATGTCCGTAAAACTGAAAAAATACATTTTTCCAGCAAAAATTTTGCAGCCCCAAATTTTTCATTTTTTTAAGAATAACAGTAGAAAAGGACCCATACAATTTGTTGTGCAATTTCTCCTGAGTACACAGATACCCCATATGTGGTTCAAAACTACTGTTTGAGCACACAGCTGGGCTCAGAAGGAAATGAGCATCACTTGACTTTTGGAGTGCAAAAATGGCTGAAATAGATAGCGAAATCCATATTGCATTTGCAGAGCTCCTGATGTGCCTAAACAATGGACAGCCCCCCACAAAATACCACATTTTCGAAATTACACACCTCAAGGAACTTATGTAGTGGTGTGTTAGCACCTTGAATCCACAGGTGCTTCACAGAATTTTATAATGTTGAACTGTTAAAATGAATAAAACTTTTTCTCACAAAAAAATTGCTTCAGACCCAAATGTTTCATTTTCACAAGGGTAACAGTGGAAAATGGACTATACAATTTGTTGTCGAATTTCTCCTGACTACCCCAATACCCTATACTTGGTGTAAAACTACTATTTGACTACACGGCAGAGCTCGAAAGGGAAGGAGCACTAATTGAATTCTGGAGAGCAATTTTTGCCTGGAATGGATTGCGGATGTCATGTCACATTTAAACAGCCTCTGACATGCCAAAAGAGCAGAAACCCCCACAAGTGACACCATTTTCAAAACTAGAACTCTTGTGGAATTCACCTAGGGGTGTAGTGAGCATTTTTAACTCTCAGGCGATTCACAGATGTGAAGGAAACCGGTTCCTCCCATGTCACCAATGTGACGTAACTACACAGTCACAGCTCTCCGGCGCCCCCTTTGTCTCTCAGGTCAGTAAGGGAACTGCACCTAGAGCAAATGGCCGCTGGGGAGGATGTCCTGTTACCCACTGGGTATTCTAAGATTCGTAATCAGAGTAAAAGCATCAGCCCAAAATTAATTTTATGGTTTAATTGCCTTAAGGGCACACTAGATAATTACAGAAATATACAGTAAGCTATACAACGGAATTACTGTGGATTTGCAGTCAGAGCAAAATATAACAATAATGGTACAAGGCTTAGAGATATTAAGCTGGAAGTCAATTTTACCAGGTTGCATGTGGATACCGGGAGCTCTGCAGTCCACAGGTATAAGAATCTTAGTTGCCGGACAGTCCCCAAAGCACATGCCACTGCTCCCTTGGCAGATCTGCCCCCTGTTCCTTCTTAGATCATCATCGCCTTGTTCTTCTGTGAGAGAGAAAGTCTCGGCCATGTGCTCTCAGTTCTTAAACATGCTGGGTTCCTCCCCCCGCTGTCAGAGGGTGGGCTAATAATCTCCACCCTTCAGCTTCCTGCAGAATTTATTCCCAATATCTAAGAAAGGGGTTAACTTTCTCCAGGATGATCGGATCAGGACACGAGAGGTACCAGTGAATACGGTTTGTTTTGCCTGTTCGTTTGGAGAGCAAACATGGCCCCATTGGGTCGCTGTGGAGGGCCAATCTCTATATCTCAGGTCCCAGAGCACTCACCAACTCGGGAGTCGCACTGTCAGATGCGTGATATCTGCAGGGTCAAGCGGATATTTTTTATGAGTCTGTACCTCGAAAGGTGTGCTCATAATCCATAATCCTAGGATGGAGTCGGAGTGGCTGGGAGAGACAATGGATGTGTATTTCTTTGTCCAGCTGACAAGTATAATCTAATTGAAGCCCCCAGGCACCTCCAGGCCCCAAGCTGGCGTGGCTCCTTAGTCAAGCTTTGAAGTCCTGTTTTGGCCTTATCTCCTTATCATACTAAAAGACCTTGCTATTCAACATTGGAGCACTAAATCCTGTTTTCTTCAATATGCTTACAGGGATGGGGGTAGGAGCAGTTAGCTGCCTGTGACTCTGTGAACTTAGACAAAATGGCACCTGGGACAGGCCAAGCTCAGACATGAGGCGAGCATTATGCCCCATATCCAAGATGGTGGCTGCTCCTTCATCACACCTCCCTGCTTTAGAGGGCGCTAAGGGGTATCACATTCCTGTGTTCCCCATGTGCCCTTCCACACCCTCTCCTTGCCGGGACAACCCATCAGCGTTACCATGGTGCCTGCCTCTTTTGTGGCGAATGTTGAAGTGATACTGCTGGAGAGCGGTGTGATACACGACGCTGAGGGGGTTGTGGTCTGTTTCCACAGTGAATTGGCATCCGTACAAGTATGGTTGCAGACGCTGCAGGGCCCACACAATTGCCAGACATTCCTTCTCCATAGTGGAATAAGCCACTTCCCTTGGCAGGAGCTTCCGGTTCAGGTACAAAATGAGGTGTTCATGGCCAGTAGTGTCGACCTGGCTGAGCACAGCACCGAGGCCGAAGTCGCTGGCGTCGGTCTGCACTATGAACGGCAGCATCAAGTCGGCTGCCTGTAGTACTGGAAAGCTAGAAAGGGTGGTCTTGAGCGCCTGGAAAGCTGTCTCGCAGGCGACTGTCCAGTCGACTGCAACGGGCAGCTTCTTCTTGGTGAGGTCCGTCAGGGGCTTGGCCAGGGCACTATAGTGTGGAACAAACCTCCTATAGTACCCGGCAGTCCCCAAGAAGGACATCACCTGCTTCTTGGTCCTGGGGTGGGCCAGGATGTGATGGCATCCACTTTCCCGGGCTCTGGCTTTAGAGCTCCCCCACCTACCCAGTGTCCCAGGTAGTGGACCTCACGAATACCCAGCTGGCATTTTTCCAACTTAATGGTCAAGCCTGCTTGCTGGATCCGCCCGAGCACCTGCGGCAGTTGCTCTAGGTGATCCTCCCAGGTGGGACTGAAGATGGTAATGTCATCCAGGTACGCGGTCGCATACCCTTCCAGTCCCTCGAGCAGCGTGCTGACCATCCGCTGAAAAGTGGCAGGGGCATTCTTCATGCCGAAGGGCATCACCGTGGACTCGTACAGTCCAAATGGGGAGATAAAAGCAGAGCGTTCCCATGCTCCAGGGGTCAGGGGGATCTGCCAATACCTCCTTCTCAGATCCATGATGGTCAGGTACTTGGCCCCGGCCAGCTAATCGAGCAGGTCATTTATGCGCGGCATTGGCTACGCATCGGTGACCGTCACAGTGTTGAGCCCCCGGTAGTCCACGCAGAACCGTGTAGTTCGGTCCTTTTTAGGGATGAGGACTACAGGCGAAGCCCACACACTGTTGGATGCTTGGATCACCCCCAGCTTCAGCATCTCATCTATCTCTTGGTGCATGTGCTGCTGCATCTCAAGAGAGACACGATATGCTGAACGCCGGATCGGGGGGTGATTGTTGGTGTCCACGTCATGGACGGCAGTCTCAGACCTTCAGGGCACGCTGCTGAACAGCTCCCGAAAGGGGTGTAGGGTGACCCCCAGCTGGGAATGTTGTTCCTCCAAGAGCTGGTGGCCAACCCCCACATCCTCGATGGATCCACCCACCTTGGATGAGCAGATCCAGGTGGGTTTCTGCCTCTCCTTCCTCGGGAAGGTTGCACACTGGGTGGGCACAAGCCTCCCGCTCATGATGGGCCTTCATCATGTTCACGTGGAAAGCCTTCCTCCTTCCACGGGCATGGTCCAGGGTGACCAATAGGTGACGGCGTTGAGCTGCTGGTGCACAAGGTATTGACCCTCCCTGGCCGCCTGAAGCTTGTTTTGAGGTACGGGGACCAGCACCCACACCTTTTGACCCACCTGGTAGGTCCACTCACAAGCATTCTGGTCGTACCACCGCTTCTGGTCAGCCTGGGCTTGGGCCATATTGTCATGCACCAGCCGTGTCAAGGCCATCATTCGGTCCCGGAAGCGCTCCAGGGGTGGCCAAATCCCCTTCCCATGCTTCCTTCACCAGAGCAATGGGCCCCCGTGCACGTCGCCTGTTATGTTTTGGTAGCTGAGGAGAGCAGGCAAAAACGGCAATACACCAGAGAGGTTGGAATCTACTGGATTGCAGTACCCTGACTAACCACCACAACTAAAGGCAGCCGTGGAGCGTTCCTACGATGGTCCTAGACGCCTCGTCACAGCCTGAGAGGCTAACTACACCTAAAGATAGAAAGAGGAAAGCTATCTGCCCCGGAGCAGATCCCCAAAGAACATAGGAAGCCCCCAAACATATAATGGCGGTTAGACAAGAGGAAATACAGACACAGACAGAAAATAGTATGAGCAAACGCTGGGGCCCAATATGACTTAGACAGAAAAGGATAGGAAGGATACTTACTGCAATCCAAAAAAAAACCCTAAAAAGAGCCAACCTACTAATTGCAAAAACACCTGAGATCACACGACCTCTACCACCTAAATTAGTTCTCTGGTGTAACAAAACTAAGCCGCAGCCACAGAAAAAAAAACTGGAAAAGGCAAATGAACAAACAACAATGGCTCCAGAGGAACCGAGAGGAGACCAAGCCCCCCGGGGAGGGGAACCTGGCCAACCTCACAGAAATGCAGCGAAATATACAAATAGCAAGCACAAAAACAAAAAACAGAAAATATCTTATCTGAGAGCAGGAGAAGAGGCAAGACTCAGCAAGCTTCCAAGTGAACCAGGAAACAACGTTGAGACAAGAACAATTGATCACCGGCAACCATGATGGGGGGAAACCTCCCTTATATCCAGCCAGTCTGTACTTCCTGATTGCCAATCCTCATTGAATGGTTCAGTACTGTCTGCAACCACCAGAGGGAGCTTCTGCTCAGAATTCATTTCTAAAACATTCATAACAGTCGCCCGTACAGGAGCTCAAAGGGGGAGGACCCCGTTGAGGCCTGTGGGACCTCCCGGTAGGCAAAAAGCAGGTGTGGGAAATACCACTCCCAGTCTCTCCCGTGGGAGTCGACCAACATCTTCAGCATCTGCTTTAAGGTGCCACTGAACCGTTCACACAGGCCATTGGTCTGTGGGTGATATGGGCTGTCTACCAGATGTTGCACCTGTATCTGCTTGCAGAGAGACTCCATCAGCTGCGACATGAACTGGGTCCCTCGTCGGTGAGCATTTCCTGGAGAAACCCCACTCTGGAGAAAATTTCCAGTAAGGCAGTGGCCACTTTGTCAGCCCGAATGGACGACAAAGCTACCGCCTCCGGGTAACTGGTGGCATAGTCCACTACCGTTAGTATGAAGCATTTCCCGGAGCGGCTGGGAGTGGACAGAGGTCCAATGAGATCCACAGCCACCCTTGAGAAAGGCTCTTCGATGATGAGCAGAGTTACCAGTGGGGCTTTGGGGCCCCTGCCCCCGCCTTCCCCACCCTCTGACAGGTGTCACACGAACGGCAGTAGGCAGTCACCTCGGTCCTCATTCCAGGCCAGTAGAAATTCTGAGCTAGCCTGGCCCTGGTTTTAGTGATCCCTAGGTGTCCGGCCATGGGAATCTCATGTGCGATCCGCAACAATTCCACCCTGAACAGATAGGGTACCACTAACTGTCGGTCCCTGGGCCATGCCTCCGGTGAACCCTGCTAGACCGTTACCCGGTACAGCCATCCCTGGTCCCAGACCACTCCTCACGGTCGGACTCCACGGAGGCTGTGCCGCCTGTTCCTTGAGAGCTTTCAGGCTAGCGTCAGCTTTCAACGCTGCCTGAAATCCCTGACTCGATGTGGCAAGAATTGACGAAACTGCCACATCCTCTGTCAGCTCCCCGGGATCTGTCTCCTTGCCGCTGTCTGACTCGGCAGCCACTTGGTCAGAGAGGGGGAAACCGTCAGACCTCCGCGAGGCTCCTTGGGCTCCGGCTGTAACGACCCTGTCAGCGCCAGCGAACTGCCACGGCTGAGCAGGGTGACTCACCCACACTGTGGAAGGGCCCGGGGTCAGATGCCGCAGGGGGGGCTCCGGCAGACGGGACCAGAGCAGCGTGGTGAGAGTAGCAGTAAGCAAAAGGACCTGCGATCATGTGACCACAGGGGGCGGGGCCTAGCGTTCTGCTACTGGAGGTGAGTGCAGGACTTTACAGGGACCCTGAATTAGTGAATAGGAAAACTCAGGTCAGACAAACGGGGGTCATATACGGAGAGGACGGCGCAGTACAGAATGGGCGAGCAGAGAATAGTCACAACATAAGCCAGGAGTCATACACAAGATAGCAACGCAGTACAGGAGGGATAAGCAGAGAATTGTCAGGACAAAGGCAAGAGGTCATACACGAGATAGCAACGCAGTACAGGAGGGGCAGGCAGAACTCGTAACGGGAACAGAACCAAGTCAAAACCAAGCAAGCATAAAGAATCACAAGCACAAAACACAGGGTCACACACACTCGGCCAAGGGTCAAAGTATAAGCGACAAGGAATAGCCCCACAATGAGGCTATAAGAAGCCTCCCAGAATCCCAGAGTGAGGCCATCCAAATTAACCCTTAACCTACCTTTTCCCACAAACTCAGCAAACCATGACAGTACCCCCCTTTCAATGGGGGCCTCCGGACCCCCAGGCTTATCAGGATGACGGGCATGGAATGCACAAACCAAACGATTAGCGTGAACCGATGTGGCTGGCACCCAAGACCGATCCTCCGGACCATACCCCTTCCAATGTACCAGATACTGCAAAGATCCCTGAACCCGCCTGGAGTCCACAATGTGTTGTACTTCGAACTCCATATGCCCATCAACCATAACGGGCAAAGGAACGGCGTCTGTATCTTCCCTCACTGACCCCAGGGGTTTAAGTAAGGACCTATGAAATACATTATGGAGTTTCAAAGAGGGAGGGAGACGAAGGCGATAGGCTACCGGGTTAACCACCTCGATGACTTCGTAAGGGCCAATAAATTTAGGCCCTAGTTTAGCGGAAGGTATTCGGAGACTTATGTTCCGTGTAGAAAGCCAAACCTTATCTCCACATCGCAAAATCTGAACAGAGTCCATTTTTTATCCGCAAAATGTTTATACTTTTCCTGAGCCCTGGAAATATTTTGTCGAACTTTCGACCAGAGATTCCTGAGACGACTAATCCCGTCCTCAGCCCCCGGGCAACCAGAATCAATACGCGAGAACTCGCCAAAATGAGGATTTATCCCATAATTAATAAAAAATGGTGACCTACCGGTAGACTGTTTACCCGGCTGTTGAAGGCGAACTCTGCTAATGGTAAGGCCTCAGACCAGTCACTTTGCAGAGTAGAAGTCAGGCACCGAAGAATTTGTTCAAGCGACTGGTTGGTGCTTTCAGTTTGCCTGTTGGTCTCTGGGTGGTACGCTGAGGAAAAAGACAACAATATCCCCAACTTTTTGCAAAAAGCCCGCCAAAACATTAGACACAAATTGCATCCCTCTATCTGACACAATATTAGTAGGCACCCCGTGTAAACGTACCACCTGAGAAAGGAAATGTCTGGAGAGAGTCTCTGCTGACGGTAAACTTGCCATGGGTACAAAATGTGCTAGTTTAGAAAATCTGTCCACAATTACCCAGATTACAGTATTTCCACGGGAGGATGGCAGATTGGTAATGAAGTCCATGGACAAATGAGTCCACGGTCTTTCCGGAATTGGTAAAGGCGCCAATTCCCCGGCCGGCCGGCAATGAAAACTCTTAGAACGGGCACATATGCCACATGCAGCAACATGCATCTTAATATCCGAAGTCATTAAAGGCCACCAAAAAAGTCTTGCCACTGCTTCTCGCGTGGCCGCTATACCAGGGTGGGCACTCAATTTCGAATCATGGAACTCCCACAGGAGTTTAGTGCGCAAATGCTGAGGCACGAACAACTTATTTTCAGGTTTGGACCTTGGCGCTAAAGATTGTGCCTCCACAATCTCTCGCTCCAATTCCGAAGACACTTCGGCAATAACAACACTGGGTTGAAGAATGGGGGACGGTGGATCGGGGCGGATAATGGCTCAAAACTACGTGACAGAGCGTCAGCCTTGACGTTTTTAGATCCTGGTCGAAAAGTAATAGAAAACTGAAATCTGGAAAAAAAAAGTGACCAACGGGCTTGCCTGGGGGTCAGTCTTTTAGCAGTTTTAATATATTCTAGATTTTTATGGTCCGTGATAACCATAATAGGGTGAGCCGCCCCCTCCAAAAAATGTCTCCATTCTTCGAACGCCAATTTGATAGCCAATAGCTCCCTATTGCCTACGTCATAATTTTTTTCAGCGGGAGAAATTTTTTTAGAAAAGTAGGCACAAGGCCTGAGATTTGTCAGGGAAGCTGGCCCCTGAGATAACACTGCTCCCACCCCCACCTCAGAAGCATCAACCTCGACCACAAACGGTTTGGAAGGGTCAGGTTGAACCAGGATAGGAGCAGATATAAAACAGTTTTTTAGTTAGACTGTTTGGCTAACGGGGACCAGTTCTTGACATCTGCCCCTTTATGAGTGAGATCAGTAAGGGGTTTAGTTACCTGTGAGAAACCTTTAATAAACTTGCGGTAATAATTCGCAAATCCCAAGAAGCGCTGAAGTCCCTTAAGGTCTCGAGGTTGGACCCATTCCACAACAGCCTGCACCTTCTTGGGATCCATGCGAAACCCCTGAGGTGAGATTATCAGCCGTAAAAACGACAACTCTTGAACAAAAAATGAACATTTTTCGAGTTTGACGAACAATTGATTTTCTCTGAGCCTTTGGAGTACAGTCTTAACATGTAACAAATGAGAATGTTTGTGTAAGGTTCTTTGTCTCTGTTGACATGTTCCTTGAAACTTAGTTTTCCGTCGGCCATTTTGCTTTCTGTCTTTCTGCAGCTCTTGCCCTCAGTTAATATGGAGTTTCCAGTTTTCATGTTCCCGCCCTGATTCTTCCCTCTTGCTTCTTAAGCAGCCTCAGCTGAACAATCAGTGCTCCTGAATCAAGCCTCAGTCAGTCTGTGACCTGACTTCTGGAAACCTTAGACTTGTACTCCAGCTATTCCCTACTGAGGAGCCTTGGAACACTTTTGGACTCTGGAAACCTGCTGTTTGGTGAATCCATGTTTGCAGAGGAATTACGGTACAGAGAAGAGATCCTGAACCTGCTTTGGAGATTTATTGTAGTGCTTGAAGTTACTCTGGCCTGCTGTGTCTCCTGTTGCTGTTCCTGCAAACTGTGTGAACTTTTCAGCATGCTTGTATGAAGTAATACAAGTCATTTCATATCAACCTGTGTCTCCTGTGTTTTCCTCGCACCCAAGCACAAGACGCTATTTAGTTCTCGAAAGTCGAGGCAGGGGCGTAGGCCGCCATCTTTTTTCTTAACAAAGAAAAACCCCGCTGCTACCGGGGAAACTGAAGGTCTTATGTGCCCCTTGCAGAGACTCTCAGCAATATATTGTTTCATAGCCAGGCGCTCGGGACCTGATAGGTTAAACAAACGAGCTTTGGGCAATTTGGCTCCAGGAATTAGGTCGATGGCACAGTCAAATGGCCTATGAGGGGGTAACGCCTCAGCCTCACTTTCTGAAAAAACGTCCTCAAAGTCTTTCAGGTACTCCGGAATACCTTCCAGACTGATAGAAGACAGAGAAACAGGTTTTGCAATTTTCACACAAAAAACATCTTTATGGTAACAGTCGACACATTTGGACCCCCACTTGATAATCTCCCCCAATTCCCAGTCAATAACTGGATTGTGGCGTAGAAGCCATGGCATGCCCAAAACCAACCCGGTGGGCAACTTGTCCATAACAAAACACTCAATCTCTTCCATGTGGGAAGAACCAACTTTCAACATAAATTTTTCAGAAACTGAAAGAATCCCCGTTCGGGTCAGAGGAGAAGAGTCAATGGCCATGACTTTTAGTGGGGTATGAAGCCTGACTGTCCCTATCCGGTGCTGGGAAATGACATCAGAGCTGACCAAGTTGAGTGATGAACCACTGTGCACCAGTGCTGTGGAGAAAAAACGATACTTGTCTA
>JARQOD010000004.1:226224149-226261580 GCA_033576555.1 Oophaga sylvatica
TTGGTAAAGTGCGCAGTCTGCGTCCTTCTCCTCTTTGGCGGCAGCAATGTCACAAACATGTTCCCTTACTCTAATTTTCAGGGCCCTACTTGTTAAACCTATATAGATATTGTAACAGGGACAACAGGTGCAGTATACTACTGCCTTAGTTGAACTTGTGATTGTTTGTGTTATTTTGAATTCCTTACTGCTGTGTGAGGAGAAAAACACAGTGGCCCGCTTGACATTGGGGCATGCTACTCACTTCCCGCATGGGGAACAACCCTATCTAGCAGCATGGGGCTGAGAGAAGGGGAGTAGCTATTGGTCACTTTTGTTGTAGTGGCTTTGCACCAACACTGTATGTCCCTAAGGTTCCTGCCACGTCTTGCAGTGATACTTGGTTTAAGAGATAAGTATATTTAGAGTATTTGGTCTGCCAACAGGATAGGCCAATATTTAGCAATACTTTCTGGCATCAAGTTCCATTGGGAATGATATTCAGAATTAATTCAGGCTGTTTGATAAGTCTGTCTATTATTACAACTCTCTGGTCTAAGTTTACATTACCTATTGGTATTGGTACTTTGTACCAAAAAATGTGTGCCACAATTTTGCGCAGTGATTCAGACCTTAAGCCACACCCCTTTCCAACAAGTCACACTCTACAGTGCAAGTCACAAAACAACTTCCTAATATTTATTTATTTTGCCCACTTATATAACACCAATAATTCCACAGGGCTTTACAGATATTATCAGCACTGTCCCCATCAGGACTCTCAATCTCACATTCCCTATCAGCTGGTCTTTGGAGTGTGGGAGAAAACCGGAGAACCCAGGGGAAACCCACGCAAACACGGGGAGAACGTACAAACTCCTTGCAGATGTTGTCCTTGGTGGGATTTAGACCTAGGACCCAGCGCTGCAGTGCTAACCACTGAGCCGCGGTGCTGCCATAATATACATTATTACACACTCTAATATACATTATCCCAGGGATGGACACAGATAAAAGAGGGTCCCTGTGCAAGAAAAGTGTATGACCAACAGAAAACAGCTGTACTCAAGATTTTTTTACTATAATTGCAGATAGAAAACACTAGAGTTTATTTTGTGTACAATATAATTTCACCACAGGAAAATTATCGAGGTAGCGAAGGAAATGAGGTAACGTTTCAACCAGTTCTGGGTCTTTATCAAACCTCACTTAAGAAGTAAAGAAAGTCACCAATAAATTGTACTAGACAATACACCACTACAGACGGCGCCAGACCCACACAATACCAAGCCCAGCTGGGACTTCTGTTTTCTATTTGTCTAGTACAATTTATTGGTGACTTTCTCTACTTCTTAAGTGAGGTTTTGATAAAGACCCGGAACTGGGTCGAAACATTACCTCGTTTCCTTCGCTACCTCAATAATTTTCCTGTGGTGAAATTATATTGTACACAAAATAAACTCTAGTGTTTTCTACTGTAATTATAGCAAAAAATTTTTGAGTGCGGCTGTTTTCTCTTGGTAATGATTTCAGGACTCGGTCCAAGTTCAGCCTGCACCTAACTATATAAACAGAGTGCGCGTCATTTACCTCTTTAGTTCAAGAAAAGTGTATGGGCACTTTACAGACCAATAATATGTCTGTGACAGAAGTTGCTTGCTGCATTGGAGGTTTACCTCTCAGTCCGCTCCATTAAGACGTTAGGACCAAACTTTTTTTATTGATTTTTTTTGTCACATTCCAGGAGACATAATATTTTTATCTTTTCATCACTGTAGCTGGTATGAATTCTTGTTTTAGCTGGATGAATTGAATTTATCAGCACCATTTTGGAGTTCAATAACTTCTTGTCAAAAAATATTAACCAAATACTAATTACTTTTTAGGGTAGGTTCACACGGTCAATAAATTTATCTTGCGGAGACAAATTTCACCCTGTACAATGTATTGGAAGTAGTGAATCCACCTGTGTTCAACAGCCAGCAGCACTTTGTACGCTGCGGACATGTGCTGCATACAAAGCGCGCCAATTACTGACCGTGTGCACCAACCCTGAAAGAGGCAAAGAAAAAACACTGCAATTTTGGTGTTTTTAATGTTTTTAGTTTTGCACTATTCATGTGCTGCCCAAGGATCTTTCAAATTGTCTCTTCAGAGAGGAACATTTCTCTTTGCGGAAAGTGACATGTCAAGCCTGACATGCCAAGCTGAGGAGACTTTTAAGCCTTGCAATGCTCCACTGGGAAATTAAATATGCAAATTGTCTCTTCAGAGAGGAAGAGGAGTAGAACATTAGTGCCACCTATTGGAAGTGTATCAATCCATAAAGTCAATATCAACCTTTTAACAAGCCTTAATACATGACTTAGGATAAAAGTCAAAACCAGAATCTCAATTTGCTGATACTGTGTTTCAGGGTACTGCCCCTCATCATTGCAAAGCATGAAATCTGATTTGGCTGGAAAGAGACATTTTGCATATTTCCCAAGAAGCATTGCAAAGCTTTAAAGTCTCCTCACCTTGGCATGTCAGGCTTCACATGTCACTCTCTGCAAGGAGAAACGTTACCCCTTGGACCTTGATTTTGGAAACACTATATGTATTTGGGTTTTTTATTTAAGTTTTAACACGGTTGTACAATAAACAAAATAATTCATCAGCTCTACAAAGCACTTGTGGAAGAGAGTGATTTTTCAAAGCGGATTTGAGTGATGTTAGCACAAACCTGGAAACATCATTCAAATTACGGTGGGCGGCGCCAACTGTGACTGATTAAAATAAAGAAAAAACAAAACTGCATTTTGAGTTGTTTAGAATGGTACATCTAGAAAATTAAACTACATTACTGCGATCGAACATTGGTTAAGTGCTACATTATGTACATATGGAATTTTGGAAAATTGGAACTGCAATATTGCTATAGGAAAATTTATAGTAAAAAGAAGGCACTTAGCACCTAAATTGGCCAATGTATATGAGCCCAACTGCCTCCGTCAAAGCGTACCTTATAGTTGGGTTCCTGTCCTGATAAGACACTCTCTTGCACTAAAAATCTTACTATTCATGGGGCAGGAAGGAACCAGCTAATTAAAACCACCTGAGGCTGATGTGGGGATGAGTGCACATGTCACAGGAGTTTGCTAGAAACAGAAAAGCTGAGCAGCACATCCCAACTGGTGTGAGCAGGTGCCAGCTAACACAATAACTCTAATAAAAAACAAAGCTGCACACTGAATTGTTTAGAATGGTAAATCAAGAAAACTGAAACTGCATTACTGCCATCTACTATATAATCGTCTAATTCTGTCTGTAACGGAAATCCGGCATCGTTGATTGGTCGCGCCCGGCTGGAAGCGACAATCAGCGACAGGCGAAGTCCGGCCGCAAATTGGCGCAGGATTTGAACCACGCACGCCACCGCTATCGTCGGGAGATCAGTGGGCTAGCCGCAGGTCATCACCTGCCACATGGAGGTCAGCGGCGACGCAGCCGGGAGATGACTGGTGCCAGTTGGTCATCTCCCGGCTGCTCGCAGCGGAAGTACCCCGACCGGCGACCTACACGTACACCCCACCAGCAGCAGCCTCTATATACCCCAGCAGCAGCCTCTATATACCCCAGCAGCAGCAGCCTCTATATACCCCAGCAGCAGCAGCCTCCACATATACCCCAGCAGCAGTCTCCACATATACCCCAGCAGCAGCCTCCACGTACACCCCAGCAGCAGCCTCTATATACAACCCAGCAGCCTCTATATACACCCCAGCAGCCTCTATATACACCCCAGCAGCAGCAGCCTCTATATACACCCCAGCAGCAGCAGCTTCTATATACACCGACAGCAGCCTCTATATACACCCAAGCAGCCTCTATATACACCCCTGAAGCCTCTATATACACCCCAGCAGCCTCTATATACACCCCTGAAGCCTCTATATACACCCCAGCAGCCTCTATATACACCCCAGCAGCCTCTATATACACCCCAGCAGCCTCTATATACTCCCCAGAAGCCTCTATATGCACCCTAGCAGCAGCCTCCATATACACCCCAGCAGCCTCTATATACACCCCAGCAGCCTCATATTTTGATGATCTGTTTAATAATTTCGTTCAGTTGTATTAAGTTCTATGAGCAATAATATTTAATGATCATGTATATATTTTACCCGGAAAATCCTGTGTATTCATTGCATTATTCTTAAATCTTCATAAATAAACTACATACATATTCTAGAATACCTGATGCGTTAGAATCGGGCCACCATCTAGTAGAAAATATCATTGTCAGTTTGAGTCAGTGTTATGCAATCTTCTTTCTATGACTCCATAACACTTAATCTTTTAGATTGTGGTGTTTTACTTACATCAAGGATACATCTGTTTTTTCTGCCCCTGGGAAGTATTTCACACCAGCTTTTTCCAGTTGATGTATTGGATGAGCTGAACAGGCAGCATATAGACTTAGATGAGATGGGGACAGAAGAGTTGGAAGATATGGTTCAAAAGAGTAACTGTGTTGGTAACTCTGTCAGCTGTGGTGGTAGGAGCACTGGCATTGGAAACCAAGGTGGTAGTGGCATTCTAAATCAGGGCAAATCAGGAGGGGAGCAAGGAGCTCAGTTTATTTCTCACACTGAAACAACTATCTGCCGAGTTAGAAATAATGACTGTGTGATGAGCAGGAGCTAGGAACCACATCAGGTTAACGATGAAGTATTGTAATCAGAGAAGGTTGGTTGCATTGGAGATGAAGAGATAAGTTGACCTCTGCTTCTTGTACAGTCAGTTCACGAGCAAGAGATGCAATAGCTGCTATTGATGGAGAAAACTTGACAATGCCTGATAGTTCTATCATTTCCCTTATGTTTATATTGAAAAAAAAAACACTATCATGAATGTAACAATTGATGCAGGAAAGACATTAACTTGTCCTTTTTCATCTCCACCTCAAGGTTGATGGTGATCATCAGAGACAATGTCACATGCAGCAGAATGAATAGGTGGAGCAGCAGGTGGATGTGGAGGGAACACTGAGTTATCCCAGGCACAGGAAGGAATGAGACTGTCAGTCTGAAATTGATGATGACAATGGTGTTGGCAATCATGACAAACTATTGCTGTGTGGGCTGGAAAATAAACAAATGTAGTCCTCCGTAATACATGGCAACCTGCATGTGGAGCGCCCACCAGGGCCGTGGGGTACTCGGTAAGGGTCGTACAGTTCTTCAAGGGATGTCACGGGGCCGCGACCCAGTCCGTGACCCTGGACGTCCAATAAAATGTAAGGAAAAGTCATAGAGAATAATTTATAAGGGTTTAGTTCGTGACGCCACCTGTGGTGTTCAGCAACGGATGGCCGACGCTTCTGGAGGAGACCACAGGGGCCGATGGTGATGCAGCTGGGATGGTTCTGCCTCCCACAGGTGGAGTGGGCCCCAGGGCTACTAGTACAGTTTTTATAAAGGTTCATGGACATTGGGGTGCAGGACTGAGGATGCGAGAAATGACCGCAAGACACAAGGGCTGTAGTTTCCTTTACCTTTACTTGATGATTCAAAGTGCAGACTGGGGAACTGATAACAGATGATAATGGAGGTCCGAGCAGCCCGGAAGCAATTCAGGATCCACTCAGCCAGGTGGGTTTGGAGGACTTCCTATTGTGCTGTTCTCCTAGGTCCTTGCTGCCTAAAGCTATGCTTGGGCCTTTTTCCTGTCTCGTCCTTAAGTCCTTGCCCGTATGGCAGGCAGCTCGAGCCTGTCAAAGGTATTTCTCCTCGTGGCGGCTCCAGGCTCTCACAAACTACTGTGCCGCCGGGTAATAGATGGGGCCTGGAGATCTGCAATCCCCTGCCCTCCGGATTTAGCTGCCGGGACTTCAATACCCATGCAACCCCGGACTCCAGTGTCCAGTTTCTAGCACTCAACTCTGGGGTGAGCTTGGTTACAGCTCCACTCCCCAGGTTCTCCTACACGTCTCTCATCTCCCTCTCCCAGACTCGACTCCTCTAACCCTGCCTCCAGGCCAGAACTTATAGGGAAGCTCCCCTGAGACCAGGTGTTAGAGCTCCCCTTCTGGTCTGGAGTCATTAAAAGTACTGGATGCTGATGTTACCTAGTAAGGGGACCCCTCCTTACTTCCAGGCATGACATAATCACCTGTGAGGGAGGCAATGTCAGTGTGGCAACCTGACTCCTGGGGTGCCATACATGCACTTTTTCTTCTGGCATGCTTATTTCTAAAGTGAGATAGACTTTCCAAGATAAACTGTGCTCCCTGTTCATCAAAGTTGTCACTGAGTGGACTTTTTCTGACCACATGTCTGACCCGGAGACCGCTTTCTGCACCCACAGAATCCCACTGTGCTAGTGTTACTGCTATAACAGCTGAGAAAACAGCAGTGATTACAGTATATATAACAAGATGGATGACATGTTTTATCTGTTGTTGTGACAGCCTGACCTACATCAACAAACAAGAAGCACTGCCTGAATAACCAAGTTCAATCATACCTAGATTGAGTCCTTTTGCTAGCAGATACCTTGATTCTCAACACCATAGAAATCTTGGTCAGCAGCTTGGACCAATGGCAAGAACAGGCAAAGTTTGTCATGGGAGTACTGTTTTGTCATGCCTCCAGTGTACTGTCAGATTGGGTATTCAGCACTAAAGTGGACCATATTTTCCTTCACAAGTGTGGAAAACCTCACATTAGTCCCAATAAATCATGCATGGATCGGTGAGAATTTTCATTCACCAACAGCTGATACCAGTGATTAGATCGGCTGTAGCACCTTCCTGCTTGTCCATTGTTTTATACTGTGTGTCCATTGTGTTATGCAACCCCACAAGATAATCCCTATACTAATAACTGGTCGTTACATTGATTTGTTTGCTGAACCAGTGTTACTACCATTTCCACAAAGTGTACCAGAAGCCATTTTTCAAAATCATATTGCCAGGCGGAATGTTGGTCATGCTACTGTGAGTACCCTGCGTGACCAACGGTACACGCTTTGCTTTCTTCTTGTAGCCTTCTCCAGCTTTGTGGGACTCCACCATTTTCAGAGTCAGCTACTTAGAAGAACACATGGCTGCTGTTTTTTGGCACAAGGTTAGAAGAGGCTGGGTTTTATAAAGCTGTGAAATTTGCATCACATGGCCTTTTCTAACAAAGACAGTGAACAAGCCATAACCCTAACAGGCTAATTAAGGTCTGAAACCTTGCTCAGAGTTATCTGAGCACACGAATCTCAAAATTCCCAAACTTTTGCATTAGCCATTTTTCCTTTTTGTAATTTTTAAACTGTAAAAAATGATAATATATATATTTTTGCCTAAAATACAAAAGGAAATGTGTCATATTTAACTTTAGCCCTTCTATAGATAGTTTCATCTTCAACTTGCTTAACTGTTCACAATAACAGTAGTTTTGACCAGGGGTGCCCAAATTTTTACATGTCACTGTACTACCATGCAACATCTCTGTACATGTCTGCCTTCAAGTGCATCTGGGATGTCATTGTTTAGCAATCTTCATGTTCAATAGTTTTTTATTGAAAATTTTTTGGTTATTGCATATACAAGAAAGCATATAACTGGGTCTGCAGGAGACCGTACGTTGTAAAACAGTAATAATAATCAAGACAAAACATGGACTAACTAGGTATACAAACATTAAACATGAGGGAAGGATTTGGTAATGGGGAGGAAGGGGAGGTAATATCGGTGAAAAGGACCTTTTCTTGCGTTTCGTTCAGAGATCACTTAAGGGTGACCTGTTTAGACTGAATGTAATGAGTCTTTGCAGTATTTGGACCATGGGGCCCATGTGCGGTTGCAGAGTGTTACGCAATTGTTGCGGATAGCATATAAAAATTCCAGTGCGTGATGTTCTTTAAGTCGAGAGGTCAGCTCCAGCATTGATGGGTGGAAGCAGTTCTCCAGCGTTGGGCTAACATTACTTTAGCAACCATAAGAGTATGTGCTACAAACCTGCGAAATTCTAGAGGTACCGTGTCAATCTCCAGCAGGCATAATGCTATGTGTGGAGATCGCTGTATACTCAAAGATGTCACCAAATCTAATAAGTTGAAGACCTCTCCCCAGAAGCACAAAACCCTAGGGCAGCTCCAAAATATGTGGAATAAGGAGCCCGTCTCTCCACAGTTCCTCCAGCAACAATCAGAGGTTCCGGGAAACAACCGGCCAGCCTCTCAGGAGTGTAATACCAGCGTGACATGCACTTCATATGCGTCTCTTGAAGCGTCATGGAGAGCGATGCTTTTTTAGCCCATTTAAACGCAAGTTCCCACTGAGCCTCAGAATACGGTCTTCCTAGATCAATTTCCCAGCTGAGGATGTGGGCTCGTTTAGTAAAGTGAATGGAGTCGTTAAATATTGCATATAAGTGTTTAGTCGTAGCGAAGTGAGGTTGGGGGTTAGTGCCCAAGATAAGGTTCCAGAGGGTCAGAGGAACCCGCGTATCAAGCTTATTGCCAGAGAAGATATAGGATCTAGCCCTTCGTATATGGAATGCGGTTAGTTGTGGAATGTGGCTTGCAAATTGCATTTTGGCTACATCTCCCCAAGTTTGCAGGCCAAATTCCCCCCAGTTCCGGGTGTTTAAGTCTGGTATACACTGATGGAGAAGTGCGATCGGTAATGCTGTCGCAGAGACTTGTGTATCATATCTCAACTTGGATGTTAATAAGACCCAACTACGTAGAGACGCTTTCACTACATGTGAAGCCGGTGGAGGAAGAGTTTTATCTACAATGTAAACTAACAAATGCAAGTGTAGTGGTCTTGAATGGTTTAAATTGTTTAGCAATCTTGATGATTTGGGTGCCCATGAAGGCAGAACATTCCTCAGGCAACCAATAATAACCTAATTTTAGCATGCCACGTTGTGCAAGTGCATGTTTTTCAGTGCACAATGCTCAAACTCAATACTGAATAAATTGAGATGTTTTAAAATTTTTGTTTCAACTTTTTAATCATTTGCATATAATTAACATGTCTATCAATCAAGTGATTTCCAAAGTTTGCTGACTTTTCCTTTTCAGTGTTGCAATTTCTATGTTGAAGAGTGTAGATATAAATATGGTTTAGAAATTTAAGTAAAGCTTATGAAATGGGGTAATCAAGGAAAAGGAGTAATCAGTTGCTCAAAGAAGTACATATACATGTCCAGGCATCAATTCCCTAGCTCCTTAACCTTAATGTTGTGATGCTATATTTTGTTAAAATTTGTACTCCTCCAAATATGAGGCTGATGCAACAATTTAGAAATTCTAACACAACTAGTTATGAATACGAATGACTGAATACAGAGTGGCTATTTTGTGAACATGGAAAGATTTACTAACAGAGATTGTCTGCCAACCACTGTATTTCACGAATTCCATGAAACAAAGAACTTGTGTCATTGCTCTTTTAAGTCACAGTCTTATTGTATGTGCAAGAATAGTTATGTATTGCTACAACTCTAGATCATCCAGTTACTGGCTAATGTCACTGGGAACAAATGAGATTTATTGGATTATAATGAAATGTAGAATCAGTACTAGGAATACTTGTTCCTGGGTTATGGAAAAATTCCCTGAATTATGTGACTGTTGTCATCATGTGCAATTGGTTACTGTAGTATCATTGAAAAACAATTTGATTTGGCTAGCAGGTATTTTTACTTTAAAAGTTTGTAACGGAAATCCAATAAAAAAAATAATCAAACCATTATCTATAAAATACATACAAAAAGGCTCTTCTTAGAAAAGTGATATAACCTATAATAAGGCATGGTCTGATAGGTTTCCTGTCAATAAAATACTGATAGCAATAATACATTGTCAAACTATAGTATACAATGTGTTAGTGAAGTGACCAGAGATTTGCAGTCAAGTTCTGCAGGTCTAAGAAAAAAATTAAAAAGTATATTTAAAGTTTCTTAAAAAAAAGTGAAAAAGAGATAAAATCGGATTTTTCCATTTAAAATTCCCATAGTACACAAGTAGTGAATTAAACAAAAAGTATATATTTGGTAAAGCCATATACCGTATATACTCGCGTATAAGCCGAGATTTTCAGCCCATTTTTTAAGGCTGAAAGTCCTCCTCTCAGCTTATACGCGAGTCATATACCGGGGGCTCGGTGGGGGAGGGGGAGTGGAGGAGTCAGATTATACTTACCCCCCCGCGGCGCGTCTCTCAGCCCCCTTCTTCTCCCACGATCTCAGGCTCCTTCCTGAAGTGGTCACGTGGTACCGCTCATTAAAGTCATGCACATATTCATGACTTTAATGAGCGATACCACGTGACTGCTGCAGTAAGGAAGAGCTTCCGGAGACCACGGGAGAACAGCAGGGACTGCAGAGGCGCGCCAGGAGAGGGTGAGTATATGCGATATTCACCTGCCCCGGTCCACCGCTGCGCGCCGCTCTGACCTCCTCGTCCTCTGGCTGTGATGTTCAGGCAGAGGGCGCGATGACGTAGTTTGTGCGCGCCGCGCACCCTGCCTGAGCACACACTGACAGAGGACCCAGAAGACGGAGCAGCGTGCAGTGGTGGACCGGGGACAGGTGAATATCTCAGATGTCGGGGCTCTGAGCGAGTGGTGACACCGGCACCAGTCCCCCATAGCGTGCCGTTGTCCCCGCCTGCTCAGGACACCGGCACCTGGCCCCAAGCGATGAGAGGTGAGTATGTAATTTTTTCTTCTTTTGCAGCAGCAGCGCAGCATATGGGGCCTATACTATGGAGCATATGGGGCATAATCTATGGAGCATATGGGGCATTATCTATGGAGCACCATATGGGGGCATAATCTATGGAGCACAATATGGTGGCATAATCTATGGAGCACCATATGGGGGCATAATCTATAGAGCATCATATGGGGGCATAATCTATGGAGCATCTTAGGGGGGCATAATCTATTGAGCATCTTAGGGGGGCATAATCTATGGAGCATCTTAGGGGGCATAATCTATGGAGCATCATATGGGGCATAAAATATATGGAGCATCTTATGGGGGCATAACATTTATGGAGCAGCATATGGGGCATATTATTCTATGGAGCATCTTATGGGGCCATTATTAACCTTTATGGAGCACTATATGGAGAGTATTTTGTATGGAGCATCTTATGGGGCCCATCATGAACTGTATGGAGCATTATATGGGGCTCCAAAATCACTATGGATATTCAAAAACATTTAACCTACTGATGTCTCAATTAATTTTACTTTTATTGGTATCTATTTTTATTTTTGTAATTCACCAGTAGCTGCTGCATTTTCCACCCTAGGCTTATACGCGAGTCAATAAGTTTTCCTAGTTTTTTGTGGCAAAATTAGTGGGGTCGGCTTATACACGGGTCGGCTTATACATGAGTATATACGCTAATAAGTTAAAATAGTATAAATAAGTTAAAATGTTTAAAAATCAAAAAAAACTATGGTAACATTTCCATTTCTTGATTACCCCACAAAAAAAAAAACAAATATAAAATTCTATGTACTTCAAAATGGTGCAAATTAAAACTTCAACTTGTCCTGCAAAAAATAATCTATCATATACAGGGCCTTGAAATACCCCATGAACTTTAACACATTTTACACATTACACCCATAACCTTAAATGTTTTCTATTGGGATTTTATGTGATAAACCAACACAAAGTAGCAAGTATTTGTGAAACATAAAGGAAATGATACATGTTTTTTAAATATTTAAAAATACAAATCTGAAAATTGTGACATGCATTTGTATTCAGCCCTTTGTAGTCTGCCACCCCTTAATAAAATCCTGAGTGACCAATTGTCTCCAAAAGTCACATAATTAGTAAATTGAGCCCAGCTGTGTCCAATTTATTCTCAGTATAACTACAGCTATTCTGTGAAGGCCTCAGAGGTTTGATTGAGAATATTAGGCAAGCAGCAAAATGAAAACCAAGGAACACACCAGACAGGTCACTGATAAAGTTGTGGAGAAGAGTAAAGCAGGGTTAGGTTATACAAAAAATAGCCCAAGCTTTGAACATCTCATGGATCACTATTCAATCCATCATCCAAAAATTTGAGGATTATGGCATCTCCGTCCATCTAAACTGATATCCCAAGCAAGGAGATCACTAACTAGAGAAACAGCCAAGGGGCTCATGGTCACTCTGGGGGAACTGCAGAGCTCCAAAGCTCATGTAGGAGAATCTGTCCACAGGAAAATTATTAGTCATATATTCCACAAATCTGGCCTTTATGGAAGAATAGCAAGCAGAAAGCCATTTTTGATAACAAGCCATAAGAAGTCCCGTTTGCAGTTTGCGAAAAGCCATGTAAAAGACAGAGCTAGCATGTGAAGGAAGGTGTTTTGGTCAGATTAAACAGAAATAGAATGTTTTGGGCTAATTGCAAAACGCTATGTTTGGTAAAAAACTAACACTTCATATCACCCTGAAAACACCATCCCCACCATCAAGCATTATGGTGGCAGCAACGTTCTGTGGGGATGCTTTTTTTTCAGCAGGCACAGGGAAGCTGGTGAGAATTGATGGGAACATTGATAGCGCTAAATACATGGCAATTCTGGAGGAAAACTTTTAGGAGGTTGCAAAATATATAAAAGATTGTGCATAGGTTTACCATCCAGCAGGACAAGGACAATAAACATACTGCTAGATCTTCAATGGAATTGTTTAGATGCATTATCATCGGTTTGAATGACACAGACCTAAATCTCATTGACAATCTGTGGCAAAACTTCAAAATTGCTGTTCACAGAGGCTTTCCATACAATCTCACTGAGTTAGAGCTAGTTTGCAAAGAATGGACAAAAATGTCAGCCTATAGATGTGCAAAGCTGGTATAGACATACCTGGTACATACATAATTCCTTAAGGATTCATCCAATTTTTGTTTTTGCGCAATCATTCTTTCCTCCCTTTTATCAAATAACTATAGATTTTTTATTTTTGCAATGACATAGCATGAGGGCCTATCTCTGTTGATGCTATATTGGCATCTGCCCTGTGTTGAGCGAGCTCCGCTTCTTAGTAGGTTCTAAAGTTCCTGACACACTCCTTGTATATATCCATCATCAGGGCTGCCATTAGGAATTTCAGGGCCCCATACTGGCAAAATTTTTGGGCCCCCTTGAGAGTCTGCCCAGGCCCCATCCCAGCTCCGCCTCCACCCCTTGAACCTTCCACAGTCCCACCTCCCACTCATGAAAAAACTCCACTTCTGCACCAAATCCTCACCAATCACATCATTAACAGTTCCCATCGATCACCATATCACATACATAGTGTCATGACTCAGCTGACCCAGGACCAGGGGCTCCTTGAATGTCCCTACCACTAGTGGGCGCTCTAGCTCACCCTATTCCCCGGGATACTTATGAAGGTAAAGATGCCAGGGCTGCCACTCCTGCCTTATCTCCTGAGTTAGCCCTCACCCTATTGTGCATCGCAGAACACCAACCGACAAACAAAGCTGCACAAACAAAGGTAACTGAAAATAGCAAGCATACAAATATTTACTCACATATAACAGAGGAATGCACTGTGGAGTGGAGGATGGGGGTAAAAACAAAGTATAGGAGGGAAGGGAATAACCCCACTTACAAACCACGCAACAGTCACAGATAACTCCTCCAAAAGTCCTTCTCATGTGAACACCTCTCCTCTTAACCATGCAGCAAATGCAAGCTCTGACATGGATTTGAATCAGGAACCCAACTTATAAAGAGGATGGGAGTGGCTAAGTGAGCTCAGCTGAGAGCTCAGAATTTCCAACATGGCTAACTAACCCCTGTTCTGCCAAAAGAAATAAACACCATTAAAACAAAGGAGAAGTGCTTCTTCTCAGGGCAGGGGTAGGAGCATTCAGACGCTGCGCTCTTCTGGCTCCTCTCTGTTGCGGTAACACCATGACAGTAACCCTTCTACGATAAACCTCCGGAACGTCAGGGCTGGGTGTGCCAAATGAAAAGACCGGATCAGTCTGATTGCATGAACGTCAGATGCTGGTACCCACATACTCTCCTAAGGACCGTACCCTCTCCAATGTACCAGATACTGAAGCGACCAACAGACTAAACGAGAATCCATGATTTTTGCTATCTAAAACTCCAATTTTCCATTGACAACGACAGGAGATGGTAGTAGTGTTGATGGTATTGAAGATGTAATGCACTTTTTTGAAGAGAGATTGATGAAATACATTATGGATCCTAAAGGAGGGTGGCAAAGCAAGGTGGAATGCTATGGGATTGACGATGGCTATGATCATATAAGGACCAATAAACCTGGGACCCAGTTTTCAAGATGGAACCTTCAATTTAATGTTTCTAGAGGACAACCACACCAAGTCACCAGCACACAGGTCCGGATCCACCAAACGTCTACGATGAGCATACTCTTATATTAGTATCCCATCTTTCTCAAATTATTAGTACCCCCTGCTATACGGACGTAATAAATGATGAAAAAAATTCCTGTTCAGGTAACCCAAAAGGACAATTTTTATTAAATGAGCTGAATTGGGGATGGAAGACACATAAATTAAAATACTACAGGGATTCCAAATTACAAAGTAGTGAACATAATAACCCCTTAAAACAACAATTTATTCAATAGATTAAAATACACCTTCTCAGTGCTGAAAACATGGCAAATGCCATACAATTGGTTAAAGACCTCCGTTAAGTGCTACAATCACCCTATGCTAGGCCTCACTGATACCTTCCTATCCGAGGAGTTTGGCACCCTAATATACGATTTTTTGGCGCCCCCTCTCAGCGAGGACTATCCCTTACTCGTCTACCAATCCCTATAAACATAGGTAGGAAAACAATGTCCGATAGTGCAGGAAAGAAAAATAGACAAATGCCCTAGGTACGTGTAAGCAATCTTAAGCAACAATGATAAATATAAGTAATTTCAAATCATGATACATGAAGGCCGCAGGATGAGTGTGTCAGAAAGTTAACACATCATGCTCTAGTCTAGGGGTGGACATGTAAAAAGTAGAAACATGCGGTCACTTGTCAATAGTAAAGATACCACAAAACCTAACTCCAAACCCATATAAACATGACATATGAGCAAAAAAGATATAATACGCAGCCACTTATCATGAGTAGACACCCGACGCGTTTCCCCGCCGTAGCGGTTCATCAGGATGAGAAGATGCTGGTGACATCCATAGTGCCAGATAGCATGATGTTCTATGGAGCACCTGCGGTCAAAGGAGCTGGGTATAAATATCCCGCCCCAGATAGTAACCCCAATCAGGACCGCCCATGAGACAATCACCGGCAGAATCAATCACAGGAGCTAGATGTGACGCCTGCTGATAACCCCTAAGGACTCACGTGTACAACACCCGGCTCTGGCATGCGCTCCACTCTGGAACGCAGGGCACTTCCTGGCTGACCGACGTCACTTCCGGTTAACGCCGCCACGGAAACCAAGTTGCGTCCGTGGCCAGAACGTGAAATGCTTACCTCCCCCTTTCATTCAATGTGCAATACAGCTGTCACATGACAACAGAGAGAAACGATAAAAGGAGGACACAGATAAATATACTGTATAAGCCTATAAAGTATAGCCAGGAGGAAAAAAACGCTCCTTGTACACAGAGGTATCTGAGGATAGTATTATATAAGAACGCAATGATATGAGTCAGAGATAGAAAAAGATTTATAGAAACCATAGGGGGTATAATAACAAGACGCTTATAGATAAAATGACATAAAAATAGATAAACGGACCCAGAGAATATTCAATAAATAACCAAACAATGTGGTGCATGCAAAAGCATGTTCAGATGCGCCAAGCAAGACAAAGCCCCCACAATAGCGAGAGCAACTATTGTCAACCAGAATAATAGAAATGATATAAAACAGGTATATAACATGTACTCGTTCATCCCATCAGGGGAGAGAGATTGCAACCTGAAAATTCACTCGCACTCGCGTCTCAGGATAATTTTGTCCAGGTTCCCCCCTTTGTCCTAGGTTTAATTAATTCAATCATCGTGAAAGTGATGTGGCTAAGACAGCCTCCATGTACAGAGTTCATGTGTCTTGCGACCAGGGTGTCACATTCATTCCTAATATCCCCGAGGTGTTCACCCACTCTCACCCTTAATTCCCTTGTGGTCTTACCCACATATTCCATAGGGCATGTACATGTCGCCTTATAAACTACCCTGTTGACCTGCAATTACCAAAATCTCTTGAACTGGGGATGGAACCCATACTCTCTGAAAAACGGGGACTTACCAGTAGATTCATGACAATGATTATTTACAGCAAATTCGGCTAGCGGTAAGTAGGTAACCCAATCCTCCTGATTTTCAGACATAAAACACCTGAGATACGTCTCTGGTTAACCCTTCAGTCTGCCCATTAGACTGTGGGTGAAATGCAGAAGAAAATGACAGATGGATCCCCAAACGGGTGCAAAAAGCCCTCCAAAACTTGGAAACAAGCTGTACCCCCCGGTCAAAAACAAATTGGTTGGGATCTCATGTAATTTCACAATTTCACTGCCGAAAATTTGCGCCAAGGACTTGGCTTTCGGTAAAGCTAGTAATGCATTAAAATGAGACATCTTGCTGAATCAACCACCATCAGAATAATAGTATTCCCCGCCGACATGAGTAGATCCATGGTAAAATCGATCGACAATTGAGTCCAAGGTCAGCCTTGGAATCTCAAATGGTTGGAGAGCACCCTACGAACGAGTATGAGAGGTCTAAGAACACACACAGACACTGCAGTCGGCAACAAACTTCTGGACATCCTGATGAACCCTTGGCCACCAAAACGCCGAGTAAGAAAATCCATGGTGGCTTTATTACCACAATGTCCAGCCAAGATCGAATTAGATGAAGAGTAAAAGGAACAAACAGTTTACCTAGTGGGCAGGCAGCAGGAGATTCCCCCTGAGCATCGACAGCCTCTCATTCAAGATCAGAGATATAGATGCCATAACCACCCCTTTTTGTAGAATATGCACTGGTTCAAAATTATTTCCTCTGCCAAGAAAACAACGAGATAAAGCAACTGCCTTAATGTTTTTGTCCCAATCCTATTTGTGACAAAAAAGTTAAACCTGGTAAAGAACAATGCCCATTTTGCATTATAAAGATGCCGTACATTCTGGTATCCTCCATCATTTTGCATTAGACGTTTCTCAGATTCTAAATATACAAGATTCTTATGCTTCGTGATCACCATAACTGGATGAACTGCTCCCTCCAAAAAATGACTACGACTCTTCAAAAGCCAACTTGATTGCCAAGAGTTCCCTGTTACCTATGTTATAATTTTTCTCTGCAGATTACAGTTTTTTTTTAGAAATATGTACATGGACGCCATTTACCAGGAGACGCACCTGTGACAATACAGCCCCCATTCCCACCTCAGACTCGTCAACCTCGACGATAAAAGGTTGGGTCATGTCAGGCTGCATGAGGAACGGCGAAGATGCAAAACACCCTTTTGAATGCCTCCCTGGTGGGACTGGACCTAGTCATATCCGTCAGAGGTTTGGCTACTAACTGAAAAGTTTTTGATAAATTTACGGTAATAGTTGGCGAAACCTAAGAAATTTTGTAACACCTTCAAATCCTCAGGACGATACCAATCCAATACTGCATGGACTTTCACTGGATCCATCCAAAACCTGTGCATGACTACACATATCCTAGGAAAGATCTCAAAACCGAGAACATACACTTCTCAGGTTTGACATATAATTTATTGTCTCTGAGTATACTGTATGTAAGACCTGCCTAACATATACCTGATGTGACTTAAGGTCAGGTGAATAAATTAATGTCATCCACATAGATAACCACAAATCTGCTATCAGGTGACTAAAGATGTAATTTACAAAGTGCCGGAAAACGGCGTGCGTATTCGTCAACCCAAAAGGCATCACCAGTCTCTCATAATATCCCTCAGGCGTATTGAATGCTGTTTTCCACTCATCCCCCTCTTTAATGCAAATTAGATTATATGCCCCCCTAAGGTCTAGTTTTGAAAACCATTTTGCTCCTACAGTCTGATTAAAAAGGTCCGGGATGAGAGGGAGTGGATATGGATCAGGGCCATAATCATATTGAGTTTGCGGAAATCTAGTCATGGGAGTAACCAACATATTTTTTCTTTACAAAAAAGAACCTTGTGGCTACGGGGAATGAGGATGGTCTGATATGACCCTTTGCCAAACTTTCCACGATATAGTCCTTCATGGCTTGCCTTTCTGGACCAGAGATATTATATAGTCTTCTCTTAGACAGCTTAGCACCAGGAACAAGACTAATGGCGCAGTCATAAGGATGATGGGGAGGAAGTTCTTGGCACCCCTGCTCCGAGAACACATCCCCAAAATTCAGACAGGTATTTTGGCACAGACTGGGTGTCCAGCCTAGCAAGCTGGATACCCAAGCAGTGTCATTGACAATATTTACTCCACTTTACCACTTCCTGCATCTGCCAATCTACTAAAGGATAGTGATGAGCGAGCACTAAAATGCTCGGGTGCTCGTTATTCGGGTCGAGCAAATTGGAATACTCGTGTACTCGACCCGAGCAACGAGCCCAATGCAGGTCTATGGGAAAACCAAGCATTTTGCCGCGATCCCCCCGGGGGTCCTTTTAAAGTCTAAAACGTCTGTAAATGATGGAAACCCAGCTCAAATGACATAGGAACATCATGGGGAATGCCCCTGACTCCCAGGTCACAGCTGTGAGCAATGTTGTCAGTGTCTTACGCCATTTTTACAGACGCACCCAAAACATACAAAAACGAAACCAAAATGGATTTTCCTGGAAACTATGTCAAGGAACATCCTTTCCAGGCTAATGACTTTTATCTAAGGCAAAATAATTAACCCAAAGTAAAAAAGTTCCTCCACCAATTTGTCTATGTTCACACGCAGCGTTTTTGATACGTTTTTCAACGTTACCATTGCTTTCAACCAATACAAATGCATTTACTGGGAAATGTCATTGTAGCATTTAACAACCTTAGTTGGCCATGTGGTGTGTGACACATCATCCAACACTTGTTTACATTTATGAAGGAGGGACTCTTAAAGTCACAAAGCAATTTTTATAGGGGCATCAGGCAGCATTAATCTTCTTAAAGGGCCTATATTTAACAATGGGTCTCCTATACTGTAATTGCCCAGGCAGTGAGTGGCTGGGCTGCCAAAAATTAGGACGCATCCTAATATCCCTGTATGAGACGTACAGGAGGGCCTCATGAAAAGTGTTCATATAGAAAAGAGGTCTCCCATAGTGTTAGCCTATGCATTAAATGCAGGGCCTGCCCTGCAGCTAAGTAACATGCACCCCCAATTAGCCTTTGAACCCAGGTACTGGATGGCCACAGGAAAACCAAGTTTACATTACTCTTTTGCCACTGCCATACTGTTAGCTTCTTCATTGAATGCAAGGCCCGCCCTGCATCAAATGTAAATGCACCCCAAAAAGGCTTAGAAGCGACCTAGTGGCTGTACACAGGAAAAACACGTTCACATTACTCTTTAGCCACTGCCATACTGTTAGTTTATGCATTGAATACAAGGCCCTGCCTGCATCAAATTGAAACGCACCCCAAAAAGTCTTACAAGCGACCTAGTGGATGTACACAGGAAAACCACATTCACATTACACTTTTGCCACTGCCATAGTGTTAGCTTATTCATTGAATGCAAGGCCCTGCCTGCATCAAATTGAAACGCACCCCAAAAAGGCTTAGAAGCGACCTAGTGGCTGTACACAGGAAAACCACATTCACATAACCCTTTTGCCACTGCCATACTGTTAGTTTATGCATTGAATACAAGGCCCTGCCTGCATCAAATTGAAACGCACCCCAAAAAGTCTTACAAGCGACCTAGTGGATGTACACAGGAAAACACATTCACATTAGTCATTTTCCACTGCATACTATTAGTTTATGCATTGATTTCAAGGCCTATCCTGCATCAAATTTAAACGCACCCCAAAAAGGTTTTTAAACCGACCTAGTGGATGTACACAGGAAAACCAAGTTCACATTATTCATTTTGTTCTGGCATACTACTGTTAGCCTATGCATTGACTGCAAGGCCGCCTCATTAAATTCAAACGCACCAAAAGGCTTTGAACCGAATTAGTGGATGTACACAGGAAAACCAAGTTCACATTATTCATTTTGTTCTGCCATATTGTTAGCCTATGCATTGACTGCAAGGCCGCCCTGCATCAATTCAAACGCACCCAAAAAGGCTTTGAACCGAATTAGTGGATGTACACAGGAAAACCAAGTTCACATTATTCATTTTGTTCTGCCATATTGTTAGCCTATGCATTGACTGCAAGGCCCGCCCTCCATTAAATTCAAACGCAACCCAAAATGGTTTTTGAACCAACCTAGTGGATGTACACAGAAAACAAGTTCACATTATTTATTTTGTTCTGAAATACTGTTAGTCTATGCATTGACTTCAAGGCCCTATCCTGCATCAAATTCAAATGCACCCCAATAAGCCTTTGAACCCACGTACTAGATGGACAACTGAAAGCACTCTTCCTATTAATTTGTTACTCCCATATTGTTTGGCTACGCAGTGAATAGTTGAGCCTGAAGACCCGGCAGTGGACAATTGCAATATTTATGCTAAAGACCCAGCGGTGGACAATTGCGGTTTATGCTAAAGACCCAGAGGTGAACAATTGAAATATTTATGCTAAAGACCCAGCGGTGGACGATTGCAGTGTTTATGCTAAAGACCCAGCGGTGGCGATTGCAGTGTTGACACTGAAGACCCAGTGGTGGACCATTGCAGTGTTGACACTAAAGACCGCAGTTGAAAATTGCAGTTTTTACGCTGAAGAATCTCAACAGTTAATGAAACTAATAAGCGGGCACCATCAGGATTATTTGTAGTATGGGATCACCCACTGCATACCACTAAAGATTACCAATAAACTAAAGAAAAGAAAAAGTGTATGCATATATCAGCAGGGATCACCAACAGTCTTATATTTCCAATACAAAATCAATTTTATTAGGCATGACACCACATTTAACAAAACACTGAGATTTAAAAACAATTAAAAAGTCTTAACAACCAACACTGGGTACATCAATATTCAGTACAATACTGCAAGTGTCCAAACGTCCGTAAACAAAGGTGTGCAGATTATTTAATATACATGATGTTCAGTTGCACAAATAACACCCAATAAGACCTTATATGCATGCTAATTATAGGCAGGACCATCAAAACACACTCAAAAGTTCTGGCATATATATGTCAGTGGACTAAAAAGCCATATAGATGTGCTAGATGGATATATAAAGCCAGTTTACCTGGACAAATCCTTACCCCTACCGCATGCAAAATAACCACCGCACACCAGGACCACATGGAACAAGGACCCACGCGTATCGACACTACCCAAGTGTCTTCCTCAGGGTCAGTGAGTTGTGAGCATGAGGTGTCACATTATATACATATCTTAAAGTGATTAAACATACCAGCTGGGCTTCCATCTGGAAGCAATTAGTCTGTGTCCAAACGCTAGCGTCTGGAATCCCTCCATCATCCAGGAGTCATAGAGTCTCCAGACATGTGGAAAGAACGCCGCTACTCCCCAATGCGCATGCGCAGACAAAAATATTTATTCTTAAGGGATCAAGTTCCCCAGGTTTAACAAATGCGCGCATGTAACTTATTTATAATAGCAGGTTTTAATCAAGCAATAGAAGGTAAGCGTGTAGACAGTTTTAATATCTTGTTTCATCAGTGCTATTTTGTCATCATCATATCGCAATAAAATGGCTATTGCGCATGCGTCCAGGCGAACAGTGCAATTCATTCAGAGGAAAAAAAAAACCAATGATACCGCATTATATATATAAATAAATTCCATATTGGTTAGTTACGCTTGGTATGAAATACGCATTTTTTTCATTTACGCCAATCCATCTCAAAATTTTTTTTTATCTAAATACATAGCAAAACGAACACAGTGGACTAAATCAGAGTATAACATATATATGCAGTTAGTAAGCACATGTCTAGAGGATGAACAAACCTTGTGGGGTATATTCATAGCACACAGGGATTAACCATATAATTTCCCAGATGGTCTTTGCTATCAGCATAATCCCAATACTTATCCACAATACAAGTGGTATATCACAAGGGAGGAAAATTTGATCATTAGATCCAGATTGTTTAATTAGGTCTAAAAATCATTTCCTGCAAACTCCATGTGGCAGATTCCATATCAAGAAACATATGTACATGTATACTGATTATAACATACTCTAATTTATAGTTCCATATACCAATGTTTATTAAACCTTGCAGGTAGTAATACTCCTGATTTAATCAAACACCAATGCTGACTAGTACATTCCGTCAACATATTGCCTATTGGATCACTGTCACTATAATTAGCATGCACATATCCCAAAGAAAATTTACATATTCCTCAGTAGCATATTCAACAGTGTTCTTGTTGATTATAGCGTCCAGAGACACAAGTTCAAAAATGACTTTGACCAGCATAAAAAAAAAACCACACAATTTTTATTTACAGGTGTTGAATACAAGTTTCTTGCAAATAGTCATTGAGGGCTCATTTCCTCCAAAGGTTATTTTTCAGTCAGAATCCAAGTACATAAATTCAAATCCGGTCGGCAATGTCTATAAGAAAATGGAGGAAGGGAAGGTGAAAAAAATGGAAAAAGGTAATTAGATTCCAATGAAGCCCATACGTTTAGCATCATTGATAAGAAGGACATGGACTATCTCGTAACCAAGTTTCCTAAAGTACCAACGTTTTATATGGTACCCAAAGTCCATAAGTCCTCAGTGAAACCTCCGGGCAGACCAATTGTGTCAGGGATTGGGGTCTGTTTGAGAAATCATGCATATATGTAGACTTTTTCTTACAGCCTCTGGTCCAACATTTGGACTCACATATACGTGACTCATCACATCTGATAAAGTTTTTGGAACCGCTGCAATTACCGGGTGAAGTCATTTTGGCTACTCTGGACGTAGAAGCCCTCTACACGAACATCATGCATGACAGAGGCCTTAAGGCTGTGACGTATTTTCTGGATAAATGCACGACAGGTAATAGGGAACATGACACCTTTATTGTGGACCTGTTGAGGACAATATTGGAGAAGAGTTACTTTGTGTTTGATAGGAATTTCTACAAACAAGTCTCTGGCACCGCCATGGGCGCGAGATGAGCGCCTTCATATGCAAATTTGTACATGGGATGGTGGGAGGAGACTATGGTCTACAACAAAGTAGCTTTCAAAGATCATGTCTATAAATGGTATCGATTTATAGATAGAATCATGATAGAAATTTTGTGGAGGAGTTAAATATGAATGCTTTTAATATCCATCTGACCTCTTGCATTTCTACTAGCTCGGTAACTTCTTGGATCTCACAATCATGGTGCATGAAAATGAAATAACCATGACGTTACATCGAAAAGATACTGCCACAAATAATTTCCTGTACTATACAAGTTTTCATCCTGCCCACCTGAGGAATGGCATACCAAAGGGGCAGTTCTTGCGTTTGAGGAGAAACTGCACAGATATGGTGAATTTTGAAAAGGAATCACGACTACTTACAAATCGCTTTAAGGAACGTGGCTACCCACGGAATGTGATATCTAAGGCCTATGAATTTTCAAGAAACTGTATACGGGAGGAGACCCTGAAGTCTCGGGTGAGAACAACAAAAAAGAGCACCTCAATTTGATTACTAAGTATAATAATCAGTGGAGGGATATTTATACTATTCTTAACAATAATTGGGACATCTCCTGAGTGAACCAAAACTGAGAGTACATATCTCAGAGAGACCCAGAGTTATAGTGAGAAGAGCCACAAATCTTAAAGAATCCCTTACAAATAGCCATTTTAGGCGACCAGTGTCTAAGATCAGGAGTGGCAATAGAAATAAGGGTTCCTTCCCTTGTGGAAGCTGTTCCGTGTGCCCTCTGATGATTTCCAGTGAGGGTATCTCTGTACCACATCTATCTACTCGAGCACAGTCCAGAGCGTTCTTCAATTGCCGATCACGCAATTTGATTTATGCACTGATTTGTGGGTGCCAGAAGATATATGTGGGACAGACCACCCAGGAATTACGTAAGAGGACTCAGCAACATCTGTCCAATATAACTACAGCAAAAATTGATAAGATCAAGGGCAAACAATTTCTTCAGTGGCATCCCATTTCTTGGAGGTCCATAATGGTAATCCTAGGGGACTTCGGATTATGGGACTCGAAGGAGTTAAAACCAACATTGGGGGGGTAGCATTATAGAGGAGCTCCTAAGACGTGATTGATGAATCTATGTGCAGGGGTTAAAATAACTTCATTGGAATCTAATTACCTTTTTCCATTTTTTTCACCTTCCCTTCCTCCATTTCCTTATAGACATTGCCGACCGGATTTGAATTTATGTACTTGGATTCTGACTTTCAAATAACCTATGAAGGAAATGAGCCCTCAATGCACTATTTGCAAGAAACTTGTATTCAACACCTGTATATAAAAATTGTGTGTTTTTTTTTTTATGCTGGTCAAAGTCATTTTTGAACTTGTGTCTCTGGCGCTATAATCAACAAGAACACTGTTGAATATGCTACTGAGGAATATGTAAATTTTCTTTGGGATATGTGCATGCTAATTATAGTGACAGTGATCCAATAGGCAATATGTTGACGGAATGTACTAGTCAGCATTGGTGTTTGATTAAATCAGGAGTATTACTACCTGCAAGGTTTAATAAACATTGGTATATGGAACTATAAATTAGAGTATGTTATAATCAGTATACATGTACATATGTTTCTTGATATGGAATCTGCCACATGGAGTTTGCAGGAAATGATTTTTAGACCTAATTAAATAATCTGGATCTAATCATCAAATTTTCCTCCCTTGTGATATACCACTTGTATTGTGGATAAGTATTGGGATTATGCTGATAGCAAAGACCATCTGGGAAATTATATGGTTAATCCCTGTGTGCTATGAATATACCCCACAAGGTTTGTTCATCCTCTAGACATGTGCTTACTAACTGAATATATATGTTATACTCTGATTTAGTCCACTGTGTTCGTTTTGCTATGTATTTAGATAAAAAAAAATAAATTTTGAGATGGATTGGCGTAAATGAAAAAAATGCGTATTTCATACCAAGCGTAACTAACCAATATGGAATTTATTTATATATATAATGCGGTATCATTGTTTTTTTTTTTTCCTCTGAATGAATTGCACTGTTCGCCTGGACGCATGCGCAATAGCCATTTTATTGCGATATGATGATGACAAAATAGCGCTGATGAAACAAGATATTAAAACTGTCTACACGCTTACCTTCTATTGCTTGATTAAAACCTGCTATTATAAATAAGTTACATGCGCACATTTGTTAAACCTGGGGAACTTGATCCCTTAAGAATAAATATTTTTGTCTGCGCATGCGCATTGGGGAATAGCGGCGTTCTTTCCACATGTCTGGAGACTCTATAACTCCTGGATGATGGAGGGATTCCAGACGCTAGCGTTTGGACACAGACTAATTGCTTCCAGATGGAAGCCCAGCTGGTATGTTTAATCACTTTAAGATATGTATATAATGTGACACCTCATGCTCACAACTCACTGACCCTGAGGAAGACACTTGGGTAGTGTCGATACGCGTGGGTCCTTGTGTCCATGTGGTCCGTGGTGTGCGGTGGTTATTTTGCATGCGATAGGGGTAAGGATTTGTCCAGGGTAAACTGGCTTTATATATCCATCTAGCACATCTATATGGCTTTTTAGTCCGCTGACATATATATGCCAGAACTTTTGAGTGTGTTTTGATGGTCCTGCCTATAATTAGCATGCATATAAGGTCTTATTGGGTGTTATTTTGTGCAACTTGGAACATCAGTGTATATTAAATAATCTGCACACCTTTGTTTACGGACGTTTGGACACTTTGCAGTATTGTACTGAATATTGATGTAACCCAAGTGTTGGTTGTTAAGACTTTTTAATTGTTTTTAAATCTCAGTGTTTTGTTAAATGTGGTGTCATGCCTAATAAAATTGATTTTGTATTGGAAATATAAGACTGTTGGTGATCCCTGCTGATATATGCATACACTTTTTTCTTTTCTTTAGTTTAACGCTGAAGAATCTGCAGTGGACAATTGCAGTGTTGATGCTAAAGCCCCAGTGGTGGACAATTGCAGTGTTGACGCTGAAGACCCAGTGGTGGACCATTGCAGTGTTTTTACGCTAAAGACCCAGCAGTGGAGCATTTAAGTGTTTTTGCATGAAGAATCATTAGTGGATAATTGCAGTGTTGATGCTAAAGACCCGGCAGTGGATAATTGCAAATTGCAGTGTTGATGCTAAGGACCCAGCGGTGGACAATTGCAGTGTTTACGCTATAGACCCAGCAGTGGACAATTGCAGTGTTGACACTGAAGACCCAGTGGTGGACCATTGCAGTGTTGACGCTAAAGACCCTGTTGAAAATTGCAGTGTTGACTCTGAATAACCGGCAGTGGACAATTGCAGTGTTGATGCTAAAGACCCAGCAGTGGACATTGCAGTGTTGACACTAAAGACCCTGCAGTGGAGCATTTCAGTGTTGAGCCTGAAGAATCATCAGTGGATAATTGCACAGTTGATGCTTAAGAACCTGCATTGATCAATTGCTGTGGTGAGTCAGAAGACCCTGCATTTTAGCATTGCAGTGTTGAGGCTGAAGAACTTGCATAGAAGAATGGCATTGTTGAAGAATATTAACAATCAACAAAGTTCATATTATTATGAAGTGGGTCTCACCTACTATTTACCTATGCATTGAATGGAAGGCCTGCCCCAAATTTAGACAAACCAAAATACCACTTGGAAGAAATGTGTGTGAAGTCCTCCTAAAAATCAGTTTCCATTACTAAGGAGCGGGTCTCCTATACTTGTAATGCCCATACACTAAGTGCATGGGCTGAAAAACATTTTCCCCTGGGGGGAGCACATCAACCGACTGTGTAAATATTTGTAGTTACGGACATCCTAAACACCCTGGCAAAACAATCTAGTGCCTGTTTCATCACTTTTCTCTATCACCCTCGTGATCGAAGGGTGGTGTAGGAATAGACGTGGAGTACGGCCTATGAAAAAGGTCTTCCCAGTTTAAAGGAGCGGGTCTCTTATACTTGGAATGCCCATACACTAAGTGCATTAGGCTGGAAAACATTTTCCCCTGGTGGGGGCACATCAACCGACTGTGTAAATATTTGTAGTTAGACATCCTAAACACCCTGGCAAAACAATATAGTGGCTGTTTCATCATGAAACACGGTCACCCTGGTGATCTAGTGGTGCTGTAGGAATAGACGTGGAGTACGGCCTGCGAAAAAGGTCTTCCCAGTTTAAAGGAGCGGGTCTCCTATACTTGGAATGCCCATACAACTAAGTGTATGGGCTGACAAACATTTCCTCCTGGGGGGTACATATAAACATAGTGTGTAATTTTTTTAGGGGCATCATAAACACCTTGGAAAACAGTAACGTGGTTTCCTACACAGTTTCTGCTGGAAAGGTGCAGGTTTTTCTTAAAAATCTGGGGGACGAATAATTGAATGAAGTGATCAAGAAAAGGGCATGGTGATGGCACGAATGGTAACGTATATGATTAATAACAGCAGCGGCTATGGGAGGTATGAGATCCAGGATACAGACTACAATGATTAGTTGTTTAGCCGGCCCACCACCAATTACCATAATGTGTTTCATGCCCATCAGAAGATTTCTGTAACAGATGTGCGTGTGAAGCTCGGCATGAAAAATGGCCGTAAAAAATATGTTACCAAAGACGCATGTGTCCGTATAAACGCCAAAGTGCAACATGTTTGTGAGATGCTGAATTAGAGAAAGCAGATCGGTGTTAGAGGAAAACCAAACAAACTGATGGATGCTCGGGAAAAACTAAGTTTAAAGAGTGCACTGTCCGTATCTATCAACACAACCACGGCACAAGGTTCTTCATCTTCACCCATACATTACCAATAATATCAAATGTCACAGCCAAAAATTATTTGTTCTAGTGTAGCGAACACTGTTAAAGGAATGCCACTAAATGTAGATAACCATGACCCTGGGAAACACCAGATTTCCTCTTTACAAGATATGGACGATGATGGTATTGACGACGATTTTGAACTTTACCACATCCCCACCAAGAACATGAATATCACAGCTGACAACAATGTTCAAAAAAGGCCGTGAATGTCTGAAAATTCATTTTCTATTGGGCAAACTTTCCCTCTTACTAAAGTGGAACTGAATGATGCATAGACAGCTCTCATGTCTACTCAGCGTGAGATGGTTGAAAGATGATGTATTCTATTTTGTCCATGTCCACTTTTTGATAGCGAGTAGAAAAGAAGGATGAAATAGCGGTAAGACGTGGGATTTTTGTTAGAAAGGAGGTGATGTCAGGTACAGATTGGTAAATCTTTGTGTCATCGGCGTACTGATGATATTGCAAACCGTGCCATTACATGAGCTGTCCCAGGCCAAATGTGTAGATGGAGAAGAGTAGGGGTCCTAGAACTTAGCCTTGGGGAACACCGAAAGACAAGGGTCGAGGCGAGGAGGTGGTGTGGGAGATGAAGACACTGAATGTCCCCGTAACAATCTGGTTTTTTTTAAAGACTCTGCCGATAACCCCAAAAAGGCCATTTGCACCACCGGCCATGTCCTCATCAGCAGGTTAGCAAAATTACCAGCCTAACCACCACCAGCATGACTAGGCACATGGCAGGAAAGCGCCCGACTTTGTTGGCCGAACACCAGGCTCCATGAACAGTGTCTTCGGGTGATACCACTGCTTCTTCCGCTGTTGTGCATGCAAGGCAATCCCTGTCCATGGTGCATGCAAAGATGCCTCCTGCCCTGCATCTGTAGTTGCACACCAACTCTACTAGCACCATCAACAAGTACGTCCACGTCCTTGTCCAAGCGCAGCATTCAGTTGTCCATACCCCTGTCCTTGGAACTCAAGAGTAAATACGCAGCCAATGCCACACGGCCACAGTACTAAATTCTCACATTTCTCATCTCAGCTCATGGGAGACGGAAGCTTTCCACAGCCTGATGGCGGTGACCGTCACAAGGTACTCGGTCCCCAGCCGTACAATTTGTCCCGATCTTCCGGCACGGCATTACACAAACAACCACGTGTCTCACAACAGTACCCTGACCCTCAACAATGCTGTTACTGAGAAAGTGCACCTAACCACAGACACGTGGACAGGTGCTTGTGGGCAGGGATGGTACATCTTGCTGATGGCACACTGGGTTAGTGTAGAGGAAGCCATGACCCATTCGGACATTGGGAGACCATGTGACAGATGTATGGAGGAGACAGTTTGTGGAAGGCTTTGTATGTCATAGTTAGGGTTTTGAACTGTAGCCTCTGGGCAAGAGGAAGGCAGAGAAGGGCCTCGCAGAGAGGAGAGGCTGGAGAATAATGAAGGGACAGTTGGATTACTCGGGCAGCAGAGTTTTGGATAGATTGGAGTGGTGCAAGAGTGCTAGAGGGGAGGCCAGAGAGCAGAAGGTTGAATAGTCGAGGAGATGATGACGGCGTGCACAAACGTTTTTGCAGTTTCTTGGAATGTACGGATCCGGGAAATGTTCTAGAGTTGTATTGGCAGGAGGAGGCAAGGGCTTGGATATGAAGCTGGAAAGAGAGGGCAGAGTCGAGGATCACCCAAGGCCCTGAACATGCGGGACTATTTGTCCCGGTGTGCTATCCCGCCATTACACTGGCACGTGTCCCACAATATTACCCGTGCCCTCCACAATGCTGTTACTGGGAAAGTGCACCTAAACACGACACGTGGACAAGTGCTTGTGGTCAGGGACGTTACATCTCACTGACAGCACACTGGGTTAACAGGTGGGTGGAAGCCGGCACCCAGCCCACCTTGGGATGGTGCACGTCCTCCAAACCCAGAGTATTGTGGGCCTTATGTCAATCTGGGTTGACCCCACAGTCAACAGCTCCTGCACCTCCTCCTCCGCCTCCTCTTCAGCCTCCATCTCCGAAAGTAGAACATCAGTCACAAGCTGGAAGCACTGCAGCACTGCCTCATCCAAGCGGCAACAGGCTGTGCTGAAGCTAATATGCTTAGGTGACAAACCGCACAATGCTGAAGATTTGTGGACCGCTCTGAAAGAGCGTTCAGATCTGTGGCTGATACCGCTGAACCTACAGCCAGGCATGGTCGTGTGTAATAATGGCCAGAACCTGGTGGCTGCTCTGAGGCGATTCAAGCTCACACACATGCCATGCTTGCCCGTGTGATTAACCTCATTGTTCAATGGTTTATGAAAAGCGACATGGAGCTGCTGGATCTGCTAGGGAAAGTATCACGCCCTGCGTACCCATTTTAGAAAGTCAGTTAGAGCTTCATCTGCCCTTGCCGTGCCTCACAAGTGTTTGCAGCTTCTTGGTCACTGACTGGTGTGTGATGTCCCCACGCATTGGAACTCTATACTGCAGATCTTGGAAAGGATTTGTGAGCAGAAAGGGTAGTTGTTGACCAGAGGCCCTTCTTGTGGAATTATTAAAAACATTCCCATCTGAAAACGCTGGCAGCAGAAGTCACAGACAGAGTTTGTTGGCAAAGCAAGGAGTACAGGTGAGAGAGACAAAACTCCAATCCAGGAGAGGCAGTGGAACACTGGCAAAGTTCTGGGAGGTTTTCTCAGACCCTCCCATAGCCCTGGCCCTGAGGCGTGGGTGACTCTCACAAGGAGTGAAAAGTTTGGGAAGATGCTGAGGGAGTACCTTGCTGACCGTACCAACGTCCTCTGTAATTCCTCTCTCTCTACTGCGCACGTGCGCTGTACTCATGGTCAAGGAGCGCACGGCGCCTCGCTCTCTGGTGGTCACTGGGCACACGGCGCCTCGCTCTCTGGCAGTACCGCTTTTAGTGGCATGAGCCAAAGGGAACAGTCCTTTGCGGCGCAGTGCTCTAAGGACGGAGCACTTGCTCTGCCTCCTATGCCTGCTTGTCCATGCCAAAAATTTCTACTGTCGTGCTCGCTTTCTCTTAAGCTGGCCTCCCTGCCTCTAGGTTATGGGGTTTGTCTGGTGCAGTTTGTCACAGCGCCGGCTCTTCAGTTGCGTAGTGCACTGCCCCCTTGCTGCTCACACGCTGACAGCTGGGGACTCACTCCTGCTTTGTGTGCTTTTTTTCACTCAGCTTCCGGTCAGGTTCTCTGTCAAAACACGCCCCCTCTTCCTGGGTAATGGGGCCTGTCCATTCCACTATTCCTTCCCCCGGGAAACAGGGGACGCAGCCTTGACATGAGGCGTGTCACGGAGATACCGGACTGTTCAATATGTCGCCGGTCATTTTGTATTTTTTACACCAAAAAAACTGTTTTGAGCTACTGTAACACAAAGCAAAAAAAAGCTGAAGGGAAGGTTCAAAAGCACACTTTGTAGCCCACAGATAGATGAGGCGTGCCACTGAAATACCAGACTGTTCAATATGAGGAGTTTTTTTTTTTTTTTTAGGCCAAAATAGTGTATAATACACCTAGGGTTCCAGACAGATAAAAAGGGCAAGTAGGCCAGGTAGGGGGGCCAGATGCCAGACTGGATGGGCTGCTGGTAGGGGAGCCAGATGCTAAACTGGATGGTCTCTGGTAGTGGGGGCAGATGCTAGACTTGATGAGCTGCAGGTAGGGGGGCCAGATGCTAGACTGGATGGGCTGCTGGTAGGGGGGCCAGATGCTAGACTGGATGGGCTGCTGGTAGGGGGGCAGATGCTAGACTGGATGGGGCTGTAGTAGGGGGGCCAGATGCTAGAATGGATGGGCTGCTGGTAGGGGGGCCAGATGCTAGACTGGATGTGCTGTTGGTAGGGGGGCCATATGCTAGACTGGATGGGCTGCTGGTAGGGGGCCAGATGCTAGACTGGATGTGCTGCTGGTGGGGGGGGCAGATGCTAGACTGGATAGGCTGCTGCTAGGGGTAAGATGCTAGAATGGATGAGCTACTGGTAGGGGCAGCAGATGCTAGAATGGATGGGCTTTGGTAGGGGGGCAGATGCTAGACTGGATGGGCTGTGTAGGGGTCCAGATGCTAGACATTAATGGGATGCTAGTAGGGGGGCCAGATGCTAGACTGGATGGGCTGCTGGTAGGGGGCCAGATGCTTTACAGGATGGGCTGCTGGTAGGGGGGCCAGAAGCTAGACTGGATAGGCTGCTGGTATAGGGGCGCGCAGATAGCTAGAATGGATGGGGGCTGCTGATGGATGGGGCGGGCAGATGCTAGAATGGATTGGCTGCTGGTAGGGGGCAGATGTTAGAATGGATGGGCTGCTGGTAGGGGGTAGATTGCTGAATGGATGGGCTCTGGAAAAGGAGCAGAAGATAGAATGGATGGGCTGCTGGTAGGGGCAGATGCTAGAATGGATGGGCTGCTGGTAGGAGGCAGATGCTAGGATGTATGGGGTGCAGGTATTGGGGCATATGCTATAATGGATGAGCTGCTGGTAGAGGGCTGATGCTTTAATGGATTGACTCCTGGTAGGGGGCAGATGCTAGAATGGAAGGGCTGCTGGTAGGGGGCTGATGCTAGAATGGATGGGCAACTGGTAGGATGGCAGAGAATAGAATTGATGAGCTGCACGTAGGTGGCAGATGCTAGAATGGCTGGGCTGCGTGTTGGGGTAAATGCTAGAATGGATGGGCTGTCGGTAGAGGGCAGATGCTTGAATGGATTAGCTGCTGGTAGGGGGCAAATGCTAGAATGGATGGGCTGCTGGTAGGGTGCAGATGTTAGAATGGATGCGCTGCTGGTAGGGCGCAGATGCAAGAATCGATGGCCCTCTACCAGCAGCCCATCCATTCTAGCATCTGCCATCCCTACAGCAGCCATCCATTCTAGCATCTGCCCCACTACCAGTAGCTTATCCATTCTAGCATCTGCCCCTCCTACCAGCAGCCCATCCATTCTAGCATCTGTTGCCACTACCAGCAGCCATCCATTCTAGCATATGACACCCTAGCAGCAGCCATCCATTCTAGATCTGGCCCCCTACTAGCAGCCGATCCAGTATAGTATCTGGCCCCCCTACCAGCAGCCAATCCAGTCTAGCATCTGGCCCACTTCCAGCAGCCCATCCAGTCTAGCATCTGGCTACCCTACCAGCAGCCCATCCAGTCTAGCATCTGGCCCCCCTACCAGCAGCCCATCCAGTCTAGCATCTGGCCCCCTACCGGCAACCCATCTAGTCTAGCACTAGCCCCCTACCAGCAGCCCATTCAGTCTAGCATCTAGCCCACCTACCAGCAGCACTTCCATTCTTGCATCTGGCCCCCTACCAGCAGCCCATCTAGTCTAGCATCTGGCCCCCTTCCAGCAGCCCATCTAGTCTGACATCTGGCCCCCCATACCAGCAGCCCATCCAGTCTAGCATCTGGCCCCCCTATCAGCAGTCTATCCAGTCTAGCATCTGGCCCCCCTACCAGCAGCCCATCCAGTCGAGCATCTGGACCCCCAACCAGCAGCCAATCCAGTCAAGCATATAGCCCCCCTACTAGCAGCCCATCCAGTCTAGCATCTGGCCCCCCTCCCAGCAACCATCCAGTCTAGCTCTGGCCCCCCTACCAGCAGCCCATCTAGTTGACATCTGGCCACCCCTACCAGCAGCCCATCCAGTCTAGCATCTGGCCCCCTATCAGCAGACCATCCAGTGTAGCATCTGGCCCCTTTACCAGCAGCCCATCCAGTCTAGCATCTGGCCCCCTACCAGCAGCCCATCCAGTCTTGCAGCTGGCCCCCTACCAGCAGGCCATCCAGTCTAGCATCTGGCCCCCCTACCAGCAGCCATCCAGTCTAGCATTGGCCCCCTCCAGCAGCCCATCAGTCAGCATCTGCCCCCTACCAGCAGCCATCCAGTCAGCATCTGGCCCCCTTACCAGCAGCCCATCCAGTCTAGCATCTGGCCCCACTACCAGCAGCCCATCCAGTCTAGCATCTGCCCCCCCTACCAGCAGCCCTTCCAGTCTAGCATCTGGCCCACCTACCAGCAGCCCATCCAGTCTAGCATCTGGCCCCCTACCAGCATCCCATTCAGTCTAGCATCTCGCCTCCCTACCAGGAGCCTATCCAGTCTAGCAACTGGCCCCACCTACCAGCAGCCCATCCAGTCTAGCATCTGGCCCCCTACCAGCAGCCCATCCAGTCTAGCATCTGGCCTCCCTACCAGGAGACCTTCCAGTCTAGCATTGGCCCCTACCCTACAGCAGCCCATCCAGTCTAGCATCTGGCCCCCTACCAGCAGCCCATCCAGTCTAGCATCTGGCCCCCTACCAGCAGCCCATCCAGTCTAGCATCTGGCCCCCTACCAGCAGCCCATCCAGTCTAGCATCTGGCCCCCCTACCAGCAGCCCATCCAGTCTAGCATCTGGCCCCCTACCAGCAGCCCATCCAGTCTAGCATCTGGCCCCACCTACCAGCAGCCCATCCAGTCTAGCATCTGGCCCCCTAAGAGATCCAGTCTAGGATGGCTGCTGGTAGGGGAAGCCAGATGTTAGACTGGATGGGCTGTGGTAGTGGGACCAGATGCTAGACTGGATGGGCTGCTGGTAGGGGGGCCAGATGCTAGACTGGATGGCTGCTGGTAGGGGGCCAGATGCTAGACTGGATGGGCTGCTGGTAGGGGGCCAGATGCTAAACTGGATGGGCTGCTGGTAGGGGGCCAGATGCTAAACTGGATGGGCTGCTCGGTAGGGGGGCCAGATGCTAGATTGGATGGGCTGCTGTAGGGGGCCAGTTGCTAGACTGGATGGGCTGTGGTAGGGAGGCCAGATGTTAGATTGATGGGCTGCTGGTAGGGTGGCTAGATGTTAAACTGGATGGGCTGCTCGTAGGGTGGCCAGATGCTAGATGGATGGGCTTCGGTAGGGGTGCCAGATGCTAGACTGGATGGGCTGCTGGTAGGGGGGCAGATGCTAGACTGGATGGGTTGTTCGTAGGGGGCAGATGCTAGACTGGATGGGTTGTCGTAGGGGGCCAGATGCTAGACTGGATGGGCTATGGTAGGGGGCCAGATGCTAGATTGAATGGTTGCTGTAGGGGGCCAGATGCCAGACTGGATGGGCTGCTGGTAGTGGGGGCAGATGCTAGACTTGATGGGCTGCAGGTAGGGGGGCCAGATGCTAGACTGGATGTGCTGCTGGTAGGGGGGCATATGCTAGACTGGATGGGCTGCTAGTGGGGCCAGATGCTAGACTGGATGTGCTACTGGTAGGGGGGCAGATGCTAGAATGGATGGGCTGCTGATAGGGGGGGCAGATGCTAGACTGGATGGGTTGTTTGTAGGGGGGCCAGATGCTAGACTGGATGGGCTGCTGGTAGGGGGGCCAGATGCTAGATTGGATGGGTTGCTGGTAGGGGGGCCAGATGCCAGACTGGATGGGCTGCTGGTAGTGGGGCAGATGCTAGACTTGATGGGCTGCAGGTAGGGGGGCCAGATGCTAGACTGGATGTGCTGCTGGTAGGGGGGCCAGATGCTAGACTGGAGTGCTGCTGGTAGGGGGCATATGCTAGACTGGATGGGCTGCGGGTAGGGGGCCAGATGCTAGACTGGATGTGCTGCTGGTAGGGGGGGCAGATGCTAGAATGGATGGGCTGCTGCTAGGGGTCAGATGCTAGAATGGATGAGCTACTGGTAGGGGCAGCAGATGCTAGAATGGATGGGCTTCTGGTAGGAGGGGCAGATACTAGACTGAATGGGCTGCTGGTAGGGGGCCAGATGCTAGATATTAATGGGATGCTGGTAGGGGGGACAGATGCTAGACTGGATGGGCTGCTGGTAGGGGGGCCAGATGCTTGACTGGATGGGCTGCTGGTAGGGGGGCCAGATGCTAGACTGGATGGGCTGCTGGTAGGGGGTCAGATGCTAGACTGGATGGGCTGCTGGTAGGGGGCCGGATGCTAGACTGAATGGGCTGCTGGTAGGGGGGCCAGATGCTAGAATGGATAGGCTGCTGCTAGCGGTCAGATGCTAGAATGGATGAGCTGCTGGTAGGAGCAGCAGATGCTAGAATGGATGGGCTTCTTGTTGGAGGGGCAGATGCTAGAATGTATAGGCTACTGGTAGGGGAGCAGATGCTAGAAAGGATGGGCTGCTGGTAGGGATGGCAGATGCTAGAATGGATGGGCTGCTGGTAGGGAGCCATCCATTCTAGCATCTGCGCCCTACCAGCAGCCCATTCAATCTAACATTTGGCCCCTATCAGCAGCTATTCCATTCAAGCATCTGTCCTCTACCAACAGACCGTCCATTCTAGCATTTATCCCCAAAGCACAGCCCATCCATTCTAGCATCTGCCCCCTACCTACAGCCCATATATTCTAACATCTGCCATCCTGCCAGGAGCCCATCAATTCTAGCATCAGCCCCCTACCAGCAGCCCTTCCATTCTAGCTTCTGCCCCCCCCATCCGGAGCCCATCCATTAAAGCATCTGCCCCAATACCTGCACCCTATCCATACTAGCATCTGCCTCGTACCAGCAGCCCATCCTTTCTAGCATCTGCCCCCCCTACCAGCAGCCCATCAAGTCGGGCATCTGGCCTCCCTACAAGTAGTCCATCCAGTCTAGCATCAGGCCCCTCTACCAGCAGCTCATACACTATAGCATCTGGCCCCCTACCAGCAGCCCATCCAGTCTAGAATCTGGCCCCCCTACAGCAGCCCATCCAGTCTAGCATCTGGCCCCCCTACCAGCAGCCCATCCAGTCTAGCATCTGGCCCCCCTACCAGCAGCCCATCCAGTCTAGCGTCTGGCCCCCTACCAGCAGCCCATCCATTCTAGCATCTGGCCCACCTACCAGCAGCCCATCCAGTCTAGCATCTGGCCCCCTACCAGCAGCACATCAAGTCTACATATGGCCCACCTACCAGCAGCCCATCCAGTCTAGCATCTGGCCCCCTACCACCAGCCGATCCAGTCTAGCATCTGGCACCCCTACCAGTAACCCATCCAGTCTAGCATCTGGCCCCCTACCAGCAGCCCATCCAGTCTAGCATCTGGCCCCCTACCAGCAGCACATCCAGTCTAGCATATGGCCCACCTACAGCAGCCCATCCAGTCTAGCATCTGGCCCCCCTACCACCAGCCGATCCAGTCTAGCAACTGGCCCCCTACCAGCAGCCCATCCAGTCTAGCATCTGGCCCCCTACCAGCAGCCCATCCAGTCTAGCATCTGGCCCCCTACCAGCAGCCCATCCAGTCTAGCATCTGGTCCCATACCAGTAGCCCATCCAGTCTAGCATCTGCCCCCCCTACTAG
>JARQOD010000004.1:226261680-226384162 GCA_033576555.1 Oophaga sylvatica
CATAAACATAGGATCACAGTATGAACTCAATAGATAATTCTATACATTTACATAATGATCCTTTTAGGTGTAAACTGCTACTTAAATATAATAATTCTGACCAATAACGTAGGTATAATTCTCTAAGAACATCTGCAATAAGGAATAGACAGTCATCAGAAAGATGGGAGAAAATACCTTGAAACATCTGGAGCACTTTGTGGGTCATCTTTGATCATAGAAGCTTAACAGGTGGCAGCAATTTTTCTCGATTCACATTTAGATCTATAAGCTTGATGTCATATTTTTGATTACCACATATAAAGCAACCCATTTACTGGTCCATTAGGTGCTGTATCTTAGAATAACAATGTGGAAAGATCTTTTAAATCCTCACTATGTTTTGTGAAGTCTGCATAATTAAAACTGGCATAAGGATAATGTACATCTGTCTGAGGACACAGGCTCAAAAGACTATCTCAGACATACTTAGCACAAGCCATGCCATCTGGCAAATACCAGGGAAATCCAGATACCCTTTAACACCTGTACAAGGATCTGGTTTTACAACAGGACCCAGTGGAATGCTACCATGGACAGGCTGCCGTCCAGAGGCAAGATTGGTCACCAAGCAGTGTCAGAGCTGTGAGGTCACGTCAAGGACAAGGACAAAAGGAGTAGCCATAAGAATAGTCAGATAAATCAGCCAAGGTCTAAACAGAAAAACACTAAAATCAACCAGGAGCAGAAGACACACACCTAATCAGGGAAGCACAAATCTATACAGTTGTGCTCAAAAGTTTACATGCCCTAGCAGAATTTTTGCTTTCTTGGCCTTTTTTCAGAAAATATGAATGATAACACCAAATTTTTTCTCCACTCATGGTTAGTGGTTGGGTGAAGCCATTTATTGTCAAACTACTGAGTTTTTTTTTTTAACTCATAATGACAACCCAAAGCATCAAAATAACCGTGATCAAAAGTTTACATACCCTGGTGATTTTTGCCTGATAACCTGCACAGAAGTTGACACAAATGGGTTTGAATGGCTAATAAAGGTAACATCCTCACCTGTGACCTGTGACAAATGCCAAGAAATTGTTCGGGATGCAAAGAAAACCCACAAATAACATCAGCTGAAATACTCGACTCTCTGAAAACTAGCGGTGGGGACTGTTTCAAGATGCACAATAAGAAGACACTTGAGAAAAAATGAGCTGCATGGTCGAGTACTGCAGCTTCTAGTCTCCCATGGAGACTATTGAAACATGCAAAAAGTAAAAAAATTGTTTTTAAAAATATTTAAAAGATTAAAAAATATATAAAAGTTCAAATCAGTCCCCCTGTGGCCCATTCAAAATAAAACAATTTAAAAAAATTAAAAATACACATATTTGGTATCGCCATGTTCAGAATATCCCGATCTATCAATATAAAACAAGAATTAACCAGATCACTAAACGGCGTAACAAGAAAAAAAAAGTAAAACTCCAGAATTACATTTTTTTGGGTAGCCGCTACATTGCAATAAAATGCAATAACGGCCAATCAAAAGATTTTATCTACACCAAAATGATATCAATAAAAACTTTAGCTCCGTGTGCAAAAAATAAGCCCTCACCCAGCCTCAGGTCACAAAAAATGGAGACGCTACAGGTTTCGGAAAACAGTGCCTTTTTTTTTAACAAATTTTGGAATCTTTATTCACCACGCAAATAAAAAAGAACCTAGACATATTTGGTGTCTGTAAACTCATAATGACCTGGATAATTATAATGGCAGGTTAGTTTTAGGATTTAGAGAACATGGTAAAGAAAAAAACCGACTGTGCAATTGCACTTTTTTCGCAATTTCACCACACTTGGAATTTTTTTCCCGTTTTCCAGTACATATGTTAAAACCAATGGTGTCGTTCAAACGTACAACTTTTTTTCCCGCAAAAATCAAGCCCTCACATGGTCATATTGACTGAAAAATAAAAAGTTATGGCTCTGGGAAGAAGGGGAGCAAAAAACAGAAATTCAAAAACTGAAATACCCCTGTCGTTAAGGGGTTAAACACCTCCAATTGTGGAAATTGTTATTATTATTCAAAGATCTTTTAATTAAAATCAACTTTGTTAGTGGGATAGCCCCTTTAAGGGATATTTTTCTTTCTTTTTTAAAACTCCCTTCTTAAAGGGCAATTGTGTAGAATCCCACAAAACCGCTTTAATATTCATTTGATGAAAGTTCTACCTAAAGGTAATGCCCTCCAAATACAGTCATAACTAGCAGGTTTACAGACAGGTGAGTCAAAAAATAAGTTACCATTTCCCATAGGAGATAACTGCATTTTTATCCAATAATAAATATCCATTTCAAATACAGCTAGACAGTGCCATACATTATCTACATATATGAAATTACTTTATTACCTCTACAGCTTAGCAGTCCTTATAATAGGCATGATGTGTTCTTTCGAAATATATTCTGGATACATGATATAAAGAAGGAAAAGAATGGGATGACCATTCTCAACCCATCATTACAGTAGTAGAACGTCTTATTAAAAACACATGTCAACTCACGGTTGTCTTTAAGAAGGGGGAAGAAAAGGAAAAAGCATCAGTGGAGCTGCTCAGTTATAAATGTTAACAGACTTGGTTCTTATGCTATTACTATGAGGACGTACTGTTTAAAAATGATTAATTTCCTGACACATTTGTTTTATATTTGTGATATCTGTCTTTGAGGCTTGGGGATAAACAGCATCATGAATTGAGCGAACTGAAAAATGTTTGCTCCAATTATTATGACAGAGAATCATATAAGTTATTCACTTTGTAGAGAAAAACAAAAGTAGTTCTTAGAAAAAACAAGCTAAAGCATACAGTGTACTCACAGGTAACGAACAGAGGATACAATGGGGAGTATTTATAAATGCCGGTTTACTTCTGAGTAGCGAGCCAGTCTAAAACTGTGCCGCAACTAAGCTACACCTGTGGTGACGCTCACACCACTGTTTTTTGGTAAATAAATTGCTTACTTGACCATGTCCAAGCCTCTTCTCTCCTCTTTAATTATTGGCAACTCCAAAAATAATAATGGAGGCTTTATAAATATGGCTTGATTTGAATGCTATTCTTTTTAATTCAATTGTGCGAAAAACTTCCACCAAATGTCTTCCATTTCATTGCACACTTTTAGGTTACCCCACAATATTTTCTGAAAATGGAATATCTAATAATGTTGACAGTTAATTATTACCTGGAGCAGACCTTTTTTTACTATTTCAATACTGCATCAAAGAGAGAAATTCTGGAATGATGGTACATATTACAGTGTTTGTGTCAAAATCATAATATTCACGTGCAGTGAAGTAGTCTGTTTTGTGAAACCAAGACATTTGTTCTTTAAATGTCCTGATACGGGTAAGAACTTGTTCTAGTGACAAAGGTAAAGAAGAAAAGGGGAAAATAATTTGTTACATAGCGTGCATGTCAAGAAGACCCATTAATATATACTGAGCATACTTTGAAGTCTGTAAATGGATTTTAATAGCAGCTCACTTGCTGACACATCTAATAAAAGCTTTGGAAGTATGTGAGAGAGTATAATGTTATTTTCTGGCCTCGTGCCAGCATTTTGCATTTCTCTTACAAATATTTTCTTTCAATTAACAGCATGAGGATTGATAGCTTATTGTGATGTAAGTCTTCAAACACAAAAATGTATCTATTCTCTATTAGCTGCTAAATATGCACAAGTGCATACCAGAACCTACAGATTTGTATACTCTTAGTAATCTTTGATTATGGGCATGGAAAGCTACAGTAGCTGGTATGGCAGACCAGGTAATGCATGTATGGGTTCTACTCTTACATTATATCTATATATTTGTTCTGGCTCATGGAGGTCGCTTCAATGCTGGGGCAAACCACTGTTTAGTTACACAGTTTGGTCATATAGCCAGGGACTGCTGGTGGTTTCAAGCTTCTTCTATTTAACAATTATGATCACTGTGCATTCTGGAGAAAATGCAATTTATCAGTCATTTTTGTACCCTTCCACAGATAAGTCAATCTGTTTTGAATGTCTCTAACCTTTTTCTGACACTGGACATACCAATAGGTCCTATTTTGCAGTGATGTCCCACAAATGGATGTATTGGTACGTCATGGTGGTTATGTGGGTACAGGAGCTATGCTCACATAATCGCCACCAGTAACTCAACATAACTGACAGATGTCATAGCCAGGGACGATGCCAACATCGCTCTTGACTGGCTGTTTAATCCTGTATCAACAACGATTGTAGAACTTAGAAGGTTGAAAGAGGGCCCTCCCTTTCTCACTTTATAAGCACCCCTACAACATGACTGTGGAAAATCGTGGGGAGTCAATGGTTGTCATATCACCCCAGAGGTCAAATAACGACTTCCAGGTCAGTCAAGCACAGGGGGCCTGTGAGACCCTAAACTGTTATGATTCGGTAACCGAGGAGGATAATAGAAAAATAGGGTAGGCAACCAAACACCCAGAGAGGTTGGTAACTTAGCGGATTGCAGACCCTTAAACTGACAACACAACTAAAATTAGCCGTGGGACGTACCTATGATGCCCTAGACGCCTCGACACAGCCAAAGTGTTAACTAAGCCTAAAGAGAGAAAAGGGAAAGCTAACTGCCCCGGAGTAGAGCCCCAAAGGAATAGGTAGCCCCCAAACATATATTGACGGTGAGACAGATGAAGTACAAAACACAGGCAGAAAATAGAATAAGCAAATACTGGCGCCCAAACTGTCTGGATAGAACAGGACAGGAAAGGATACTGTCTGCAAACCCGCAAAAACCTTAAGAAAAATTCCAACATGTCTGATATGCAAAAATACTGAGGCCACATGACCTCTCCCCACTAAATCAGAACTCTGGTGTGAACTGGATGCAAAACAACAGATACTGAAATACCAGGAGACTAGAAATACAGAAAGACTGACATGAGCTGTGGCAAAGGAAAACAGAGTCCAGCACAGGTTCTGCAGGGAACCTGGCTGAACTCACATCAGCAAGGCAGGGAACAAATGCCACAGATTTAAACAGACAAATAACTTATCTGAAAGATGCAGGACAAAGCAGGGAGCAAGCTGAATTCCAAAAGACTCAGGAAGAAGACCAAATCACCGGCAACAACCAAGGGAAGGTTGCTTACTTAAATCTCCCCAGTCTCTAACACCTGATCTCCAATAATCCCCTTCAGGTGATTGACTTCTGTCTGTCAGACTAGCTTCATTACCAGCAGCAACCACCAGAGGGAGTCCAAACTCACAAGCCAGATCAAAGGTGTTCACAACATTACCCCCCCTTGAGGAGGGGTCACCAAACCCTCACCCAAGCCACCAGGCCGATCAGGATAGGCCCGGTGAAAGGCGCAAACCAATTTCTCAGCATGAATGTCAGAAGCAAACACCCAAGAATTATCCTCCTGACCATAACCTTTCCACTTGACCAAGTACTGGAGTCTCCGTCTAGCCAGATGAGAATCCAATACTTTCTCTACTTCATACTCCAGATTGCCCATAACCAATACAGGATCAGGGGGCGCAGCCATGGGAACTACTGGCTCAACAAACCTTTTCAACAACGATTTATGAAAGACGTTGTGAATCTTAAACATTCCTGGAAGAGCCAAACGGAAAGAAACGGTTTTAAGGATTTCCAAAATATTATAATGTTAAATGAACCTTGGCTTAAATTTTGGAGACGCAACCTTCATAGGAATATTTTTTGAGGACAACCAAACCATGTCACCTATTTTAAACCGGGGACCATCAGTCCTATGCCGGTTGGCAAACCGTTGGGCCCTCTTCTGAGAGTGAGACAACTTATCCACTACTTGATTCCAAATCTGCAGCATTCTCTCTACCATATAATCAGCACCTGGACAGGCCGAAGCCTCCATCTGCCCTGAAGAAAACCGAGGATGAGACCCGAAGTTGCAAAAAAAAGGGGACATAAAAGTGGCAGAACTAGCCCTATTATTTAGAGCAAATTCAGCCAAGGGCAAAAAAGAGACCAAATCATCGTGATCAGCAGACATAAAACATCTCAGATAAGTTTCCAAAGTCTGGTTTCCTCTCTCAGTCTGCCCATTGGTCTGAGGATGAAATGCAGAGGAGAAGGACAACTGAATTCCCAGTTTAAAACAAAAAGCTCTCCAAAATCTGGAAACAAACTGGACTCCTCTGTCAGACACAATGTTCTCCGGAATGCCGTGCAAACGAACCACCTGCTGAAAAAACAAGGGCACCAACTCGGAAGAGGATGGCAACTTCAGCAGTGGTACAAGATGGACCATCTTGGAAAATCTATCACAGATCACCCAGATAACAGTCATTCCCAGAGAGACAGGGAGGTTGGAAATAAAATCCATTGAGATATGTGTCCATGGCCTCCTGAGCACCGGAAGTAGCACTAACAATCCACTAGAGCGAGAACAGGGTTTGGACCGAGAACAAGTCCCACAGGACAGCACAAAATTCCTGACATCACGCGATAAAGCAGGCCACCAAAAAGACCGACTCACCAAATCTCTGGTACCAAAATTACCGGGATGACCCGCCAACGTGGAGCAATGAATTTCAGACATTACTCTCCTCCTCCATTGGTCGGGAACATAGAATTTCCTTATAGGGCATCATTCAGGTTTATCCTCCTGAAATTCCTCCAGGGCAAGTCTCAAATCGGGTGAGATAGCGGAAAGAACCACACCCTCATTTAGAATGGTAGTAGGCTCAGTCACATAAAGAGAATCCGCAAAGAAACTCCTAGAGAGGGCATCCGCCTTAATATTCTTAGTGCCCGGAAGAAAAGAAGCCACAAAATTAAAACACGTGAAAAACAAGGCCCACCTAGCCTGTCTAGGATTCAATCGCTTGGCTGATTCGAGATAGATCAAGTTCTTGTGGTCGGTAAGGACCACAACTTGATGTTTGGCTCCCTCCAACCAATGTCTCCACTCTTCAAAAGCCCACTTCTTAGCCAATAATTCCCGATTCCCCATATCATAATTACGCTCAGATTTTCGAGAAAAGAAGACACAAGGGTTGATGTTAGAGGTTACCTGATCTCTTTGAGACAAAACAACTCCTGCACCAATCTCAGAAGCATCTATCTCCACCTGAAATCTGAGAGAAACATCAGGTTGCCGTAGAACAGGAGAAGTGAATCTCCGCTTAAGCTCCTGAAACGCCGAAACTGCCTCTGGAGACCAAGTCACCACATCAGCACCCCTCTTGGTCAAATCCGTCAGTGGTTTCACAATACCAGAAAAATTACTTATGAATTTACAGTAAAAATTAGCAAAACCTAAAAATTTCTGAAGAGCCTTCAAGGCAGTGGGCTGAACCCAATCATAAATGGCCTGAACCTTGACCAGGTCCATTTCAATAGCGGACGGAGACAAAATAAATCCCAATAACGAAATTTTTTGTACGCCAAAGAGACATTTCGGTCCCTTAACATACAAAGCATTTTCTTTCAAAATCTGGAATACAGTTCGAACATGTTCCACATGGGAATCCCAGTCATTGGAAAAAATCAAATATCATCCAAATAAACTATCAAAAACTTGTCCACAACTTCCCGGAAAATATCATTCATGAAAGATTGGAAGACGGAAGGGGCATTAGTGAGCAAAAAAAGGCATCACTAGGTACTCAAAATGCCCCTCATCAGGAGTATTAAAAGCAGTCTTCCATTCATCATCGTGTTTAATGCGAATAAGATTATACGCCCCTCTAAGGTCAAGCTTGGTAAACCAACTAGCACCTTTCACTCTGGAGAATAAATCGGAAATCAGGGGTAACGGATAATGATATTAAACAGTGATTTTATTAAGGAGACGATAGTCAATACATGGCCTCAATGAGTCATCCTTCTTGGTCACAAAGAAAAAGCCGGCACCTAAAGGTGAAGAGGACGGTCTGATATGGTCCTTCTCCAATGACTCTTTGATATAAGATCGCATAGCATCATGTTCAGGTACAGATAAATTGAAGAGCCGACCCTTGGGAAATTTACAACCGGGCACTAACTCGATCGAACAATCATAACTCCTGTGAGGAGGCAAGGACGCAGACTTACTTTCACTAAACACATCAGAGAAATCAGCCAAATAGTCAGGGACATCCTGAGACTGTGGAGAGGTAGAGCAAACAGGAGTGTCACTAAGAACACATTGACAACCCCAACTAACCACAGACACAGACTTCCAATCCAGAACAGGATTATGAGTCTGCAACCAAGGAAAACCCAGTACAATAATGTCATGTAAACACCAAAAATGTACAATTCTCTTGGTGGTTCGGGGCTAACCGCATTATCACCTGTGTCCAAAACTGGGGTTTAGTCTCTGCTAAAGGGGTAGCATCAATACCCCTCAAAGGAATAAGAGTCCGCAGGGGTACCATGGGCAAACCACAACGTTTGGCAAAGTCAAAATCCATCAGGTTCAAGGCTGCTCCTGAATCAACAAAAGCTTTAGCAGAAAATGAAGATAAGGAGCAGATTAAAGTAACCGTCAAGAGGAATTTAGGCTGTACATTGCCAAAAACAAATGAGTGAGCAAAACGTTTTCCCACTTAGGGCAGATGGAAATAGTATGAGAGGCGTCCCCACAAAAAAAACACAACTTATTACACCTTCTAAACTCTTGACGTTGAGCCCTAGAAACAACCCTATCATACTGCATGGGCTCAGAGGTTTGTTCGAAAGGCAATGCTGCCTCTCGCATAGTTTAACGTTCACGTAAACATCTGTCAATTTGAATGGCTAATGACATAGAGTCGTTGAGACCAGAGGGGACAGGAAATCCCACCATAACATCTTTTAGGGTCTCTGCCAGTCCGTTCCGAAAAAGAGCCGCTAGGGCATAATCGTTCCATTTAGTAAAGGACTGCCCACTTTTGGAATTTCTGACAATATAACTCTGCAGCTTCCTGACCCTGGTTCAATGCAAATAAGGTTTTCTCAGCTTGATCAATAACATTAGGTTCATCATACAACAACCTCAGAGCCTGAAAAACTGCATCCACATTAGCCAAAACAGGATCCCCATGTGTCAGGTAAAAAGCCAGTCCTGAGGGTCGCCGCGCAGTAGGGAGATGATAATTTTAACCTGCTGCACCGAGTTCCTCGAGGAATTGGGTTTCAAGGCAAAAAACAATTTACAATTATTCTTAAAGTTCAAAAATTTAGACCGATCCCCAGAAAATAAATCAGGAATAGTGATCTTAGGTTCTACAGTAGACAACTGAGCGAGACAGGCAGAAATTCTCCTAACTTCAGCAGCGATCTGCTCAACACGATCAGACAAATGCTTAGTCTCCTTTGAAGAAAAAATCCTCCTACGGCCCCCAGAGAAAAAGTATAGAAAAAATATATAAAAAATTCTGACACCCTTTTTTTTTTTATACTATTCTTTCCTTCTTTAGAGTACCCTAGAATCTACAGTCAGGCCGGTGATTCTGTTATTATTCGGTAGCCGAGGAGGATAATAGAAAAATAGGGTAGGCAACCAAACACCCAGAGAGGTTGGTAACTTAGCGGATTGCAGACCCCTAAACTGACAACACAACTAGAATTAGCCGTTGGACGTATCTACGATGCTCTAGACTCCTCAACACAGCAAAAGAGTTAACTAAGCCTAAAGAGAGAAAGGGGAAAGCTAACTGCCCCGGAGTAGAGCCCCAAAGGAATAGGTAGCCCCCAAACATATATTGATGGTGAGACAGATGAAGTACAAAACACAGGCAGAAAATAGAATAAGCAAATGCTGGGGCCCAAACTGTCTGGATAGAACAGGACAGGAAAGGATACTGTCTGCAAACCCGCAAAAACCCTAAGAAAAATTCCAACACGTCTGATATGCAAAAATACTGAGGCCACATGACCTCTCCCTCACTAAATCTGAATTCTGGTGTGAACTGGATGCAAAACAACAGATACTGAAATACCAGGAGACTAGAAATACAGAAAGACTGACATGAGCTGTGGCAAAGGAAAACAGAGTCCAGCACAGTTTCCCGCAGGGAACCTGGCTGAACTCACACCAGCAAGGCAGGGAACAAATGCCACAGATTTAAACAGACAAATAGCTTATATGAAAGATGCAGGACAAAGCAGGGAGCAAGCTGACTTTCAAAAGGCTCAGGAAGACCAAATCACCGGCAACAACCAAAGGAAGGTTGATCACTTAAATCTCCCCAGTCTGTAACACCCGATTTCCAATCATCCCCTTCAGGTGATTGACTTCTGTCAGCCAGCCCAGCTCCATTATCAGCAGCAACCACCAGAGGGAGCCCAAACTCAGAAGCCAGATCAAAGGTTCACAACACTAAACCCAGAAGCAGAGTAAAACAGGCATTTATCATTATCAAAACAACATGTCTAATGAATTCCAATTGCATATGTATTGCAATGCATTAGACTAGTGATCAGATAGCTAAAATGTAAAGCCTCATAGAAGAATTAAGTAAAAAAAGGTTAAAAAAAAGTTTTAAAACATTGTAAGAATATAAAAAACAAACAAATACAAATTTTTATGTAATTACAAAAATAAATCTAAAAAAGGAAACATATTTGGTATACCCATGTCTGGAGTAACCTAATCTATAAAACTGTCACACTATTTACAGTTCTACGATGAACACTGTAACAAAAACTAAATACATAGCAAGTTAAAAATTATGTGAGTGAGGGCGCCATTGCCGTGTTGATACTAGGTTGCCAACCTCTGCAGCAGTGTCCTAAACAATCTTTAGCCTTTGGTACTCTAGTCGAGGGTAACATCCTATTATATAGTATTTACTGTACCTATCATTTATTACCATGGCTGGCCAAGTCATACCAATTTATGAGGATTATTTTTCCTTTGTGATTTTTAATGAATATATCTATATTTTTGTTTTGCACTTACTTCACTAGTTTTTGGTGGGATTTTTTTGCATTGGAACAATTTTAATATCCATATTAAAAGTTATATTTTAGGGGTGTACTATGTAAAATGATTGTGTCCATACTCTTTTTCTATTCAATACCTTGTCAGCCTAGTGAATACCCAAACACTTGGTTTGTCAAAGTCATCTTGTCACTTAAAAAATGTCTTCCATAGATTGTGCCATAGTACATAGTTTGGTGTCATCTGCAAAAATACAAACACCACTATTTGTTTTGTCTTCTATATCATTAATAAAAAGGTTGAATAATAGCGGATCCAGCACTAAATCCTTCGGCTCACCACTTACAACCAGAAACCATCCAGAGTATTAGTAATTCTCCACAACTCTTTGAATGAGGTCTTTGAAACTGTTTTTAATCAAATTACCACCCTTATTTTCCAAACCTACAGACTGGTGATGAGCGAGCATAGTCAGTAATGCTCGGTACTCGCCCGAGCATCTCTGTACTCGCGGTGCTCGGCGAGCGCCGAGCATTTCCAGGATTGTTCGGCGGGAGTTCTGGTTCTCGCCCTGTATGTTTGGCGCTCTTTAGAGCGGCAATCAACATGCTGGAATTGTGTGCCACGTACTGTAATGCCGCAGCCATGTTGGTTGTGGCATTACAGTGATTGGCTGGCCGCACAGCATCATTAGATCTATATCAGACCTGGCGCCGCCATGCTCGTCACATTCAGCTCCGGAATCAACTAGTGTAGGGAGAGTTGCTGCTGAGATAGGGTCAGATTTGGGGGTTTCAAAGATAGTGTGAGTATACTATTCTGTCCCCGGGGTCTGTGGCTGCAAATATGGCTCTATGAGATGCTGGATCTCTTCACCTTACTTACAATTGGCGACGGTCACAGATAGCTTAACTCAGCTGCCGGCACACATGTTATGAAGAATCCAGAAGAGACCTTGATTTATTTAAGGATTCTTGTTGAATGCATACAAACACCAGCAGGTAAAAAAGACTTTCTTCAGACAGACTGAAAACACATGTGCTTCTGATGAAGCCAAGATGGAGAATGAGACACAGGGGGAAGAAGAAGGAAGTGACATCATACCAAGAAGAGGGAGACAGAGAGACAGAAGAGACAAACTTGATAGAAAAGGAGGATTTCAGCTATGCAAAACACAGGAACACATAGCAACAGTAAAACAATATGAGAGACTGCAATACAGCATATAAAATGCACAGGACAGTCTGTAAAATGTCTCATTCATGGGACATAACACTCCCCGTCTGAAATCTATAGATTTCATAATTTTATCATGTCCACTGGAGAGGTGACTGTAGACCAGAAAAACAAAAGGAAAACAAGCATGCAAGTAATAATAAATACAACAACAGTTGTAGTCCAATTGGCATGGTCCAATCTTCAGTTGGAGGCATGAAGTCCTCAACAGCGGAATAGTCCGAGTCCAAACATAAAACCCATCTTCAGATTGGGGAAGCCACAACGTGCAAACACTTCCACCAACCAAATAATCTACTGGAGAAAGTTCAAATGTTAGAATGTTCCAACACAGCTGAAGGAGTATATGGCGGTAGGCTCCCCGCTGTGAACTCTGTCATAAACAAAAACTCTCATGTGATGTCCTCCTTTGGTAAAAGTAGCACAAGCTCAGTGACTGGACGGAAGAAAATACGAGTTGAACCGCCTTTCGTAACCTTGACTTCTACCTTACGGATCTTCCCGTCATTGCTTGGTGTAACCTTGGTAATAAGACCCATTGGCCATTCGTTGCAATGAGCTTCTTTATCTTTAAGGAGGACGAGGTCTCGCTCTTGGAGATTAGGTTTTGCAGTCTGCCATTTGTGACGGCTTTGAAACAAGTGTACAATCATGGCCAAAAGTTTTGAGAATGACACAAATATTATATTTTCACATGATCTGCTGCCCTCTGGTTTTTATGTGTGTTTGACAGATGTTTTTATCACAGACAGAAATATAATTGCAAACATATGAGTAACAAAAGTTTATATTGACAGTTAGAATGAGTTAATGCAGCAAGTCAATATTTGCAGTGTTGACCCTTCTTCTTCAGGACCTCTGCAATTCTCCCTGGCATGCTCTCAATCAACTTCTGGACCAAATCCTGACTGATAGCAGTCCATTCTTGCACAATCAATGCTTTCATTTTGTCAGAATTTTTAGGTTTTTGTTTGTCCAGCCGTCTCTTGATGATTGACCACAAGTTCTCAATGGGATTAAGATCTGGGGAGTTTCCAGGCCATGGACCCAAAATCTCTATGTTTTGTTCCCTGAGCCATTTAGTTATCACCTTTGCTTTATGGCAAGGTGCTCCTTCATGCTGGAAAAGGCATTGTTGATCCCAAACTGCTCTTGGAGGGTTGGGAGAAGTTGCTCTTGGAGGACATTCTGGTACCATTCTTTATTCATGGCTGTGTTTTTAGGCAAGACTGTGAGAGAGCCGATTCCCTTGGCTGAGAAGCAACCCCACACATGAATGGTTTCAGGATGCTTAACAGTTGGCATGAGACAAGACTGGTGGTAGCGCTCACCTTGTCTTCTCCGAATGAGGCGTTTTCCTGATGTCCCAAACAATCGAAAAGGGGATTCATCAGAGAAAATAACTTTACCCCAGTTCTCAGCAGTCCACTGCCTGTACCTTTTGCAGAATATCAGTCTGTCCATGATGTTTTTTCTGGAGAGAAGTGGCTTCTTTGCTGCCCTCCTTGAGACCAGGCCTTGCTCCAAGAGTCTCCGCCTCACAGTGCGTGCATCACATATGCCTGCTGCCATTCATGAGCAAGCTCTGCACTGGTGGTAGCCCGATCCCGCAGCTGAAACACTTTTAAGAGACGGTCCTGGCGCTTGCTGGTCTTTCATGGGCGCCCTGGAGCCTTTTTGGCAACAATGGAACCTCTCTCCTTGAAGTTCTTGATGATGCGATAGATTGTTGACTGAGGTGCAATCTTTCTAGCTGCGATACTCTTCCCTGTTAGGCCATTTTTGTGCATTGCAATGATGACTGCACGTGTTTCTTTAGAGATAACCATGGTTAACAAAAGAGAAACAATGATGCCAAGCACCAGCCTCCTTTTGAAGTGTCCAGTGGTGTCATTCTTACTTAATCATGACAGATTGATCTCCAGCCATGTCCTCATCAACACCCACACCTGTGTTAATGAAGCAATCACTGAAAAGAGGTTAGCTGGTCCTTTTAAGGCAGGGCTGCAATGATGTTGAAATGTGTTTTGGGGGATAAAGTTCATTTTCTAGCCAAATATTGACTTTGAAAGTAATTGCTGTTAAGCTGATCACTCTTTATAACATTCTGTAGTATATGCAAATTGCAATTAGAAAAAGTGAAGCAGTAGACTTTGTAAAAATTAATATTTGTGTCATTCTCAAAAACTTTGTCCATGACTGTAAGTATTTGGTTCTCCAGCGGTGCCAAAAGACATTGGATAAGTGTTGTACCTGTTTCCACTGACGTTTGTAAATGTTGTTGGAGTCCCTTGAACTGGAATCCCCATACAGGAGCCTTGGAGGCGACACCCATATGTTGTCATTGAGTTTAGATGCGGCGGTGAGTCTCGTCCCTCGGTCAGCTGGATTCATATCAGTAGGGACGTAGTACCACTGATCAGAGGTAGAAAAGCTTCTGATACGCTCTACTCTATTGCTGACGTAGACATAAAATTGTTTTGTTTGGTTTTAGATGTAACCAAGTACCACTTTACTGTCTGTATAGAAGGTAAATGAATCAATAGCAATGTCCATTTCGTCCTTTATAGCTCCAGTCTTGGAACAGAGTGAGCAGGTTTCGGGTTAGTTTTGCCTTACCGAGGATGAATCCACAATGCACCTTGTTACCTTCTTCCAAAGTCTTCATGTAGGCTACGGCAGCTATAGCTTCTGTAGAAGCGTCAGAGAAAATGTGGACTTCTCTTCTGATGGTGGCTGAAAGGGTGCCTGGGGAAAAACAACGTGGGACTTGGAAATGCTCTAAGACCTTCAGAGACTTCTTCCACGCCTCCCACCTTTGTTGTTTCTGGGACGGTAGCGGAGTGTCCAAATTCATACTTTCGGCGGTCAACTGTCTCAACAGTATCTGGCCTTGAATGGTGATAGGTGCAATAAACCCGAGAGGATCATAGATGCTGTTCACAACAGATAGGACTCCTCGTTTAGTGAAAGGTTTATCGCAAGCTGACACCTGGAAAGTGAACATGTACTGCTTAATATCCCAAAGCAGACCGAGGCTGCATTGCGTGTGTGGAACGTCAGAACCCAGAACAAGATCCTTTACACCAGCAGTGTGATCCTCAGATGGAAATGCTTTCATTACCTTTTCACTGTTGGAGATGATTTTTGTGGAGTCTAAGGTTCGCTGTTGACAGCATTTCTGAGTCATAGAGAGCAGATCGATAGTCTCTTCACTGTGGGAAGAGACTTAAGCCCATCGTCCACGTAGAAGTTTCTTTCCAAGAACAGACGAGCATCAGACCCATACTCTCTCTCACCTTCCGTGCTGTTCATCTTAGTCCATAGATGGCCACTACAGGGGCTGTTCCCGAAGACATGCACCTTCATCCTGTAGTCTATGACCTTGTTGCGGACATCGTTGTCTTTGTGCCATAGGAATCTGAGGTAGTTTCTGCTGTCTTCTCTCACAGTAAAGCAATGAAACATTTGTTGAATGTCGGCCATTACTGCGACAGATTCTTGTCTGAAGCAAATCAGTACTCCTATAAGGCTGTTGTTTAGATTAGGCCCAGTGAGGAGCAGATTATTTAGGGAGATGCCTTCATACTGAGCACTGGAGTCAAACACCACTCTAATTTGGTCGGGTTTGCGAGGATGGTAGACACCAAAGGATGGAAGATACCAGCATTCTTCACCTTCTTTTAGCGGGGGTGCGGGTTCCGCGTGACCTCTATCGAAGATATGCTGCATGAAGTCGACAAAATGTTTCTCCATCTCCGACCTTCTCTTCAAGGTGCATTTTAGGGATGAAAACCTTGATGTTGCTTGTTGCAGATTATCAGGTAGCCTTGTTCTTGGAGAACGAAAAGGTAAAGGTGCTACCCAGCTATTTGAATCGTCTTGTGCGAATTCCTTTTCCATGATCTTTATAAATTCTTTGTCCTCCCTTGCAGGTGCTAGCATGTTGTCTTCTCTTGTAGAGTTGAACACTGTTGACCCAAGGTCATCATTACGGGACAGAAATATGTTTGTGTCATCAGAGGTTTCTTTCTTCCACTTGTTGCTTATCTTCTCTTTCACCCAGTAATGATGTGGACATGGTTGAAAGTAAGTGCTGCGACCATTCGGTAGGACGTGAGTCTTGAATGAGGAAATCCTCGTGGGTCTCTTCATCTTTTCTATACAGATATTGCCTATGATAACCCAGCCTAGGTCAAGGCGTTGAGCAAATGGAGCGTCGTGATTTGCTGACGTACCTTGTGAAGTCACAGAATGTCCCTACCAAGCAGGATCAGGATGTTTGCACTGTTGTCGAGAGCTGGTATCTTGCCTGCCAAAGTCTTTAGATGAGGGTGATGGAGTGCAGCCTCTGGAGTAGGAATTTCCTCTCTGTTGGACGGTATCTGGTTGCATTCGACTAGAGTGGGTAAGGGTATCTCCATATTGTTCTCAAGAGAAGACACCATGAGTCCATTGGCTCTTCTCCCAGAGACCTCCGTAACACCGCTGCAGGTTCCCAGGGTTTAGGGGTGAGAGTTTCCCTTTAAGTCAAACATATCAAAAAGTTCTGACCTTGCAAGTGACCGGTTGCGCTATCGTCCAGGATAACATACACCCTTGCGATTTTCTCTGGTCGACCCTTGGGATACACATTCACCAGGCATATCTTCGCACACGACTTGTCCCAGAGGCCTTCTCCGCAGACTTCTGTGCATGGAGAAGATATTGCGATAGAACTCACTGTTTGAACAGCATCCTCCCCGCCTTGCCTTGTGATGAGGGAAAGCGTAAGCTGTGTGGTGTTAGATTGGGATGGATGGAGCGCTTGCACATACTCCTCCCTGTCACACTCCAAACACTTAATAGATATTTTGCAGTCCTTAGCAAAGTGTTCAGTAGAAGCGCAGCACCTGTAACATATCCCAAGGTTCTTCAGAAGCTCTTTGCGTTTCTGGAGTGGTTTCTTTCTGAAGCCGATGCACTACTTTAAGGGATGAGTTTTCTTGTGAATGGGACACATACGATTAGGATTCTCAACCTTCTCACCTTTGTCGCTCTTATCTTGTGATACTGAAGGTGCCGGAAGAACATCAGTCTTCTTGATGGACATTGGAGCTTGGCGGTTCCTGTAGTTAAGACGTGGACTGTCATGTTTAGGAGATGAAACAGGGTCGCTGTGTTCTCCATAGGAAAAACTTGGATCGGTCTTACACTCTGCAATATTTTCGATTAACTCGCAGAAGTAGGGAAATGGAGGGAAGGAGACTTGGTTTTCCCTTTTGTATATTGATCCAAGCATGGCCCACTTATTTGGATATTGGACAGCAACTTGGAAACTATTGGGGTTACCCCATGAGCAGTGTCCAGGTAGCTGAGGCCAGGAAGGTACGGGTCTGCTTTGGCCAGCTGAAGCTCTAACAGGAGGTCACTGAGCTCTTGGAACCTTGTACTGTCCTTATTAGATACCTTTGGAAAATCCTCTAGTCACTTGAACAGGGCCTTTTCTATGACCTCAGGACTGCCATAGCTTCTTTCTAGCCTCTTCCATGCAGCGATGAGACCCGCGATGGGATTACTGATGTGGACAGATTTAAGTCTCTTGACCCGATCTGTGGATTGTGGCCCAAGCCACCTGATTAGCAGGTCTAGCTTTTCAGCGGCGGTGATGCCGAGATCACTGATTGTGGTTTCAAAGGTACACTTCCAACCCCTGTAATTCTCAGGTTTATCGTCAAACTCTGTAAACCCGGTCTTAGTTAGATCACGCCGAATCATGTACCTTGCAAGGCCAGTCATATCAGCATTCTTCGATTTTGGAAGGACCGATGCTGGCTGGATAGCATTGTTCGTACAGTCTGTGCTTTGACCTGGGAATGCAGGTACATATGGGGCAGCATAGGCGTTCAGTCCATTAACTGACTTAATGAGCTTAGTTTCTGCCACACATGGGACTGGAATTGTGTGACTGACCGGAGTGTAGTGACTTGCTTGCATATTGGCCTGCACGTATGTTTCTGAGTATAAGATTTGGTGAGGTGCAGGTTTCCGGTGCATTTCGGTGCACAGAGGAGGATCAGGATGCGAGGTTGGCAGCGTATTGTACTGACCTTGGGTGTAGGATGCGGATAAACACTCTGTGTCCTGTTGTCTCAGGGGAGTATCTGTGTGGTCAGGAAGGATTGCAGGAGCAGGGGTAGCGCTGTGTTGGCTTTGTACATAGTCTCTAGTACGCTTAAGAGGATCTTCAGTATCAAAATCACTTAAACTGATGCTGTCTCTTTGGCTCCCACTGATGGCTTGTTCCAGGACCTTTAACTTTGCCATAGCTATGGCAAGTTCGCGTTCCTTCTCTAGGGCCTCTATTTTCATCTCAGTTTCCTTTTGAGCGAAGGCAGCTTGTATTTTAGTGGCCTCAGCTTCTGCACGTGCTTTTACGAGCTGTTCGCTGAGGGTTAAGAATTTTGAAGAGGGTGACTTAGATGGTCGCTTTGACTGTCTGGCCAAGCCAGAAATGCAAGATGACATCTCGGCTAGTAGCGCGATTATTGCCTCTGTCTTGGCTTTTATATCGCGCACCATACTTTCTCTCTCAGAGTTAAGTTTTTGGAAAGTTGCAACTCTTTGCAGGTAACTAATGGATTAAGTCTCTTTAACATTGCGATATACTGATCTGTTATTTTTGCATAACGTTGATAATCTGAACACAGTTGTGCAAGGATTCCCTCTGGTGGTCGTTGGAGAGAAGCAGGCTGAGACAGTCTGTCTATGTGACTCAGCATTTTTTGCCATAGCTCTGCTGTAGCACGCAGAAGATCATGTTTACTGGATTCTAGATTCTCCCTTATTTTCCATGTTGGCCTTGGGGGACGTCTAGCCTTCTCACTAAATGGTGGACCAAGTTCTATGCACTCTTCCTCTAACAATGGGTCTGGCAGAGACCGTGTAGTCATTCCTTCAGCCATCCTGCTTCACAGGGAGAAGGGGAGCTATATAGTATCTTATATGTTGAGAGCAGATGCTCTGCAGGAAGTTCTGTAGCCTTATAGAAGCTGTGGGTTTTACAGATGAATCTGGTAAGTCTTTTTTACTATTCTGTCCCTGGGGCCTGTGGCTGCAAATATGGCTCTATGAGATGCTGGATCTCTTCACCTTACTTACAATTGGCGACGGTCACAGATAGCTTAACTCAGCTGCCGGCACACATGTTATGAAGAATCCAGACGAGACCTTGATTTATTTAAGGATTCTTGTTGAATGCATACAAACAGCAGCAGGTAAAAAAGACTTTCTTCAGACACACTGAAAACACGTGTGCTTCTGATGAAGCCAAAATAGAGAATGAGACACAGGGGGAAGAAGAAGGAAGTGACATCATACCCAGAAGAGGGAGACAGAGAGACAGAAGGGACAAACTTTATGGAAAAGGAGGATTTCAGCTATGCAAAACACAGGAACACATAGCAACAGTAAAACAATATGAGAGACTGCAATACAGCATATAAAATGCACAGGACAATCTGTAAAATGTCTCATTCATGGGACATAACATATACCATAATTGAATATACAAATCCAGCTAAATCAACAGTGCTTCTAAGGACTAATTACAGGGTATATAGATTGCAGTGATAGGTTGGCAGGGAATGTATGTGGGTATATATATATATATTAGTGCAAGGCATGCAGGCACTGTATGTGGGTATATAGATATCACTGCTAGTCAGGCAGGCATTGATGCTTAGCATGTCAATCTCCGCAAGGAGAAACAAAACTTCTCAGCCTACTTATTGACACAATTTTACTGTCCAAAAAAAAAAAAAATACAGGCGCCACATATTTTACAGTGTAGTATCTCTATCACACGCCTCATTCATCAGTGGGCTACAAATTGTGGCATTTCAGGCCTCCATTCATCTGTTTTTGCTGTGTTTTACCCTAGTTCTTGACAATATTTTGCTGTAAAAAAATAAAAATACAGGCCACATATTTTACAGCGTGGTATCTCCGTTACACACCTCTTCGTTTGGTGGGCTACAAATTGTGGCATTTGAGGCCTCCATTCATCTGTTTTTGCTATGTGTTACCCTAGTTCTTGACAGTATTTTGCCATAAGAAAAACAAATACAGGCCACATATTTTACAGTGTGGCATCTCTGTCACACACCTCATCTATCTGTAGGCTAAAAATTGTGATATTTCAGGCCTCCATTCAACTGTTTTTGCTGTGTGTTACACTAGTTCTATACACTATTTTGCTGTAAAAAATCATACAGGCCACACATTGAACAGTGTGGTATCTCCGTCAGATGCCTCATCTATTTGTAGGCTACAAATTGTAGCATTTCAGGCCTCCATTCCACTGTTTCTGCTGTCTGTTACCCTAGTTCAATACATTATTTTGAGGTAAAAATTTTAAAAATACAGGCCACATATTTTACAGTGTGGTATCTCCATCTCACACCTCATCTATCTGTGGGCTAAAATTTGTGGCATTTCAGGCCTCCATTCAACTGTTTGTGCTGCGTGCTACCCTAGTTCTTGACAGTATTTTGCTGTAAAAAAAATAAAAGTACAGGCCACATATTTTACAGTATTATATCTCTGTCACATGCCTCATCTATCTGTGGGCTACAAATTGTGGCATTTGAGGCCTCTATTAATCTGTTTTTACTATGTGTTACCCTAGTTCTTGACAATATTTTGCTGTAAAAAAATAAAACTACAGGGCACATATTTTACGGTGTAGTATCTCCATCTCATGCCTCATGTGTCTGTGGGCTACAAATTGTGGCATTTGTGGCCTCCATTCAACTGATTTTGCCGTATGTTACCCTAGTTCTTGACAGTATTTTGCTGTAAAAAAATAAAAATACAGGCCACATATTTTACAATGTGGTATCTCCATCACACACCTCATCTATCTGTGGGCTAAAAATTGTGGCATTTCAGGCCTCCATTCAACTGTTTTTGCACTGTGTTACCCTAGTTCTTGACAGTATTTTGCTGTAAACAAATAAAAATACATGCCACATATTTTACAGTGTGGTATCTATGTCACACACCTCATCTATCTGTGGGCTGTAAATTGTGGCATTTCAGGCCTCCATTCAACTGTTTTTGCTGTGTGTTACCCTATATCTTGACAATATTTTGCTGTAAAAAAAACAAATACAGGCCACATATTTTACAGTGTAGTATCTCCGTCACATGCCTCATGTAACGGGTCCGGGGGGCGGAACCTCTGAGCTACTATACAAGGGGGCGGTCCTTGTAAGGGAGCAGGTGGCGACAAGGGTAGACAGGCAGGCAGTCACAGCAGGTAACCGGGGCACTCTCTGGATGGACGGGCAGGAGGTCACGGAAAGTGACCGGGGCAGTCTCTGGATGAACGGGCAGGAGGTCACGGCAAGTGACCGGGGCAGTCTCTGGATGAACGGGCAGATACGACCTGTGATGGCTGAGCCTCCCGGTAGGCTAGCAGGCAGATAGCAGATGAGCGCTCCCAGGTGAGCGGGCGAGAGTCTCTGGAATAGCAGGTGGTCACCGAACGTGACGGCAGAGCCTCCAGGTAGGCTAGCAGGCAGGCAACAGGTGAGCGCTCCCAGGTGAGCGGGCGAGAGTCTCTGGAATAGCAGGTGGTCACCGAACGTGACGGCAGAGCCTCCAGGTAGGCTAGCAGGCAGGCAACAGGTGAGCGCTCCCAGGTGAGCGGGCAGGCTGGTCCATAGACAGACTGGCAGGTGATGGTGAACAGACTGTCGGACGGTGGAGCCTCCAGGTAGGCTAGCGGGCTGGTAACAGGTGAACGCTCCCAGGTGAGCGGGCAGGAATCTGGCAGGTAACAGGCAACGGAACCTGAGGGCTGAAGCAGAGTAGTGAACAGTGCAACAACATTGCTCGGGCACCTCCATTTTGGAGGAGGTGCCTTATATATGGTGAAGTCCTCCGGCCATTGGCCGGGGACTACTTAGGAGGACACGCGCGGCCCCTATAAGAGGAAGGGAGCGCGCGCGCGCCCTAAGCACAGTGGCCGGAAAGGAGCGCACGCCACCAGCAGAGCGGGAGGAGGAAGACGGACCCGGGGCAGAGGGGTGAGGGGAACAGCGTCCCTGCCTAGCAGAGGGCAGGGACGCCGACGCTACAGTACCCCCCCTTTAGGCCCCCCCTTTTTTAGGCCAGAGAGAAATTTAGCTAAGATGAGAGGGGCATGGATGTTCTCCCGAGGCTCCCACGTTCTCTCCTCAGGACCAAACCCCTTCCAATCCAACAGAAAATAGGTCTTTCTCCTTACCCTTTTGGTGGCCAGAATGTTCTCTACCTCAAATTCGTTTTCAGCAGAAACTGGAGCAGGAAGCGTACCTGTAGGCTTGGCAAAAGAGTTAAGTACCACCGGTTTGAGAAGAGATACATGGAAGGAGTTAGGAATCCGCAAATTGGCTGGGAGTTTCAATTTATAGGCCACCGGGTTGATCTGACTGATGACCTCCAGAGGACCGATGAACCGAGGCCCTAGCTTATAGGAAGGAATCTTGAGCCGGACATACTTGGACGAGAGCCAGACCTTATCCCCAGGACGGAATTGAGGAGGATCCAGATGTTTTTTGTCAGCATGTTTCTTCATGCGCTCGGATGACAAAATGAGTGCGGACCGGGTACTCTCCCATATGGTGGAAAATTCGTTAACAAGAGATTCCGCAGCTGGATTGTCCACAGAGGTGGAGACGGGAACAGGGATCCGAGGATGCTGACCAAAGACTACAAAAAACGGAGATTTGGAGGAAGACTCGCTCTCGTGATTGTTGTAAGAAAATTCGGCCCATGGCAGGAGATCCACCCAGTCAGAATGGTGGGCATTAACGAAGTGCCGGAGGTAACTGGTCAGAATCTGATTGATCCGCTCCACTTGACCATTGGACTGTGGGTGGTAAGCGAAGGAGAAATCCAGGGAGACGTCTAGCAACTTACAAGTGGCTTTCCAGAAACGTGAGGTGAACTGTACCCCACGATCCGACACAATGTGACGAGGCAGGCCATGAACACGGAAGATGTGGCGGATAAAGTCTTTAGCCAGTTCGGGTGCTGACGGAAGACCTGGCAGGGGAATAAAGTGAGCCATCTTGGAAAAACGGTCAACGACCACCCAAATGACCGTACAACCGGCAGAGACGGGGAGGTCAGTTATGAAGTCCATGGCTATATGCTGCCAGGGGGCAGCGGGTACCGGAAGCGGAAGGAGGCGGCCGGCAGGCAGGTGTCTCGGAACTTTGTTGCGGGCACAGGAGGCACAGGCAGAAACAAAGTCTTTTACGTCCTTGTGCAGGGTAGGCCACCAGTAATGCCGGGTAATAAGCTGGAGGGTCTTTTTCTGACCGGCGTGGCCAGCTAGTTTAGACGAATGACCCCAGTGTAGGATCCTCTCTCGATCGGGTACCGATACGAACGTCTTACCAGGAGGGAGACGATTTAGACTCACGGGAGCCACCTGCATCACTCTGGCGGGATCGATGATATGTTTAGGTTCCTCCTCGAGATCCGACACCAGGAAGGATCGAGACAAGGCGTCCGCCTTGATGTTCTTGTCTGCCGGGCGAAAATGTAGAAGAAAATCAAAGCGAGCAAAAAACAAGGACCACCGGGCTTGGCGAGGGTTAAGTCTCTGAGCATGCTGGAGGTAAGCCAAGTTTTTGTGATCAGTGTAAATGATTACCGGATGAAGAGCCCCCTCGAGTAGGTAACGCCACTCTTCTAATGCCAGCTTGATGGCCATTAGCTCTCGGTCTCCTATGGAATAATTGTGCTCGGAAGAGGAGAAGAGTTTAGAGAAGAAGCCGCAAGTTACCATCCTCCCGGAAGAAGATTTTTGAGTAAGTACCGCTCCGGCTCCAGAGGAGGAAGCGTCAACCTCCAAGAAGAACTGCTTGTTGCCGTCCGGGCGATGCAGCACCGGAGCGGAAGAGAAGGCTTGTTTTAAGGAAATAAAGGCCTCCTCTGCTTCGGGAGTCCACTGTTTGGGGTTAGCGTCCTTGCGGGTGAGCTCGGAGATTGGAGCAGTCCGGGAAGAGAAGTGCGGTATGAAGAGGCGGTAATAATTGGCGAAGCCCAGGAACCGCTGAATGGCCTTCAATCCCTCCGGTCGGGGCCATTTCTCGATGGCAGATAGTTTCTCCGGATCCATTCATAGACCTGTCTGAGAAATGATGTAGCCCAAAAACGGAAGCGAAGTCTGCTCAAAGAGGCACTTCTCATATTTAGCAAAGAGGTGATTCTTCCTGAGCCTGAGCAGAACCTGACGAATGTCCCTCCGGTGAGACTGGAGATCCGGAGAGAAGACCAAGATGTTGTCCAGGTACACCACTACGCAGGAGTAGAGAAGGTCCCGGAAGATGTCATTGACCAACTCTTGAAAGACTGCCGGAGCGTTACAAAGACCAAAGGGCATCACCAAATACTCGTAGTGGCCGTCCCGGGTGTTGAATGCCATCTTCATCTCCCCGATGGATACGGACTAGGTTATATGCCCCACGAAGATCCAGTTTGGTGAATATTCTAGCCCCCCTCAGACGATCAAATAATTCTGGAATGAGCGGAAGGGGGTACTTATTCTTCACCGTGATCAGGTTAAGACCTCTGTAGTCTATACAGGGACGGAGAGAGCCGTCTTTCTTTTTTACGAAGAAGAAGCCTGCTCCCGCTGGGGAGGTAGATTTCCGGATGAATCCCTTGGCCAAATTCTCCTCGATATATTCGGACATCGACCTGGTCTCAGCAGCAGACAATGGGTAAATACGCCCACGGGGAGGCGTAGTACCGGGTAGCAGGTCGATAGGGCAATCATAAGGTCTGTGAGGGGGTAATGTCTCTGCCTCCTTTTTATTAAAGACATCAGCGAATGACCAATATGGAATCGGGAGCCCAGGTAGATTAGTTGGTGTAGGAGAAGGACGGACGGGATGAACAGGAACCAAACACGTTTTATGACAGTCTTGTCCCCAGCGAAGGATCTCTCCAGTCTGCCAGTCGAGCACGGGTGCATGCTTTTGGAGCCAAGGTAGACCTAGTAAGAAAGCGTGAGAGAGTCCAGGCAGAACATGAAAAGAGATGCTCTCAGAATGCAGCATACCCACCTGCAGAGTTATGGATTCAGTGATAAGTTGGATGGGACGTGGTAAGAGACCCCCATCCACAGCAGCGACAGATACTGGTACAACCAGAGTTTGGTAGGAATGCGGTATTTTTCTACCAGAGCCTGTGAAACAAGATTCCCGGCTGCTCCAGAGTCAAGTTGGGCTAGTTCGAAATAACGGTTCTCCCCGAGGAGAATTGAGACTGACAGCAGCAGAGATGGAGAGGATTTATCTTTGTCTAGGTCGACCTCTCTGAGCGAACCTAGACACAGGCGTTTCCCGACCTCTCCGGGCAGGTACGGATCCGGTGCTCCTTACTGCCACAGTAGAAGCAACTCCCCTCGGCAACGCGTAAGTCCTGACGGGTTTTGACCATCTTGGTCTGGTCGACCTGCATAGGCTCAGGAGAGTGTAATTGGGGAGAAACGGAGGGAGTGACGGGTTTCTGAAACGTAGGAGCTAGACGTGGAAACCTCCTCTCACGGGTGACCTCTTTGGCCCGCTCCTGGAACCGTAGGTCAATCCGGGTGGCAAGAGTTATTAGGTCATCGAGAGTGGTAGGAATGTCCCGACCGGCGAGTTCATCTTTAATACGACCGGACAGACCCTCCCAGAAAACAGATACCAGAGCGTCGTTATCCCAGGCCAGCTCCGAGGCAAGGGTATGGAACTGTATGGCATATTGGCCCACGGTGAGACCTCCCTGACGGAGGCGTAGCAGAGATGATGCAGATGAGGTCTTCCGTCCGGGTTCGTCGAAGACCTTCCGGAAAGCCGCGAGAAAGGCAGACAAGTCGGACACCAGGGATCTCCTCTCCCCCAAAGAGGATTTAGCCAGGCCAGGGCCTCCCCGGTGAGATGGGACATGATGAAGGCAATTTTGGCCCGGTCGGAGTTAAACTGGTGGGACAGGAGTTCAAAGTGCAGGGTGCACTGATTAATGAAGCCCCGAGCCTGAGCGGGTCGCCTCCGAAGCGAGGAGGTGCAGAAAGCCGGGGTCCGGGACAGGAAACCACGGAATGGGTGGAGAGCGGAGCTGCCGGATTGCGGGTCATGGCACCAGCGGTGGTTGCTGGTGTAGCGGCCAGAGTGTCCAGGCGAGAATTGACATTCCGCAGGTGACCCAGGATGGACTCCTGTTGGGACCTCTGATGGGACAGTTCATGACACAAGTCCGAGAGCGAGGGAGCTTGGGTGCCACCGGGTTCCATGGCCCGAGCAAACTGTAACGGGTCCGGGGGGCGGAACCTCTGAGCTACTATACAAGGGGGCGGTCCTTGTAAGGGAGTGGGTGGCGACAAGGATAGACAGGCAGGCAGTCACAGCAGGTAACCGGGGCAGTCTCTGGATGGACGGGCAGGAGGTCACGGAAAGTGACCGGGGCAGTCTCTGGATGAACGGGCAGGAGGTCACGGCAAGTGACGGGGCAGTCTCTGGATGAACGGGCAGATACGACCTGTGATGGCTGAGCCTCCCGGTAGGCTAGCAGGCAGATAGCAGACGAGCGCTCCCAGGTGAGCGGGCGAGAGTCTCTGGAATAGCAGGTGGTCACCGAACGTGACGGCAGAGCCTCCAGGTAGGCTAGCAGGCAGGCAACAGGTGAGCGCTCCCAGGTGAGCGGGCGAGAGTCTCTGGAATAGCAGGTGGTCACCGAACGTGATGGCAGAGCCTCCAGGTAGGCTAGCAGGCAGGCAACAGGTGAGCGCTCCCAGGTGAGCAGGCAGGCTGGTCCATAGACAGACTGGCAGGTGATGGTGAACAGACTGTCGGACGGTGGAGCCTCCAGGTAGGCTAGCGGGCTGGTAACAGGTGAACGCTCCCAGGTGAGCGGGCAGGAATCTGGCAGGTAACAGGCAACGGAACCTGAGGGCTGAAGCAGAGTAGTGAACAGTGCAACAACATTGCTCAGGCACCTCCATTTTGGAGGAGGTGCCTTATATATGGTGAAGTCCTCCGGCCATTGGCCGGGGACTACTTAGGAGGACACGCGCGGCCCCTATAAGAGGAAGGGAGCGCGCGCGCGCCCTAAGCACAGTGGCCGGAAAGGAGCGCACGCCACCAGCAGAGCGGGAGGAGGAAGACGGACCCGGGGCAGAGGGGTGAGGGGAACAGCGTCCCTGCCTAGCAGAGGGCAGGGACGCCGACGCTACACCTCATCTATTTGTGGGCTACAAATTGTTGAATTTGAGGCTTCTATTCAACTGTTTTTTCTGTGTATTACCCTAGTTCTTGACAGTATTTTGCTGTTAAAAAATAATAATACAGGCCAGATATTTTACAGTGTGGTATCTCCATCACATGCCTCATCTATCTGTGGGCTGCAAATTGTGGCATTTCAGGCCTCCATTCAACTGTTTTTGCTGTGTGCTACCCTAGTTCTTGACAATATTTTGTTGTAAAAAATAAAAATACAGGCGACATATTTTACAGTGTAGTATCTCCGTCACACGCCTCATCTATCTTTGGGCTACAAATTGTGGCATTTGAGGGCTCCACAAAGATGGTAAGCAGCGATGACGCCATAATTAGCATCACCATCCCGCTTCTCTGTATTCTGAAAAGCTCTCTGCTCACAATGAAAGAGGATGCATTGCAGGCGGAGCACAATGAGATAGAGCAAGGAACCATACAGGGTGATTACACACAGTCCAGCCTCATGTTATCGCATTGTGGATTGGTTGAAGATGAGGAAGAGGAGGAGTAGGAAGAACAGGAACTAGTTTCATTGCTATAGACGGTACTACAAGCACAACTGTCATACCGTCTGTTCAGCGTGGATGGCCTGAGGACAGGGAGGAGGAGGATGAGGAGGACAGCATGGTCAGTCGTCCTCTTGGTGAGGAGACAGAAATTTTGCCTGTCAGCAGTCTGGCACTCATGGATGACTTTATGTTGCGCTGCCTTTCCCATTAGCCCTCGCATTCTAAAAATTTTAGGTGATGCTCATTACTGGTTGGTGACACTTCTAGACCCACGCTACAAAGAGAACTTTCAATCTCTTCTTCCAGAAGCAGACAGGTCTACTAAAATGGTGCAGTACCAGAGGGCCCTTGTTTTGGAACTATTAAAAAAAATCCCTTCTGAAAACGCTGGCGACAGAGATCACAGTTCGTTGGACAACCAAGGAGTACAGGCAAGAGAGACACAACTCCAATCCAACACAGGCAGGAGAATGTTGGCAAGGTTCTGGGAGAGTTTTCTCAGACCCTCATGTCACACAGGCCCTGAGGCGTGGGGTATTCTCACAAGAAGTGCAGTGTTTTGGAAGATGCTGAGGGAGTACCTTGCTGACCGTTCCAACATTCTCTGTGATTCCTCTGTGCCTTATAATTATTGGGTATCCAAGCTGGATGCGTGGCTTGAACCGCCTCTGTATGCCTTGGAGGTCCTGACCTGCCCTGCCACTAGTGATTCGTCAGAGCGGGTATTTAGTGCCACTGCTATAATTCTAATGAATGATAGCAACAAACATAAACTGTAATCCAGTGTCTTGTTTTGGGAACTCTATTACCATGCACCTCTTCACACCCACACATGGGTATACACTTCCTGATTTTGCCTATTTGCTGTTGTCGTCCTCCTCCTTATCCTCATCCTGATCATCCAGCCCCACTAGATCCCCATGATGACCGTGGTCCGTGATGCAACAGCCACATTATTGTGTCAAAGAGTGTTTTTTGATGCCAGTAAAACAAATGTTTAAACATTATATTGATGTGTACCCCTCAGGGGGAAATGTTTGTCAGCCTTTGGGCATTACAAGTATAAGAGACCTGCCCCTTTAAATTGGGCAAAGATTTTTAGAAGGCCATCGTCCACATCTCTTCAGACACCACCACTAGATCACCAGGGTGAACGTGTTCCGTGATGCAACAGCCACATTATTGTTTGCAAAGGGGTGGGTTTGGTCTCAGTAGAGTTCATCGATCATTTCTTGTGTCTCCCCCTCCCAATGAGGACTCCAAATAAATAGCAATTTTAAAAAAATTATAGGGTTGTACAGGAAGAGCAAATAGATAGTCGTGGTATGGCACTGCGCCCTGCCAACACTAGAGTATTTTTTTTTAATTACCAGCAATAAATAAAAAATTTAAATGCAGATGAAGATGAGGAAAAACCACAATCTGTGTCCTACTAGACTAGCATTCCTCTGTACACATCTCAGTATTTACATCACTATTAGTGTGAGCTATTTTCCGTCAGCATTTTTCTGTATTCAGATTACAGATATCACAACATGCTTCAGCCGCAGGGCAATAAGTATTGCCTATGATTGAACAGTTCTGGATGACATTTTTACAGTGTGAAACATTAATTAGGCAAAAAAAATTTATTTGTCTAGAACACAGTCGGTGGACACTTAGTAATTCCTCCCCATTTACTGGAATATGAAGGTCTTTAGATCCATTTGCAGGAATCCAGATATTTAAACTGCAAAACAACAAAGATTATCTTTTAAGTAGAAACAGATTATTGAAGAAATTTAAACAAGTTATTCAACATTTATTTAGCCTCCCTTGACAGAACATTAGAACCATTATCATACTATATCAGAATACTAGAGCAAGGGGAAAACGGAAATTCTTGATGCAATAACGCAACTGCCCCACAACGAAGGTGAACGGTACTACAATGCTGGGAACAGAATTAATTGTCCAATGTCTGATGCCAGACTCCTTCAAACATCAACTACCTGCTGGTGATCATCAGCCCTAAACAAAAACCAAGAGGAAAAATTAAGGTTTTTTTTTAAAGGAGCCTCTGGGCCCATATGTGAATTGTGAATCTCTCTTATTAGTCTCCAATTTGTGTTGGTGTCATCAGAGCTTAATCTTAAATGCAGGTGGTTGCATGACTGCTGATGACCCTGAGGATTTAAAGAGTGCTTTTAAAGGGAATCTGTCACCCTAAATTGGCGGGATATTTAAATGATGGCAGTCAGGTCAGATGGCGGTGTTTTGGGTACTTGCCTTAACATGTTGTTCGCCGCTGTCTCCATTATTTCTGGGAATTGTAGTCGTTGCCCTCCATATAACGCACCTGCGCATTGCAATCTTGAATTGCGCACGCGCAGTATGCTTTGCCCGCAGATTGCAATGCGCAGGCGCGTTATATGGAGGGCAACGACTACAATTCCCAGAAATAATGGAGACAGTGGCGAACAACATATTAAGGCAAGTACCCAAAACACCGCCCATCTGACCTGACTGCCATCATTTAAATATCCCGCCAATTTAGGGTGACAGATTCCCTTTAAGAAAGTATCAGGAGCAACTTCAGCTGGAGGATTTTAAGCAACACTGGAGGAGGAGGTTGTGTTTCTTCTATAGTCACCTTCCTTCTTTGATGGGATGTCACTTAATCTTAGAAGTATGGATGGTCTGGTGTCATTAGTGATCACACTACCATTCAAAGGAAGATTGCATTTCATTGGTTGTCCATTTAGGTATCTGTTGTTGTATTTTTTGTAGGCACCAACTGCATCTTCCTTTCTTAAAAACACAACCTCTGCAACTCCGGAACTCAACAAGCAGGTGCGATTCAAGGCACCGCATGCACAGAAAAGCTCCATGATATCTCGCTCTGTGACTCTTGGGTGCAAATTATTAATGGCAATTAAAGACAGATTTTTTTAGAGTGGGCCCTACTGATGAACTGGCCTCCTTTGTGAATATTGTCTGTGACACGATGGTTAGAGCCTTTGTGTGCAATAAAGGTGGCGAAATTTCGTGCTGAGTTGTCATGTATAGTGTACAGTTCCTATAGCGTCTTGTGCTTGGGTGCGAGGAAAACACAGGAGACATAGGTTGAAATGAAATGACTTGTATTACTTCATACAAGCATGCTGAAAAGTTCACACAGTTTGCAGGAACAGCAACAGGAGACACAGCAGGCCAGAGTAACTTCAAGCACTACAATAAATCTCCAAAGCAGGTTCAGGATCTCTTCTCTGTACCGTAATTCCTCTGCAAACATGGATTCACCAAACAGCAGGTTTCCAGAGTCCAAAAGTGTTCCAAGGTTCCTCAGTAGGGAATAGCTGGAGTACAAGTCCAAGGCTTCCAGGAGTCAGGTCACAGACTGACTGAGGCTTGATTCAGGAGCACTGATTGTTCAGCTGAGGCTGCTTAAGAAGCAAGAGGGAAGAATCAGGGCGGGAACATGAAAACTGGAAACTCCATATTAACTGAGGGCAAGAGCTGCAGAAAGACAGAAAGCAAAATGGCCGATGGAAAACTGAGTTTCAAGGAACATGTCAACAGAGACAAAGAACCTTACATTACTCCCCCCTTAGGGACAACCTCCGGATGACCTCAGACCAGGCTTGTCAGGGTACCTCTGATGAAACTGGCGGAGCAGGCGAGGAGCATTTACATTATTGACTGGTTCCCATGAGTTGTCCTCCACTGGGTAGCCCTGCCATTTAATCAAATATTGCAACTGATTTCTGTACAACCTGGAATCTAGAATCCTTTCCACCATAAATTCTTCCTGACCATCGACCAGCACTGGGTCAGGGCAAGGAGAAGAACGTCCAGGAAACGTATTGGGTGTTGCAGCCTTTAGTAGGGATACATGAAAGACAGGGTGGATTCTCATAGTTCTGGGCAGTTGAAGACGACAAGCAACAGCACTTATAATCTTATTGATCTTATAAGGTCCAATGTACTTATGTCCCAATTTAGACGATGGAATCTTTAATTTAAGATTTCTGGTTGACAGCCAGACCAAATCTCCTACCTTGAAAGCTGGTGCAGGTTTATGAAATTTATCTGCTGCTTTCTTGTACCTTTCCTGAGCCAATTCTAGATTTTCCTTTAGAAGATCCATATTCTTTTGTAAAGAAGTGATTCTTTCAGCCACTGCCGGCAAGGGCGTATCTATGGGAAATCGAGGAAGAATGTTAGGATGATAACCTAGATTGGAGTAAAAAGGAGACAGCTTAGTGGAGGCGCTCTGAGAGTTGTTGTAAGAGAACTCAGCCAGTGGAAGTAGATCCACCCAATCATCCTGTAGGTGGCAGATAAAACAGCGGAGATACTGCTCCAGGGTCTGATTGGTTCGTTCTGTCTGTCCATTAGTCTGGGGATGAAAAGCAGAAGAAAGGTTTACTTTAATGTCCAATGCTGCACAGAAATTTTGCCAAAACCTTGAAGTGATTTACACCCCTCGATCCGAAATGACCTCATCCGGTACTCCATGTAAGCGAAACACATTCTTAATCATCAAGTCTGATGTCTGTTTTGCAGTGGGTAAGCCGACACAAGGGATAAAATGAGCTGCCTTTGTTAGACGGTCAACCACCACTAGAATGGTGTTCTTCCCTTGAGAGGTTGGTAACTCCACAATGAAGTCCATAGAAATGGATCCCCACGGGCGGGACGGGGTGGGAAGAGGTTGCAACAGACCAGTTGGTGAGGAGCGAGGTGTTTTGCATCTTGCACAGACTTCACATGAAGTGACATAGTTTAAGACATCTTTCCTGTAAGTGGGCCACCAAAAGAAACGAGAAAGAAATTCTTGTGTCTTTAGAATTCCCCTATGCCCGGCTATCTTGGAATCGTGGATGAGTTGCAATACTCTCAATCTGACTGTTTCAGGTATATACAGACGTTGTCCCTGAATCCACGCACCATTCTTAAAGACAAGACTTACGTCCCTTGGGGGTTGAGCCAACAAAGAATCCGCATGGTATGCTTCCTTGATGTCCTTAAGTAGGTCTTGATTATGAATCACTCCCAGGAATCTAGAGTCAGGAAGAATAGTCTTAGGAGGAGTAAGTGGACGTGTCTCTGCTGAATGAATCCTAGAGAGTGCATCAGCCTTTCCATTGCGCGATCCTGGTCTATAAGAAATTACAAAATTAAATTGGTTTAGGAAAAGATTCCAGCGAGCCTGGCGAGGAGTCAAGCACTTAGCCGACCTGATAAATTCAAGGTTACGATGGTCTGTCAGAACGACTATTTGCTGTGCAGCTCCCTGAAGAAGGTGTCTCCATTCCTTGAAGGCGGCAATAATGGCCAACAATTCTCTATTGCCCACATCGTAGTTCCTCTCAGCCGAAGACAACTGCTGGGAAAAGAAGGCACAGGGATGCAAGACATTCTTCTCACCTGTTCTCTGAGAGAGTATAGCTCCAACGGCACAGTCTGAAGCATCCACCTCTATTATGAAGGCAAGCTCGGGGTTGGGATGTACTAAGATAGGTGCGGTGGTAAATTTATCCTTTAAACAGGAAAATGCTTCCTGAGCTTGCGGGGTCCAGGAGAACCTAGACTGTTTCCGGGTAAGTTGGGTGATAGGTGACACTACCTCAGAAAAATTCTTAATGAAACGTCTATAGAAGTTGGCAAACCCGATGAAACGCTGCACCTCCTTCACATTTCTAGGAATTGGCCAATCCTTGATGGCTTGGGTCTTGCTTCCATCCATACTAATCCCTTGCGTAGATAGTACATACCCCAGAAATTGAATTTCAGTCCTATGGAATTCACATTTTTCAAGTTTGATGTAGAGATGGTTTTGTCTTAGGCGTTCTAAGACCATTCTCACATGTCCATGATGTTCCTCTGTGGAGTTAGAAAAAATTAGAATATCATCCAGATAAATCACCACAAATGTATCTAGGAGATCCCTGAAGATATCATTCACGAAGTGTTGGAAAGTGGCTGGGGCGGTACTCAGACCAAAAGGCATAACTAGATATTCAAAGTGTCCATAGCGTGACCTGAAAGCAGTCTTCCATTCATCCCCAGGTCTAATACGGACAAAGTTATAGGCCCCACGGAGATCCAGTTTAGAGAAAATTTTGGCATGCCGCACTCTCTCCAACAATTCAGGGATTAAAGGCAATGGATAACGGTTTCTAATAGTAACCTTATTGAGTTCCCTATAGTCTATGCAGGGTCTCAGAGATCCATCTTTCTTCTTCACAAAGAAGATGGGTGCACCTGCGGGAGATGAAGAGGGGCGTATGAAGCCCTTGGCTAAATTTTCGTCTATATAATCCTTCAAAGCTTTTAGCTCGGGCCCCGCTAGGGGTAGATCTTACCAAAAGGTATCTCGGCTCCAGGCAATAATTCAATTGGACAATCATATGGACGGTGAGGAGGAAGCTGATCAGCGTTCTTCTTGTCACATAAATCCACATAGTCCTGGTATACAGCTGGTAGTTCAGGGACTGACATGGTTCCTTTAGGAACAGAGAAAGCTGAAACTCCTTGACTCATCTGTTTCTCCAGAAAGTGTAATTCCTTGGTCTCCCAGTTAATCGTAGGATTCTGCGCCTGCAGCCATGGTAGCCCTAGAATAATGGGAAAGTGGGGAGAAGAGATAAGCATAAAAGACATTTTCTCCTGATGATCTTTACCCATAAGGACCCTCAAAGGCTCTGTTTCTTGATCCACTGGTCCAGAAGTCAGTAGAGAGCCATCCACAGTCTCCATCTGTACTGGAGTAGCCTTCTTCACTGAACGTATCCCCTGTTTCAGAGCAAAGGAGATATCCATAAAATTTCCACTTGCTCCTGAGTCGATCATAGCAGAGCTAGACACCCAGACTGAGTCAACCCAGAGTTTGATGGAAAGGAAGCAATGAGAATTGTTTCTTTTACAACTCAGCTGGGACACCGCTGAGGAAACTTGAAAAATTGCAGCGTTTATACCGTCATCGTCCCCAGAACTAACAGAGTTTAAGTCCGAGAAATCAAGATCTCTTGCAGCAGATCTCTCTGGAGCCTGAGGCTCGGACATGACAGAGCTCCTCTTGCAACACTCACAGTGAATGACTGCTGCAGTAGTCTTACGAGAACGGCTGGGGCAGTTTATAATGAAGTGCCCTGACTTACCACAGTAGAAACATAGATTTTCCTTTATACGATGTTCTTTGCGTGCATCACTAACCCGTCTTTGTAAAGAGTCCACCTGCATGGGTTCAGGTTCTGGTTCCCTTGTGATCCTACTCAAAGGTTCCTTAGCTGAGGAGGGAGGTAGTAAAAGGTTAGTGCGATTATTTTCGAACCATCTCTCTTGTCTGCGTTCAGTCAGACGAGCATCAATACGGATACAATAGTTAATAAAGTCACCTAACGCAGTGGGAGGGTCGGCACGAGCAAGTTCATCCTTAATCAGTGGAGACAACCCTTTCCGAAAAATAGATTTTTTAGCGGAAGTGTCCCAAGTGGTATCAAGAGCCCATCTCCTGAAATCCAGGGCATATTCGGCTACTGAACGCTTACCTTGGCGCAAAGTTAACATGGCTGCTTCAGCTGTTGCACCTCGATTGGGGTCATCAAACACCTGCCCCATGGCTGAAATAAAAGCATCAAGGTGATTCAAACAATCATCCTCAGTCTCAATCAGAGGGTTTGCCCACATCAAAGCCTTATTGGTAAGCAACATGATTATAGTAAGCACTTTGGATCGTTCAGTGGGAAATTGTGAAGCATGTGCAGAGAAAAATAAATTGCATTGATTAATAAATCCCCTGAATTTCTCACGTTCACCGCCAAAACGAAAAGGAGGTAATTTGGGGATCCCAGAACTCGGGGTTATGGCAGGAGCCTGGGCTCGTTCCTCTAGAGCCTCAATCCTGGCTCGCAATTCCTGGGTAGTCTGTCCAAACACTTGCAAATTATGATTAGTGAGGTCCTGTAGGCTTGCAAAACGGTTTTTAAAGTCTGTACATCTGAAAGGATTGTATCAGTCACTCCGCAAAGTTCCTTTATGCGGGCCTCCATCTTCCAGATCTTTTAAGGCAGAAGTGCTGGAAGGAGAAGAAGAAAGGAGAAAAAAAAAAAAAAAACAATAGTGTTTACCTGTGGTAACACTCCAGAGTAAAATTTTAAGGGAATGCGCTCACCTGGAATGGTTGTGAGAAGTCACAACCACTGTCATCACATAAGGTATTAAACGGACATCTGACAGTCACAGCAGACACGGCTTTCCCAGACCCAGCAGACACTAAACATTGGCTCCTGAATCTTGTCATGTATAGTGTACAGTTCCTATAGCATCTTGTGCTTGGGTGCGAGGAAAACACAGGAGACATAGGTTGAAATGAAATGACTTGTATTACTTCATACAAGCATGCTGAAAAGTTCACACAGTTTGCAGGAACAGCGACAGGAGACACAGCAGGCCAGAGTAACTTCAAGCACTACAATAAATCTCCAAAAATATCGCAAGGAAAAACAGCCATATAGTCTCAAATGTAGAAAACTTTATTGAAAAAACAATAAAAACACAAAACAAGAAAAAAGGGGGAAAACAGGGATGGCAAGAGGGAAGTAATGCAATATGGCGGTAGTCAGAAACACCAAGTGGGAAAAAACAATGGGAGGGAAGACGCAAAAATGCTCACAAATATGACAATCCATAATGGAAAAATGTAAAATAGATGAACATGGCACATAAAGAATGACACAGGTGCACAAATCAATCCAATGTTACAAATAGAATCAAACTTGTGGTGCTAAATTAGCACCAGAAGCGTAAAGTGTAAATATACAACAATATAGACAGGTAGGTCGATGTCCAGACAATGTAACACAGTTGAAATGTTAGATTGGCACCATATGATGGATGTGCATAAGTATGCAAAGCGCAAGGCTCAATATATATATCTATATATATGTAATTTATATAGCAAGCAACATGCAGCAATGAATGCCAAATAAATGCATACACGTGCCATAGTAGGCCACAACGGCCATATAAACATGTGCAAAATGAAGTGCACTACATACAGATATAAGTGATCAATCTTAGATGCAATGTCATATCACATATGGTGCCATGGACGCCCCCTGAGGAAGGAGCACCCAGGCTCCGAAACGCGCGTCGGGGAGGGCTGGATGTCGCTCTGCTTACTTTGAGGTATACCGCTATTACAGCTACTATGGCACTTGTATGCATCTCCATGGCACCATATGTGATATGACATTATATCTTAGATTGATTACTTATATCTGTATGTAGTGCATTATATTTTACACATGCTTATATGGCCGTTGTAGCCTACTACGGCACTTGTACGCATCTCCATGGCACCATATGTGATATGACATTGCATCTAAGATTGATCACTTATATCTGTATGTAGTGCACTTCATTTTGCACATGTTTATATGGCCGTTGTGGCCTACTATGGCACGTGTATGCATTTATTTGGCATTCATTGCTGCATGTTGCTTGCTATATAAATTACATATATATAGATATATATATTGAGCCTTGCGCTTTGCATACTTATGCACATCCATCATATGGTGCCAATCTAACATTTCAACTGTGTTACATTGTCTGGACATCGACCTACCTGTCTAATTGTTGTATATTTACACTTTACGCTTCTGGTGCTAATTTAGCACCACAAGTTTGATTCTATTTGTAACATTGGATTGATTTGTGCACCTGTGTCATTCTTTATGTGCCATGTTCATCTATTTTACATTTTTCCATTATGGATTGTCATATTTGTGAGCATTTTTGCGTCTTCCCTCCCATTGTTTTTTCCCACTTGGTGTTTCTGACTACCGCCATATTGCATTACTTCCCTCTTGCCATCCCTGTTTTCCCCCTTTTTTCTTGTTTTGTGTTTTTATTGTTTTTTCAATAAAGTTTTCTACATTTGAGACTATATGGCTGTTTTTCCTTGCGATATTTCTGTATTAAGTACAGTTTGTCTCTTTACTATGTCCAATACGCACATGTTTATCTAACACAGTTTTGTTTATTGATTATTTTTACATGTGATATGTGGGTTATTACTAATTTTTAATAAATCTCCAAAGCAGGTTCAGGATCTCTTCTCTGTACCGTAATTCCTCTGCAAACATGGATTCACCAAACAGCAGGTTTCCAGAGTCCAAAAGTGTTCCAAGGTTCCTCAGTAGGGAATAGCTGGAGTACAAGTCCAAGGCTTCCAGGAGTCAGGTCACAGACTGACTGAGGCTTGATTCAGGAGCACTGATTGTTCAGCTGAGGCTGCTTAAGAAGCAAGAGGGAAGAATCAGGGCGGGAACATGAAAACTGGAAACTCCATATTAACTGAGGGCAAGAGCTGCAGAAAGACAGAAAGCAAAATGGCCGACGGAAAACTGAGTTTCAAGGAACATGTCAACAGAGACAAAGAACCTTACATGAGTAGACATGGGAGCTGTGTATGATCATTCTGTACCACTTTAGTAAGAGGTAAAGTTTGGCCAAGAGAAAATGAATTTCCAGACATTCCCGGCCTTTTTTGCACAGTGTTGGCAGTTGTAATCTTCATCTTTTTGGTGAGGATGAGGAAAGTTCCAAGTCGTCATCAATGCCATCATCATCCATATCTTGTAAAGAGGAAATCTGTTGTTTCCTAGGTTCGTGGTTAACTACGTTTATTGGCATTCCTTTAACAGTGTTCGTTACACCTGAAAAAATAGTTTTCGGCTTTGAACTTTGGATGGTCTTGGTAATATGTATGGGTGAAGATGAAGATCTTTGTGCCATGGGTGAGTTGATAGTTACGGCTGATGCACTCCTCTTTAAGCATCTCACGAGCGTCTTGCACTTTACCATTTATGTGGACATGTGTGTCTTTGGCAACCAATTTCTCACGGGCACCTTTTATGCCGAGCTTCAGACGCGCATCTGTTACACCCATCTTCTGATGGGCATCAAACGCATTCTGGTAATTGGTGGTGGGTAAATGACTAATCATTGTAGGGTGGATCCTGGATCTCATACCTCCCAAAGCCCCCCCTGTTATTAATCCTGTAGGTTCCCATTCCTGCCGTCACCATGCCCCTTTTCCTGATCGCTTCAGCCAACGACTCGTCTGCCATATTTCTGCTAAAAACTTGCACCTTCCCAGCAGCAACTGTGTAGGAAACCACATTATTGTGTTCAAGGGTGTTTAAGATGCCCATAAAAAAAAGTTTACACAATATGTTGATGTGTACCGCATAGGGCAAAATGTTTGTCAGCCCATACACTTATTGTATGTGCATTACAAGTATAGGAGACCTGCTCCTTCGTTTTGGGAAAAAAAATTTATGAGTCCCTTCTCCATATTCCTTCCAAGGGGGATTGGGTTGCGTGCAAATTTGGGGCAGGCCTTGCATTCACTGCATAGCCAAACAGTATGGGAGACCCAGTTCATAATAATGGGAACAGTAGGGGTTGGTCAGCTGCATCAATATGCAATTTTCAACTTTTGGGTCTTCATCCTCAACACTGAGATTCTGGACTACAGGTTTTTCAGCTTCAACATTGAAATTCTCCACTGCGGGTTCTTCATCCTCAACAATGCAATTCTCCACTGCAGTTTCTTCAGCCTCAACACTGCAATTGTCAACTGCCAGGTAGAGTTGAGCATTCCGATACCGCAAGTATCGGGTATCGGCCGATATTCGCTGTATCGGAATTCCGATACTTAGTTCCGATATTTTTCATATATCGTATACCGGAATCGGAAGTTCCCATAATTCTTTGAGAGGCAATGTGATTTTAGACAGCCAATGAGGAATCCTACGAAGTGTGGGCACATCCTGTAATGCTGCGGTCATGTTAACTAATGGCATGGCTGTGATTGGATGCTGAAATGATGTCAGAATGCACTATAAAAGGCGCCGCCGCCATTTTACCGTCACTGTGCTGTGAATTAAGTTAGGGACAGGACGCTGCTCTGCTGACTCTGAGGGACAGTTAGAGATAGCGTTTTTGTGAATTGTTCTGTAGGCAGGCTATTTGAGAAACCGCTCTGTAAATCATCCTTTTTCCTTGCAGTGTTGTTTTCACAGCTCTGTGCAAGGTGTGTGTGTGTGAGTGCAGGTGACGCTGCAGTTTGCTCTGCATCCAACGCTGTTTGTAGTCATCTGCATGTGTCACTCACTGACTCTTTTTTTTTATTTTGTGGAATTGGTGCTGCTCCATTCAATTGAAATTAACAGTGATCTATTAGTGTGACGTGCTTCCATCCATATCCAATACATTGGTTGCAAACACTATAGAAGTACACAAAGGGGCCTTTCACAGCTAGTGAACAGTTGTGTGCAGTGTTCACTGTAGTCTGAGGTTTTCATTTTTGGAGTGCAGATCATGCTCCAGTTAGTTCTTCAACCACTGCTGGTTGTAGTCTACTGAGCGTGTGCCACTGCCTCATCCTTAACATTTTTCTCAAATTGGTGCTGCTCCATTCTATTTCAAATAACTCAAATCTATTAGTGTGACGCGCTTCCATCCGTATACAATACATTGGTTGCAAACAGTCTAGAATTACACAAAGGGGCCTTTCACAGCTAGTGAACAGTTGTGTGCAGTGTTCACTGTAGTCTGAGGTTTTCATTTTTGGAGTGCAGATCACGCTCCAGTTAGTTCTTCAACCACTGCTGGTTGTAGTCTGCTGAGCGTGTGCCACTGCCTCATCCTTGACATTTTTCTCAAATTGGTGCTGCTCCATTCTATTTCAAATAACTCAAATCTATTAGTGTGACGCGCTTCCATCCGTATACAATACATTGGTTGCAAACAGTCTAGAAGTACACAAAGGGGCCTTTCACAGCTAGTGAACAGTTGTGTGCAGTGTTCACTGTAGTCTGAGGTTTTCATTTTTGGAGTGCAGATCATGCTCCAGTTAGTTCTTCAAACAATGCTGGCTGTTGTCTGTTGAGCGTGTGTCACTGCCTCATCCTTGACATTTTTCTCTAATTGGTGCTGCTCCATTCTATTTCAAATAACTCAAATCTATTAGGGTGACGCGCTTCCATCCGTATACAATACATTGGTTGCAAACAGTCTAGAAGTACACAAAGGGGCCTTTCACAGCTAGTGAACAGTTGTGTGCAGTGTTCACTGTAGTCTGAGGTTTTCATTTTTGGAGTGCAGATCACGCTCCAGTTAGTTCTTCAAACAATGCTGGTTGTAGTCTGTTGAGCGTGTGTCACTGCCTCATCCTTGACATTTTTCTCTAATTGGTGCTGCTCCATTCTATTTCAAATAACTCAAATCTATTAGTGTGACGCGCTTCCATCCGTATACAATACATTGGTTGCAAACAGTCTAGAAGTACACAAAGGGGCCTTTCACAGCTAGTGAACAGTTGTGTGCAGTGTTCACTGTAGTCTGAGGTTTTCATTTTTGGAGTGCAGATCACGCTCCAGTTAGTTCTTCAAACAATGCTGGTTGTAGTCTGTTGAGCGTGTGCCACTGCCTCATCCTTGACATTTTTCTCTAATTGGTGCTGCTACATTCTATTTCAAATAACTCAAATCTATTAGTGTGACGCGCTTCCATCCGTATACAATACATTGGTTGCAAACAGTCTAGAAGTACACAAAGGGGCCTTTCACAGCTAGTGAACAGTTGTGTTCAGTGTTCACTGTAGTCTGAGGTTTTCATTTTTGGAGTGCAGATCACGCTCCAGTTAGTTCTTCAAACAATGCTGGTTGTAGTCTGCTGAGCGTGTGTCACTGCCTCATCCTTGACATTTTTCTCTAATTGGTGCTGCTCCATTACTATTTCAAATAACTCAAATCTATTAGTGTGACGCGCTTCCATCCGTATACAATACATTGGTTGCAAACAGCCTTTTTGTTAAGGTACAGTATTATATTGACATTGTACAGGTGTCGCTATTCAGTCTGATAACTAGATATCATTCACCTTTTCTATTAGTTGTCGTTGTTTCAGCACCACTTGCAGGTATATATTTTGCTATTGTGACTATGCACTATTGACTTTAACAAGGTAATGCATGATTTTTGTTACCGATTCTCATGTTTACATGATGGACCTTTATGATATGGGTTGTTAAATTTTTAATTAAATATGTATTTTTTCAAATGACACAAATATAAGTAATGTTGAAGAGGACTAGTCCTACATCCATTGTTTGCACAATATTACAGGTGTACATCACGTCCCTTAATCAACAATGGATTATTATATTTACTTGTATGCTTTTATTTAAAAGCCAAGAAGACTGAAGGCTAACCTTCGCACTGCAGCTGTTGTCAAAGTTCAACCCACATTATGCACTTCCAACATTGCAGCATTTGAGGCATGATGTGAGTTGGATTTGTCTAAGTTATGGAGTGACAAGGTTCACCATCAGTACCCTATAGCATAAGTAGGCTTTTGTGTTAGCATTTGTGTTCGACATGTGGATATCTGCAGTAATATGTCACAATTATTTTGTTACAGATTTGTGACAAGACTAATAATTTTATGGTTTTAAAGGTGACGTTTCACTTGTTTACAGCTTAGAAATAAGGGTGTAGCCTCTTATCTATGTGTAGCAGTAGCCACTTTAACATGTCATGTTTTTTTCAACATGTGTAGCTAGCTAGCAGTAATTTTTGCCGGACACACAGCAGGGGAACAGCAGGCGTTACTGAACCCCACAAACACATCAGCGATTGTTTTGATCTGTGCATCCAACACTTCTGAGCAGCAACTGGCGGTGTTGAAGCCCAGGGTCAAGGAGGGTGTAGGCAGAGGCCTAGTATGAGATGTTAGAAGTTTAATTTGGAGTTAGCAGCATTAATTTTTGCCAGACACACAGCAGGGGAACAGCAGGCGTTACTGAACCCCACTAACACTATAGCTTGTGTATTGGTCTGTGGACACGACACTTCTGAGCAGCAACTGGCAGTGTTGTAGCCCAGGGAGTAGAGTTCAGGTGGTAGAAAGATGAACATAACAGGAGACATGGATAACGTTGCCAACCAGTTATTTAATCTGAAACCGGACAGGCAAATTCATGCGAGATCCATGCCTTGTTCATTTTCTGAAAAGTAAGCCGGTCTACATTAACGGAGGATAGTCGCATGCGAGGGTAGTACACCACCTGCAGCACTAAAGAAGCGCTCCTGATAATACACTGGCAGCAGGGCAAGCCAGCACCTCCAATGCATACTGGCTAAGCTCTGGCCATGTATCCAGCTTAGAGACCCAAAACTTGAATGGGGAAGAGCCATCTGGGAGTACACTGAGAGGGCAAGACATGTAGTCTGTCACCATCTTACGGAAACGTTGCCTCCTGCTGACTGGAGCCGTCTCGGATGGTGTAGACATTGGTGGCGCTGCCACAAAACTTCGCCACATTTGGAACATACTGGTCTTGCTGTTGTGAATGTGCTAGAAATGAATTCTGAGCAGAATCTCCCTCTGGTGGTTACAAACAGTACTGAACTATCCAATGAAGATTGTGAAGATTGGAGATCAGGTGTTACTGACTGGTCTTATATAAGGGAGGTTCCCTCCCATCAGGGTTGCCGGTGATCAATTGTTCTGGTCTCATCTTTGATTCCTGTACAGTTTGTAGCTTGCTGTTTCGTGCCTGCATCTTTTGCTAAAAGATAAGACATTTTCTTCTTTTATTTTTTTGTGCTTGTTTTTTTCATTTTGTCCTGCACTTCAGTGGGGTCTGTCGGGTCCCCTTGGGGGCTTGTGCTCTCTCAGTTTAGTTCAGCCACTGTTGTTTGTTCATTTGCCTTTTCCAGTTTTTTCAGTGGCTGCTGTTTAGTTTTTGTTACACCAGAGAACTAATTTAGGTGGTAGAGGTCGTGTGATCTCAGGTGTTTTTGTAATTAGTAGAGTTGGTACTTTTCAGGGTTTTTTGGATTGCAGTAAGTGCCCTTCCTATCCTTTTCTATTTAGAAGTTTGGGCCCCAACGTTTGCTCATACTATTTTCTGTCTGTGTCAGTATTTCTTCTTGTCTAACCGCCATTACATGTTTGGGGGCTTTCTATGTTCTTTGGGATCTGCTCCGGCAGATAGCTTTCCTCTTTCTATCTTTAGGTGTAGTTAGCTTCTCAGGCTGTGACGAGGCGTCTAGGACCAACGTAGTACGCTCCACGGCTGCCTTTAGTTGTGGTGGTTATTCAGGGTACTGCAATCCCATAGATTCCAACCTCTCTGGTGTATTGCCTTTTTTGCCTGCTCTCCTCAGCTACCAAATCATAACATCTTGCCCTGTGCAGAGGCGCTGCTTGTGCTCCCTCTTGTTGCAGAGCTGTCTCCACTGCCTCAACGCACACAGCTGCTTTGTAAAGCAGAGCAGCAGCAGTGCTCTCGGCTGGAATGGAGAACATTATGGATTGCACCAGTGTGTCTTGGTACTCCCGCATTTTACGCTCCCGGTTCAACGGTGTGATGAGGCTTTGTAAGTTGTCACGGTAGCGAGGGTCTAGGAGGGTGGACACCCAATAATCAGACGTGGTGAGAATGTGGGCGATGCGGCGGTCGTTTTCTCAGGCACTGCAGCATGAAATCAACCATGTGCTGCAGACTCCCAACTGGCCAAGAAACGCTGTCCCCTGCAAGAGGCGTCATCCTGCCTGCTCTGCATCACCCCACCCTCGCTATACATACTGACTAGAGCGTTGTGTACCTCCCTCTGGAGCGATGTCTTCCTCCTCCATTGACTCCTCCTCATCCTCCTCACAAAGTGAGCCCTGCCCAGCCCTTTGTGAGGAACCACGTTGCGCTGACTGTCCAGAAGGTGATGGAATTTGTGACTCCTCATCCTCCACCTCTTCCAAAACCTCATCCCCTTTGTGCTTGCAGTGTTTTTTGAAGCAGGCAGATAAGGGGGACAGTCAGGCTGACTAGTGCATCATCTGCACTCGCCATCCGCGTTGACTCATCAAACGCACGCAAAACGTGGCAGATGTCCTTCATAGAGTCCTTCGCCAGTCCTTACACTGGCTGCCCATTCATTATAGTATCCAATTCAAAGTACTGGTTGTCACCCACAAAGCTCTCCACAGTGCAGCACCCCCCTACATCTCCTCCCTCATTTATATCTATCGGCCTAACCGACTGCTGCGCTCTGCAAACGACCTTCGACTAACCTCTGCACTAATCCGTACCTCCCACTCCTGACTCCAAGACTTCTCCCGCGCTGCGCCAATCCTCTGGAATGCTCTACCCCAAGAAATTAGGACTATCCGCAATTAGCATGGTTTCAGGCGCTCCCTCAAAACACATTTGTTCAGAGCGGCCTATCACATTCACTAATCAAAGTCATTCTATGTGTAAGTCTGTGTGTGTAGCCCATTCACTATCTCCATCCATCCATCACTCCCTCAAAATGGCTGGACCATCATTGTAAATACACCATTGTATATAAACACCTGGACTTTGTATCTCCCCCACCTCATTGTAGATTGTAAGCTCTCACGAGCAGGGGCGGCTTATATTGCTTTAATTATTGTATTGTTAACGTTGTTACTTATGACTTGTGTTCTGAAACTGTTAAACTGTAAAGCGCTGCGGAATATGTTGGCGCTATATAAAAAAGATTATTATTATTATTATAGAGGCCCACTCAGTAGTGGTGAAGTGTGAACGGCGCAAATTGCGAGTTGATTGCGCCTGATGCAGCTGATACTCCATTACTGTTGGCTGCTGCTCACACAACCGCTCAAACATATGTAAAGTGGAATTCCACCTGGTGGGTACGTCACATATGATGCGATGTTCAGGAAGGCGAAATCTGCGTTGCAGAGCTGCAATCAGCGATCTGGCCATGCTGGAACGTCGCAAGTGAGCGCACTCTAGGCGGACCTTGTGCAGCAGTGCATCAAGATCCGGATAGTCCCTCAAAAAACTCTGCACGACCAAGTTGAGCACATGTGCCAGACATGGTATGTGAGTGAGGTTGCCAAGGCCCAGAGCTGCCACCAGATTTCGGCCATTGTCACACACTACCAAGCCTGGCTGGAGATTCGCTGGCAAAAACCACACGTCGCTCTCCTGCTTGATGGCATTCCAGAGCTCCTGCGCTGTGTGGCTTCGATTCCCCATGGAAATTAATTTCATGACGGCCTGTTGACGTTTGGCCACGGCTGTGCTCATATCGGTCGCAACAGGTAAGCGTTCACGGTCCATGTGGAGTTAGACCGTGACGGCTCCTGCAGCGATGATTCTGAGGAACTGGAGTAGGAGGAGGAGTCAATGTGTACAGACTTGATTCCTGCAATCCTTGGAGTTGGCAGAACACGTACAGCGCCACTCGCAAGATCAGTACCCGGCTCCACAACATTGACCCAATGGGCAGTGAGGGAAAGGTATCGTCCCTGGCCATGGGTACTGGTCCACGCATCGGTGGTCAGGTGGACCTTGCTACTGACGGCGTTTAGTAGCGCATGTTTAATTTTTCCCTCAACATGCTTTTGCAGACCAGGGACGGCTTGCCTGCTGAAATGAAATCGGCTTGGCACATTGTATTGTGGGACTGCCAATGATATTAAGTTACGTAAACTGTCAGTCTCCACCAGCCTGAATGACAGCATTTCAAGGGACAGGAGTTTTGCAATGCCAGCATTCAGAGCCTGTGCTCGTGGATGGTTTGCCGAGTATGGCCGTCTTTTATCCCATGCCTGTGCTACCGATGGCTGTTTTGTGGCCTGGGAGTGTGAGGATGACAGGGAACTTGCTGCTGTGGGTGGAATAACACTTTGTCTCTGGACAACAGTGACCGAGGTTCTTCCATGGCGATCCTGTGAGGAAGCCGAACCAGCTGTGTGTGAGCTCGATGAAGAGGCTTCAACACGACCTGAAGATGTAGGTGCTGCTGTAGGTTGGCCTACATCTCCAGTGTGTCTTTGTAACTCAACTACGTGCTTTGTCCGCACATGTTTCCACATATTAGTGGTATTGAGGTTACTGACACTTTTACCTCTTTTTACTTTTTGATTACACAGCTTGCATTTGACATAGCAAATATCATCTGCAAGTGTGTCAAAAAAGGACCACGCAGTGCAAGTCCTGGGAGCGCACGTTTTGACTTTTGGAAGACAACTGCTCCGAACAGGTGCCAAACTGGAGGCTACAGGCAACCGAGTCTGCAGCCTAACTCTCCCTCCTGTTTGTACCGTTGGGCAATGTCTTCCTCTATCTTCCTTCTATCACTAACCACTTCTCTAGGCCTCTCACAGCTTTCAACCTCTGAGACACACAAGGATGGTAACACCCTTGACCTGGTCTTTGTCCGCCTCTGTTCAATCTCCCACCTAAATAACTCACCGCTTCCACTGTCTGACCACAACATTCTCTCCTTCACGCTCACAAATCCTCCACCATCCCAGCGCACTCCTACCTACCACACATTCAGAAATCTACAAGCCATTAACCCTCAGACACTTTCAGATTCCCTACACTCATCACTGTCCCCAATCTCCTCTTTTTCCTGTCCTGATCTGGCTGTTCATCACTACAATGACACTCTTAGAAGCACCCTTGACCAAGTAGCGCCGCTCACCCTCAGAACTTCCAAACACACAGTAAAACAGCCCTGGCTCACATTGCAAACTCAACTTCTTCAGCGATGCTCTAGGAGTGCTGAACGCCTTTGGAGAAAAACCCGCACACCACAAGACTTCATCCACTTTAAATTCATGTTAAGAACTTATAATGCTGCCCTTCACCTCGCCAAACAGACCTACTTCACCACCCTGATCTCCTCACTAGCCAACAACCCCAAGAAACTTTTTGACACTTTTCACTCCCTCCTCAGGCCAAAGCACAAGCCCCTATCACAGACATTTGTGCTGACGACCTGGCCTCCCATTTTATATAAAAAATAGATACTATCCGTCAGGAAATCTGCTCTCAACCACCAAGGGCTGTGACTCCCATCCCACCCTGCTGTTCCCCTGGCTAACTTTCCACATTTGATCCCATCACAGAAGAAGAAGTCTCCAGAGTCCAGACTCCTCTCTTCCTCTCGTCCGACTACATGCACTACCGACCCCATTCCCTCACATCTCCTCCAGTCTCTCTCTCCAGTTGTCACAACTCACCTAACTAAAATCTTTAATCTCTCACTCTCCTCTGGCATTTTCCCATCTGCCTTCAAACACTCCATCATTACTCCACTACTAAAGAAACCCGCTCTCGACCCTTCCTGCACAAACAACTACAGACCGGTCTCCAATCTCCCCTTCATCTCTAAACTTTTGGAGCGCCTAGTCTTCTCCCGCCTCACCCGTTACCTCTCCAATCACTCCCTCCTAGACCCTTCACAGTCCGGCTTCCGCACCCTACATTCGACCGAAACTGCACTCATCAAAGTGAGCAATGACCTTCTTACAGCAAAACGAACGGTGACCACTCTTTGCTCATTCTTCTCGACCTTTCTGCAGCTTTCGACACGGTTGACCACCGTCTCCTACTGTCTAGGCTCCACTCACTAGGTATTAAGGACACTGTTCTCTCCTGGTTCTCCTCCTATCTTTCTGACCGCTCCTTCAGTGTTTTGTTCTCTGGCTCCACGTCATCTTCTCTTCCTCTCACTGTCGGTGTACCCCAGGGCTCAGTCCTTGGCCCCCTTCTCTTCTCTCTCTACACAGCCACAATTGGAAAGACCATCAGCAGATTTTGCTTTCAGTACCATCTTTATGCTGATGACACACAACTATACACGTCATCCCCCGACCTCACCCCCGCTGTACTACAGAACGCCACCGACTGTCTGTCCGCAGTCTCCAACATCATGTCCGCTCTGTATCTGAAACTCAACCTCTCCAAAACTGAACTTCTTCTGCTCCCGCCGTCTACTAACCTCCCTAAATTTGACATATCCCTCTCCGTGGGCGGCACCATAATAACACCCCGGCAGCAGGCTCGCTGTCTGGGTGTTATGTTTGACACCAATCTCTCCTTCACCTCCCATATACAATCTCTTGCCCGCTCTTGCCGCCTACACCTAAAGAACATCTCTAGAATCCGCCCTTTTCTCACCATGGAAACAACAAAAACCCTCACTGTAGCATTGATCACACCCAGCCTGGACTACTGCAACGCTCTATTACTTGGCCTCCCCATTACTCGACTATCCCCTCTCCAGTCCATCCTTAATGCAGCAGCCAGGGTAATCCATCTGGCTAATCGGTACTCGGACGCGTCCCTCTTCGCCAGTCCTTACACTGGCTGCCCATTCATTATAGTATCAATTCAAAGTACTGGTTTCTCACCCACAAAGCTCTCCACAGTGCAGCACCCCCTACATCTCCTCCCTCATTTCTATCTATCGGCCTAACCGACTGCTGCGCTCTGCAAACGACTTTCGACTAACCTCTGCACTAATCCGTACCTCCCACTCCCGACTACAAGACTTCTCCCGCGCTGCGCCAATCCTCTGGAATGCTCTACCCCAAGAAATTAGGACTATCCACAATTTGCATGGTTTCAGGCGCTCCCTCAAAACACATTTGTTCAGAGCGGCCTATCACATTCACTAATCAAAGTCATTCTATGTATTCTGTGTAATGTTGTGTTGTGTGTGGTGTGTTGTGTAGGCTAGCCCATTCACTATCTCCATCCCTCACTCCCTTAAGATGGCTGGACCATCATTGTAAATGCACCATTGTATATAAACACCTATACTTTGTATCTCCCCACCTCATTGTAGATTGTAAGCTGTCACGAGCAGGGGCGACTTATTTTGCTTTAATTATTGTATTGTTAACGTTGTTACTTATGACTTGTGTTCTGAAACTGCTAAACTGTAAAGCGCTGCGGAATATGATGGCGCTATATAAATAAATATTATTATTATTATTATTCCTCTGAGCTGCTCCCACCACCTTCCTGTTCCTCACGCCATGTTGGGTCTTGGACCTCATCATCTCCACTACCCTCTTCCAACACCTGCTGCTGTTGGGTGGTCTGGCCAGCACCATGCTCAACAGAAACTGGCACCTGAGTCTCATCATCATCAGATGCGTTCTGCGGTGTGCTGACCATCGGCACTGTCTCACCCGCCTCTTCAGATTCAGAGAGACACAGCTGTTGCGCATCACTGCATACTCCCTCTTCTTCACATTCCAGAATGCTGCTTGGCTGGGCCCCTGTTTGCAAGCCAACAGATTCTGAGAACAGAAGCAGACACTCAGCTGGCTCCTGTACAGAACTCTCTGACTGCCTGGGCAATTTGGCAGGCGGTGAAGAGACAGATGGTTGCTCAACAGTGCTGTGGTCCTGAGAGGAGGTGGAAGCAATTGAAGTCGATGCATTGGCTGACATCCAACCAACAACGGCTTCAATTTGTTCTTCCCGCAGCAGGGGGGTACGCCGACCTCCTACAAAAGTGCGCATAAAGGAACGCTCACGGGGAAAACTGGTGGATGCTGTGTCACTGGGGGCGGCAGCAGCCACAGAATCCCCACGTCCTCTCCCTGCTGAAACTCCACGGCCACGACCACGTGCCTTACTCCCTGCCTTCTTCATCTTGGTAGATTGATAAAGAAAGTCTGAAAAGTTATAAGGCCTAAGTGTGGTTATTCCGCAGAGACTGCAGTGAACACTGCACACAACTGTTCACTAGGTTGAAAGGCCCCTTTGTGTACTTCTATAGTGTTTGCAACCAATGTATTGTATACGGATGGAAGCGCGTCACACTAATAGATTTTAGTTATTTGAAATAGAATGGAGCAGCACCAATTAGAGAAAAATTTCAAGGATGTGCCAGTGACACACGCTCAGCAGACTACAACCAGCAGTGGTTGAAGAACTAACTGGAGCGTGATCTGCACTCCAAAAATGAAAACCTCAGACTACAGTGAACACTGCACACAACTGTTCACTACCCAACGCGTCACAGCAGGAAGGCAGTCTGTGCGTCCAAACAAAGGCGCAAGCATACATGCACGTACCCTGTTTATAAAGCTATATAAAAAAAATTATGTAGTAGTGACGCACACTTTATTGAGGTACAGTATTACATCGCCATTCACCATCTGTGGCTATGCAGTCTCATCTATATATACCTTATCTATCCGTTGTCATGCTTGCAAGTCCACAGTCAGGCATAAATAGCAATTTTCACTATGCACTATGCACTTTTTAAAGGTTATGTTTGTTAATAAAAATGATTATTGGCACATATTATGAGTATTACATGATGGAAATTGTATAATTTTTATAAACTGTTTAGTGACATTATTCAGCAAATGTAACATTTTATTAATGTCACAGATAACTTGTAATGCTGATGATGTTTTGAAGTCAGACATTCATTGTCTATACAATAAAAATGGTGTACATACTGTTACTTATCCATCATTAATGGATTCAGATATGTACTTGTATGCTTTTATGTACAACCGTATAGCAGATTCCTTAACTAATTTATTTTGTGGTTTGCATTGCTGTTCAACATGTTAATGTATGTGTTTATGTTTGTCAATTCTTTATTTATCTAGATATTTTTTTAAATGAAATCATCATCTTATGGTAGTAAAGGTTATCTTTCTCTTGTTTGAAGTATAGACATTTAAAATTGACATGTAACAAGGAAAATACTGATCTAGTATTTAAACATCCTCCTTGACCCTGGGCTCCAACACCGCCAGTTGTTGCTCGGAAGTGCTGTTAGCACAGTCAACACTTGACTCCTGTGTTACTGGGGTTCAGTAATGTCAGCTGTTCCCCTGCTGTGTGTACGTCAAAAAGTCCTGCTGCCTCCACCCTGTTCTCTTCTCATCCCTGGGCTCCAACACCGCCAGTTGTTGCCTGGAAGTGCTGTTAGCACAGTCAACACTTGCTCCTGTGTTACTGGGGTTCAGTAATGTCAGCTGTTCCCCTGCTGTGTGTACGTCAAAAAGTCCTGCTGCCTCCACCCTGTCCTCCTCTCATCCCTGGGCTCCAACACCGCCAGTTGTTGCCTAGAAGTGCTGTTAGCACAGTCAACACTTGCTCCTGTGTTACTGGGGTTCAGTAATGTCAGCTGTTCCCCTGCTGTGTGTACGCAAAAAGTCCTGCTGCCTCCACCCTGTTCTCTTCTCATCCCTGGGCTCCAACACCGCCAGTTGTGCTCGGAAGTACTTGGCACGGGTACTGACTCCTGCCCAGCCTGGTTACAGCACGACAGCTGTTTCCTGGCAGTGTCAACGTCAATTAGCCTCCAATAAGTTGTCCTGTCGTGTTGCATTCTGGTTAGCCGACTCTATGGTGCCTGCAGTTTAGGTCATTCCTATGTGTGCTGTGGGATATGTAAATAAAGGCTGTTTCCGTTGTGACAATAGGACAAGCACCCACTGTAGGACTGTGTGATTCGGTAACTGCGGACGGCTTGCGGCCTGTCAACTTACATTTTCATGGGTGCCTTATGGTACCCGTCCGGGTTCCAGTACCGTCAGCTGGTTCTCCACAGTGCCTTTGGCCTAGGTGCCTCCATCTCGGTATCCGAGTTCCAGCAACGTCTGCTGGTCCTTGGTAGTGCTTTGGAGCACAGGTACCTCCTGCTTAGTAACCGTGTCCCAGTAACGTCAGCTGGTCCTCGGTTGTGCCATTGGCTCTTTTCCTTCTGCTGCCCCTCCGGGTTCCAGCACAGTCAGCTGGTCCTCGTTACTTGCATTGGCTCTTGTACCTTCTGCTACCCGTCCGGGTTCCAGTACCGTCAACTGGTTCTCCGCAGTGCCTTTGGCCTAGGTGCCTCCATCTCGGTATCCGAGTTCCAGCAACGTCTGCTGGTCCTTGGTAGTGCTTTGGAGCACAGGTACCTCCTGCTTAGTAACCGTGTCCCAGTAACGTCAGCTGGTCCTCGGTTGTGCCATTGGCTCTTTTCCTTCTGCTGCCCCTCCGGTTCCAGCACAGTCAGCTGGTCCTCGTTACTTCCATTGTCACTTGTACCATCTGATACCCGTCCGGGTTCCAGTAACGTCAGCTGGTTCGCGGAAGTTAGTCAGCCTTCTTGTACCTTCAGCTACATTTACAAATTGAAGATTTTTTAAATGTTTTTTTGGGTAATCACTCTGGATCTCCAACAATGAAGACGACGACCCTGATGACCACCCCGAAGAAGATGACGACCACAAGGACGACGAGCATCAAGCCAACCAGCCTGAACACCATCACAAAGAAGAAATAAAAGATTACCCAGAAGAAGATCACCAACAGGACAAAGAAGGTTAAGACAAACTACAAGATACAGAACAAGAGACAGAAGAACAATAAGCAGAAGATCAAAAAGCAGAAGAACATGAAGTATAAGACCAAAATGAAGAGCTAAATATATGCTCTAAATTATAAGCAGAAGAAGACTAAGCAGTGTATGGGGGTGAGTCCGTTCCTCCTCGTGGTGCCCCTGGAAAATGCCTGCTGCTGCAGGCTAAACTGAACACGGACAAATACTGTTGTAATTTAAATCTTTTGTGACAGCAAGAACGGAAGGAAGAAAAATTCATACTTTTACAGATTACAAGTACAGGAATCTCTGTCACAAATAAGAATATGATGAAGAAGATGAAGATGAAGTAGAATATGAAGAAGAATAATAGTTTAATAAGAACAATATGAGTAATGTTAACAAAAAGATGAATAGCAAGAAGTTTAAGAAGAAGATAAAGAAGGTGAAGATGAAGAATAATTGGATGAAAAAGATGATGCTGCTGAAGATTATGAAGGAGAAAGTGTGGCAAAAGTTAAAAAGGTGAAGAGCATGGAAGTTGTGAAACATACATATTTGCCAAAATAGAAAAAAGGTTAACAACATTGTCAATTTCTTCGTCAATCCGAACATCTTTAAAAAAAAAAATATTTATGCTATTCCATTTGATTGGGTTAAACATCTATGCCTTTAATGTCTCCTCAACCTCCCCCAATACATTCTACATTACTCTTTGTTGTTTTCCTTCATGTACAATTAACCAACAAGGCAAGAATGGGGTTTTTTTAATTCCGATATTTTGTTCCCATAGACTTACATTGGATTTCCGGTATCTGTATCGGGTATCGCCGATACTTTTTGGGTATCGGCGATACCAATTCCGATCCGATACTTATTGGTATCGGAAAGTATCGCTCAACTCTACTGCCAGGTATTCTTTAGCCTCACCACTGCAATTAACCAATGCAGGTTCTTCAGCCTCAACACTGCAATTCTCCACTTCAGGTTCTTCAGGATCACCACTGCAATTCTCCACTGCTGGCTCTTCATCTTCAACACTGCAATTCTCCACTGCAGTTTCTTTTTCCAAAAACACTGCAATTCTCTGATACAGGTTCTTTAGGTTTAACACTGAAATTCACTGCATAGTCAAACAATATGGTAGTACCAACTTCTTAATAATGGAAAGTTTGGTTTCATATGGCCATTCACTATGTCAGTTCAAAGGGTTATTAGGGTGCGTGTAACTTTGGGGTAGGGCAATCCTTGCATTCGATGCATAAGCAAACAGTATTGCAGTACCAAAATGAAAAATAATGGGAACTTTGGTTTCAGGTAGTCATCCAGGACGTCGGTTCAAAGGGTTATTGAGGTGAGTGTAACTTTGTGGCAAGGCGGGCGTTGCATTCAATGCATAGGCAAACAGTGTGGCAGTACCAAATAAATAATACTGGAACATTGGTTTCATGTGGCCATCCAGTACATCAGTTCAAAGGGTTATTGGGGTGCATGTAACTTTGGAGCAGGCTAGGCGTTGCAATCAATGCACTGGCAAATAATATGGGACTACCAAATTTATAATAATGGGAACTTTGGTTTCATGTAGCCATCCAGTACGTCGGTTCAAAGGGTTATTGAGGTGCGTGTAACTTTGTGGCAAGGCAGGCCTTGCATTCAATGCATAGGCAAACAGTGTGGCAGTACCAATTAAATAATAATGGGAACTTTGGTTTCATGGGGCCATCCAGTACATCACTTCAATGGGTTATTGAGGTGCTTGTAACTTTGGAGCAGGGTAGGCCTTGCATTCGATGCATAAGCAAACAGTATGGCAGTACCAAATGAGAAATAATGAGAACTTTGGTTTCAAGTAGCCATCCAGGATGTCGGTTCAAAGGGTTATTGCGGTGTGTGTAACTTTGTGGCAGTGCTGGCCTTGCATTCCATGCATAGGCAAACAGTATGGCAGTACCAAATGAAAAATAATGGGAACTTTGGTTTCATGTAGTCATCCAGGACGTTGGTTCATGGGTTATTGGGGTGCGTGTAACTTTGGGGCAGGGCAGGCCTTGCATTCCATGAATAGGCAATCAGTATGGCAGTACCAAATGAAAAATAATGGGAATTTTGGTTTCATGTAGCCATCCAGGACATCGGTTCAAAGTGTTATTGAAGTGTGTGTAACTTTGTGGCAAGGCGGGCCATGCATTCAAAGCATAGGCAAACAGTGTGTCAGCACCAAATTAATAATAATGGGAACTTTGGTTACATGTGGCCATCCAGTGTTATGAATGTTTTAGAAATGAATTCTGAGCAGAAGCTCCCTCTGGTGGTTACAAACAGTACTGAACCATTCAATGAGGATTGGCAATCAGGAATCACAGACTGGCTGGATATAAGGGAGGTTTCCCCCCATCATGGTTGCCGGTGATCAATTGTTCTTGTCTCAACGTTGTTTCCTGGTTCTCTTGGAAGCTTGCTGAGTCTTGCCTATTCTCCTGCTCTGAGATAAGATATTTTCTGTTTTTTATTTTTGTGCTTGCCTTTTGCATATTTCTCTGCATTTCTGTGAGGTTGGCCAGGTTCCCCTCCCCGGGGGGCTTGGGCTCCTCTCGTTCCTCTGGAGCCACTGTTGTTTGTTCATTTGCCTTTTCCAGTTTTTTCAGTGGCTGCGGCTGAGTTTTGTTACACCAGAGAACTAATTTAGGTGGTAGAGGTTGTGTGATCTCAGGTGTTTTTGCAATTAGTAGCGTTGTTTTTTTTTAGGGTTTTTTTTGGATTGCAGTAAGTATCCTTCCTATCCTTTTCTTTCTAGGCAGATTGGGCCCCAGCATTTGCTCATACTATTTTCTGTCTGTGTCTGTATTTCCTCTTGTCTAACCGCCATTACATGTTTGGGGGCTTCCTATGTTCTTTGGGGATCTGCTCCGGGGCAGATAGCTTTCCTCTTTCTATCTTTAGGTGTAGTTAGCCTCTCAGGCTGTGACGAGGCGTCTAGGACCATCGTAGGAACGCTCCACGGCTGCCTTTAGTTGTGGTGGTTAGTCAGGGTACTGCAATCCAGTAGATTCCAACCTCTCTGGTGTATTGCCGTTTTTGCCTGCTCTCCTCAGCTACCAAAACATAACAGTATCACCGGCCCAACTGAAAATTATATGGTACTCACAGAAGGGAAAAATAGTGTGGAAACAAAAAAGGTTGTCAGAGTTGTCAGAGATTTTTTTTTTTCTGTTTGTTGCATTTTTTTCCTCTTTTTCTCTGGGTGCTGAGGAGGATTTTTTTTTTCCTCAATGGAGTTTGCACAGTTGTCTGGCCGTGTGGATCAGCTTGCCACTGAGGTTCGGAGTATTGCTACCTATCTTGCTAGGTTGCCAGTTGTGGAAACCAGGATCCCCATGCCAGATTTGTTTTTGGGGATCGAGCTAAATTTCTGAATTTCAAAAATAACTGTAAGTTGATTTTTGCCTTAAAACCTAAGTCATCAGGGAACGCAGCACAGCAGGTTCAAATTGTCATCTCTCTCCTGCGCGGCGATCCTCAGGATTGGGCTTTTTCCCTGACACTTGGGGACCCTGTTTTGAGTAATGTTGATGCATTTTTTTTGGCTGTGGGGTTATTGTACGATGAACCTAATGTCACTGATCAAGCTGAAAAAACCTTGTTGGCATTAAATCAGGGGCTTGAGGATGCTGAGTTGTACTGTCAGAAATTCCGAAAGTGGGCAGTCCTGACCAAATGGAATAATGATGCTTTGGCAGCCCTTTTTCGGAAGGGTCTGTCAGAGAATGTAAAAGATGTTATGGTGGGTTTCCCTGCTCCCTCTGGTCTCAATGATTCTATGTCGTTAGCGATTCAAATTGACAGACGTTTGCGTGAGCGTAGAAGTATGCGTGGAATAGTGTTGCCTTGTGAACCAGCTTCTGAACCCATGCAGTGTGATAAAGTGGCTTCTGGGGCACAGCGTCATGAGTTTCGAAAACGCAATGGGTTATGTTTCTACTGTGGTGATGCCTCTCATGCTATTTCAGTCTGCCCTAAGCAGGGAAGACGTTTTGCACGCTCAGTTGTCTTGGGTAGTGTTCAGACTAAATTTCTGTTGACTGTTACCCTGATTTGCTCCCTGTCCACATTTTCTGCTCAGGCTTTTGTTGATTCGGGAGCAGCTATTAACCTGATGGATTTTGATTTTGCTAAACATTGTGGGTTTCCCTTGATGCCCCTACGGAAGTCTATTCCCCTACTGGGATTGATTCTACCCCTTTGGCTGAGAATAAACCCCAGTTCTCTACTCAGGTGATAATGAGGGTTGAACCTGATCATCAGGAGAGTTGCAAATTTTTGGTGATATATAATCTGCATGACATTATTGTACTAGGTTTCCCTTGGTTACAGTCTCATAATCCTGTTTTGGATTGGAAATCTGTGTCTGTAACCAGATGGGGCTGCCAATGTGTTAATGCCAACACTCCTGTTTTTTCTGCCTCTCCCCAGGCTCAAGATGTTCCTGACTTTTTGACTGATTTTTCTGATGTGTTTAGCGAAAGTAAATCTGCATCCTTGCCCCCCCATAGGAGCTATGACTGCGCTATTGAATTAGTGCCTGGTAGTAAATTCCCTAAAGGTCGCCTTTTTAACTTGTCTGTACCTGAACATGACGCTATGCGGTTTTATATCAAGGAGTCTTTGGAGAAGGGTCATATCAGACCATCCTCTTCACCCTTGGGTGCCGGTTTTTTCTTTGTGGCCAAAAAGGATGGTTCATTAAGGCCGTGTATTGATTATTGTCTCTTGAACAATATCACTGTGAAATATCAATATCCGTTACCCTTGATTTCTGACCTGTTTTCCAGGGTGAAAAGTGCTACTTGGTTTACCAAGCTTGACCTCAGGGGGGCGTATAACCTTATTGGCATTAAGCACGGGGATGAATGGAAGACGGCGTTTAATACCCCAGAGGGGCATTTTGAGTACCTAGTGATGCCCTTTGGGCTCACTAATGCTCCTTCCGTCTTCCATTCCTTCATGAATGACATTTTCAGGGATTTTGTGGATAAATTTCTGATTGTTTATTTGGATGATATCTTGATTTTTTCCAATGACTGGGACTCTCATGTGAAATATGTTCGGACTTTGTTCCAGATTTTGAGAGAGAATGCTCTGTATGTGAAGGGATCAAAGTGTCTTTTTGGCGTACAGAGGATCTCATTTCTGGGATTCATTTTGTCTCCATCTGTTATTGAAATGGACACGGTCAAGGTTCAGGCCATCTGTGATTGGGTCCAACCTACTTCATTAAAGGCTCTTCAGAGATTCTTGCGTTTTGCCAATTTTTATCGTAAATTTATTGGTAATTTCTCTGTTATTGTTAAACCATTGACTGATTTGGCCAAAAAGGGTTTTGATGTGGTGAATTGGCCTCCAGAGGCAGTCTCTGTGTTTCAGGAACTTAAACAGAGATTCACTTCTGCTCCTGTTCTACGGCAGCCTGATGTTTCTCTGCCATTTCAGGTGGAGGTTGATGCCTCTGAAATTGGGGCAGGTGCCGTTTTGTCCCAAAGAGATCCTGAGACCTCTAAAAGTAACCCTTGTGCTTTTTTCTCCGAAAATTTTCTCCAACTGAACGTAATTATGAAGTGGGTAATCGGAAGTTATTGGCCATGAAGTGGGCTTTTGAAGAGTGGAGACATTGGCTGGAGGGAGCCAAACATCAGGTGGTGGTCCTCATGGACCATAAGAATCTGGTTTATCTGGAATCAGCCAAGCGACTTAATCCTAGACAGGCCAGGTGGGCCTTGTTTTTCACACGTTTTAATTTTGTGGTTTCCTTTCTTCCTGGCACTAAGAATGTTAAGGCAGATGCCCTCTCGAGGAGTTTCCTTGCGGACTCTCCTGAGTTATCTGATCCTGCTGTTATTTTGAAAGAGGGTGTAGTTCTTTCCGCCATTTCGCCCAATTTGAGACTGGCTCTGGAAAGGTGTCAGGAGGATAAACCCGAGCGCTGCCCTGTTGGGAAATTGTTTGTCCCAGACCAATGGAAGAAGAGTGTGATGTCTGAGATTCATTGTTCCGCGTTGGCCAGTCATCCCGGAATTTTTGGTACCAGAGACTTGGTGAGCGGTCCTTTTGGTGGCCTACTTTGTCTCGTGACGTCAGGGAGTTTGTGCAGTCCTGTGGGACTTGCTCTCGCTCCAAGCCTTGCTCTCGCTCTAGTGGTTTGTTGATGCCATTGCCTGTGCCCAAGAGACCATGGACCCATATCTCTATGGATTTTATTTCCGACCTCCCTGTTTCTCAGAGAATGACCGTTATCTGGGTGATTTGTGATAGGCTTTCCAAAATGATACATCTTGTGCCATTACCTAAGTTGCCTTCCTCCTCCGAATTGGTGCCTTTGTTCCTTCAGCACGTGGTTCGGTTACACAGCATTCCTGAGAACATTGTGTCTGACAGAGGAGTCCAGTTTGTTTCCAGATTTTGGAGGACTTTTTGTTCTAAACTTGGTGTTCAATTGTCCTTCTCCTCTGCTTTTCATCCTCAGACCAATGGACAAACTGAGAGAACAAACCAGACATTGGAGACTTATCTGAGATGCTTTGTGTCTGCTGATCAAGATGACTGGGTCTCTTTTTTTGCCTTTGGCTGAGTTTGCTCTTAATAATAGGGCAAGCTCTGCCACTTTGATGTCTCCATTTTTCTGCAATTTTGGGTTTCACCCTCGATTTTCTTCGGGACAGACGGAGGCTTCTGTCTGTCCGGGTGTTGACTCTGTTGTGGAGCGTATGCAGCAGATTTGGGACCAGGTAGTGGAGAGGTTGTCCCTCTCTCAGAAGAAGGCCCAGCGGTTTGCCAACCGGCATAGGACTGATGGTCCTCGGTTTAAAGTGGGGGACTTGGTCTGGTTGTCCTCAAGAAATATCCCTATGAGAGTTGCATCTCTTAGGAGTTGCATCTCCTAAGTTTAAGCCTAGCTTCATTGGACCTTATAGGATCATGGAGATTCTTAATCCTGTTTCCTTTCGTTTACTTCTTCCAGGGACATCTAAGATCCATAACGTCTTCCACAAGTCCTTATTGAAGAGGTTTGTCGAGCCAGCGGTTCCTATGGCTGCGCCTCCTGACCCTGTTTTGGTTGAGGGCAATCTGGAGTATGTGGTTGAGAAAATATTGGATTCTCGTTTTTCTAGACAGAAACTCCAGTATTTGGTTAAGTGGAGAGGTTATGGTCAGGAGGACAATTCTTGGGTGTTTGCTTCGGACATCCATGCTAGGAGACTAATCCGTGCGTATCACAGAGCTCATCCTGACCGACCTGGTTGCACAAATGAGGGTTCGGTGACCCCTCCTCAAGGGGGGGGTACTGTTATGAATGTTTTAGAAATGAATTCTGAGCAGAAGCTCCCTCTGGTGGTTACAAACAGTACTGAACCATTCAATGAGGATTGGCAATCAGGAATCACAGACTGGCTGGATATAAGGGAGGTTTCCCCCCATCATGGTTGCCGGTGATCAATTGTTCTTGTCTCAACGTTGTTTCCTGGTTCTCTTGGAAGCTTGCTGAGTCTTGCCTCTTCTCCTGCTTTGAGATAAGATATTTTCTGTTTTTTGTTTTTGTGCTTGCCTTTTGCATATTTCTCTGCATTTCTGTGAGGTTGGCCAGGTTCCCCTCCCCGGGGGGCTTGGGCTCCTCTCGGTTCCTCTGGAGCCACTGTTGTTTGTTCATTTGCCTTTTCCAGTTTTTTCAGTGGCTGCGGCTGAGTTTTGTTACACCAGAGAACTAATTTAGGTGGTAGAGGTCATGTGATCTCAGGTGTTTTTGCAATTAGTAGTGTTGTTTTTTTTTTAGGGTTTTTTTTTGGATTGGACAGTAAGTATCCTTCCTATCATTTTCTTTCTAGGCAGATTGGGCCCCAGCGTTTGCTCATACTATTTTCTGACTGTGTCTGTATTTCCTCTTGTCTAACCGCCATTACATGTTTGGGGGCTTCCTATGTTCTTTGGGGATCTGCTCCGGGGCAGATAGCTTTCCTCTTTCTATCTTTAGGTGTAGTTAACCTCTCAGGCTGTGACGAGGCGTCTAGGACCAACGTAGGAACCTCCACGGCTGCCTTTAGTTGTGGTGGTTAGTCAGGGTACTGCAATCCAGTGGATTCCAACCTTTCTGGTGTATTGCCGTTTTTGCCTGCTCTCCTCAGCTACCAAAACATAACAATCCAGTACGTCACTTCAAAGGGTTATTGGGGTGCGTGTAACTTTGGGGCAGGGCAGGACTTGCATTCGATGCATAGGTAAACAGTATGGCAGTACCAAATGAAAAATAATTGGAACTTTGGTTTCATATAGCCATCCAGGTCATCTGTTCAAAGAGTTATTGGGGTGCATGTAACTTTGTGGCAAGGCGGGCCTTGCATTCAATGCATTGACAAACAGTATGGGACTACCAAATTTATAGTAATGGGAACTTTGGTTTCATGCGGCCATCCAATAAGTCGGTCCAAGGGTTATTGAGTTTCGTGTAACTTTGTGGCAAGGCCGGCCTTGCATTCAATGCGTAGGCAAACAGTATGGCAGTACCAAATGAAAAAAAATGGGAACTTTGATTTCTGGTAGCCATCCAGGACGTCGGTTCAAAGGGTTATTTGTGTGCGTGTAACTTTGGGGCAGTAATAGGGAAGTGGGTGTGCACTCAGGTCAAGAGTGTAAAGGTGCTGGTGAATTTTGACCATAAGGTACCAGAGATTACTAAAGAAATGTAATTCACCACACACACTAATGGAATTCAATTGCAAAAAGTGATAATTTTATTATACTCCACATCCATGAACGAAGTGCCACATTGATAAATAGAGCATGTAAATATAGCATAAATACCCATACATTAACAAATACCCGACGTTTCGATCCTCCCGGATCTTAATCATGGAGTACTGAGAGAGAATCAGAGAAGATAACAAGGTGAGTATATTACAAAGGAGCAGTAACCAAATATTCATATATACAATATTTACATAGATAAATGAGGATCTTAGTAAGAATTCCAGACATATGCAACCGATTATAATATGCACAACCATGTAGTTAGGTTATATGACCACTGTTGTGTAGACTTATAGAGCTATTGCAATGTATAAGAGCTTTCACAATACACAAGAAAAAGAAAGGGAAGAATCTGGTAATACCTTAATAATGGGTAATTCAGAGTTAGGGCACTTGGAAGGGCCAGAAATCAATGTCCCTTTCTGTAATCGTCAAATACTGGGACAGAAGAAGCAAATGCAATAATTAATAGGGGGTACAAAATAATAGTGCTATTCAGAAGTTCAGAATTACCTGTAACTGAGCAAGGTATATGCCACACGCAAAGTGCGTTGTGTGCCTTGTAGAAAAAATGCTGCTGACAGGTGAGGAGAGAGATTATCAGAAAGAGCCCCCATAATATCGTTAATGTGGTGGGATAAAGGACTCCAAGTTTGTTACCTGTATATAGATATTAGAGGAATGGTGGCGCTCCCGCGCCCTGCCACGGCTGCTGAATGCGGCTGTGGGTGAGAGAGGGGCTGGCCCGGTTTAAGAAGCCGCGTCGTGCACCGCCGGCCCGGAAGTGCGTCATCCGGACCGGAAGTGAAGCGGCGCTAGGGTCTTGAGTGATCGCGCATGCGCAGATGCGATCAAAAGCGCCATTTTGGATACTGGCAAGGAACTAGAGGGCGTATAGAGGGAAGGAGAGTGGAGATAAGCCCAATAGAGGAAGGTGGATGGCCGGAGCAATAGAGGAGCAGAGTAACGATAAAGCAGGGAGGGAACCTGGCAGAAAAGTAGACCGGTAAGAGGTAGGAGAGATGAAAGAAAGGGGAGGAAGATCTAGGCAATGAGAGATGGGATAAGGTTAAAATAAGAAAATAGAGAATGAAGGAGAGAAAAATGAAACAAAATAAAAATTAAAAATAAGAATAAAAAAATAAAAAATAAAATGGAGAAGTATGTTAATATGAAAATATTAGTTGAAACTATACGAATTGAAATAAGGTAACATAGAAAAATCGAAAACATAAAAGGTTAAAAAAAAAAAGAAAAATACAAAATGAAAAAAAGGGGAATAAAAATAAAAAATTAGAAAATAAAAATTGGAAAATAAAAAATGAAAAATAAAAAATAAAGAAATGGGGATGGAAAAATGAAAATAAAAAATTAAAAATGAAAATAAAAAATAAAAAATAAAAATAAATATGAAAATAAGGAAGTCAGAGGAAACTTACCGGTTAAGAATAGTGCTCAGCGAGTCTGGAAATTAAATGAGAAAAATGTCAATTAAAGAAGCCAGTTAATTTCCCTATTCAGACCCCTAGGAGATAACGTATCCAATTTATGGATCCAGTATGTCTCTGAGTTTCAATTGTCTGACATGATCACCACCTCTCCTTGGTTTCACCACTTGCTCGATTACTTGGTATTTTAGTTAAGCTACAGAATGTTTATGTTGGACAAAATGTTCAGGTAAAGGTAGCCATATTTTTTTGGTACGTATTGTCGATTTATGGCTAGCTATCCTGTCTCGTATGTGCTGGGTAGTTTCACCCACGTACAGGAGACCACATGGGCATTTTATAACATATACTACAAAATTTGAGTCGCATGTGTAGTAGCCTTTTATAGGGAAGGATTTACCTGTACGTGGGTGAGTTACATTATCGGACTTCGTAACATTAGAAAAGAAGCACAGCTCAGACAGGGAAAGGTGTCATATCGACGTGGCGTTAGGTGACGTTGTGTAAAGGTGGATTGTGTACTACCAATATCGGCATGTACTAATTTGCCTTTAATGTTGGTTGCTCTCCTGTTACACATAAGGGCAGGAGTTGTGAAGGCTTCAATAGAGGGATATGCTTGTGTTAATAATGGCCAATGTTTGCGAATACTTGAATGAACTTTTGACATTAAAGGATGATATGTGTGAACAAATGGGACCCTCTCATTCTTGATGGTGGGAGGAGATGGGTCAGGTGGAGTGAGGACACGGGCTTTTTCGTTATAAGGAGTCTGATAGGATACTTCCATTCTTCAAACTTGAGAGATGTTTCTTCTAGACGTGTCTTTAATAAGTCGGGGTCAGAGACTATCCTAGAGATACGTGTAAATTGTGACCTTGGAAGACTATCCTTCGTTGGTTTGGGATGGCTGCTAGAATAATGTAGAAGGCTATTGCAGTCCGTAGGTTTTACATACAGGTCAGTCGTGAGATTGCCTGTGGAGTCCTTAAATACCTGAGTATCCAAGAATGGAATACTATTAATGTCATAATGGATGGTAAATTGTAGGTCAGGATCTATTGAATTGAGGTAGGTGTGAAAAGAAACTAGGGATTCAGGAGAACCTTCCCAGATAAAGAAAATATCGTCAATGTAACGATGGTAGCACTTGACATATTTTCGATAGGCCTCAACAGGATAGACCCAATTTTGTTCAAAAGTATGCATAAATGCATTGGCGTAAGCAGGTGCAACCTTACTGCCCATCGCGGTGCCCCGTGATTGTATATAGTATGTGTCCTCAAAGAGGAAGAAGTTCTCGTAGAGGATCAGTGTCAGGAGGTCTAGGCAAAATTTGATAGAATTATTAGATAAATTGGAAGTTTTGAGTAGCATCTTAGTAGCCTCAATACCCTTCGTGTGGGAGATGGATGTATATAGGCTATTCACGTCCAACGTTACCAACAGGCTATCTGGTGATGCAGTCTTAAATTCCTTGATCAAGCTGAGGAAACGGCCGGTGTCCAACAAGAAGGAAGGAGTGGTTTTAACCAGAGGTGTCAGAATCTTATCAAGGTAGACTGAGAGGGGTGACAGTATTGAATCAGTGGATGCCACAATGGGTCTGCCTGGAGGGATATTGAGGGATTTGTGAATTTTAGGGAGGATGTAGAAAACCGGAGTGATTGGATGAGGATTGATGAGGAATGTAACTGTTTTTTTCATCAATTACCTTATTCTCAAGGGAAGTTTTGAGTAAGGTTTTTATTTTGGAATTTATTTCAAAGGTAGGGTCCCTTGAGATAACTCTATAGGTATGAGTATCCGAGAGCTCTTATACATTGCAATAGCTCTATAAGTCTACACAACAGTGGTCATATAACCTAACTACATGGTTGCGCATATTATAATTGGTTGCATATGTCTGGAATTCTTACTAAGATCCTCATTTATCTATGTAAATATTGTATATATGTATATTTGGTTACTGCTCCTTTGTAATATACTCACCTTGTTATCTTCTCTGATTTCTCTCCAGTACCCCATGATTAAGATCCGGGAGGATCGAAACGTCGGGTATTTGTTAATGTATGGGTATTTATGCTATATTTACATGCTCTATTTATCAATGTGGCACTTCGTTCATGGATGTGGAGTATAATAAAATTATCACTTTTTGCAATTGAATTCCATTAGTGTGTGCGATGAATTACATTTCTTTAGTTAACTTTGGGGCAGGGCAGGTCTTGCATTCCATGCATAGGCAAACAGTATGGCAGTACCAAATGAAAAATAATGGGAACTTTGGTTTCATGTAGCCTTCCAGGATGTTGGTTCAAAGGGTTATTGAGGTGCGTGTAACTTTGTGGCAAGGCGGGCCTTGCATTCAATGCATTGGCAAACAGTATGGGACTACCAAATTTATAATAATGGGAACTTTGGTTGGAAAACCAAACTTTGGTTTGGTTGGAAAAGATTTTCTTGAAGGACCAGGGTTAAATGGTCAATATAGAGTGGTGTTGAGTTGGGATTTAGTTTAGACATTGTTAAAAGTTCAGCTGTAGCCAATATACCTTTCTCATGAATGGTGGAGGTGTAGAGGCTATTGACATCTAGGGTAGCTCATAGGCTTTCCAGAGGGACAGGACCCTGGTTTCTGACGTTGCTCAGGAAATGGCTTGTGTCAAGAAGGTAAGAACAGCTTGTTTTGGTTAAGGGTGTGAGGATTTTTTCCAGATAGATAGATAGTGGTGATAGAATGGAGTTGTTTGAGGCCACGATTGGGCATCTGGGGGGATTTGCAAGAGATTTGTTTATCTTTGGGAGAATGTAGAAGACGGGCGTGATGGAGTACTGGTTGGTAAGAAAGGTGGCTGTCTGTTGATCTATGGTATTATTGGAAAGGTAGGCATTAATAGTTTGTTTTATCTTGTCACTGATTGTAGATGTAGGGTCCCTAGGGATTTGTCTGTAGGTGGTTTCATCAGAAAGCTGCCGTTGTACGTCTCTTAGGTAAAGAGACTTATCCATGACAACTGTGGCAACCCCCTTGTCAGACTGCTTAATAATGAGGTCATTCTTATTCTTGAGTGAATGTATTGCTTGTCTCTCCAAGGGGCAATGTTGCGGTGTGTAGGATAAAAACCCAAGGTCTGCTCATGGATGTATTTTTTCACATCTCTATTAATGAGGCTTATGAAGGCCTCAGTGGCATGGTAAGTTTGAGGAGGGTTAAAAGAGCTGGTATTGCGTAAGCCCAACCAAGTGATAGAAATCCCGGGAATAGAGGTGCCCCCAGTTGAGGGTTCTCTATTGGGAGAGGTCCCTTCCTGAAGACCAAAGTGCATTTTAAGTCTGATGTTCAGGTAAAATCCTTCCAAGTCCCATTCTAATTAGAAAGAATTCCAGTTAGGGGTTGGGCAGAATGTCAATCCTTTCTGAAGTATCCCCAACTCGGTAGGTGAGAGGGTGTGACTGGAAATATTCACCACCAGGTTTGGTTCCTTACCCGGGATCTTGTGGCCATTCTTGCATTGGGACCGGCGGGTGGGTCTGCATGTGATAGTCCTCCCTTTCGGAAGTCTCTGCGCTGTTTGCCTAAAAAAGGACGTCTGGAGCCATGTCCAATGGACGTATCGCTTTCTGAGCTGTATCTTCGATATGTTATGATACTGTTATTTACAGTGTATATTTGTATGGTTCTATTGATACTTTTCCTTTTTGAGTTATGAGACTCTGGTGCACCATTATTATGCTATTTATATGCATAGGAGAAACAAACTCCTCTTTGCCCCGTAGTCTTTCTCCCATTCATCTCCTCCTATATGAGCATGGCGCACCTCTTTAATATTATTCAAACATAGGAGGAACCTTCTGTTGCCTTGCACTTACCATTCTGTTCCATTTTTCTGTGGCCATTGCGCAGACGCGGCTCTAGCGTGCGCTGTGCCGCCCTATGGTGCGACAGTCCGGACGCGTTGCCGTGGTGATGGGACTTGATGACGCACGTCCTCTTTCCCATCATTCGCGGCACGCGTCGGCCTGCCTCGCCGTGGAGTGGCACATCACGCCGAGTCACGCGCAGATTCGCTGACAGGCTGATTAGTCTCAAGTATAAAATCCCTTACCTTTTCCAAACTAGCCACGCCTCCTGACGAAGCACAAGGCGGTGAAACGAGCGTCGAGGCTCCAGTGCGTTCTCCCAGCTTCTCGGTCTACAGCATCCCCATGACTCAAGGTATTATATCCAGATAAGCACTCATGCGGCTGCCTTCATGATTCTCATGCAGTTTTCAGGTGCTTCTCTTATTTTATCTTTATATTCATGCAACCACCGATGATTGTGTGTACATTTGCTTAACATTATATTTTATTATTTATTTGTTAAGTTTTTATGTTAGGCCATACCTAATGTGCACACTGTATATTATTATGATGATTTATCGGTTGCTTGCATTTGTGAAGTATCATGTGCTGCCACTTATTAATTAGTAGACCTGCTGGGAGACGTTTGTTTCTCTATGTGCTGAACTTACATCTCACAGCACATTAACCATTCAGCTGTTTTTTCTTTTCCATTTGCACTTTGTTGTTTGTATTTATATTTAATTATTCATATTAATAAATTTCATAATTTTCTAATTAATCCCCGTTGTGGTTTCTGGATTTTCTATTAATATAAAAAATTGTTTTGTTTTATTTTGATATGTTACTTTTTTGCTTGGTTATATTTATATCTTGCCATTTCTTGATTGGTTTCTAGGTGAGAGGGTGTGACTGGAAATATTCACCACCAGGTTTGGTTCCTTACCCGGGATCTTGTGGCCATTCTTGCATTGGGACCAGCGGGTGGGTCTGCGTGTGATAGTCCTCCCTTTCGGAAGTCTCTGCGCTGTTTGCCTAAAAAAGGACATCTGGGGCCATGTCCAATGGACGTATCGCTTTCTGAGCTGTAGGAGTCCTGGTGTCATTGTCTGGTGTTGGAGTGCCAGGGTCTTGAGCCGGATGACTCGTTCCATCGGTAGACACGGTTGTTGGAGTAATCCTCTGTATCCCTCTGAAATTTAGAGTGTTTTTTCTCCTGTAGATACTTACGGTGTTCAGTCAGGATGGCGTCGGTTTTGTTCTTTAACCCCTCTCTGACATTAGACGTACTATCCCGTCCATAAAACCCGTGCCATTCTGCCCATGGACGGGATAGTACGTCATAGGCGATCAGCTGCGCTCCTGAGGGGAGCGCAGCTAATCGCAGCCGGGTGTCAGCTGATTATCACAGCTGACACCCGTGACTGTGTGTCAGGAGCGGTCACGGACCGCTCCCGGCACATTAACCCCTAGCACACCGCGATCAAACATGATCGCGGTGTACTGGGGGCACAGGGGAGGATCGCGCAGGGTGGGGCTCCCTGCGCGCCCCCCTGAGACCCTCAGTCCAGCGCGATGTGATCGCGCTGTTCTGAGGGCTTCCTCCCTCCCAGGACCCGGATCCAAGATGGCGCCGGGGTCCTGGAGGGAGGCGGCTTCCTCAGTGCCTGCTGAGAGCAGGCACTGAGAAGCCTGCTGCACTGCCTGAGCGATCGCTGGTGTGACAGTGTGCTGTGCACACTGTCACACCAGCGATTTGATAAAATACAGTGATGTCCCACCCTGGGACAAAGTAAAAAAGTTAAAAAAATAAAAATAAACATGTTATAAAAAAAATCCAAAATAAATAAAAAAAAATATATATATTCCCCAATAAATTCATTTCTTCCTGTAAATAAAAAAAACAAAACAATAAAAGTACACATATTTGGTATCGCCGTGTCCGTAACGACCCCCCCTATAAAACTGTCCCACTAGTTAACCCCTTTAGTGAACCCTTAAAAAAAAAAAAAACGAAGCAAAAAATCAATGCTTTATCATCATACCGCCGAACAAAAAGTGGAATAACGCGCGATCAAAAAGACCGATATAAATAACCATGGTACCGCTGAAAACGTCATCTTGTCCCGCAAAAAACAAGCTGTCACACAGCATCATCAGCGAAAATATAGAAAAGTTATAGCTCGCAGAATAAAGCGATGCAAAAATAATTATTTTTTATATAAAATAGTTTTTATTCTATAAAAGCGCCAAAACATAAAAAAATGATATAAATGAGGTATCGCCATAATCGTACTGACCCGAAGAATAAAACTTCTATATCAATTTTACCACACGCGGAACAATAAAAACGCCTCCCCCAAAAGAAATTCATGAATTGCTGATTTTTGTTCATTCTAACCTCCCAAAAATCGAAATAAAAAGCGATCAAAAAATGTCACCTGCTCAAAAATGGTACAAATAAAAACGTCAACTCGTACCGCAAAAAATAAGACCTCACATGACTCTGTGGGCCAAAATATGCAAAAATTATAGCTCTCAAAATGTGGCGATGCAAAAAACTATTTTTGCAATAAAAAGCGTCTTTTAGCGTGACAGCTGCCAATCATAAAAACCCGCTATAAATAGTAAATCAAACCCCCCTTTATCACCCCCCTAGTTAGGGAAAAATAATAAAATTAAAAAAATGTATTTATTTCCATTTTCCCATTAGGGTTAGGGTTAGGGTTGCGGCTAAAGTTAGGGTTAGGGTTGGCGCTAAAGTTAGGATTAGGGTTAGGGTTGGGATTAGGGGTGTGTTAGGGTTAGGTTTGTGGTTAGGGTTGGGACCAGGGTTAGGGGTGTGTTGGGGTTAGGGTTGGAGTTAGAATTGGGGGGTTTCCGCTGTTTAGGCACATCAGGGGCTCTCCAAATGTGACATGACGTCTGATCTCAATTCCAGCCAATTCTGCGTTGAAAAAGTCAAACGGTGCTCCTTCACTTCTGAGCTCTGCCATGCGTCCAAACAGTAGTTTACTCCCACATATGGGGTATCAGCGTACTCTGGACCACAAGAGTTATTGTGCAATTTGTTCTATTTCTTCTGTTACCCTTGGGAAAATAAAAAACTGAGGGCGAAAATATCATTTTTGTACAAAAAAAATTATTTTTTTGTTTTTTACGGCTGTACATTATAAACTTCTATGAAGCACTTGGGGCTTCATAGCGCTCACCACTAGTGTTGAGCGATACGATACTGCAAATATCGGGTATCGGCCGATATTAGCTGTATCGGGCTTTCGATTCCGAGTTCCGATATTGTCGTCTTATCGGATACCGGAATCGGAATTGTCACTGTCACTGTCCGTCGGTCGGGTCTGTCAGGAGTCAGCGGCACTTACCTGGCAGAAGATCTCCGGCGGTCACGGCCTGGACTGCTTGATGGCCGCCATCATCTTTCCCCGGCGGTCACATGCAGTTTCTCGCGATAACTGCAGTGACTGCTGGGTAATCGCGGCCGTAAAGCAGTCCGATGACGTCACCGCCGGGGAAGCAGGTAATCAGCTGTGCTGCGCCGGGATGACAGGCTCTGCCTGTCATTGCGATGTAGGAGAGCTGGATCGTCGTGGGACAGTCGTTACTATGGACTGCGTCGGACAGGTGGTATACTGTTGGGTTTTTTTTTTTCTTTTTTTACAGGAGATCGATGGCGTCGCAGGAATGAGAGTATAATAAAAGAAATGAAAACTGTGTTGTCTCTTTTATTTCATTAAAAGACTTTTTTCTTGCTTTGTCTTTCTTTTATACATTTAAAAACTTTGGGATTAATAATGGATCGGTGTCTTATTGACGCCTATCCATTATTAACCGGGCTTATTGTCACCGTGCAATCAACGGTGACATTAACCCCTTATTACCCCACTTGCCACCGCTACAGGGCAGTGGGAAGAGCCGGGTAAAGTGCCACAATTGGCACATCTTTTGATGCGCCAAATGTGGGGCTGCTGTAGCCTGGTATTATCAGGCTGTTGAGGGCAAAATCCATGGGCCTTGACAGTCTTTTAATACCAGGCCGCAGCAGTCTGCATTTTACTTGGCTGGTTAACAAAAATAGGGGGACCCCTACGCCGTTTTTTTTTTCGAGGGGATCCCCTATTTTTGTTAACCAGCCAAGCTAAGCAGACTGCTGTGGCCTGGTATTATCAGGCTGGCAAGGTCCATGGATCTTGGCTCATTACCAGCCTGAAAAACCAGGCCTCAGCAGTCTGCTTCATCTGGCTGGTTAACAAAAATAGGGGGGACCCCACGCCAATTTTTTTTCGAGGGGATCCCCTATTTTTGTTAACCAGCAAAGATAAGCAGACTGCTGTGGCCTGGTATTATCAGGCTGGCAAGCAGGGTCGGACTGAGGCACCGGGACACCGGAGAAAACCTACGGTGGGCCCCAGCTCCTGCGTGGTGGGCCCTGATTTGAAAGGATAGGTCGCGGGGCAGAGGGGGCGGTGGCCCCGGGGCCCGCGCTCTGAGGGGGCCCACCCGTAGCTACGATACAGTTACATTCTGCGGCAGAGCAGGGAGAATCGGTCTCCCTGCTCTGCCGCCCGGAAGCTATGGGGCCTGAACAGGCGTTGGGGGGGCCCGGTGCCAGCAGTGGGCCCCCCACCCGTCATCGGAGGGTCAGCTGTATCGGCATCCAGCCGATAAAGCTGACCGCATAGAGAGAGAAGGAGCGAGCGCTCCTTCTCTCCCATAATCCCCCTCAGCGTATGACAGCGGGCGCAATAACATCACCTGCCGGCGCCCGCTGTCAGACGCTGAAAGGGAGAACAGTGAGCAGCACAGGAGCCGGGAGGTGAGTATTTTTTTATTTTTTTTTTAATGGGGGTGCAGTCGAGTCCTGGCTGGCGAAGTCGTCATGTCGGTGTGGGCCAGATGGAAAAGACATGAAAAGTGAACAATTCCATTAGAAAGAACATCAGCGGTAAGTCATTATCTGTACCTGTGCTGTAATCTACATGTTCTGTAGGACTGGTATTATTTAACACAGACCATATGGCGGTAATATCAATATTGGTCTTTTTATATATAGATTATTTTGGCCAACAGCGCGGTCATTTGCTGAGGTTCTCTGATGATGGGCCCACTCAGAAGTTTTGCCCCCACTAAACCAAAACCCTAGCTACGCCTATGGCTCTCTCTCTAGTCTTTCTTTCTCGCTCTCTGTTCTTTCCTTCTCGCTCTCTGTTCTTTTTTCTCTCTGTTCTTTCTTTCTCTCTTTTCTTTCTTTCCTCTCTTTCTTTCTCTGTTTGTTCTTTCTCTCTCGCTGCTCTTTCTTTCTTTTCCTCAGTACCAGCCACTGTGCCCTCATTACCAGTCAGTGTGATCAGCAGTGCTAAATGGTTACGCTTGGGGCGAGGATATGGGTGTGATTAGCTGTGAAATGGGTGTTGTCGGGGCGTGGGCTAAAATTTTCAGCGGCGCGCAACACGCGCCGCAGCCTTTAATCCTCTTTCCTGTCTTCCAAATTTGGGAGGTATGCTGTATGACCTCCCTACAACTTCTGGCCATGCTCCTGATGAGCGCGACGGATGGTCTCGTGAGGGATCTCCTCCCACACCTGGACTAAAGCATCCACCAACTCCTGGACAGTCTGTGGTGCAACGTGGCATGGCCTAAAATTTTCTGCAGCATGCACAGCGTGCCACAGCCTTTGTCCCTCTTTCCCTTATTCAAAGGTTGGGAAGTATGATGTTGGGCCGCAAGAATATATTTTCTCTGGTGGGCCCAAGGTACTCCAGTCCGACGCTGCTGGCAAGGTCCATGTATGTTGGCTCCTTAACAGCCTTAAATACCATGCCTCAGCAGCAGGGGCGTACATATAAATCATGGGGCCCCATAGCAAAAGTCTGAATGTTCCCCACCCCCCTAAAAAAAAAAACCCAGAGGCATTGTAAATGTAAAGTGCCAGCACAGTGAGGGAAGTTGAGTCGCACAGAGACAGGGGTTTTGGGGGTACTCGGCACCGATCACGTCGACTTCTATGGGGATGTCACGAGTAGCACAGCTCGGTCCGTGACCTGGGCGATCACTGGAATGTGGGATATTTCCAGGGATGATAGAATGTTCGTGTAGTTTGTCGTGACGCCACCTGTAGTACCTGGTCAGGGTGGCCAGCGCTGCTGTGCAGGTCCTCTGGAAGGGATGGTGTAGTGCAGGTAGATGATAAGTCTTCTACAGGTAAGACGGTATCCTTCCAGGGCAGATAGATGTGAGATAGAGCAATGGTGCAGAGTGATGTAGCAGAGTGGACTATGCGACATAGTAAGAAAGCAGGAAACACTTCAAGTTAAACGTTGCATAATAAAATTTTTAATAATAACATTACAAAAGTGCAAATAGCATTACTGCCGAAGTTTGTTGAGACTTCTTAGGACTACCCCCACCGGGGTAACTTCACAGTGTCCTTTACTTGTGCTTGTGGAGGACCCGCTCCAAACCTCCAACTGTGGTCTTGGGTGGGCTGCAAGACTTTCCTTGAGCAGACCTCACTTTCGGCCACACCAAACGGGTTTTTAGTTTCTGAGGTAGTTGAAAATAGTGCACAGTTAAGTTTTTTGTAAAACCAAGATGGAGCACCGAAGTGCCAACTATTTACAGAAAAGTTTGTGAGCCAGTACAGTTCATGGCTTCAAAGTTCAACATTTTGATTACATTGAAACACCATTACCCAACCTGGGTATATAAAGGCAACAATAAACTTGTTCTTCTGAACATTCACCCGTCCGGGTACATCAAACCATTACCCAACCTGGGTATATTAAGGCAACAATAAACTTCTTTTTATGAACATTCACCCGTCCGGGTACATCAATAATTTAACGATTTACATACAGAGACCCTGTCCGGGTTATTTAGACTTCTTTGGCTGGCCTCTTACAGGTACCACCTGGTACTCTTCTGGAGCTTGCCAAACATCCGTGACAGGAGGGTCCACCCAGACCTGATGACGTCGTGTGGCCTGTACAGTTACGTCGTGACCCGCTATCTGGGTCTGTGTGGCCACCTCTTTCGTCTCCCTCCGGGTCTGGAACCCTATGTCCCGGACTGTACGAACCCCAGGGGGCCTAACAGGCGCCGGGTACGGGCCAGCTATCATTATCATGTCCATAGCTGGGGCTGCTGAGGAGACCACTGAGGGAGGCTGGGGAGATTTACGGCGTGGGGTGGGCACTTGTGCAGAGGCCTGGTTGGGGGAGGCTGAAGGCTCGGAGGGTCTGTCAGTTTCCTGACACTCTGGGGAGTAGGGGTTGCACCTGTGAACATTTAGGGCGTACCATCCATTGTAACCCCAGTGTCGGGTGTAAGTCACCAAGTCTCCTGCCAACAGGTCCCTCCCCGGGTGTCCTTCTGGGAGGTGAGCCTCCACGTCCCGCCGGGTTACAAAGACTTCTAAATAAAGTCCAGGCTCCTGGATGAAGCCCCAACCACCTTTTAACTTAAAGTTCCGTACTGCACCCTTACGCCGCGGCTCCCTCACCGTACTTTTATCCTTTCTCATACGTGCCTTCTCTGCCAGGTCCTTCTCCAGGTGACGTTGCCGAAGCTTTTGGGATTCTCGCTGCTCCCTTTGTCGCTCTGCTTCCCGCTCCCGACGTCTCCACTCTTCCTCCTGACGCCGGTTGTAATTCTCCTCCACCAGCAGCTCCATGTCTCCACCATCAAATGCCAGCTTACGATGTCCGGTTTGCGGCAGCTCTCCTGGCGCCCGCCAGTCCTGGCGGCGCTCACCTGTGGCAGAAGCAGCCGGCTCTGGAACAGATGACGGTCGGGCTCCGGTACAGGCAGGTAGAGCTCTGGTGCCTGCGCGGCCTCCTCCATGAGGACGGGTGTCGCTTCTTCTGCCTCAGCGACGGGGGCAGACAGCAGGATCTGGGGTGCTGGTGCGGCGTTTTCTGCAGGAACGGGTGCCTCCACTGTGATACTGGCAACCGGTTCAGATTGCAAGGGCTGGGATGCCCGCACGGCCTCCTCTACTGGAACGGGTGCCTCCACTGAGATACTGTCAACCGGTTCAGATTGCAAGGGCTGGGATGCCCGCACGGCCTCCTCTACTGGAACGGGTGCCTCCACTGAGATACTGTCAACCGGTTCAGATTGCAAGGGCTGGGATGCCCGCACGGCCTCCTCTACTGGAACGGGTGCCTCACCTTCCGGTACAGACACTTCAGGGGGTAAGAGGGATTGGCGCCGCTCCAAGTGTAGTTTTAGGGCCCGCCAGCTCGCTTCCATCCTGGCGACCTCCTCCCGGTGCCGGGCCAGGTCTCTCAGGGTATCCTCCGCTTCTTCCAGCATAGGAGGGTTTCCAGGCCGGGTGCCAAACGGTGGCTCCGTGGCGATCGGGTCGCTTCCGTGGGGGGAGAGCTCTGACTCCTCCATCCCTTCCCACTTCTGCTCACGTCCGTTCGCCATCTCTGCCAAGTCACATGTGTCATTAGCATCAGGAGAGGCGCCATCTTTTGTAGGGAGGCGGGACCTTCGCGTTCGTTTCCGCCCACTGAGGAGGATGAGGAGGCGGAACTCCAGAGCTGTGGGGCACGATCTTACATTGCAGTAACATTTAGAGTGGGCGGACATCGTTTTCGCGCCACGGAGTGAGTGTACGCCCACGAGAGCACGCCCTTATTCTTCACCTGTGCCTCGTGGCGCAGATATGACTGAAAAATGGCAAATACAGTCTATGATGATTTTTGCAATTCTCAAGCAAAAAAACAGTTCAATTAAGGCACACAGGACTCGCTTATAGCGAGCTTCTGAATCCTGTTCGTGACGCCAAAGTTGAGTCGCACAGAGCCACAGGTTTTGGGGGTACTCGGCACCAAGCCCGTCGACTTCTATGGGGGATGTGACGGGTAGCACAGCTATGTCCGTGCCCTGGTCGCTCACTGGAATGTGGGATATTTCCAGGGGATGATAGAATGTTTGTGTAGTTTGTCGTGATGCCACCTGTAGTACCTTGTCAGGGTGACCAGCGCTGCTGTGCAGGTCCTCTGGCAGGGATGGTGTAGTGCAGCTAGGTGATAAGTCTTCTACAGGTAACACGCTATCCTTCCAGGGCAGATAGATGTGAGATAGAGCAATGGTGCAGAGTGATGTAGCAGAGTGGAGTATGCGACGTAGTAAGAAAGCAGGAAAGGAAACAATTCTTACTACAAAGACATGCAGCATAAGGCTGCCTCAACCCCTCCCATCCAACTAGCTACACCCTGTTCTAACCAGCCTGAGCTAGACCATCCCATTGGGTCCGCCTACACTCAGCTGCTGGCATAGTGTACTGTTGAATGCAGTGGTTGGAGTCAATGGGGTGTTTCCTCCTTACCTGAGAGTAAGTTGTCACACCGCTGGGTGCGATGCAACATCTCTGTGGCGACTGGACCCTCGGGTGCTTCTGTCTTTTCACAAATGCCGGTTTTACCCGGCAATTGAATCAGAGGCTATTTTACTATGTAGAAGTGAATAAACTATAAATATATGTAATATATATATGTCACAATGACATGTATATATATATATATATATATATATATATATATATGTATTCTATGTGTGTATATTTTGTGTTTACAAGGAAAGAAAGTGTTTTTTAGTTGCGATATTTTGTTCCCATAGACTTACATGGGACTTCCGGTATCGGAATCGGATATCGCCGATATTTAGTGATATCGGCGATACCATTCCGATCCGATATTTTTGGATATCGGAAAGTATCGCTCAACTCTACTCACCACACACCTAGATAAGTTCCTTGTGAGGTCTATTTTCCAAAATGGGGTCACTTGGGGATTTCCACTGTTTAGGCGCATCAGGGGCTCTCCAAATGCGACATGACGCACCCAGACCATTCCATCAAAGTCTGCAATCCAAAACGTCACTACTTCCCTTCCGAGCCCTGACGTGCGCCCATACAGTAGTTTTCTCCCACATATTGGGTATCAGCGTACTCAGGACAAATTGGACAACAACTTTTGGGGTCCAATTTCTCCTGTTACCCTTGTGAAAATAAAATATTGGGGGCGAAAAAATCATTTTTGTAAAAAAAAAAAAAGATTTTTTATTTTTACGGCTGTGCGTTATAAACTTCTGTGAAGCACTTCGGGTTCAAAGTGCTCACCACACATCTAGATAAGTTCCTTGTGGGGTTTATTTGCCAAAATGGGGTCACTTGTGGGGGGTTTCCACTGTTTAGGTGCATCAGGGGCTCTCCAAATGTGACATGACGCCCCCAGACCATTCCATCAAAGTCTGCAATCCAAAACGTCACTACTTCCCTTCCGAGCCCCGACGTGTGCCCATACAGTAGTTTTCGCCCACGTATTGGGTATCAGTGTACTCAGGACAAATTGGACAACAACTTTTGGGTTCCAATTTCTTCTGTTACCCTTGTGAAAATAAAATATTGGGGGCGAAAAAATCATTTTTGTAAAAAAAAAAAAAGATTTTTTTATTTTACGGCTGTACGTTATAAACTTTAGTGAAACACCTGGGGTTCAAAGTTCTCACCACACATCTAGATAAGTTCCTTGAGGGGTCTAGTTTCCAAAATGGTGTCATTTATGGGGTTCCACTGTTTAGGCAGATCAGGAGCTCTCCAAACACGACATGGCGTCCAGCCAATTCTGCATTGAAAAAGTCAGACGGCGCTCCTTCCTTTCCAAACTCTGCCATGCACCCAAACAGTGGTTTACCCCCACATATGGGGTATCAGCGCACTCAGGACAAATTGCACAATAACATTTGGAGTCTTGTTACCCTTGGAAAAATAAAAATTGGGGTGAAAAGATCATTTTTGTGGAAAAAATATGATTTTTAAATTTTACGGCTCTACGTTATAAACTTGTGTGAAGCACTTGGGGGTTCAAATTGCTCATCAAATCTAGATAAGTTCCTTAGGGGGTCTAGTTTCCCAAATGGGGTCATTTATGGGGGGTTTCCACTGTTTAGGCACATCAGGGGCTCTCCAAATGCAACATGGCATCCAAACTCAATTCCAGCCAATTTTGGTTGGAAAAAGTCAAATGGTGCTCCTTCCATTCCGAGCTCTGCCATGCGCCCAAACAGTGGTTCCCCCCCACATATGGGGTATCAGCGTACTCAGGACAAATTGTACAACAACTTATGTGGTCCAATTTCTCCTGTTACCCTTGGGAAAATAAAAAATTAGTGACTAAAAGATAATTTTTGTGGGAAAAAAATAGGATTTTTTATTTTCATGCCCGGGCATTATAAACTTGTGTGAAGCACTTTGGGGTTCAAAGTGCTCACCAAAGATCTAGATAAGTTCCTTAGGGGGTCTAGTTTCCAAAATGGGGTCACTTGTGGGGGGTTTTCACTGTTTAGGCTCATCTAGGGCACTGCAAACGGAACATGACCCCCATTAACGTCTGCATTCCAAAACGTTACTACTTCCTTTCCAAACCCTGCCGTGCGCCCAAACAGTTTCCCCCCCCCCACATATGGGGTATCAGCGTACTCAGGACAAATTGGACAACAACTTTTGGGGTCCAATTTCCTTGGGAAAATTCAAAAATTTGGGACTAAAAAATCATTTTTGTGGAACATTGATTTTTTTTTTTCACACCCAGGCTTTATAAACTTTTGTGAAACACTTGAGGGTTCAAAGTGCTCACAACAGATCTAGATAAGTACCTTAGGGGGTCTAGTTTCCAAAATGGTGTCACTTGTGGGGGGTTTCCACTGTTTAGGTGCATCAGGGGCTCTCCAAACGCGACATGGCATCCAATCTAAATTCCAGCCAATTTTAGTTTGAAAAAGTCAAACGTGGCTCCTTCCCTTACGAGCTCTGCCGTGTGCCCAAACAGTGGTTTTACCCCACATATGGGGTATTGGCGTACTCAGGAGAAATTGCATAACAACCTTATCTGTCCATTTTCTCCTTTTACCCTTGTGAAAATAAAAAAAAAGTTTGTAAAAGATAATTTTTGTGGCTAAAAAGTAAAATATTCATTTTTTCCTTCCACGTTGCTTTAGTTACTGTGAAGCACCTGAAGGGTTAATAAACTTCTTGAATGTGGTTTTGAGTACCTTGAGGGGTGCAGTTTTTAGAATGGTGTCACTTTTGGGTATTTTCTGCCATATAGACCCCTCAAAGTGACTTAAAATGTGAGGTGGTCCCTAAAAAAAATGGCTTTGTAAATTTTGCTGTAAAAATGAGAAATCGCTGGTCAACTTTTAACCCTTATAACTTCCTAACAAAAAAAAATTTTGGTTCCAAAATTGTGCTGATGTAAAGTAGACATGTGGGAAATGTTATTTCTTAACTATTTTGTGTGATATATTTCTCTGTTTTAAGGGAATAAAAATTCAAAGTTTGAAAATTGCAAAATTTAAAAATTTTCGCCATATTTGCATTTTTTTCAAAAATAAACGCAAGTTATATCGAAGAAATTTTACCACTAACATGAAGTACAATATGTCACGAGAAAACAGTCTCAGAATCGCGAAGATCCGTTGAAGCGTTCCAGAGTTATAACCTCATAAAGAGACAGTGGTCAGAATTGTAAAAATTGGCCCGGTCATTAACGTGCAAACCACCCTTGGGGGTGAAGGGGTTAAGGTGGTCCAATTCGCACTTGAAAGGGTGGTGGTGAGTTGTGTCTCGATGGCAAAGATGTGTTGTTGCGTGGTCGTCAATTCCTTCTGTAGAAATTCGATGTTCAAGATTATAATGTCCAGAGAGCATTTATTCAAAATTTGTTTAAATTTGTCGCAATATTCTACGTTCTCGGAGAAGAGAGTCGGACGTAGATTGCTTCTCTGGCCTCTTGGGATCATGTTTTGCCTATGGTATTCAGCCAGCATTGTGCAGTGCAGATCATATGAGATGTATTTATGGCTTGCTTTCTCGTAATCTCTTGTCTTGATATCCTTAACTGTTGTTCTAAGGAAGTCACTGGAGCCAGTGACTGTTGACAGAATGCTGTTAGAAGTTGGAATGTCAATTTGTTGATCTAATTTCTCCTTTTCTTCACAAAGTAGCGAGCCTCTACTCATATTACCTTGCACCCCTCCATTCAGGTGAGTTCCCCTTTCCCGCTTCCCCTTTTCCCCCCTCTTCTCTCCTCTCCTTGTTTTGCTTTTACCCCTTCCCTTTGGTCCCTTTGTTTCTACGCAATATCAACACATCACATTTCACATAGACATAATCTTATACTACTACCAGGTTACCCTGAACACCTCCATTTGCCAGGACACTAGTATCTCTGCATTCTACTTTAGTGGTTATACCACTGTTCATATGCCGCAATTCTTTTTGCATATACATATATTTTTTTTGTTTGTTTTTTGTATTTGTGCTCCAAGCCTCATTCTGGTTATTTCACTGCCAGGCAACAACATCATTTCCTGGGGGGCGAGAACTCACCTACGCACTGCCGGACAGGTGACCTCTTCAGCACACTATTTATATACACCAATGCGTCCATACTGCACTTTGCAGCCTATGATCCAAGGCGCAGGTGCGCTGGACCTCCCCTGGACTCAGGTAATCCATGGCCCTATGACTCTTTATACATATTACTCTGCAAATTTTTCCTATGAGCACTAAATCCCCTTTCCTACAACAGGCGTCTTTTGCAATCAGAATATCCTTTATACTATTCAGTGAACCTTGCCAACAGGTAATATGGGCTACATCTATCCTTACTCTGCATTAACTTGACATTGATTGGGCACATCTTAGCATAAGGTTATACACCCTACCAAGTATTTATGACACTGTCAATTGGGGGGAATTCCCCTATATTTAAACATATCCAGTCACATTGATCATGACATTTGTTTCTTATACCCTTTTCTCATTAAGGCCTGTTTCACACATCCGGCGGGCGCCTAAACGGCGCCCCCGGCATTTTACCGCAGCGCCGCATGTGAAAAGCTTTCACACTTCCGGCGCCCAAAATGCGGTTTTTTGCCGGATGGTTTCTGATGCTTGGAGAGATAAGAAACCATCCGGCAAAAAAAAAAAACGTTACATGCAGCGTTTTTTCCGGACGCCGCAATGTACATTTGCGCCGCATCCGGACAAAACCGCATGCAACGCATTGACATGCGGCGCCATGCGGCGCTAATGCATGTCAATGCGAAAAAAGCCGCATGCGGCGCATCAGATTTTCAGATGCGGCGCTGCGGGAAAATGCCGGGGGCGCCGCAAGGGGAAAAACGGATGTGTGAAACAGGCCTAAGGGATTGCAATTTTTTGCCCTTTTTTGTGCTGCCATGCGATGTTATTTGATGGTTCCTATGGCTTATTCCAGACCTATACATGAGTACAATTAAGCTTTGAATCATTATTACTTTGTTTCTTTTAATCTTGTAAGTCTATTTTTTTTACCAGGTGTATACTTGTATTTTATTTATCTGTTTTTTTTGTTTGTAATTTTATTTGTAGTTTCTATTATGGAATTGATCTCTCATACCTTGTTTTTCTTCTACAGCAACTATATGAATAAGACCCTGTGAGGGTCAAAATGTTATGTTCTTGTCGCTTCACCATTTCCTCTATCCCTGCAACTGAATTGTGCTTTTGCTGCATCTATACAATAAAATTTTCAGAAGCATCTATCAAGAGTGTGCGGTAATTGAACATTCTCTATTACAGGGATTGCCATCCCACCTCACCAGCACCTCGGAACTCTCCAGGCAAGAGTGCTTGCCACATTACCTGCCTAACATTTGGGCAGGGCAAGCCTTGCATTCAATACATAGGCAAACAGTATGGCATTACCAAATGAAAAATAATGGTAACTTTCGTTTCATGTAGCCATGCAGGACGTCAGGTCAAAGGGTTTTTGGAGTGCGTGTAACTTTGGGGCAGGGCAGGCCTTGCATTCCATGCATAGGCAAACAGTATGGCACTACCAAATGAAAAATAATGGTAACTTTCGTTTCATGTAGCCATGCAGGACGTCAGGTCAAAGGGTTTTGGAGTGCGTGTAACTTTGGGCAGGGCAGGCCTTGCATTCCATGCATAGGCAAACAGTATGGCACTACCAAATGAAAAATAATGGTAACTTTCGTTTCATGAGCCTTCCAGACTCAGTCAAAGGTTTGGAGTGCGTGTAATTTGGGGCAGCAGGCTTGCATCCTGCATAGGCAAACAGTATGGCCTACCAAATGAAAAATAATGGTAACTTGTTCATGTAGCCATGCGGCGTCAGTCAAAGTTTTGGAGTGCGGTAACTGGGGCAGGGCCTTGCATTCCATGCATAGGCAAACAGTATGGCACTACCAAATGAAAAATAAAGGGAACTTTGGTTTCATGTAGTCTTCCAGGACGTTGGTTCAAAGGGTTATTGGGGTGCGTGTAACTTTGTGGCAAGGCAGGCCTTGCAGTCAATGCATAGGCAAACAGTGTGGCAGTACCAAATAAATAATAATGGGAACTTTGGTTTCATGTGGCCATCCAGTACATTGGTTCAAAGGGTTGTTGGGGTGCGTGTAACTTTGGGGCAAGGCAGGCCTTGCATTCAATGCATAGGCAAACACTATGGGAGACCCACTTTCTTATAATGGGAACATTTTTTCCATGAGGCCCTCCTGTACGTCTCGTCAAAGGGTATTGGAGTGCGTCCTCATTTTTGGCAGCCCAGCCACTCACTGCATAAGCAATAACAGTATAGGAGAACCATTGTTTAATAATGGGAACAACAAAGCTGGCTGATGGCCCTTTAAGAAGATTAATGCCACCTGATGCCCCTATAAAAATAGGCTTTTTGACTTTCAGTGTCCCTCCTTCATAAATGAAACAGGATGTGTCTGATGTGTCACACACCACATGGTCAGCTAAGGTTTTTAAATGTTAAAATGTTAAAATGACATTTCCCTGTGAATGCATTTGTATTGGTTGAAAGCAATTCTAAAGTTGAAAAACGCATCAAAAACGCTACGGGTGAACATAGCCCAAGTTGTGGAGGTACATTTTTTTGGGGGGGGTTATTTATTTTGCCTTACATACAAATCATTACCCTGGAAAGGATGCTCCTTACCATGTTTCACAGGAAAATCCATTTTGGTTTCGTTTTTGTATGTTTTAGTGTGCGCCTGTAAAAGTGGCATAACACTCTGACAACATTGTTCACAGCAGTGACCTAGGAGTCAGAAATGATTTCAGAGGTCTTCCTCATGATGTTCCTGTGTCGACCCGCCACCACAATTGTGGGTTACCAGGGCAATGGGGTACTCAGAGCCGAGCCCGTAGAAGTCTATGGGATTGTCACAGGTAGCGGTGGCTCGGTCTGTGGCCCTGGCGGTCTGGCGTATGTTGGGGAAATATTTACAGGGGATAGATATATTTACAGTTGTGACGCCACCTGTAGTATTCTGGTAATTTGTACCAGCGCTGCTATAGATCTCTGAGGGGATGGTGATGCAGCTAGATGTCGGGTCCCCTACAGGTGGGACTGGTCCCTCAAAGTCTATGAAGTTAGTGAAGTCGGGTGCAGATAAATAACACAGTCTCACACGGTCAGCGTCTTTCCATACCTTTACTTGCAAGATGGTAAGGCAGGTCCCAGGGAGGCTGATGGGGTTGATGGAGGATGAGCTTTGAGGCAACAGCTAAGCAAGTTAGGGGCCTCCTTTACTGTCCAATAATGATGAGTACAACCAGCTTGCAGCGTAGTTCCCTCTTTAATTTCAGCTATTCCAGAGCTGTTCTGCCCAGTCAGATTTGTGGTGAAGTCTTCCAATTGATGAAACTAGGTTCCTGCTTTTGTCTGCGCTTGACTCAAAGTCCCTATTCCACCTGACTCCAGTTACGTACTGACTATATGGGGCTGTTTGCCGCGACCCAAAGTCCGGTAAATCTCTGGTTTTCTTACCACTATGCTTGTAGCTAATAGTGATCCTTCGGTCCCCAGTGACCGGTAGCAATGTGCAGGACTTTTCCAAGCCAAAAGCACTTTTCCAATAATCTTCCTTCCACTTTGCCCTTCGATTTGCTCGACTCTTAATAGATAGTTCAGTCTTTCTTCCAGTGGGGCACAGCTCTGACTAGGCTAAGGTGAATTAGACCACCTGTACTAGCCTCCACTTTCTGAACTGCTAACAGGCTCAGACTGGACACGTCTACTCTGTCCAAGGACAGGAAACTGACTGACTAAAATCACTCCCTTCCACACCCCTGCTGGGTGTGTCAGAAGTGTACATGATGTATGAAGAGCCCTTAACTGTTACCTCTCCACTCATCCTCCTGGTATTGTGTACCAGGGCTACACATTCCCCCATGGTAAACGACAGCACTCCCGGGCTGTGAAATATAAAGAGACATTTTTGTTTATGCATGAAAACATTAACAATAACATTAATTCGTCCCATCCGGGAGGTAAGGATGTCTTAAACGTTGCGAACAATAACATTATAGAGAGAAATACAAATATTAAATAAACATGTTCATAAAAATAGACAATATACTTGTGAAGGACCCGCACCAAACCTTCAACGTGGGTCCTGGGTGGGCTGCAGGACATCCGAATGCAGACCTCACTCAGTGCCACACCACACGGGTTTTCTGTTCAGAGGTAAGTCAAGGCTTCATGTGAAACCATTAAAAAGGCACCTTAGTGCAACTATTTACAGGATACAGTTTTTGGGCTGGCTCAGTCCTCAGCCTCTGAGTCCATTATAAGACATAATAGGGAAAAACACATATATATATAGACTTTTTACAATATTCACATGAATTCGTTATAATCACTGCTGATATCTAATGGGTAACTTCCCTTTGGTGGTTCGCTCTGATCTACGTGGTGTAGCTTCAGGTATATCAAGTTGTGATCTGTCTGCACTGCGTAACGGCAAACTATAGAACTGCCTCAATCTTTCTATGGATCTGGCAAGCGTACTGATGGCTGGGCGGTGTGAGTCAGCTTCACCAGGGGATCCCATAGTATGGGGCGCTGCTTCAGATGATCCTTCTTGAGATTCCACAGGTTGAGGTGTTGCTGGGATGGGTAACTCCTGAGCGAGCTCAACTGGCACCACAGGCACAACTGGAGGTAGAACTTCCTCTTGTGGCTGATAAAACTGCAACACTGGAATTATCACAGCATCTCCCAGTCTAGGCCAATCCGCAGGAAAATCTCCCAGATCGGTGTGTATGACCTCTTCCTTTCTTTCTCCTTGATTAAGGACAGGGTTCTTTTCACAACGCTTTAAGTGTTCTGGACACAACTTCAAATGATCTCTGGACACAGTGGTTGTTGTTCTTCCTCCGTCCTTACTGACGACACAAACTTTTCTGTTGTCATATTTAGAATCTTGTATGACGTAGGGTTCTTGCTCCCACTGGTTATCCAATTTGTGCATCTTCCTTTTTCTTTTTAATACTACCTCTCCAGGCATCAAAGGCTTGGCAGGAGCATTTCTGTTGTAAACATCTTCCTGTTTCTCCCGTGCCTTATTGAGACTTTCCTCTACACAGATTTGTACTCTTCTGTATTGCTCTTGCCGATTGACGTCCCAGTTTTCAACAGCGTCGTCTGCCTCCGGTTTCTACCACTCCAAGTTCTAAATCCATTGGTAGTTTTCCGGGCCTTGCTCGCATAAGATAAGCTGGAGTGCAGTTAGTTGAGCTTACAGGTATATGATTATACAAATCAACCAAATCAGGTAGTAAATCCGGCCATCGATTCCTGTCTTCCAACGGTATGGATCTCAACAAGTCAAGGACAATATGGTTCATTTTTTCGCAAAGACCGTTGGTTTGAGGGTGATATGGTGTTGTTCTAATTTTCTTGCACCCGTACATGTGACAGAATTCCTTGAATAAATCGGCTTCAAAAGCAGGTCCCTGATCGGTTAATACTTGCTCCGGATACCCATGCGGTCTGCAGAAGCTTGCTTGAAAGGTTTTCGCGGCCGTCACTGCGGTCTGGTCCTTAACTGGAACAACCACCAGAAATCTGGAGTAATGGTCCACCATGGTCAAGGCGTATGAGTATCCAGATCTACTTGGCGACAATTTGACATGGTCCAGGGCCACAATCTCCAGAGGACGAGTCGTCCGGATAGGTTGCAGGGGTGCCTTCTGATTACCGTAGTCCTTTCTTCTGAGACCACAGGGTCCACAGTTCCGACACCACCTCTCGATGGAGCTGCGCATCCCTACCCAGTAGAACCGGCATCTCAACAGGGTCTCCAGCTTTCTCCAGCCAAAGTGTCCTGCTTGATCGTGGTATGCTTCCAACACCATTGGGACGTCTGCCTTGGGGACCACTATTTGCCAGACCATTTCATGGGTTCTGGGGTTGACGTATCTCCTGCACAACTTCTCACGGTATAGGAACAACCTGCTTTTCTCGTTCCACAGGAGCTTGGCTGACATAGGTGCATCCTTTTCCAAGGAGGAACCTTCCTGTTTTAACAACTCCTTGATGCGGCTGACCACTGGATCACTGTCCTGAGTCTCTTTCCAGCTGTGATGGGGTAAAGGATTTAATGTTGCACCATACTGCTTTCTGTGGACTCGATGCTCGTGGACTACCCCATTTCGATGAAACGCAGGGAGCTCAATTTCTTCCAGGTCGTCCGATTCTTCTTCCGTGTCAGAGTCATGCGGCATTCGGGACAACGCATCAGCATTAGCATTCTTTCGACCTGCCCGGTACTTGATAGTAAACTGATAATTGGACAACCGAGCCATCCAACGCTGCTCCATGGCGCCCAGCTTGGCGGTTTCCAGGTGCGTTAACGGGTTGTTGTCTGTGTACGCCGTGAACTTATTGGAGGCCAGATAGTGCTTAAATCTTTCAGTAATGGCCCAGACCAGCGCCAGAAACTCTAGCTTGAAGCTGCTATAATTTTCCGGATTCCTTTCAGTTGGCCTGAGTTTTCTGCTGGCATATGCGATGACTTTTTCTTGGCCATTCTGCTTCTGACTGAGAACTGCTCCCAACCCTTCATTACTGGCGTCGGTGTACAACAGGAACGGTTGGCTGTAATCAGGATAGGTTAAGATCTCATCACCTGTAAGGATCTCTTTCATCTTTTGGAATGCTTCAGCCTGTTCTTTACCCCAATTAAAGGGAGGGTTTCTGCTCTTCAGGGATTGTCCTACTAGGAGGTCCTGTAAAGGAGCTGCCTTCTTCGTGTAATCTTTCACGAACCTTCTGTAGTAACCCGTTAGTCCCAGGAACTGTCGCACTTCCTTAAGGTTCTTCGGCTCCGGCCACTTCTGGATGGCAGTGACTTTCTCTGGGTCCGGCGCTACTCCTTCCGAACTGACGATGTGCCCCAAGTATTGTACCTTCTGTTTGAGTAAATGGCATTTTGAGGGTTTTAATTTCATCCCGTACCTGGACAGGGACTCAAATACTTCTGCCAGGTGCTTCAGATGGTCCTCATATGTCTTGGAATACACGATAACGTCGTCTAGGTATAGCAGCACGGTTTCAAAATTGAGATGTCCCAGACAATTTTCCATCACTCTCTGAAATGTTCCTGGGGCACTGCTGAGCCCAAACGGCATTCTATCGAACTCACAGAGCCCCATTGGGGTGGTGAAAGCCGTTTTCTCACGATCCTCCTCAGCCACAGCCACTTGCCAGTAACCACTAGTCAGATCGAGGGTAGAAAAGTAGTTAGCCGTTTTCAGAGCAGCTAATGATTCCTCTATACGTGGTAACGGGTATGCATCCTTGTGTGTTATGCGGTTCACCTGCCTGTAATCCACACACATTCTCATACTACCATCTTTCTTTTTAACCAGAACTAGAGGAGCTGCCCAGGGGCTACAACTATCCCTTATCACCCCGGCTTTCTTCATATCATTCAACATTTCTTTAGCCTTCTGATAATGAGCTGGAGGTATGGGCCTATACCGCTCTTTGATGGGAGGATGACTGCCTGTAGGGATATGATGTTGTACTCCCTTAATTGTCCCAAAATCAAGTGGATTTTTGCTAAACACTTGGGCGTACTCTTGCACCACCCGTAATACCCCTTGCTTCTGGTGAGCGGGAGTGGTGTCCGTCCCAACATGGAGTTGCTGACACCATTCCGCCACCTGAGTTGCTGGGTCATTGTCCTCCGCTATTTGACAGGAGTCTAAGGACTCAGCCGGGAGAATAGAATTATTATCAACAGCATGAAGTTTAGCAATGGTTGCATAACGGGGTAAATTTACCTCATCATCTCCCCAATTGAGAAGCCGTACCGGTACTCTTCCATTCACCACTTCTACTACTCCTCTAGCAGTCATAAGTGTAGGTCTATGTTCTGAATGGTGGGGTTCTACTACAGCTTGGTAATTCTGTCCTCTCAGACCTATGGCTGCCCTGCACCAAATGATCATTTCACTCATTGGGGGTATCACAATAGGATCCGAGTCAGTGACCCGTACATTACCAATTTCGCCGTCGGTAAGCTTCGCTTGCTGCTGACACACCAGGGCCCGGATCTCTCTTTGGATTACTCCTTTCTGCCTTGGTCGGGCAATCTCAGCGAGCTGTTGGAGCAAGAACACAACTTCTCCCAAACAATTACCGATAATGTTAGTACCCAAAATTATATTTAAACCGTTCTCCTCATTTACAGTCTTTACTACCAGAAGCCCTTGGTCTTTCAACTCCTCTCTGCCCACCTTTACATCTACACATTTTGTTCCGAGTACTTCTACAGGAAGACCATTAGAAGCATACACAGTAAAGTCAAGGCTCGGAGGTTTAAGACTGTCCATTGACCAGTACTTGGTATATAGAGCATCAGGTATTAGGGTCACTTGGGACCCAGTGTCTAACAATGCTGGAACAGCAATACCATCTAGAATAATAGACAGGTAGGGTCGCCCGCCCACATACCTGCGGTTCCAGTCTAGGGGGCCTGACGGGTATTCTCCTGGGTGTTGGCCCTTGGACCCAGGTTCTGCCCGTTTAAAGGACACTGTGTAGACAGATGACCTTTCCGGTTGCAGCGATAACAGATAATCTCTCGACGAGGAGGGTGTTGATCAGAGGTCGCTCCTGGGGGTGGCGTTGTCCTCCTCCGGGGGGCGACGTCTTCTTTCTTCTCCGGTGCATCCACGGGACGTCTTCTGGGCAGTCAGCTAACAAGATCTTTCCTTCCTCCTCTTTCCGCAGCTGCAGGGCACTCATTACAGCAGCCAGATTTTTAGTCAGCTGGCGCACCTCTGAGCGCAGACAGTCCAATTCACTAGGAGGTGTCACCTGCGCTTTGGCTTCAGCCACTAGCGGGGAAAAGGGGGTTACTGCCGGTTCCGGAGTGACTTCAGCCTGATGATGTTGGGTTGCCACCTCGGGTTTGCCCAGGGGCCGCAGCCCTTTTATTGCCATGTCCTTTAGGGCATCAAAGGTAGCATCCGGATGATCTAAGGACCACCAATTTACAGTTCTGCGTTCCTCTTGGGATCTCAATCCCTGTATAAATTGTTCTTTCAGCATTTTATTCTCGTCGATAGCATTTAAATTGTTAATTTGCTTGAAGGCTCTCAGGGCTCCCTGTAGTCGGCAAGCGTAGTCCCGGATGCTGTCACCTGGCTGTTGTGAACAGTGATAGAAGGCCATCCGGAGATCCGTTTCTGTGCGGTCTTCAAATATGGCATGTAGCTTAAGGAAGATCGCAGGTACCGACTCCTGATCAACGGTATCCCAAGTCTCCACTTCCCTCTCAGCAGCGCCAGTTAGCTGCCCTATTAGCACAGCAGCTTTTTGTCTCTCAGGCATGGAGTACATTTCTAGGATGCTGCATAACTTCCGCTTGAAGCCTGCTAAAGTGCCTGGCCCACCGCTGTATTGGGGAAGCCATTTCGCCCCAGGCATATATGGGAGCGTTAGTGGCATGATCGGGACTACCGGACTGGGTGCAGGGCCTGCGCCCCCATCTGGCGCTACAATACCAGACGGTGCGGGATTGGGGCCTCCGGCCGGGGCCGCACTGTCAGCCGGTTGTTGTGACATCTTAGCGCCCCCTTGGTTAAACGGAGCCTACCGGTTTCAGACGCTGCTATTTCACAGGCACCGCAGTGAGAACAGGACCTTCGTCGCAGGCGCTCTGATGTCAGAGCGTTCACTTCCTGTTGCAGGACCTGCCGATGAGTCAGAGCCAGGGGCGTGTCCAAGACTTTGCGCGCTCTTTCAGGTACGCCCACCTTCTTCTCCAGCGCCTTAGGGCGCGAATATGGCGACAAAAATGGCGATTTTTGGCGCCAAAAGTGCAAACAGTCCTTTTTCACAAAAACAATCCACAGGCACACAGGGCTCGCAATGCTGCAAGTTTCGTATCCTGTTCGTGACGCCAAAGTTTTGTGTCGACCCGCCACCACAATTGTGGGTTACCAGGGCAATGGGGTACTCAGAGCCGAGCCCGTAGAAGTCTATGGGATTGTCACAGGTAGCGGTGGCTCGGTCTGTGGCCCTGGCGGTCTGGCGTATGTTGGGGAAATATTTACAGGGGATAGATATATTTACAGTTCGTGACGCCACCTGTAGTATTCTGGTAATTTGTACCAGCGCTGCTATAGATCTCTGAGGGGATGGTGATGCAGCTAGATGTCGGGTCCCCTACAGGTGGGACTGGTCCCTCAAAGTCTATGAAGTTAGTGAAGTCGGGTGCAGATAAATAACACAGTCTCACACGGTCAGCGTCTTTCCATACCTTTACTTGCAAGATGGTAAGGCAGGTCCCAGGGAGGCTGATGGGGTTGATGGAGGATGAGCTTTGAGGCAACAGCTAAGCAAGTTAGGGGCCTCCTTTACTGTCCAATAATGATGAGTACAACCAGCTTGCAGCGTAGTTCCCTCTTTAATTTCAGCTATTCCAGAGCTGTTCTGCCCAGTCAGATTTGTGGTGAAGTCTTCCAATTGATGAAACTAGGTTCCTGCTTTTGTCTGCGCTTGACTCAAAGTCCCTATTCCACCTGACTCCAGTTACGTACTGACTATATGGGGCTGTTTGCCGCGACCCAAAGTCCGGTAAATCTCTGGTTTTCTTACCACTATGCTTGTAGCTAATAGTGATCCTTCGGTCCCCAGTGACCGGTAGCAATGTGCAGGACTTTTCCAAGCCAAAAGCACTTTTCCAATAATCTTCCTTCCACTTTGCCCTTCGATTTGCTCGACTCTTAATAGATAGTTCAGTCTTTCTTCCAGTGGGGCACAGCTCTGACTAGGCTAAGGTGAATTAGACCACCTGTACTAGCCTCCACTTTCTGAACTGCTAACAGGCTCAGACTGGACACGTCTACTCTGTCCAAGGACAGGAAACTGACTGACTAAAATCACTCCCTTCCACACCCCTGCTGGGTGTGTCAGAAGTGTACATGATGTATGAAGAGCCCTTAACTGTTACCTCTCCACTCATCCTCCTGGTATTGTGTACCAGGGCTACACATTCCCATGTCATTTAAGCACTGTTCCCATAAATTTCCGACGTTTTGATAACCTAAAAAGACCTCCAGGGGGAAGGTCGCGGCAAAAAAGCCTGAGTTTCCCATAGACTTACATTGGGCTCATTGCTCTGATCAAGCACCCGAGTATTCCAATTTGCTCGACTCAAGCAACAAGCACCCGAGCATTTTAGTGCTCACTCATCACTAGTTAGGGGAGATTTGAGGAGAAAGTTGGCACAGTTGGAATGCCGTTGGATCACTGCGCTGGGAACCATGACACCAGCAGGATTGAACGAGCAGTTTAGCTTTCCTTCCTTTTTATAATTTGACCTTCAGTCTGTTCCTTTTGTCCCTTGTGTCACTTGTGAGCTCTACATTGCCTGGTCCTTATTTTAATTGTGTGTTGTTTTTATTGTTCCCATTTTTTTACAGTTTCTAGTTTTAATTTCTTTTGAAGCATTTATTAAGTACTAAATTAGAATGTGGGATTATATCTCTACAACCCTGGCTATTTCTTCTAATATGATAAATGGACTATCTATCTATATGGACTTCATTGGTCACCTATGAATCATCTTCACTTGAGTGCAGTTATGTATATCTGCGATGGACACCACCCGGAATAATTCTTTGATGTGTATTTATTTTATTTATTTCAATTTATTTTTTAGTTTTTATTTTGTAATTCTGATTCTTTGATTTTGCTTGTGTATATTCTTCTCCATTCACTGTGATACTTACCTATGTTAATGGTATTTTGAAGTCTATATTATTGTGACTTTGTCACTGTGTAAATTGTTATGCACCTGTCACTTTATTATGCAATTATTCACTTTTATACCACAAGGATTGATACATTTTCTAGTCCTTATGAGAATATATAGTCTTTGATATGGCCTTTATTTGTTTTATCCGCATTGCTAAGATATCCGGTCACTTTGTCCTCTTTAAAAATGAAGTTCGGGTCGGATGCATGCGCGGTGGGCCATGTATTCATCGGCGCTCGGCTGTGACTCTCGCGGGCGTTTGACATCACTACATTGTGTGCAGAATTATTAGGCAAGTCGTATTTGAGAGGATTCTTTTTATTTTTGAACAACAACTATGGTCTCAATCAACCCAAAAGACTCATAAATATCAAAGCTTAATATTTTTGGGAGTTGGAGTTATTTTTTTTTTAGATTTGGCTATCTTAGAAGGATATCTGTTTGTGCAGGTAACTATTACTGTGCAGAATTATTAGGCAACTTAATAAAAGCAAAATATATACCCATCTCACTTGTTTATTTTCACCAGGTAAACCAATATAACAACACAAAATTTAGAAATAAACATTTCTGACATTCAAAAACAAACAAAAAAATCAGTGACCAATATAGCCACCTTTCTTTACGATGACACTCAGAAGCCTTCCATCCATAGATTCTGTCAGTTACTTGATCTGTTTACGATCAACATTGCGTGCAGCAGCCACCACAGCCTCCCAGACACTGTTCCGAGAGGTGTACTGTTTTCCCTCCCTGTAGATCTCACATTTTATGAGGGACCACAGGTTCTCTATGGGGTTCAGATCAGGTGAACAAGGGGGCCGTGTAATTATTTTTTCTTCTTTTAGACCCAGGGGTGAACCTAGCCTCTGTGCTGCCTGAGGCGAACTGCAAAGCGGCGCCCCCCAATTCAAGCGAGGTAGGTTGCGCGTCGCGGGACATTTTAGGCCACGCCCTGACCACACCCATTTCACAACTAGTCACACCCATGTCCACGCCCCGACCACACCCATTTAGCACTGGTGATCACACTGACTGGTACTGAGGGCACAGTGATTGGTACTATGGGCACACTGGTACTGAGTAAAAGAAAGAACAGAGAGAGAAAAAAGAAAACAGAGAAAGGAGAGAGAGAAAGAGGGGAAAGCAAGAAAGAACAGAGAGAAAGTAGAGAGAGAAATAAATAAACAAAGAAAGGGAAAAGAAAGAACAGAGAGAGAAAAGAACAGAGAGAGAAAGAAGAAAAGACGGGAAAGAAAGAACAGAGAGAAAGAAAGAAAGAAAAGAAAAAGAAAGAGGGGACAGAAAAAAAGAACAGAGAGAAAAAAAGAAATAGGGGAAAGAAAGAACAAAGAGAGAAAGAAAGAACAGAGAGATAGAGAGAAAGAAAGATGGGAAACAAAGAACAGAGAGAGAGAAAGAGACAAAGAAAACAGATAGAAAGAACAGAGAGAGAGAGAAAGAACAGAAAGATAGAGTGGAAAGAAAGAACAGAGAGAAAGAAAGAGAAAGAAAGAACAGAGATAGAAAGAAAGAGGGGAAAGAAAGAACAGAGAGAAAGAAAAAGAGCAGAGTGAGAAAGAAAGATGGGAAAGAAAAAAACTACTGAATAATGGCCCCATATACTGCTGCATACAGTAAAATGGCCCCACATGATGCTCCATACTGAATAATGGCCCCATATACTGCTGCATACAGTATAATGGCCCCATATGATGCTCCATACTGAATAATGGCCCCACATAATGATGCATACAGTATAATGGCCCCACATGATGCTCCATACTGAATAATGGCCCCATATACTGCTGCATACAGTATAATGGCCCCACATGATGCTCCATACTGAATAATGGCCCCATATACTGCTGCATACAGTATAATGGCCCCACATGATGCTCCATACTGAATAATGGCCCCACATAATGATGCATACAGTATAATGGCCCCATATGATGCTCCATACTGAATAATGGCCCCATATACTGCTGCATACAGTATAATGGCCCCACATGATGCTCTATACTGAATAATGGCCCCACATAATGATGCATACAGTATAATGGCCCCATATGATGCTCCATACTGAATAATGGCCCCATATACTGCTGCATACAGTATAATGGCCCCACATGATGCTCCATACTGAATAATGGCCCCATATACTGCTGCATACTGTATAATGGCCCCATATACTGCTGCATACAGTATAATAGCCCCACATGATGCTCCATACTGAATAATGGCCCCATATACTGCTGCATACTGTATAATGGCCCCATATACTGCTGCATACAGTATAATAGCCCCACATGATGCTCCATACTGAATAATGGCCCCATATACTGCTGCATACTGTATAATGGCCCCATATACTGCTGCATACTGTATAATAGCCCCACATGATGCTCCATACTGAATAATGGCCCCATATACTGCTGCATACAGTATAATAGCCCCACATGATGCTCCATACTGAATAAAGGCCCCATATACTGCTGCATACTGTATAATGGCCCCATATACTGCTGCATACTGTATAATGGCCCCATATACTGCTGCATAAAGTATAATAGCCCCATATGATGCTCCATACTGAATAATGGCCCCCTATACTGCTGCATACAGTATAATGGCCCCACATGATGCTCCATACTGAATAATGGCCTTGCATAAAAAAAAACTACTCACCTCTGCCCGTTCCAACGCTGATATCGCTTCCTCATCTATCACACACACATACACACATACATACATACACACAGCATCACACACACACAGCAGCTTCACACACACACACACACACACACACCAGCTTCACAGGCACAGCGGCCAGACTCACCTCTCCACGATCCGGCAGCTTCCTTCTCACTTCCTCTCACACATTGAGCGGCGCTGGTGTTATGAGTTCTGCTCTGTCGCCCCCTGGCTGCCGCCGCCTGAGACAACAGCTCAACTCGCCTCATTACAGCGGCGCCCCTGTTTAGACCTTTACTGGCCAGCCACGCTGTGGAGTATTTGGATGCATGTGATGGAGCATTGTCCTGCATGAAAATCATGTTTTTCTAGAACGATACCGACTTCTTCCTGTACCACTGCTTGAAGAAGGTGTCTTCCAGAAACTGGGAGTAGGTCTGGGAGTTGAGCTTCACTCCATCCTCAACCCGAAAAGGTCCCACAAGTTCATCTTTGATATACCGGCCCATACTAGTACCCCACCTCAACCTTGCTGGCATCTGAGTTGGAGTGGAGCTCTCTACCCTTTACTGATCCAGCCTCGGGCCCATCCATCTGGCCCATCAAGAGTCACTCTCATTTCATCAGTCCATAAAACCTTAGAAAAATCAGTCTTAAGATATTTCTTGGCCCAGTCTTGATGTTTTATCTTATGTTTCTTGTTCAAAAGTGGTCGTTTTTCAGCCTTCCTTACCTTGGCCATGTTCCTGAGTATGGCCCACCTTGTGCTTTTAAATACTCCAGTAGCGTTGCAGCTCTGAAATATGGCAAAATGGCATATGTGGCAAATGGCATCTTGGCAGCTTAATGCTTGATTTTTCTCAATTCATTGGCGGTTATTTTGCGCCTTTTTTATCAACACGCTTCTTGAGACCCTGTTGGCTATTTGCCATGAAACACTTGATTGTTCGATGATCACGCTTCAAAAGTTTGGCAATTTTTGACTTTTCAGAGTCCATCAAATCTCTCTTCTGACCCATTTTGCCAAAGGAAAAGAAGTTGCCTAATAATTAAGCACACCTTATATAGGGTGTTGATGTCATTACACCCCTCCTCATTACAGAGATGCAAATCACCTGATTTACATAATTGGCAGTTGGCTTTCAAGTCTATACAGCTTGGAGTAGGACAACATGTATAAAAAGTATTATGTGATCAAAATACTCATTTGCCTAATAATTCTGCACACAGTGTATGGATTTCCCCTGCCCACCGCGTCACTGCGAGTGCCGGAAGCAGCGCCAACACTGACGCTGAGTTCCACTGCGCATGCATCGGTTCCCCACCCGATCCAAACATGGCAACTGGATGACGGCTCTGATACACCTGGAGGTAGTTAATTAAATCAAAATGCTCCTATATCAAGATGGCACTGCACACACGGAGTCACGGCCCCCTAAGAAAGCCCATGCGAATTTCGCGTTGAGGCTGTTAGCTTTTGCATCTCCACAGATGGGTTACAATGGGTGAGATGTTCTTTTGTTTACACGTCTGCCATGGTCATTAGACATTTGATCTAGGATATGCCTACTTGTATGAACCAAATAATTACTGTTGTGATCAGTTCATTGATTATGGCTTACTTCTTCATTCATTGAGCACCCTTGCATTGCATTATTTGACTATTTGAAGAAAAAGAGAAATCCAGCTTCGGAAATAGTATAAAAAATGTCCTTTTATTGAAACATGTTTAAAAATAAGACATGGCTGCTGTACTTGTCTCAGCGGTAACTGAGGAGGACAGGAACAAAACAGCAAGGCAGCCGAACACCTGAGAGGTTGGAAACTAATGGGTTGCAGATCCCTAAACTAACCGCACAATTAGAAACAGCCGTGGAGCATACCTACGGTGGTCCTAGATGCCTCGGCACAGCCGGAAAGCTAGCTACACCTAAAGATAGAAACAGGAAAGCTAATTGCCCCGGAGTGAAGCCCCAAAGAAATAGGCAGCCCCCAAACATATAATGACGGTTAGACAAGACAAAACACAAACGCAGGCAGAAAATAGAGTGAGCAAACGCTGGGGTAAAACACTGCCTAAATAGGACAGGACAGGTACTATCTGCAATCCAACAAAACCCTAGCAAAACTTCCAACACTTCTGATTTAAAAAATGCTGAGATCACATGATCTCGCCACCCTCTAAATCAGATCTCAGTGTGAACAAGGCTAACCCGCAGCCACTCAAAAAGCAGGTAAAGAGCAATTGAACAAATAACAGTGGCTACTGAAAAACAGAGAGTAGCACAGGCCCCGGGAGGGGACCCGACTAACCTCCACAAAGGTGCAGACAAAAATGGAAATAGCAAACACAATAGAAACAAGCGGAAAATATCTTATCTGAAGGTAGCAGACGAAGGAGAGACACCAGCAGACTTCCAAATGAACCAGGAAACAACAATTGATCATCGGCGAGGATCATGGGAAGGCAGCTCCCTTATATCAGCCCAGTCAGTGACTCCTGATTGCCAGTCGTCGCTGGCAGGTGAGGAGACCCTGTCATTAGATACAGCCTCCGTCAGCAACCACCAGAGGGAGCCTCAGACAAATTGTCTCCAACACGTTCGCAACAGTGCTCCATATAATATAATACACTGTCAGTCATCCATGCAGTACAATTCACTTCCCATAGTATTATGCACCTCATATTTCTTCATATAGTATAAGGTATTCCCCATAGTCCTCGATACAGTATAATGCAGCCCACATACAGTATAATGCAGCCTCTCCATAGAGCATAATGTAGCTACCCCACAGAGTATAATGCAGTCCCACCATACAATATAATGTAACCCCCATAGAATTTAATGCAGCCCCTCTCTTATAGTATAATGCAGCCACCCCTTAGAGCATAATGCAGCCACCCCACAGAATATAATGTAACCCCCCATAGAATATAATGCAGCCCCCTCATATAGTATAATACAGTTCCTCCATCTATTATATAAAGCTGAATGTATGTATGTGTGTATGTATGTGGGTATGTTTGTCCGGGATTGGAATCCGCACCGTCGCACTTACGGGCATGAAATTTTGCACGCCCGCACGTCTCGACCCCGAAAGCGTCCTAGGCTATGTGTTGAATGGAAATTTTAACCCCCGCACGTTCCAAATCGCCAAACAATTTTGGCCCTATCTACATAATGGGGAGAAAGCTGAATGCTTGTGTGTATGTCCGGCATAGGAATCTGCATTTACGGGCATGAAATTTTGCACACCCGCACGTCTCGGCCCCGGGAGCGTCATAGGCTAGGTTTTGAGTCGAAATTTTAACCCCGCGCATTCCAAATCGGCAAATAATAGGAATCTGCACCGTTGTACTTACGGGCATGAAATTTTGCATGCCCGCACATCTCAACCCCAGGAGCATCATAGGCTATGTGTTGAATGGAAATTTTAACCCCCGCACGTTTTGGTGTGTGATTTTTATGTGCAGAATAAATTTTTGTTAACATAGTCTATTTTGTTACAGCTAACAGCAGTTATTAATTAACCCGGGCGAAGCCGGGTACTACAGCTAGTAGAATATATGGCAGCCCCTTATATAGTATAATGTAGCCTCTCCATAGAATACAATGTAGCCTTCCTCATATAGTATAATGCAGCCCAATAGAATATAATGTAGCCCCCTCATAAAGTATAATAAATCCCCCATACAATATAATCTAGCCCCCATAGAATATAATGCAGCCCCCCATAAAATACAATGTAGCCTTCTCATATAGTATAATGTAGCCCCCTCATAGAGTATGATGTGATCTCCCCCATAGAAAGAGTATGATGCGATCACCCCCCATAGAATATAATAAATATAATACAGCGACCCATAGAATATTATGTAGCCCCGAATAGAATATAATACAGCCCACCTCCCTATAGAATATGATGTTGCCCCCATATTATATAACACAGCCTCCCCTATAGAATATAATGTATAATGTACCCCCCATGGTATATAACACAGCCACATAGTATATAGCACAGCTACAAAGTATATAATACAGCCTACATAGTATATTACACAGCCCTCATAGTATATAACACAGCCCCACATAGTATATAACACAGACCACAAGTATAAACACAGACTACATAGTATATTACACAGCCCTCATAGTATATAACACAGCCCCACATAGTATATAACACAGCACCACATAGTATATGACACAGCCCCACATGGTATATACACAGCTCCACATGGTATACAGCACAGCCCCACATTGGTATACAGCATAGACCCACATGGTAGACAGCACAGCACCATGGCATACAACACAGCCCCACATGGTATACAGCATTGCCTTCTTTGGTATACAGCACAGCCCCACATGGTATACAACACAGGCACACAAGGTATACAGCACAGGCTCATGGTATACACACAGTCCCCCATTGTAAACAGCACAGCCCCTCATGGTATACAGCACAGCCCCACATGGCATACAGCACAGGCTGATGGTATACAACATAGCCCCACATGGTATACAGCACAGCACCATGGTATACAGCACAGCCCCCCATTGGTATACATCACATCCCCACATGGTATACATCACAGGCCCACATGGTATACAGCAGAGGCCCATGGTATACAGCACAGCCCCCCATTGGTATACAGCACAGCACCATGGTATACATCACAGCCCGCATCTCCCCCTCAGAGAATGGCCCCACAGTCCAGCACTGTTGCAATAAAAAAAACCACTCCTCACCTCTCCTCATGCCCGCGCTGCTGGCTGCTCCCGGCTCCCGATCTGCCTGGTACATAGTGAGTGCGCGATGACAGCGGAATGATGGAAGTGTCAGCTGATGCTCTCCTCCATCATTGCTTTGAACTGTATTGGAGTCTATGACGTCGGTACAGTTTAATGCGGCAGCAGAGGGAGTCGGCGCTGGGGGCAGGTGGGCCCCCCTGCCTCACAGGGGCACCATAGCGGCTGCATAATGTGCCACTTGCTGGGGGCCCCTGGGGAAGCGGGGGCCCTAGGCAGCTGCCTGAGCTGCCTGCTCCTAACGCCGGCCCTGCTCATGGCTATGTGTGCATCTTATATCCCATACCCGGTACATTGTTTTGTGGATTTGTGAAATGTTTTTTGACACTGTGCGCCATTTGCATATATCCTTTTCTCTTATCATGTGATCTATTGTCATTACGTTATGTATTTTGTAATAAAATTGTTATACTATTTTTACTACTGTTTGGACTCTGTGCGCCATGGCTTTCGTAGGATATCAGACTTGAACTCTGTTTTCCTGGTGCATGAGCTGGTTGAAAAAATGTGTCAAAGGACTCACAGAAATTGCTTCTGCCACTTACACTTCTGCTGCTCCTAATGTTTTGACATTGACAAATTGACGTGCTGGAGGTTGGAAGTCTAGAGCTGTGATGCACACTGTGTGCCTCACTGCTGTCTTGGGGAAAACCTCTCTTAATGTTGTGTAAAAGCGTGTGTCGATACTCAAACATTGGCCCGTCCCTTTTCAGTGTGGGTAGCATCTGGCAAAATTTACTCTTATAATGTGGATCTAACTGAATGGCAACTGAGTAGTCAGCACTATTTAGAATCTTAACTGTACGGGGATCATGTTGCAGATAGTGCAGCAAGTAGGCACTCATTTGTCGGGCTCTTTCCATGCTTGTTTTCTCCGTCCCCTCCCGCCAACCATGAACAACAGAGAGGGGATGATTGTCCTCTTCATCTCCTGACAGTTGCTCGCCCATCACCTCCTCCTCCTCCATTTGTTTCTGGGCTCTTGCTCCTTTACTAACAGATTGCCTGGAAATCACCAGCCCCCTTCGAATCACAGTAATCCACCCTCCCTTGGCACCCAACTGTGTGACAAAAGTCTGGAACTTTAAGACAATGTTATCCCTTCGGCATCCTTCTCTGCTTCCTCCTCTTCCTCTGGGACCACCACCTCTTCCCACGGTCTATTCAAAGTGTGCTCCAGCATGTAGATGACCAGAATAGTGATGCTGATGATGGCATCGTCAGAGCTAAACATCTTAGTAACCATTTCAAAACTGTGCAGAAGGGTGCAGAGGTCCTTAATCTTTGCCCACTCTGTAAACATGGCATGTCCAACGTCCATACTGTGTTGGCCCAGGCTATATGACATGATATACTGCATCAGGGCTTGTTGCTGCTGCAACAGTCGCTGCAACATGTGCAGAGTAGAGTTCCACAGTATCATCACATTGCATATCAACCTATTAACTAGCATGGACAAAGACCTAAGTATCGATGTAAGTCGATGACCTGAGTAGTGCAAACAGTGGAAGTGAGCACACACGCTTTCTGCAGCAGCTCACCCAGGCCAAGATAGTGTCGGAGAAAACGCTGTACCACCAGGTTGAGGACATGAGCCATGCAAGGCATGTTTGTGAGATTGCCTCGGCGTAGGGCCGGAACCAGGTTCGCATCGTTATTGGACATGTCCTTCCCTCGATCCAGGTACAGCGGAGACAGCTGTTGTTTAAACTCAGCCTGGAGAGCTGTCCACAACTCTTCAGCTGTATGACTGCGATCTTCAAGGCATGTCAATTTTAACACTGCCTGATTGTGGTGAGCCCTGACTGCGCAGTATGGAGATGATGGGGTACAACTTTGCACTGTTGTAATGCTTTATTCACTAAGGCAGAGGTTGAGGGCGCAGGTGGAGGCCCTAGAGGAGGTAGAGGAGCAGGCAGAAGCAGTGAAGGAAGTGTGAAATAGAGAGGCTTGTCCTGCAAGCCTTGGGGATTCCACCACGTGTGGAGCAACCCCTTTGTTGCTTAACCCTACAGCCACCAGAGTCACCCAGTGACCAGTCAGCGATGTGTAATGCCCTTGGCCATGCTTACTTGTTCAAGTATCTGTGGTGAAATGCACCCTGGCAGACACAGATTTAGTCAAGGAACGGTGATGTTGTAGGCGACATGCTGGTGTAGCGTAGGTACAGCTTTCTTAGAGAAGTAATGGCGACTGGGAAACTGGTACTGGGGATTGCGACGGCCATCAACGTTTGGAAACCGTCTGTATCTACCAGGCGGAAAGGCAGCATTTCCGTGGCCAACAGATTGGAGATGGTGGAGTTCAACCTCTTAGCTTTGTCATGTGTAGAAGGAAACAATATTCTATGTGACCACAACTGCGGGACAATGAGCTGGCTGTAGTGCTGATAATGGGTGGAGTATGGTAAACTAGACACACTGCTGGACCGTGGGTGAGGTGCAAACGAGATGTTACAATGGATTGACAAAGTTGTGGTATGCTCGTTCTCTGAGATCGGTCAAAAACAGCAGGCATGTCCGCTTCCATTATAGCTGATGGGCTCTCACTCAGCCTGACTGGAACAGGTAAAGAACTGGAGGTTGTGTGGTCGGAGACCTGCGTGACAATACTTGGCACGGTAACAGAGGAGGAGAAAGAAGCAGCAGTGTGTTTGATGGGTCGACTGATGGTTGTTAAGGTCCGCTGGTCTGCTTTTTAGCGCGGTGGGATTACCAGAGTAACACAGAGTTGATTGCACATGTGAAGGTTCATGCATGAAGTAGTCAAATGAATGCACTTTTTCCCACTATTCATTTATTTTTGCAAAGTTGGCAGATAACGTGAGTTGGTTCATCCTTTGCGGTGTCAAAAAAGGCCCAGGCTAGACAACCCTCACTGCCCCTTAAAGCTGCAGACCCACGAATGCTGCTTGCCACAGCCACAGTTGTGGCTGAGCATGCAGTGTTCGTCGTGGCTGCAACACTCCGTGTCTGCGCCATATTGGACAATGTAACCTCCTCATCTTCCATCTCCACTTCCATAGTTGACCTATTCAGCTGCGTACCTCTGTGTTCACGCCAAGTGGGATCTACAACCTCATCATCATCCTCTGTGCTATCACATTCCTCAAACTGAGAGTTACCCTACTCCTCCTCCTGCCCTGACAGCACAGTACAGTCCACGTGAGCGTCATATCTCAGTCTTATCAGGATTAGTGTTGAGCGATACGATACCGCAAGTATCGGGTATCGGCCGATATTAGCTCTATCGGACTTTCGATACTTAGTTCCGATATTTTCGTCTTATCGGATACCGGAATCGGAATTGTCACTGTCACTGTCAATGTCCGTCCGTCGGGTCTGTCAGGAGTCAGCAGCACTTACCTGGCAGAAGATCTCCGGCGGTCACGGGCTGGACTGCTTGATGGCCGCCATCATCTTTCCCAGGCGGTCACATGCAGTTTCTCGCGATAACTGCAGTGACTGCTGGGTAATCCCGGCCGTAAAGCAGTCAGTCCGATGACGTCACCGCCGGGGAAGCAGGTAATCAGCTGTGCTGCGTCGAGATGACAGGCTCTGCCTGTCATTGCGATGTAGCAGAGCTGGATCGTCGTGGGACTGTCGTTACTATGGACTGCGTCGGACAGGTGGTATACTGTTGGTTTGTTTTTTTTATTTTTTTACAGGAGATCGATGGCATCGCAGGAATGAGTGTATAATAAAATTAATGAAAACTGTGTTGTCTCTTTTATTTCATTAAAATACTTTTTTCTTGCTGTGTCTTTTTTTTTATACATTTAAAAACTTTGGGATTAATAATGGATCGGTGTCTTATTGACACCTCTCCATTATTAACCGGGCTTATTCTCACCGTGCAATCAACGGTGACATTAATCCCTTATTACCCCACTTGCCACCGCTACAGGGCAGTGAGAAGAGCCGGGTAAAGTGCCACAATTGGCACATCTTTTGATGCGCCAAATGTGGGGCTGCTGTAGCCTGGTATTATCAGGCTGTTGAGGGCCAAAATCCATGGGCCTTGACAGTCTTTTAATACCAGGCCGCAGCAGTCTGCATTTTACTTGGCTGGTTAACAAAAATAGGGGACCCCTACGCCGTTTTTTTTTCGAGGGGATCCCCTATTTTTGTTAACCAGCCAAGCTAAGCAGACTGCTGTGGCCTGGTATTATCAGGCTGGCAAGGTCCATGGATATTGGATCCTTACCAGCCTGAAAAACCATGCCTCAGCAGTCTGCTTCATCTGGCTGGTTAACAAAAATAGGGGGGACCCCACGCCAAATTTTTTTCGAGGGGATCCCCTATTTTTGTTAACTAGCCAAGATATGCAGACTGCTGTGACCTGGTATTATCAGGCTGGCAAGCAGGGTCGGACTGAGGCACCGGGACACCGGAGAAACCTACGGTGGGCCCCAGCTCCTGCGTGGTGGGCCCTGATTTGAAAGGATAGGTCGCAGGGCAGAGGGGGCGGTGGCCCTGGGGCCTGCGCTCTGAGGGGGCCCACCCGGAGCTACGATACAGTTACATTCTGCGGCAGAGCAGGGAGAATCGCTCTCCCTGCTCTGCCGCCCGGAAGCTATGGGGCCTGAACAGGCGTTGGGGGGGCCCGGTGCCAGCAGGGGGCCCCCCACCCGTCATCGGAGGGTCAGCTGTATCGGCATCCAGCCGATAAAGCTGACCGCATGGAGAGAGAAGGAGCGAGCGCTCCTTCTCTCCCATAATCCCCCTATCAGCGTATGACAGCGGGCGCAATAACATCACCTGCCGGCGCCCGCTGTCAGACGCTGAGAGGGAGAACAGTGAGCAGCACAGGAGCCGGGAGGTGATTTTTTTTTTATTTTTTTTTTACTGGGGGTGCAGTCGAGTCCTGGCTGGAGAAGTCGTCATGTCGGTGTGGGCCAGATGGAAAAGACATGAAAAGTGAACAATTCCATTAGAAAGAACATCAGCGGTAAGTCATTATCTGTACCTCTGCTGTAATCTATTATATGTTCTGTAGGACTGGTATTATTTAACACAGACCATATGGCGGTAATATCAATATTGGTCTTTTTATATAAAGATTATTTTGGCCAACAGCGCGGTCATTTGCTGAGGTTCTCTGATGATGGGCCCACTCAGAAGTTTTGCCCCCACTAAACCAAAACCCTAGCTACGCCTATGGCTCTCTCTCTAGTCTTTCTTTCTCGCTCTCTGTTCTTTCCTTCTCGCTCTCTGTTCTTTTTTCTCTCTGTTCTTTCTTTCTCTCTTTTCTTTCTTTCCTCTCTTTCTTTCTCTGTTTGTTCTTTCTCTCTCGCTGCTCTTTCTTTCTTTTCCTCAGTACCAGCCACTGTGCCCTCATTACCAGTCAGTGTGATCAGCAGTGCTAAATGGTTACGCTTGGGGCGAGGATATGGGTGTGATTAGCTGTGAAATGGGTGTTGTCGGGGCGTGGGCTAAAATTTTCAGCGGCGCGCAACACGCGCCGCAGCCTTTAATCCTCTTTCCTGTCTTCCAAATTTGGGAGGTATGCTGTATGACCTCCCTACAACTTCTGGCCATGCTCCTGATGAGCGCGACGGATGGTCTCGTGAGGGATCTCCTCCCACACCTGGACTAAAGCATCCACCAACTCCTGGACAGTCTGTGGTGCAACGTGGCATGGCCTAAAATTTTCTGCAGCATGCACAGCGTGCCACAGCCTTTGTCCCTCTTTCCCTTATTCAAAGGTTGGGAAGTATGATGTTGGGCCGCAAGAATATATTTTCTCTGGTGGGCCCAAGGTACTCCAGTCCGACGCTGCTGGCAAGGTCCATGTATGTTGGCTCCTTAACAGCCTTAAATACCATGCCTCAGCAGCAGGGGCGTACATATAAATCATGGGGCCCCATAGCAAAAGTCTGAATGTTCCCCACCCCCCCAAAAAAAAAACCCAGAGGCATTGTAAATGTAAAGTGCCAGCACAGTTAGGGAAGTTGAGTCGCACAGAGACAGGGGTTTTGGGGGTACTCGGCACCGATCACGTCGACTTCTATGGGGATGTCACGAGTAGCACAGCTCGGTCCGTGACCTGGGCGATCACTGGAATGTGGGATATTTCCAGGGGATGATAGAATGTTCGTGTAGTTTGTCGTGACGCCACCTGTAGTACCTGGTCAGGGTGTCCAGCGCTGCTGTGCAGGTCCTCTGGAAGGGATGGTGTAGTGCAGGTAGGTGAAAAGTCTTCTACAGGTAACACGCTATCCTTCCAGGGCAGATAGATGTGAGATAGAGCAATGGTGCAAAGTGATGTAGCAGAGTGGACTATGCGACGTAGTAAGAAAGCAGGAAACACTTCAAGTTAAACGTTGCATAATAAAATTTTTAATAATAACATTAGTGTTGAGCGATACGATAATGCAAATATCGGCTATCGGCCGATATTAGCTCTATCGGCCTTTCGATAATTCGTTTCGATATTTTCGTCTTATCGAATACCGGAATCGGATTTGTCACTGTCACTGTCTGTGTCCGTCGGTCAGGTCTGTCACTGTCAGTGTCCGTCGGTCGGGTCTGTCAGGAGTCAGCGGCACTTACCTGGCAGAAGATCTCCGGCGGTCACGTCCTGGACTGCTTCATGGCCGCCATCCTCTTCTCCCCGGCGGTCACATGCAGTTTCTCGCGATAACTGCAGTGACTGCTGGGTAATCGCGGCCGTAAAGCAGTCCGATGACGTCACCGCCGGGGAAGCAGGTAATCAGCTGTGCTGCGTCGGGATGTTAGGCTCTGCCTGTCATTGCGATGTAGCAGAGCTGGATCGTCGTGGGACTGTCGTTACTATGGACTGCGTCGGACAGGTGGTATACTGTTGGTTTGTTTTTTTTTCTTTTTTTACAGGAGATCGATGGCGTCGCAGGAATGAGAGTACAATAAAAGAAATGAAAACTGTGTTGTCTCTTTTATTTCATTAAAAGACTTTTTTCTTGCTGTGTCTTTTTTTTAAACATTTAATAACTTTGGGATTAATAATGGATCGGTGTCTTATTGACGCCTCTCCATTATTAACCGGGCTTATTGTCACCGTGCAATCAACGGTGACATTAACCCCTTATTACCCCACTTGCCACCGCTACAGGGCAGTGGGAAGAGCCGGGTAAAGTGCCACAATTGGCACATCTTTTGATGCGCCAAATGTGGGGCTGCTGTAGCCTGGTATTATCAGGCTGTTGAGGGCCAAAATCCATGGGCCTTGACAGTCTTTTAATACCAGGCCGCAGCAGTCTGCATTTTACTTGGCTGGTTAACAAAAATAGGGGGACCCCTACGCCGTTTTTTTTTCGAGGGGATCCACTATTTTTGTTAACCAGCCAAGCTAAGCAGACTGCTGTGGCCTGGTATTATCAGGCTTGCAAGGTCCATGGATATTGGATCCTTACCAGCCTGAAAAACCAGGCCTCAGCGGTCTGCTTCATCTGGCTGGTTAACAAAAATAGGGGGGACCCCACGCCAATTTTTTTCGAGGGATCCCCTATTTTTGTTAACCAGTTCCCTCTGACGTCACTGATTGTGTCCCTGGCTGACCTGAAGTGAAAGTGGAAAGCAATCAATTAAGCTTTCCACTTCCTCTCCTGTCAGCCAGGAGAGGAACTCATTCATTTGGGGTTTACTGTGAGGCTGCAGCATTAGCTGCGGTCCCTGCAGTAAACATTAACCCTTTCTGATGGATTACACCGTGGGACCTGACTGTACATCGGATTGGTAAGAATAATTTTGCTTTATTATTTTATTTTTATTACAGGAAATGGTTTTAGCAGGTAAATAAAATATGGTCAAAAACTGTGTGATTATTTCATTAAACTTATTTTTTATTAAAGTGTGTGTGTGTTTGATTTTTCTTTCATACAATAGGATTAATAATTGATAGTTGTCTGATTGACAGCTCTCAATTATTAACCTGGCTTAAAGTGACCTTTCAATTGCAAGGTCATTTTAACCCCTTATTAACCCATTCGCCACCGCTACAGGGCAATGGGAATAGACGGGCAAAGTGCCAGAAAGGGCAAATCTAATTAGAGATTTGCCCTTTCTGGGGGCAGATGTTAGTAGCCGGGGGGGCCAAAAATAATGGTCCCTCTCTGGGCTATTATTATCTGCCCCCACTCACTGGCTTTGTCTGTCTGGTTGCGAAAATAGGGCGGGAGCCCACGCATTTTTTTTCAGCAATTTTACACCTCATATATATATATACATGTCATTGAATTTGTGACACATATATATATATTTATATTTATAGTTCATACACTTCTACATAGTATAATAGCCGCTAATTCAATTGCCGGCTTTTGTGAAAATGCAGAACCAGACATGAAATGACACTTGGTTTACATAGAGTTAACCATGTCTTTTCATGTAGTTTGATATCTGATTTGCACAAACAATTACATGAGTGTAAGTGTGCAAAATTTCACACCTGTAGGGGTTACTTAACCCTTCAAGACCCAGCCTATTTTGACCTTAAAGACCTTGCCATTTTTTGCAATTCTGACCAGTGTCCCTTTATGAGGTAATAACTCAGGAACGCTTCAACGGATCCTAGCGATTCTGAGATTGTTTTTTCGTGACATATTGGGCTTCATGGTAGTGGTAAATTTAAGTCGATAATTTTTGCGTTTATTTGTGAAAAAAATGGAAATTTGGCGAAAATTTTGAAAATTTTGTAATTTTCAAATTTTTAATTTTTATTCTGTTAAACTAGAGAGTTATGTGACACAAAATAGTTAATAAATAACATTTCCCACATGTCTACTTTACATCAGCACAATTTTGGGAACAACATTTTTTTTTGTTAGGAAGTTATAAGGGTTAAAAGTTGACCAGCGATTTCTCATTTTTACAGCAAAATTTACAAAACCATTTTTTTTAGGGACCACCTCACATTTGAAGTCACTTTGAGGGGTCTATATGGCAGAAAATACCCAAAAGTGACACCTTTATAAAAACTGCACCCCTCAAGCTACTCAAAACTACATTCAAGAAGATTATTAACCCTTCAGGTGCTTCACAGGAACTAAAGCAACGTGTAAGGAAAAAATGGACATTTTAATTTTTCCAACAAAAATTTTCTTTTAGCATCAATTTTTTCATTTTTACATGGGCATCAGGATAAAATGGATCCTAAAATTTGTTGGGCAATTTCTCCTGAGTACACAGATACCTCATATGTGGTCATAAACCACTGTATGGGCGCACGGCAGGGCTCAGAAGGGAAGGAGCGCCATTTGACTTTTTGAATGGAAAATATGCTGGAATATTTAGCGGTTGCCATGTCACATTTGGAGAGTCCCTGTGTGCCTAAACATTGGAGCTCCCTCACAAGTGACCCCATTTTGGAAACTAGACCCCCTAAGGAACTTATCTAGATGCATAGTGATCATTTTGAACCCCCAGGTGCTTCACAAATTGATCTGTAAAAAAAAGAAAGTACTTTTTTTTCACAAAAATTTTCTTTTAGCCTCAGTTTTTTCATTTTCACATGGGCAACAGTATAAATTGGATCCTAAAATTTGTTGGGCAATTTCTCCTGAGTACACAGATACCTCATATGTGGTCATAAACCACTGTTTGGGCGCATGGCAGGGCTCAGAAGGGAAGCAGCGCCATTTGACTTTTTGAATGGAAAATATGCTGGAATATTTAGCGGTTGCCATGTCGCATTTGGAGAGTCCCTGTGTGCCTAAACATTGGAGCTCCCCCACAAGTGACCCCATTTTGGAAACTAGACCCCCTAAGGAACTTATCTAGATGCATAGTGATCATTTTCAACCCCCAGGTGCTTCACAAATTGATCTGTAAAAAAAAGAAAGTACTTTTTTTTTCACAAAAATTTTCTTTTAGCCTCAGTTTTTTCATTTTCACATGGGCAACAGTATAAATTGGATCCTAAAATTTTTGGGCAATTTCTCCTGAGTACACAGATACCTCATATGTGGTCATAAACCACTGTTTGGGCGCATGGCAGGGCTCAGAAGGGAAGCAGCGCCATTTGACTTTTTGAATGGAAAATATGCTGGAATATTTAGCGGTTGCCATGTCGCATTTGGAGAGTCCCTGTGTGCCTAAACATTGGAGCTCCCCCACAAGTGACCCCATTTTGGAAACTAGACCCCCTAAGGAACTTATCTAGATGCATAGTGAGCACTTTGAACCCCCAGGTGCTTCACAAATTGATCCGTAACAAAAAGAAAGTACTTTTTTTTTCACAAAAATTTTCTTTTAGCCTCAGTTTTTTCATTTTCACATGGGCAACAGTATAAATTGGATCCTAAAATTTGTTGGGCAATTTCTCCTGAGTACACAGATACCTCATATGTGGTCATAAACCACTGTTTGGGCGCACGGCAGGGCTCAGAAGGGAAGGAGCGCCATTTGACTTTTTGAATGGAAAATATGCTGGAATATTTAGCGGTTGCCATGTCGCATTTGGAGAGTCCCTGTGTGCCTAAACATTGGAGCTCCCCCACAAGTGACCCCATTTTGGAAACTAGACCCCCTAAGGAACTTATCTAGATGCATAGTGAGCACTTTGAACCCCCAGGTGCTTCACAAATTGATCCGTAAAAAAAAGAAAGTACTTTTTTTTCACAAAAAATTTTCTTTTAGCCTCAGTTTTTTTCATTTTCACATGGGCAACAGTATAAATTGGATTCTAAAATTTGTTGGGCAATTTCTCCTGAGTACACAGATACCTCATTTGTGATCATAAACCACTGTTTGGGCGCACGGCAGGGCTCAGAAGGGAAGGAGCGCCATTTGACTTTTTGAATAGAAAATATGCTGGAAAATTTAGCGGTTTGCCATGTCGCATTTGGAGAGTTCCTGTGTGCCTAAACATTGGAGCTCCCCCACAAGTGACCCCATTTTGGAAACTAGACGCCCTAAGGAACTTATCTAGATGCATAGTGAGCACTTTGAACCCCCCAGGTGCTTTACAGAAGTTTATAACGCAGAGCCGTGAAAATAAAATATCATTTTTTTTTCTCAAAAAATGATTTTTTAGCCCACTATTTTTTATTTTCACAATGGTTACAGGAGAAATTGGACCCCGAAAGTTGTTGTCCAGTTTGTCCTGAGTACGCTAGTACCCCATATGTGGGGGGGAACCACTGTTTGGGCACACGTCAGGGCTCGGAAGGGAAGTAGTGACGCTTTGAAATGCCAACTTGATGGAATGGTCTGCGGGCATCTTGTTACGTTTGCAGAGCCCCTGATGCGCCTAAACAGTAGAAACTCCCCACAAGTGACCCCATTTTGGAAACTAGACACCGCAAAGAACTTATCTAGATGTGTGGTGAGCACTTTGAACCCCCAAGGGCTACACAGAAGTTTATAACGCCCGGGCATGAAAATAAAAAAATCATATTTTTTCCACAATCAGGATCTTTTAGTCCCCAATTTTTTTATTTTCGCAAGGGTAACATGAGAAATTAGACCCCAAAAGTTGTTGTCCAATTTGTCCTGAGTATGCTGATATCCCATATGTGGGAGAAAACTACTGTATGGGCACACGTCGGGGCTCGGATGGGAAGTAGTGACCTTTTGAAATGCCCACTTGATGGAATGGTCTTCGGGCGTCATGTTACGTTTGCAGAGTCACTGATGTGCCTAAACAGTAGAAACTCCCCACAAGTGACCCCATTTTGGAAACTAGATCCCCCAAAGAACTCCTCTAGATGTGTGGTGAGCACTTTGAATCTCCAAGTCCTTCACAGAAGTTTATAACGCAGAGCCGTGAAAATATAAAATTATTTTTTTTCCACAAAAATAATTTTTAGTCCCCAATTTTTTTCCCCAATGTTAACAGGAGAAATTAGAACCCCCAAAGTTGTTGTGCAATTTTTCCCGAGTACGCTGATACCTCATATGTGGGGATAAACCACTGTTTGGGCATACGTCGGGGCTTGGAATAAAGGGAGCACTGTTTGACTTTTTGAACGCAAAATTTGCAGGAATCAATGGTGGCGCCATGTCGCGTATGGAGACCCCCTGATGTGCCTAAATAGTGGAAACCCCTCAATTCTAACTCAGCGAAATCCGCCGCGAATCCGCAGCGAAATCAGTCGCGGATCCGCAGCGAAATCAGTCGCGGATCCGCAGCTAAATCAGTCGCGGATCCGCAGCGAAATCAGTCGCGGATGCGCAGCGAAATCCGCCGCGGATCAGCAGCGAAATCCGCCGCCGATCAGCAGCGAAATCCGCTACGGATCAGCAATGAAATCAGTCACGGATCCGCAGCGAAATCAGTCGCGGATCCGCAGCGAAATCAGTCGCGGATCCGCAGCGAAATCAGTCGCGGATCCGCAGCGAAATCAGTCGCGGATACGCAGCAAAATCAGTCGCGGATACGCAGCGAAATCCGCCGCCGATCAGCAGCGAAATCCGCCGCCGATCAGCAGCGAAATCCGCTGCCTATCAGCAGCGAAATCCGCTGCGGATCAGCAGCGAAATCCGCCGCCGATCAGCAGCGAAATCCGCCGCGGATCAGCAGCGAAATCCGCCGCCGATCAGCAGCGAAATCCGCAGCGGATCAGCAGCGAAATCCGCTGCTGATCCGCAGCGAAATCCGCTGCCGATCCGCAGCGAAATCCGCCGCGGATCAGCAGCGAAATCCGCCGCCGATCAGCAGCGAAATCCGCCGCCGATCAGCAGCGAAATCCGCCGCCGATCAGCAGCGAAATCCGCCGCCGATCAGCAGCGAAATCCGCAGCGGATCCGTAGCGAAATCCGCCGCGGATCAGCAGCGATGTCCGCCGCGGATCAGCAGCGAAGTCCGCCGCTGATCAGCAGCGAAATCCGCCGCGGATCAGCAGCGAAATCCGCCGCGGATCAGCAGCGAAATCCGCCGCGGATCAGCAGCGATATCCGCCACGGATCCGCAGCAAAATCAGCTGCGGATCAGCAGCAAAATCCGCTAGGAAAAAAAAAAAAAAATTCTTTATTTTTTTTATTTGTCCCTACCTATGATAAAGGGGGGGTTCATTTACTTTTTTTTATTTTGATCACTGTGACAGTTTATCACAGTGATCAAAATAAATTTTTGAACACTGGGGGGCGCACTGCGCATGCGCCGGCCGGCGGGCGCACTGCGCATGCGCCCGCCATTTTCCAATATGGCGGCGCCCATGAAGAGGCCCGGGCGGACGCCGGGCCCGATCGTGGGACATCGGTGGATCGGGAGAGGTGAGTAGGGGGGTCGGAAGGCTGGGGGGGGGATAGGAAGTGGGGGCAGTGGACCAAAAGAGGAGGGGAGCTGTAAGTGACGGCGGTGACCGATCGCTGCCATCTTTCGGTGGCGGCGGCCGATCACCGCCGTGACTCGGTGTGGGGGGTCAGGGCTCGGTCTCCAGCCATGGCAGATGCTATTGCAGCATCGGCCATGGCTGGATTGTAATATTTCACCAATTAAATTGGTGAAATATTACACATTGCTCTGATTGGCTGTTTCACTTTTAACAGCCAATCAGAGCGATCGTGGCCACGGGGGGGTTAAGCCAACCCCCCTGTGGTGAAGTACAAAGGGTCCTGTGCCGGCGGTCGGGTGACCTTTCAGTGACCCCGGTCTCCCGGCCCGCAGGGACGAGATCCTTTCATGACGCCACATAGGCGTCATGGGTCGGATTGGCACAGGTTTTCATGACGCCTACGTGGCGTCATGGGTCGGAAGGGGTTAAAGGTGTAAATTCGTAGCAAAAAAGTCCGTTTTTTTTACAACGAATTTACACCTTTAATTAACCCCTACAGGTGTGAAATTTTGCACACATAGACTGATGTAATTGTTTGTGCAAATCAGATTGCAAACGACATGAAAAGACATGGTTAACCCTATGTACACCAAGTGTCATTTCATGTCGGGTGCTTCTGTCTTTTCACAGAAGCCGGCTTTACCCAGCAATTGAATCAGAGGATATTTTACTATGTAGAAGTGTATAAACTATACATATATGTATATATATATGTCACAATGACATGTATATATATATATATGTATTCTATGTGTGTATATTTAGTGTTTACAAGGAAATAAAGGTTTTTTTTAGTTGCGATATTTTGTTCCCATAGACTAACATGGGACTTCCGGTATCGAAATCGGATATCGACGATATTTAGTGCTATCGGCGATACAATTTCGATACGATATTTTTAGATATCGAGCACTATCGCTCAACACTAAATAACATTACAAAAGTGCAAATAGCATTAGTGCCGAAGTTCGTGGAGACTTCTTAGGACTACCCCCACCGGGGTAACTTCACAGTGTCCTTTACTTGTGCTTGTGGAGGACCCGCTCCAAACCTCCAACTGTGGTCTTGGGTGGGCTGCAAGACTTTCCTTGAGCAGACCTCACTTTCGGCCACACCAAACGGGTTTTTAGTTTCTGAGGTAGTTGAAAATAGTGCACAGTAAAGTTTTTTGTAAAACCAAGATGGAGCACCAAAGTGCCAACTATTTACAGAAAAGTTTGTGAGCCAGTACAGTTCATGGCTTCAAAGTTCAACATTTTCATTACATTGAAACACCATTACCCAACCTGGGTATATTAAGGCAACAATAAACTTGTTCTTCTGAACATTCACCCGTCCGGGTACATCAAACCATTACCCAACCTGGGTATATTAAGGCAACAATAAACTTCTTTTTATGAACATTCACCCGTACGGGTACATCAATAATTTAACTATTTACATACAGAGAACCTGTCCGGGTTATTTAGACTTCTTTGGCTGGCCTCTTACAGGTACCACCTGGTACTGTTCTGGAGCTTGCCAAACATCTGTGACAGGAGGGTCCACCCAGACCTGATAACGTCGTGTGGCCTGTACAGTGACGTCGTGACCCGCTATCTGGGTCTGTGTGGCCACCTCTTTCGTCTCCCTCCGGGTCTGGACCCCTATGTCCCGGACTGAACGAACCCCAGGGGGCCTAACAGGCGCCGGGTACGGGCCAGCTATCATTATCATGTCCATAGCTGGGGCTGCTGAGGAGACCACTGAGGGAGGCTAGGGAGATTTACGGCGTGGGCACTTGTGCAGAGGCCTGGTTGGGGGAGGCTGAAGGCTCGTAGGGTCTGTCAGTTTCCTGACACTCTGGGGAGTAAGGGTCGCACCTGGTAACATTTAGGGCGTACCATCCATTGTAACCCCAGTGTCGGGTGTAAGTCACCAAGTCTCCTGGCAACAGGTCCCTCCCCGGGTGTCCTTCTGGGAGGTGAGCCTCCACATCCCGCCGGGTTACAAAAAACTTCTAAATAAAGTCCAGGCTCCTGGATGAAGCCCCAACCAACTTTTAACTTAAAGTTCCGTACTGCACCCTTACGCCGCGGCTCCCTCACCGTACTTTTATCCTTTCTCATACGTGCCTTCTCTGCCAGGTCCTTCTCCAGGTGACGTTGCCGAAGCTTTTGGGATTCTCGCTGCTCCCTTTGTCGCTCTGCTTCCCGCTCCCGACGTCTCCACTCTTCCTCCTGACGCCGGTTGTAATTCTCCTCCACCAGCAGCTCCATGTCTCCACCATCAAACGCCAGCTTACGATGTCCGGTTTGCGGCAGCTCTCCTGGCGCCCGCCAGTCCTGGCGGCGCTCACCTGTGGCGGAAGCAGCCGGCTCTGGAACAGATGACTGTCGGGGCTCCGGTACAGGCAGGTAGAGCTCTGGTGCCTGCGCGGCCTCCTTCATGAGGACGGGTGTCGCTTCTTCTGCCTCAGCGACGGGGGCAGACAGCGGGATCTGGGGTGCTGGTGCGGCGTTTTCTGCAGTAACGGGTGCCTACACTGTGATACTGGCAACCGGTTCAGATTGCAAGGGCTGGGATGCCCGCACGGCCTCCTGTACTGGAACGGGTGCCTCCACTGAGATACTGTCAACCGGTTCAGATTGCAAGGGCTGGGATGCCCGCACGGCCTCCTCTACTGGAACGGGTGCCTCCACTGAGATACTGTCAACCGTTCAGATTGCAAGGGCTGGGATGCCCGCACGGCCTCCTCTACTGGAACGGGTGCCTCACCTTCCGGTACAGACACTTCAGGGGGTAAGAGGGATTGGCGCCGCTCCAATTGTAGTTTTAGGGCCCGCCAGCTCGCTTCCATCCTGGCGACCTCCTCCCCGGTGCCGGGCCAGGTCTCTCAGGGTATCCTCCGCTTCTTCCAGTGTAGGAGGGTTTCCAGGCGGGTGCCAAACGGTGGCTCCGTGGCGATCGGGTCGCTTCCGTGGGGGGAAGAGCTCGGACTCCTCCATCCCTTCCCACTTCTGCTCACGTCCGTTCGCCATCTCTGCCAAGTCACATGTGTCATTAGCATCAGGAGAGGCGCCATCTTTTGTAGGGAGGCGGGACCTTCGCGTTCGTTTCCGCCCACTGAGGAGGATGAGGAGGCGGAACTCCAGAGCTGTGGGGCACGATCTTACATTGCAGTAACATTTAGAGTGTGCGGACATCGTTTTCGCTCCACGGAGTGAGTGTACGCCCACGAGAGCACGCCCTTATTCTTCACCTGTGCCTCGTGGCGCAGATATGACGGAAAAATGGCAAATACAGTCTATGATGATTTTTGCAATTCTCAAGCAAAAAAACAGTTCAATTAAGGCACACAGGACTCGCTTATAGCGAGCTTCTGAATCCTGTTCGTGACGCCAAAGTTGAGTCGCACAGAGCCACGGGTTTTGGGGGTACTCGGCACCAAGCCCGTCGACTTCTATGGGGGATGTGACGGGTAGCACAGCTATGTCCGTGCCCTGGTCGCTCACTGGAATGTGGGATATTTCCAGGGGATGATAGAATGTTTGTGTAGTTTGTCGTGACGCCACCAGTAGTACCTGGTCAGGGTGACCAGCGCTGCTGTGCAGGTCCTCTGGCAGGGATGGTGTAATGCAGTTAGGTGATAAGTCTTGTACAGGTAAGACGGTATCCTTCCAGGGCAGATAGATGTGAGATAGAGCAATGGTGCAGAGTGATGTAGCAGAGTGGAGTATGCGACGTAGTAAGAAAGCAGGAAAGGAAACAATTCTTACTACAAAGACATGCAGCATAAGGCTGCCTCAACCCCTCCCATCCAAATAGCTACACCCTGTTCTAACCAGCCTGAGCTAGACCATCCCATTGGGTCCGCCTACACTCAGCTGGCATAGTGTACTGTTGAATGCAGTGGTTGGAATCAATGGGGTGTTTCCTCCTTACCTGAGAGTAAGTTGTCACACCGCTGGGTGCGATGCAACATCTCTGTGGCGACTGGACCCTCGGGTGATTCTGTCTTTTCACAAATGCCGGCTTTACCCGGCAATTGAATCAGAGGCTATTTTACTATTAGAAGTGAATAAACTATAAATATATGTATATATATATGTCACAATGACATGTATATATATATATATATATATATATATATATTATATAATGTATTCTAAGTGTGTATATTTTGTGTTTACAAGGAAAGAAAGTGTTTTTTTAGTTGCGATATTTTGTTCCCATAGACTTACATGGGACTTCCGGTATCGGAATCGGATATCGCCGATATTTAGTGATATCGGCGATACCATTCCGATCCGATATTTTTAGATATCGAGCAGTATCGCTCAACACTAATCAGGATCATCACCCTCTTCTGGGTTAACATTTGATGACGAGGGTCAGGATGCTGCTTAGACCCTACTTCGTCTTGCCCCGGATCCAAGCTAAAAAAAATTTGTGCGGATGATTTCCTCCTCTTGACTCTGTGAAGCTTTGGAGTACACTTCTGATGCCCATGGCATACAATGTGTGAACAGCTCTGCAGACTCACCCATCTGTGGTTCCCTACAGTCAGTTGGGCAGTTGGAGAGTTGTGACATGGGGGGAAAGCAAGTGTAATTGGGGTGCCACCTCTGTGGACTGTACTGGGTGTGATGTTTAGGTGGAGGAAGAGGAGGAGAGGCCACTAGAAGCTGCCTTTGCCATCCACTCGAGTACATGCTTTTTCTGGCCCTCATCAACAAGACATACCGCTGTGCATCTGCCAAACAAAGATTCTGCAGTAGCCCGTCCAGTAACACAAGTTGTCAGTTGTGTTTGTATAGAACGTGATGTTGTTGGTTCACTAGTGCTTTCACTAACATTACCACCTACTAGGTGTGGTTGTCCACCCGTAACATCAAGCTTAAGGTACCCTCTATGAAGCTGGGCCCCAGTTTTATTGGTCCATGCAAGATTGTAGAGGTGATCAACCCAGTGACCTACAGATTACAGTTGCCCACTTCCTTCAAAATATCTAATGTCTTCCACAGGTCCCTATTAAAGCCTGTGGGGACAGTTAGGGAAGATTCCTCATCCGATGTTCCGCCAATGTTGGTAGAGGGTCAGCTGGAGTACGAGGTTGGGTGCATCATTGACTCACGGTGGGTGCGTCGGAGGCTTCAGCACCTAATACATTGGAAGGGATATTCCCTTGAGGATCGGTCATGGGTTCTGGTCACTTCTGTGCACGCTGATCGACTGGTGAGGGCCTTTCATGCCAGATACCCTGAGAAGCCTGGGGGTCCAGTGGCCCCCAGTTAAGAGGGGGTACTGTCATGGTTTGGACAGGGTTAATGCCCTGCCCTCTCAGGGTTAATTGTGGTGGCCTCCCTTTGGATCTGGTAGGGGTATTTATACACACTCTGGACTAGGATTCCCTATCAGCTATACTTTTGTTTAGTCTGTGTGCCTGACTCCCTGGTGTGTGTTCTCGGTTTAAGTCTGTTTGTTTTGCTCTCTGTGCTTGACTTGGTTCGTTAACTCTCTTGGCTTCCTGGCCTCCGGCTTCCTTTTGACAATCCCTCTGCCTCTCCCCTCTTGTATCTTGTTAACCCCTGAATTTGACCTTGGCACGTCTGACTACTCTCCGGTGTCTATCGTTTCCTCTGCACCCCGGCGCCTTGCGCCGCCCTCGGCCGCCTCCCACCCGGTCACGTGGTTCAGGTCCTGCTTGTTACACGGTGAGTTTTCCGCCGCTCTGCTCTCAGCTTCCTTGCGGTGGCGCACAGCCCTCCCCGTAGCAGTTACACCCGGAAGCCGTGACATTACATTTCCTGTTTAATGTTTTATTCACCATTAAAAGCAATGAAAACATGCAAAAACGCAAACTAAGCCCAAGATGTGGAGGAGCATTTTTTTCTCCTATTTATTTTGCTTTATATGCAATTCTTTATCCTGGAAAGAATGTTTATTAACGTTTTTTCCAGTGAAATCCATCTTAACCCCTTAACGACCGCCGATACGCCTTTTAACGGCGGTCATTAAAGGTACTTAAACCACAGCGCCGTTAATTAACGGCGCTGTGGAAAAAGTGCATTGCGCCCCCCAGAGGCGCATTTTCTCTGAGTCTCTGCTACCGGGGTAGCCGAGACCCCAGAGAACATGAATCGGGTCGGTTTTTACCGACACCGATGTTGCGATCGCCGTTATTAACCCTATAACGGCGACCACAAAAAAAAAAAAAGTTGTGCCATTTAATTTCTCTGTCCTCTGATGTCATCGGACATCAGAGTACAGAGCAAAAGGGTCCCCGGGACCCCCATGTGGCCCCCGATGTCCTGTATGTGGCCCCAGGGCCCTCCGGTGTCCCCCGGGGCCGGCGCGATGTAGAAAATGGCGGGCGCATGCTCAGTCCTGGGGGGGATGGGCAAATATTCTCTGGGGTCTCGGCTACCGGAGGTAGCCGAGACCCCAGAGAACATGATCCGGTTCGGTATTCACCGATCCCGGTGTTGCGATTGCGTGACGCGATCGCAAGAAAAAAAAAAAAAGATTTCTCTCCCCTCTGATGTGATCGCACATCAGAGGGGAGAAAATGAGGGTCCCCAGGTCCCCCGATCGCCCCCCCCTATACTTACCGGTGTCCTCCGTCCTCCCGCAGGCCCCAGGATCCCGGCGTCTTCTTCCTGCAAAAAAAAATGGCGGGCGCATGCGCAGTGCGCCCGCCCATCTGCTTGGCGGCAGATTCAAAAATTTTTTCATTCATTCTCCAGAAAGTGCATTTTGATCACTGTGATAGACTATCACAGTGATCAAAATAAAAAAAACAGTACATAACCCCCCCCATTTTTCACCCCCTTAGTTAGGGACATATAATAAAAAATAGAAATTATATTTATTTTCATTTTTCTGTTAGGGTTAGGGTTATAATTAGGGTTAGGGTTATAATTAGGGTTCGGGTTATAATTAGGGTTAGGGTTGTAATTAGGGTTAGGGTTAGCATTAGGGTTAGGGTTATAATTAGGGTTAGGGTTAGGCTGGGTTCATACTGCGTTATGGCAGTCCGTTAGACGGACTGCGTTACACCGCAGTATAACGCGGTGTAACGCAGTCCGTTAGCGCTGCCATTCACCCCCATTTGAGGGCGCATCGCGACGCATGCCGTAAAGCGGCATGCGTTTGCGACGTGCCATCATTCAGTGACGGAGCCTCGGACGCGGGCTGCAGCGTCTGGGCTCCGTCACCGCTAGCGCAGATGAATCATCTGCTGATTCCTCTGCGCTAGCGGGTATAGCATAACGCGATTGCGTTATGCTATACCGTTACCAGCCTGTCAACGCTATGTGTTGAACGGGCTGGTAAAACGCAAAATTAACCTAGCCTTAGGGTTAGGGTTATATTTAGGGTTAGGGTTACAATTAGAGTTAGGGTTACAATTAAGGTTAGGGTTACAATTAGGGTTGGAATTAGGGTTGGGATTTAGGTTAGGATTAGGGTTGGGATTAGGGTTAGGGGTGTGTTGGGATTAGGGTTGGAGCTAGAATTGAGGGATTTCCACTATTTAGGCACATCAGGGGGTCTCCAAACACGACGTGGCGTTCAAAAAGTCAAATGGCGCTCCCTCCCTTCTGAGCCCTGCCGTGCGCCCAAACAGTGGTTTACCCCAACATATGGGGTATCAGCGTACTCAGGACAAATTGCACACCAATTTTGGGGTTCTAATTTCTCCTGTTACCCTTGGGAAAATAAAAAATAGCTGGCTAAAAAAATAATTTTTGAGAAAAAAAATGTTTTTTTATTTTCACAGCTCTGCGTTTATAAATTTCTGTGAAACACTTGGGGGTTCAAAGTGCTCACCACACATCTAGATAAGTTCCTTAAGGGGTCTAGTTTCCAAAATGGGGTCACTTGTGGGGGGTTTCCACTGTTTAGACACATCAGGGGGTCTCCAAACACGATGTGGCTTTCAAAAAGTCAAATGGCGCTCCCTCCCTTCCAAGCCCTGCCGTGCGCCCAAACAGTGGTTTACCCCAACATATGGGGTATCAGCGTACTCAGGACAAATTGCACACCAATTTTGGGGTTCTAATTTCTCCTGTTACCCTTGGGAAAATAAAAAATAGCTGGCTAAAAAAATAATTTTTAAGAAAAAAAATGATTTTTTATTTTCACAGCTCTGCGTTTATAAATTTCTGTGAAACACTTGGGGGTTCAAAGTGCTCACCACACATCTAGATAAGTTCCTTAAGGGTCTAGTTTCCAAAATGGGGTCACTTGTGGAGGGTTTCCACTGTTTAGACACATCAGGGGGTCTCCAAACACGACGTGGCTTTCAAAAAGTCAAATGTCGCTCCCTCCCTTCCGAGCCCTGCCGTGTGCCCAAAACAGTGGTTTCCCCAACATATGGGTATCAGCTACTCAGGATAAATTGCACCCCAAATTTTTGGGGTTCCAATTTCTCCTGTTCCCCCTTTGGGAAAATAAAAAATAGCTGGCTAAAAAAAACATTTTTGAGAAAAAAAATTTTTTTTCATTTTCCACGGCTCGCGTTTATAAATTTCTGTGAAGCACTTGGGGGTTTCAAAGTGCTCACCACTCATCTAGATAAGCTCCTTGGGGGGTCTAGTTTTCCAAAAATGGTGTCACTTTTCAGGGGTTTCTACTGTTTAGGTAATCAAGGCTCTGCAAACACAACATGACGCTCGCAGAACTTCCATCAAAAATCTGCATTACAAAATGGCGCTCCTTCCCTTCCAAGCACTCCCCTGCCCCAAACAGTGTTTCAAACCCCAAATGGGGTATCAGCGTACTCGGGAAAAAATTTCACAACAACTTTTTTGGGTCTAATTTCTCCTGCTACCTTGGGGAAAAATAAAAAAAATACGGGCTAAAGAAAACATTTTTGAGGAAAAAAAAAAGAATTTTTTATTTTCACAGCTCTAAAGTTTATTAATTTTTGTGAAGCACTTTGGGGGGTTTAAAGTGCTACACACACATCTAGATAAGTTCCTTAAGGGGGCTAGTTTCCAAAATGGTGTGATTTGTGGGGGTTTCGACTGTTTTAGGCGTATCAGGGGCTCTCCAAACGCGACATGGCGTCCAATTTAAATTCCGCCAATTTTGGTTGAAACAGACAAAAAAAGGTGCTCCTTCCCTTCCCAAACCCTGCCGTGCGCCCAACAGTGGTTTACCCCCACATATGGGGGATCGGCATGCTCAGGACAAATTGCACAAAAACTTTTGGGGTCTTGTTACCCTTGGGAAAATAAAAATGGGGTAACAGATCGTTTTTGTGGAAAAAATTTAAAATTTTTATTTTCACTTTTTTATGTTTAAACTTCTGTGAAGACTTTGG
>JARQOD010000004.1:226384262-226438297 GCA_033576555.1 Oophaga sylvatica
AAAAAAGGGGGTTTCCCCCACATTGGGGAAGGTTTTAATCAGGAGAAATTGCCCCAAAAAATTTTGTTTCTTTTTTTCTTTTAACAGTTTTGAAAAAAAAAAAAAAGGTTCCCAAAATAAAGTTTTTGAAAAAAATTTTTAAAGTTTTTTTTTTCCTTCCCCATTGCTCAGTTTGTAAAGCATTTTAAAGGGTTAATAAACTTTTGAATGTTTTTGAGCACCTTGAGGGTGCGTTTTTAGTGGTGTTTTTTTTCTATTTTCTATCATAAGACCCCTAAATGACTTAATGGATTGGTCCCTAAAATAAAAATGGTGTTGAAAAAAAAATCGGGGTAAAATTTAACCCCTTTTAACTTCGAAAACAAAAAAAAATTTTTGGGCCCCAAAAATTGTGCTAAAGTAAAGAAAATGTGGGAAAGTTATTTATTAAGAAATTTGGGACAAAATCTCTTATTTAAGGCAAAAAATTTTAAAATTTTAAAATTTTTAAATTTTCAAAATTTTAGCCATATTTTTTTTTTTTTTAGAAAAAAAAACAAGTAACAAGAAAATTTCCATAACGTAAGTACTAATGTCATGAAAAAAACGTCTCGAACACGGGGTTCGTTAAAGCTTCCAGAGTTATCCCCAAAAGTGACAGTGGTCAAAATTTTAAAAATTGGCCCTGTCTTAAATTGAAAAGGCTCTGTCACAAAGGGGTTAAAAAGGGTTTTGTTGTTTTTTTCAGTCCAAAAAAATATTAAACACCCGAAACTTTGTTTTCACACCAACCTATAATAAAAAAAAAAAAAGGGGAAGCCAGCGCCGAAGGTCAGCATGCAATAAAAAAAGTGCTTATGCACTTTTGGTTTTTTAAACTGTTTAAAAAAAAGAGACTTTGCAAAAAATTGACAAAACTTTTTAGCCCCCCCCACACAAGGCATTCTAGGGGGGGGTCCCTCCTCTTTTTTTATTTGTGTCATTACGGCCTCCTAATGTAAAAAGCAAGACGCAAAAAAATCAAAAAAAAAAGTCCTAAGCATTGCTTTACTCCCATGGGGGCCCGTAAGGGGAAAGGGAGGGAAAGCCGACCAGGTCCGGGTATGGACATTTTTTGATTTCCCCCCGCCTGCCCCACCAGCAACCACAATTTTAAGGGGGGAAACAGGCCCAGAACAGGTGAAATCAAGCAGAGCCCCGGAGGGAGGGCTGCTGTGTTTTTTTTTTTTTTTTTACTTGAATAAAAATCCTTCCAGGGGGTTCTCCAGTGTTCCCATGCCTTTTCGCGCTGTTTACACCGCTTTAGAATTTTTTGACCCCCTTTCCCGGGGCCCCGGGGGGGCCCAAGAAAAATGTTGGTTTCCCCCCCCTTTACTTCCATTATATTTAAAAAAGGGTCAAGCAGGTTTTTTAAAATCGAAACGAGCCCGACAAATTTAGGCCACTCATCACAGAAAAAATTAACCCCCTCACAGTTTGGGCATATTTTGCCGGGAGGGGAAAGGGGGGGGCCCCCCAGGCGTATGGGAAAACCCCTTCCCAGCCAGGGCTAGGATCTAGGGGTGTTAAGGGGTTAAAAAATTTTTAAATTGAACCCCCTAAATGCGGATAGACATGGATCGCAAATTTTTTGGGGTTGGGGAGGGCTCCCTTCCAAATTTTATGGTCCCCCCAAGTCATTGAAGGGCCCCCCTCGTTTAATAGGTAACCCCCTTAGGCCTTTCCAATAAAAAATTTACAGGCAGGAAAGTTTTTTTAAAACCATGTGCAGAATGGCTTAGATTAATGTGTCAGTGGGGGAAATTTGGTAAAAACCCCTTGCAATGTGGTGCTTGCTAACTTATACAGCGACAAATGTAAAATTAAAAGGGGTTTTTAAGGACGCCTGATTGGGTAGTGATTTTGCAATTGCAAAAGCGTGATGGTTATAAAATTAACCTTTAACTATTTAAATTTAAAATAATAAAATTAAAATTTAAAAAAAAAATGCATTCTTAAACAGAGTAAAAAAAATTTTACCAAAAGTGAAAAAAACCGGGGCAAAAAAGAAACTCAACCTCTCAGACGAAATTTTAGGGTAAATTTTTTCCCCCCCCAAAGGTTATAGGACGGAAAACCACTCCAAAAAATAAAGGGGCCCGTCGGGGGTTTTTTAATAAAAGGGGGGCAACGTACCGCTACCTGTTGGTGCAATCTATTCCCCCCTAAAAACAAAAAACACAGGGCAAATATTTTCCCCTGTCAAAGTGATACCCCTTAGTTACTCGATTTATTAAAATTGGAACGCTCTAAATTTTTTGGTGGTTCAAAGGGGCTGTGTAATAGGTGGACAGGCCCCTTTGGGGGTTCTAATTTAACCCTGTGGGGTGGGGGATACAATCAGGGTTTTCGCTGCTTTTAAGCTTTCCTTTTTTCCATGACCCCATCATGGAACTATTACATGGGGGGTTCCCCTTTTTTTTTGCCCTTTTCCCCCAAAAATTTTGGGGGGGTATGGTTGGAAATAATTTTGGGGCAACCAAGGGGGGCAAACCCAGGGGGGTGGCGTTGTCAGGTATATCCAGGGTTGGTACATGGAAAGCAGCGTATTTTAAAAAAATAAGCAAAAGGGGAAAAAAAGGGGTAACCCGCACTCAAAATCCTGTTTTAAAATGAGATTTTTTTATTTCAAGTAAAAAGACATAAAAAACCGACCGTTTCTGCACAAAAAAATGCCCTTGAAAAGGGATGGAACAAAAAAAAACAATGGTAAAAAAAAGAAAACATTAAAAAAAACAGGGGAAAAACCCAAAAAAGAATCCAGTGTGTGCGTACAAATTTCAAAAAACGGCTTCGGCCGAAAATTTGCTCTATGGCCTTTCGAAATTTTTTTTAAAAATTTTAAAAAATCGAATACCGGAAAGGGGGTTTCCCCCCCAAAAAAAATTTGCGGGGAAAAAAGATTTTTTTTTACCAAAAGGAATAAAAAAAAGTTTTGGGGAAAACCTGTACCCCTGCGGTCAGTTAACTAATGGCTGGCTGGATTGGCTGGAAATAAAAGTCAGAATGCCCCTATAAAACGCCGCCGCCATTTTAGCGTCACGTTCGTAATTCGAAGGACAAAACGCGGTGTACTCTGAGGGACTTTTAGTTTTTGATTTAGTGTATTTTTTGCTGTAGGAGGCTAGCCCAACCCCCTGGGGAAAAATTCCTTTTTTCCCCCGCAGTGTTTTAACAGCTCTAAGGTGTGTGTGGGGCGGGGGGACCTGCTTTTTCTCTGCTTCCCAACGCTGTTGTGGCATCGCACCTTCACTCAAGACTTTTTTTTTCCTTAAAATGTAATTTTTGCTGTCCCTGAATTTAATATTAGGGACGCGCTTCCATCCTTCCAATTTGGTGAAACACTATGGGGAAATAGAAAAGGAAACCTTTCACAGTTGGGGATTTTTAACCCCTTTTGTTTCAGTTTCATTCAGTCCCGCGTAAAACACACTTAGGCCAAAAATTTAAAATTTTGACTTTCTTTTCAATAAACCAAAAAATGAAGAAGCAGTGAGAAAAGGGACGTGGTCGGGCTGGATTCGGGGGAAGGAGGGGGTTTTTGTTTCCCCCTTTTCCCCCTCAGGACACGCATCCCCTTTTTTAACCCCTGAGCGTTCCTTTGCCACTTTGGTAGGAGCTGGCCCCTTTTCCCCCCGCTGCGGGAAGAAAAATTAACCCCTTTTTGGGGTTGGGCCCAAAGAAAAAACTTCAATTCCTTCCACCCCTCTCGGAACACAACACTTTGGAGAACCTCTTTCTTTCCCGCCGTAAAAAACCAAAGCAGGGGGTTGTACGGGGGCCAGCTAGTCCCTTTTTTTTCAGAACCCCTTTTGGGTCGCAACAGGGGGAAGGGGAAGCAGCTTCTGAATTAAAAGGGGGAAGTTAAAAAGGGAAAAAGCTTTTGTCCTCTCAATCTGAAAAAGGGCCCCGGGGGGAAGTCCGATGGCAGCACCCGCAAAGCCTTTAAAAATAAAAGATGAGCTCGGGGGCCATTTTGTGCAGTGGGTTTCCCGCCACCCCCCAGCAAGGGTTGGAAGGGGTTGGAGATAGGTCCGAGCCCCCAAAAGGGTGGCAACAGCAAGGTGGGGGGAGGTCTAGGAAGGTTGTCCCAAGGTAAAAGAGGAGGGGAGGTAGGCGCAAACTCGCTTTCCTGCAGCCTCCAGTTTGGCACCTGTTGGGAGCAGTTCTCTTAGAAATGCAAAATTGGCGCCCCATGACTTGCCGCGTGGTCCTTTTTTGACAAAACTTTAGATAATATTTGCTATTTTTCAATGCAAACTGTGTAAGCAAAAAGTTAAAAGAGGTAAAAATATCAGGAACCTGAATACCACAAATATTGGACCCATGTACGGACAAGCACGTACCTTATTCCAAAGACCCCACTGGAGAGTAGGCCAACCTACAGCATCCTAACCATCTTTAACTCATGTTCGAGCCTCTACCCCGGGCTTTTCACACACCGTTTTGGCTTCCTCACAGGATCCCCATGGAAGAACCCGGCCCCACTTTTTTGTCCATAACCAAACTGTTATTCCACCCACTGCAGAAATTTCACAGTAAACGTCACACTCCCAGTACAAAAACAGCCATCGGTAACACAGGCAGGGGAAAAAGACGGCCAAAATCGGCAAACCATCCACGAGCACAGGCCTGAATCGGCCTTGCAAAAATCCTGTCCCTTGAAATGCTGTCTTTCAGGCGGTGGAGACTGACAGTTTCAGGAACCTTTGTGGCATTGGCATTCCCCCCCAATAAAATTTGTTCCAAGCCGATTTTTATTTCAGCAGGCAAGCTGTCCCTCTCGCAAAAACATGCCCGAGGGAAAAAATTAAACATGCCTACTAAACGCCGTCAGTAGCGGGCCCCCTGCCCACGTGCGTCCCCAGTCCCCTTCCGGGACGATACCTTTCCCCTCACTGCCCATTGGGTCAATGTTGTGGGCCGGGTCCAGATCTTGCCGTGGCGTTTTTACGTGTTCTGCCAACTCCAAGGATTGCAGGAATCCAGTCTGTGCACATTGATTCCCCCCTACTCCAGTTCCTCAAAAATAAAACGCTGCACGGACCGTCAGGGGTATACCCCACAGGGACCCGTGAACGCTTACCTTTTGCGACCGAAAATGAGCACAGCCGTGGCCAAACCCCAACAGGCCGTCCTGAAATTAATTCCCAAGGGGAATCGAAAGCCACACACGCAAAAGCTCTGGGAGCCATCAAGCAGGGAGAGCGACGTGTGGTTTTTGCCCAGCTAATCGCAGCCAGGCTTGGTTGTGTGTGACGGCAAAATCTGGTGGCAGCTCTGGGCCCCCTTGGCAACCTCACTCCTACCATGTCGGCAATGTGCCCAACTTGGCCGACAGAGTTTTTGAGGGACTATCCGGATCTTGATGCACTGCTGCACAAGGTCCGCCTAGAGTGCGCCACTGCGACGTCCGCATGGCCAATCGCGCTTGCACTCGAATCAATTTTGCCTTCCTAACATCGCATCATTTGTGACGTACCCACCAGGTGGAATTCCACGTTACATATGTTGGAGCGGTTGTGTGAGCAGCAGCCAGCAGAATGGGTTACAGCGCAACAGGCGCAATCAACCGCAAATTTGCGCCGTTCACACTTACCACAAATGGTGGGCCTCATAAGGGGCATCTGCACTTTTTTCGTGCTTTGATGTCTCACGCGGATGGCGGTGCGATGATGCCATATCCCATGACGCCCCCCTACTCCGCCAGAAATCACGAAAAGCACAAAGGAAGAGGTTTTAAACAGGTGGAGGATGAGGAGTCACAAACAGCGCAACGGGTTTTCCCCCCAAAGGGCTGGGCAGGGCCCCGTGGGAGGATGAGGAGGAGGAGGATTCAATGGGGGGAGGAAGAAATCCCACAAGGAAGGTAAAACAACGCGAAACCAGTATTGTTAGAGCGAGGGGGGGTATGCAAGGGGACAAGAGACGCCTCTTCCAGAGGACACCTTTGTTGGCCAGTTGGGAGTCTGCACACATGGTTATTTCATTTCCAGTGCCAAAAACGACCGCCGCATCGCCCACATTCTCACACGTAAAAAATTATTGGGTGTACAACCCCTCCTAGACCCTCGCTAACCCCCCGGGGCACTTACAAACCCTCACAACGGGAACCACCGTAAAATGCGGAGTCAAGACACACTGGTGCAACCAAAATTTGTACATTCCAGCGAGAGAGGGTGCTGCGCTGCTACTGCTTTAAAAAGCACTCTGTCGTCGAGGCAGTGTAGACACCTCTACAACAAGAGGGACAGAAGCAGCGCCTCTGCACAGGGCAAAAACTGTATGTTTCCCAAAAAAGGCAAAGTTTTGTACAAACGCCGAAGGTCAAAACCATCCGGGATGGCTCCATCACCAGGAAGAAACTTTCCTAAGATGGTGACAGGGTACTTGGCTTTCCCTCTAAGTGTACTCCCAGATGCCTCTTCCCCTTTCAAAATTTGGGCTCTAAGTTTGGACCCTGGCCAAGCTTAGCCAGTATGCATTGGAGGTGCTGGCTTGCCTGCTGCCAGGTTTTATTTTGAGCGTGTCTTTAGTGCTGCAGGTGGGTGTAGTAACAGACCTTTGCATGCGACTATCCTCAGAGAATGTAGACCCGGGTTACTTTTCTGAAAATGAAAAGGCATGGATCTCACCTGAATTTGCCTGCCGTTTTCAGATTAAATAATGTTTGGAAAATTTTTTCCATGTCCCGGTTTTTTTTTTCATCTTTCTACCACCTGAACCTTTCTTTCCCCGGGCTACAACACCGCCATTTGGGTTGCTCGTAAGAATTTTGGGAGGGGTACTGACTCCCCGGCCAGCTGGTTACAGAAAGACAGCTGTTTCCTGGGAGTGTGAACGTCAATTAACCTCCAATAAGTTGTGCTTGTCGTGTTGCATTCGGGTTAGCCGACTCTATGGTGCCTGCAGTTTAGGTGATTCCTAATGTGTGCTGTGGGATATGTAAATAAAGGCGGTTTCCATTGTGACAATAGGATAAGCACCCACTGAGGACTGTGTATTCTGTAACTGCGGACGGCTTGCGTCCTGTCAACTTACATTTTCAATGGGTGCGTTCTTCTACCCGTCCGGGGTCCAGTACCGTCAAGTGGTTCTCCCCAGTGCCTTTGGCCTAGGTGCCTCCATCTCCGATCCGAGTTCCAGCAACGTCTGCTGGTCCTTGGTAGTGCTTTGGAGCACAGGGTAACCCCTGCTTAGTAACCGTGTCACAGTAACGTCAGCTGGTACTCGGTTGTGACATTGCCTCTTTTCCTTCTGCTACCCGTCCGGGGTCCAGCACAGTCAGCTGGTCCTTGTAACTTCCATTGTCTCTTGCTCCATCTGATACCCGTCAGGGTTCCAGTAACGTCAGCTGTTTCTCGGAAATTAGACGACATTAAAGACCACCCAGAAGAAGATGACGACAACAAGGACGACGACATGAAGCCAACCAGCCTGAACACCATCACAAAGAAAAAATAAAAGATTACCAAAGAGAAGATCACCAACAGGACAAAGAAGGTTAAGACAAACTACAAGATACAGAACAAGAGACAGAAGAACAATAAGCAGAAGATCAAAAAGCAGAAGAACATGAAGTATAAGACCAAAATGAAGAGCAAAAATTATGCTCTAAATTCTAAGCAGAAGAAGACTAAGCAGTGTATGGGGTGAGTCCGTTCCTCCTCGTGGTGCCCCTGGAAAATGCCTGCTGCTGCTGCAGGCTAAACTGAACACGGACAAAGTCAAATACTGTTGTAATTTAAATCTTTTGTGACAGCAAGAACGGAAGGATGAACAATTCATTACTTTTACAGATTACAAGTACAGGAATCTCTGTCACAAATAAGAATATGATGAAGAAGATGAAGAGGAAGAAGATGAAGAATTTGAATATGAAGAAGATTAATTAGTTTAATAATACAATATGAGTAATGTAAACAAAAACATGAATAGCAAGAAGTTTAAGAAGAAAAATTAAGAAGGTGAAGATGAAGAATAATTTTGATGAGAAAGATGATGCTTGCTGAAGATTATGAAGGAGAAAGTGTGGCACTGGCCAAAAGTTAAAAGGTGAAGAGCATGGAAGTTGTTAAACATACATATTTGCCAAAATAGAAAAAAGGTTAACAACATTGTCAATTTGTTAGTCAATCCAAACGTATTTCCAAAAAAAAATATATGAATGCATTTCCAATGCATTGGGTTAAAACATGTATGCCTTTATTGTCTCCTCAACCTCCCCCAATACATTCTACATTAGTCTTTGTTGTTTTCCTTCATGTACAATTAACCAACAAGGCAAGAATGTTTTTTTAATTTCGATATTTTGTTCCCATAGACTTACATGGGACTTCCGGTATCGAAATCGGATATCGACAATATTTAGTGCTACGGCGATTACAATTTCGATACGATATTTTTAGATATCGAGCAGTATCGCTCAACTCTACTACCGAGTGCAAACAGGTAAGACTAAAGCCAAAGAGAACAGCAGTGGCAAACATATACAGAAAAAACAATGAACACCAATCAGTAAATGTAGTATAGATCATTTCTGTAGTTGATACCATGAGGGAATTTTGTGTTTAAGCGTAAGATCCAGTATGCTTCTCTGAGAGCAAGTTCCCTGCTTCAATTGCTTCCAAATTTAGGACATAGCACTTTTTTCCAATCTAAAAAATGCAAAATGGGACTAATCACCATTACGTGCTGAAATGAAATGTTTGCATGCCACAGAATATGCTCCGTTTTTATTATTAGGCTGTGTGCCCACGTTTGTGTTTTTTTAGTGTTTTCGCAGAGATTTTCCGCTGTGGAAACGCTGCGAAAACACTAACAAAATGCATCCCATTAGTTTACATGCATTCCGCAATTGCTGTGCTAATGCTGCATATTTTACCGCAGCGAAATTGCATTGCGGTAAAATACGCACCATGTTCATAATTTTGCGGAATCGATTCCGCCGCCATAGGATGCATTGAAACGCTCACTTTACGCATGTGGCTATGCCCACCATGCGTAAAAGTGAGCGCTTCATGAGCGTTGGTACCCAGGGTCTGGAGGAGAGGGACTCTCCTCCAGACCCTGGGTACCATATTCCTGTAAAAAATAGAATTAAAATAAAAATATGGATTTTCTCACCTTCCGGCGGCCCCCGGAGTTTTTCCCGTTAATCAGCGAAGCTGCTACCAACTCCGGGCCTCCGGAAGGTGAGAATATCCATATTTTTTATTTTTTTTGATATTTCTAACATTCTATCTTTTACTACTGATGCTGCATAGGCAGCATCAATAGTACAAAAGTTGGTCACACTTGTCAAACACTAGTTTGACTAGTTTGAACAACCTGTCAATCAGTTTTCAAAGCGATGCTACAGTTCGCTTGGAAAACGCTAGCATTCTGCAAGCTAAATACGCCTGCAAGGAAATTTCCGCTGCATTCCCGCAACTCCCTGCCCTGTTGGCTATGTGCTCAGCATTTCTCTGTTTCAGCTTCTTAATGGTCTGACCTACATAATACAGGCAATACAGTAAACTACATATTTTGTGTCACAATTTATGAATGAGGTGATAGTATATGGAATATTCGGGGGAATATTAAATGTGTATGTTTTGTTAAGAGCATATCGACACACATTACACTTTGAGCCAGCACATCTAAAAAAGCCTTTTGTGGTTAGCCAGGTTGAAGGGGAAGGAGATGATTTTAGCTTGCGGGAGATAGCATCTTTCCTAAGGTGAGACCCCTTCTAGCTACTACCCTACACCCATAAGAATGGAACATAATGCAGTATCTTGATTTAGAATGGGCAAATACTTAAGCACAATTTTTAACCTATGTTAAAAGCTGTGCTTTCTTTAAGGAAAACTTCATCTGTGGAACAGATGCGTCAAGCTCGCATAAATTCACCTTGTGGGATTGCTTGTGTGACATGATGGGGGTGAGAACTGCTTAAAAGGAGGATGGTATTGTCGGTCACCTCTTTGCAATATAATGATATTTCAACCTTTTTGGCTATGGGATTACCAGTTAATATGATGTTAACGAAAGGGATTTGGGAAGAAAGGCAAGTGGCAGTAAATTGTAGACTAAGATAATTAGAATTGATATATGGTAAAAAACCTTCAAAAGAAATAGTGGGACCCTCCCAGACCAACAGCAGGTCATTCACATATCTGCCAAACCATTTGATATATGGAAAAAAGGATTGTATTTTTCTTCCCACCAGGACATGTAAAGAATTGCTAGGGACGGGGAGAATTTAGAGTCCATTGGGGTTCCTAGCACCTGTAAATAAAAATTGATATTGAAACAAAAAAAATTGTAGAGAAAATAATTCAAAACCGCCAAAATAAATTAATTTAATGCGTGAATAAGCACTAGACCTATGCAAATGATGTTTTATAGCAATGAAAGCCAAATAATGAGGAATGGTGGAATAAAGACTAATGATGTCACAAGTTACAAAGTGCAAATCTTTATGCCATGAAAAGGTGGAGAATACACGGAGAACTGAGGAAATGTCCTAAAGGTAACTGGGGTCCTGCTAATTGGCTCAAGTTCTCATTGAAACTACCTATGCCCGAGATAATGGGGTGTAAATGAGGAGGGAAAAAACCCTTTATGGGTTTTTGGAAGCCCATATAAAATAGGGAGTATAGGATGGTCTGGCAATAACCATCTGTGAAGCTTGGAAGTAATAACTAGTGATGAGCAAATTTGTTCGGAAAATGATCGTCAAACATAAGTTCGGCACGAATGTGGCACATTCGGATTCGTGATCGGAAACACGAGCAAAATTTTATAAAATCGGTAAAAATCAGTAACATTCGGTAAAAGTGTGGGAAAATATTTTTTCTATTGCCACAAAAGTATTTTCAGCACTTTAGCAACAATAATGGTGGGGTATTATGAGCGTTTGGCACGCGTTTGATGATGATAAAATTTCCAGAGCTCAGAGGCGTGGCGTTCTTGTAAACAGTCATTTTTTTTTCCTAACTTTATGTGTGTGTCTCGACCACGCACCACAATTGTGGGTTTCCAGGGATATGGGGTACTCGGAGCCGAGCCCATGAAAGTCTATGGGATTTGTGTCACTGGCAGCGGTGGCTCGTTCCGTGTCCCTGGCGGTCAGGCGTATGATGGGGGGGATTATTTACAGGGGATTTGTAGATAACAGTTCGTGACGCCACCTGTAGTTTTCTGATCACTGAAGACCAGCGCTGCTGAATAGATCTCTGAGGGGATGTTATGGCAGCTAGATGTAGGTCCCCCACAGGTGGGACTGGTCCCTCAAAGTCTATGGTTATAATGATGTAGGGTGCAGATAAATGAATCAGTCTCACACCATCCAGCGTCTTTCCATACCTTTTACTTGTCAGATGTTTAGGCAGGTCCCGGGGAGCTGGTCGGGGTGGAGAATGTGCTTCAAGATAACAGCTGAACAGGTTAGAGGCCTCCTTTACTTCCAATATGATGAGTCCAACTTGCTTGAAGCTAAGTTAACTCCGAATACTCCAGTAACCCTATAGCTGTACTGCCGGCCAGCATTGTGGTGGAGCCTTCCAGTGGTGAGACCCAAGTCTATATTTGCTGATCAGGCTAGACTGTTCTCCCTGACTCCGGTTACGTACCGACACTAAGGGCTTACTCCTGCGACTTGTAGTCCAGCGAGTCTCTGGTTTTCTCGTTACTATGCGTGAAGCGATAGCAACACTTCGGTCCCCAGTGACCGGCTAATAGTGCAGATAATCCAATATCTAAGGCACTTCTCTAATTCCTTCCACTGCGCCCTTCGCCCTGCTCGCGCTCTTAACATAAGCACTCCACACTTCCTAGGATGGTACAAGTCAATCCTTTCTTACTTCTTCCTTGGAGCTCGCTGACAGATTCTCAGTATTCTCCTAGTTCAGGAACACATCAACTGAACTTCACTGTCCTTGGGGCAGGCGACTGAAGTTTCTGCTGCTAACTCTTCTTTCCATCCAACTGTCTGTCTGACTTTAGCTCACACAGAGCTCTGACAGGAAATGCAATCTGATCTCCTCTTTACACTGGTGGGATGACTCACTCCTGAGCCACCCGAGCTAGACTAGACTAGACTGGACTCCTCTGTCTGGCCTGTCACTACCTTATATACCCTATGGGTGTGTCCAAGTGTGTGATGGAGTGAATGGATATCAAGCATTAAACTGTTACCTCTCCGCACATCCTCCAGGATTTTATGTGTGCCTTACACACCAGGGCTACACATGTGCACATTGCGGCTAGCCAATCAGGGCGCAGGAAACACCCACAATGTCCTGACACAATGGCTTGTGTCATTGGCTGCTGAAATCACATGTCCCTCTCCATATAAATAGCGGACATCTTGATTTTAGCACCATTTTCACACTGTAACAGCGCAGAGAGGCTGCTCCTGACGCTGGCACGGTTGGCAGCAAGATTTTATCTAGTTAGTTAGGCGATTGTACAGTATATCAGTCAGATAGTGTCCAGTGTGGCTGTTAAATTTACCTTCCAGAACTTTTTTTTATTTTTTGGACATTACTGAGGTCCACAAAGAAAGCCAGCAGGGCACGTGTTGTGCACTGCTTCTATTGTGCTCCATGCACAAGTATAGCATTCTAATTAATATTTTTTCACTAGCTAAATGTGAAAAAGCCTGTTGTATCCCACACTTTAGCTAGTTAGCTAGGTGGTTTTAGATCAGTCAGGTAGTGTAGCTAGCTAGTGTCTAGTGTGGATGTTAAATTTACCTTTCAGCATTTTTTTTGGCATTACTGAGGTCCACTGACAAAGCCAGCAGGGCACATGTCCTATAAGTGCACTGCTTTTATTGTGCTCCATGCACGATTATAGCATTATAATTAATATCTTTTCATAAGCTAAATGTGAAACAGCCTGCTGTATCCTATGTTGTCATTTTGAGGCGGTGATATAAAGCTGTCTGCAGGCCTAAGGCACATTAAAAAAATATATAATTTTTCAGTTGCAAAAAGTTAGACAACCCACCGTATCACACATTTTCATTTGGTTGGGTTGAAATTAAGCTGTAGAGGCCTGATACAGAGGCCACAAAAAATTATTCTGTTATTAAAGTCATACAGTAAGTGACCTGACTTTAAAATAGTTTGTAGCACCTAGTGTGTTATAGAAGCCTGATCCATGGGCCACAAAAAATTCTTCTGTTCCTAGTGTCATACAGTAGGGGACCTGACATTCAAATTGTTTGGAGCATAACTTCTTTGTCATACAGGCCTCATCCAGACTCAAACAATTCTTTTTTCTGTGACTAACATGATACAGCACACCATATTTCAATTTGGAATTTACTGTCGCTGAAATTCAGCTGTTTGCAGAGGTGGTGGAGAGTTTAAAATCTAATTTTTTGTTGCTAATACTGTGCTCCTACCACACTATCTGAGCAACATGATTGGGATAAAGCGAGGCCGTGGTGAAAGGGGAGTTAGGCTTGGTGTTCAAGGTGTACGTGGGGTAGGTGGTAATGTTTGTAAAAGCACTAGTGAAGCAATATCACGTCCTATGCAAAGACAACTGACAATTTATGTTTCTGGACAGGCTACACAACTACCTTTCTTTGGCAGACGCACAGCGGTACGTCTTGTCGATGATGCCCAGAAAGAGCATGTACTCGAGTGGATTGCAAGCGAAGCTTCAAGTGGCCTCTCCTTCTCTTCCTCCACCTCAACATCACACCCAGTACAGTTCACAGAGGTGGCAACCAAATTCCCCTTGCTTCCCCCCCGCATCCCAACTATCCAACCGTTCAACTGACTGTACGGAACCACAGACGAATGAGTCTGAAGAGCTGTTCACACATTCTATGCCATGTTCATTAGAAGTGTACTCAAATGCTACGCAGAGTCAAGAGGAGGAAATCTGCACCGATGCCCAAAATTTTTTTAGCTTGGATCCAGGGCAGGACGAAGTACGGTATGAACAGCATTCTGACCCTCATCATCAGATGTTAAACCCTGGGGGGAGGTGATCCTGATGAGACTCAGATATCTGAGGCTCACACAGACTGTATTGTGCTGTCAGGGGAAGAAGAGGAGGAGGGTGAATTCAAGGGCGAAGAATGTGATACCACAAAGGATGATGATGATGAGGTGTTAGATCCCAATTGGCGTGAACATACAGGCACACAGCTGAGTAGGTCATCTGAGGATGAAGACGAGGAGGTTATATTGCGCCGTACAGGGTCGGCTCCAGGTTTTCATGGGCCCCGGGCGAAAGAGTCTCAATGGGCCGCTTTAACACATACCACAATTCATGATGCACAGATACGGCAGAGAAATATAGGTATAGTACAATGCCAAACATTTCACTTACTTCATACATTACGAGTGATAGCTATTGTAAATTCTACAATAGCTCAAAAGACAAACAGTATAGTCAGCCATACAGTATTATGGGGACCCCATAGTGCTCCATACAGAATATGTGCCCCATATATTGCACCATAAGTATTATGGGCACCCCATAGTGCTCCATGCAGATTAATGAGCCCCATATATTGCTCCATACAGTATAATGAGCTCCATATATTGCATCATACAGTATTATGGGCACCACATATTGTTCCATACAGAATAATGAGCCCCATATAATGCTCCATATAAAATGGGCCCCATATAATGCTCCATATATAATGGACCCTATAAGATGCTCCATGTATAATAGGCCCCAAATGATGCTTCATATATAATGGGCCCCATATGATGTTCCATATATAATAGGCCTCATATGATGTTCCATATATAATGGGCCCCATATGATGGTCTCCATATATTGCGCCAAACATAAAAAAAAATAAAAAATGAAATACTTACCTCTCCTCACTGGCCGCTGCTCTGCTCGAGGCACCGGGCCCCAATAGCATGCCGGTGTCCCTGACTGTGAGTGGGCCCCCCGCATGCTCAGGGCCCGGTACATTCACCAAATAAACCATGTACTGTAAAGCTACAACTAAGAATGTGTGGATGTTTTTAGGGATCTTTGCTTTAACTGGTGAAATAGCATAGTTTGTGGTGTTTGTGGGAGATGGGTTCCCCAGCACAATCAAACCTGCTCCCCTACCTGTTTCCAGCACTCTTTAGCTGCCCTGCATTCCCACACTCCGTGCCAGGGATTTGTTGAAGGCGATCCGCATTTAGGGCGCGCTGTAATCCGGCCAGGGAATCTAGCAGAGGATGGGATATTGAAACCATTGTAAGACAGTGAAGGGGTGCGTACTGGACGGGGTGTTACATCTCGCCCAGGTTTCTGAGCTGGGTGGCATGAGGAATGTAGGAGTGATGTATGGCGTTGCAAGAATAGTTGTGGAGCAAGTTTAAAGTGTGGCGGCTTGGCATACATTTCATGGAGTGAAGGTAGGTTGGCAGTGCGACGTTCACTCCACTCCCCATCCAGTACAGGCTTGCAGCCCAACCCTGAGTGCACTCAGTTGTCTAATTAAGCAGCCCAAAGTAGGTGGTTGAGTTTTTGACAGAGGGTTCTCTGAGTGGGAATCTGGTTTCAGACGCTGCTGGAGTCTCCTGGAAGCCAAGCTCTGGTAATTACAAAATCTGTGTTGTTTTGGCCAGGCTGTTAGAGCCTAGACCACGGTAGTGAGGGAACTAACTGTGTCTAGCTAGCAGCCTGTCAGGCTTAGGACTTTGTTTTATGGTTTGGTTTATGTTTGTTGCTGTGGACTTTAATAAAAACTGGTTGCCGCCAGTTTACACCAGGACTGCTGTCGGTGCTTGGACTCTTTTATGCCACTCCGTCTACCCGAGACGGCGATCTCAGAGCTATACCCCCTGAACTGGCTACAATTGGTGGAGAACGCGGGCAGTGCAGTGGCTAAAACAGCAGCAAAGAAAAACGTCTGTCAAAGCAGCCTTAAAGAGACAGTAGCCCTAATAGTGTCTGCACAGAAAAGCTGAACTTGCTGTGGGAAAAAACTTTGGAGTGTGCATGTCCTGGGTAAAGGCTGCCGTAGCCGGGACAGACAAGTCTGACAGCATGGAGGAGCTGCTTAAACATATGGCGCAAGCTAGTGTGCAACAGCAGGAGACTAACCGATTGTTAATGGAGCAGGTTGCAGCACTACGCCAGGCTCTCAGCACCTCGTCCCAAAGTGATGACGCAAGGTCACCTGTGTTGTCCGCTGTAAAGAAGGAGGTAAAGCAGACCCTGCAGAAGATGACGCCTCATGACGATGTGGAAGCATATCTAGCTATATTTGAGACTGGCAGAGAAGGAGAATCTGCCACCATCGGAATGGGCCATGGTAGTCGCGCCCTATCTGACTGGGGAACCCCAAAAGGCCTATTTTGACCTTAGCGAGCAGGACAGCAGAGACTATGCCAAGCTGAAAGCGGAGATTCTTGCCCGCCTGGGGGTTACGGTTGCAGTCCGTGCCAGGAGAGTCCATAACTGGAGATACAGTTGGGACAAGCCTGCTCGCTCACAAATGTATGACCTGATTTATCTAGTAAAGAAGTGGCTGGAGCCTGACGTTAGCACCCCTGCCCAAATGGTCGAAAAGGTAGTGGTGGACTGGTACATCTGGGCCCTTCCTCCTGAGGTGCAGCTCTGGGTCGGACAGGGAGACCCCAAAGACGCCAATCAACTGGTCAGCCTGATAGAGAGGTACTCCGCCACCAAAGACTACCTCCGTGACCAGCCGTCCGAGCGGTCGTCACTTCGGAGTTCCCAGCCTCCGACATCTCCCGGTAAGAGAGTTCCAGCAGGTGGGGCCAGGGGGACGGCTGATAGACGGGGTAAGGCCCGAGGGGACATGTGTGAGGCAAGGGCCGATGCTTCCCTGTCGGGAGTCCCCAGACCTAGAAAGGTCTCCCCGTCTGAACCACCAGACCTGAGACAGTGTTGGAGATGCCGTGAATGGGGTCATGTTTCAGCCAACTGTCCACTAGTGGGGGAACCTATGGACTGTGATGCTGGAAGGTCCCTCTCTCTCCTCGCGGAACCCGTGTGCGTGGCCACCCCAGCCGAGGAGACTGGCCCCCAGGTGTCTCAGGTGGTTATAAATGGCTGCCCCGTACAAGCCCTCCTAGACTCAGGGAGTCGAGTAACTCTGGTACATGCCAGCCTGGTTGATAGGGACTTCATCCCCGATAAACACCTGAGCGTGGTGTGCATCCATGGAGATACCAAAGTCTACCCGGTAGCTTCCGTGGACTTCGTCACAAAACTCGGGGAGATCTCGTATGAAGTGGGGGTAGTGAAGAACCTGATGCACCCAGTCATATTGGGTCGTGACTTTCCCCTGTTTTGGGGTCTCTGGGAAAAAAAAGGTTCTACCGGACAGTGTGATGAAGCTCCTACTTAGGTGGCGCGGTCCATAGGGGCGGAACACAATGCTAGTGTGTTGTTGAACTTAATGATAATGATGAATTTCCATTTCAAGTGATGTTGGGGGACGGGGATAATGGTTCTCTGGAACAGAATGTCCCTGACCTACCTGTGTCCCGTGACAATTTTGGGAGTGAGCAGTTGCGAGACCCCACTCTTAAACATGCCAGTGAAAGTATAACTGTTCTGAATGAGATCCTACAAGAGCCCGGCTCTGATAAACGATTTCCCCATTTTGCCATGAACAATGACCTGCTATATAGGGTCACTAAGGTCAATGGAGAGATCGTAAGTCAGCTCCTGGTACCTAAGCTGTATAGAAGTATGGTGCTAGGTTTGTCACATAACCACGTGCTTGGTGGGCACCTGGGGATGGACAAGACCCAGGAAAGAATCCTCCAGAGGTTTTACTGGCCAGCGGTTTATCGCCCCACGTGTCAGATAAATGCTCCGGTTTCCCACTTCCGCAGTCCCTTAGTCCCGCTCCCGGTTATAGAAATACCTTTTGAAAGGGTTGCGATGGACTTGGTAGGTCCTATTGTGAAATCAGCCAAGGGGCACAAATACATACTTGTGGTACTTGATTATGCAACCCGGTACCCCGAGGCTATCTCCTTAAGAAATATGGTGTCCAAAAATATTGCACGGGAACTCTTTCATATGTTTTCCAGGATAGGAATCCCTAAAGAGATCCTAACGGATCAAGGCACACCTTTTATGTCCAAGGTGATGAAGGAGCTGTGTAAGTTGCTTAAAATCTCGCACATTCGAACATCCGTGTATCACCCCCAGACGGATGGGCTGGTTGAACGTTTAATAAAAAGTTAAAACATATGCTAAAGAAAGCAGTGGAGAAAGATGGTCGGGACTGGGACTACCTGTTACCCTACCTAATGTTTTCGGTCAGAGAGGTGCCTCAAGCCTCTACGGGTTTTTCTCCCTTTGAGTTGGTATATGGTTGGCACCCGCGGAGCTTGCTAGATATAGCCAAGGAAGTATGGGAGACCGAGGCAACCCCATACAAGAGTGTTATAGAGCATATTGCCCAGATGCAGGATAGAATTGCTAAGGTTATGCCATTGGTTAAGGATCACCTGCAGAGAGCCCAAGAAGCTCAAAGCAGAATATATAATCGGTCAGCAAAAGTTAGGACTTTCAACCCCGGGGATCGGGTCCTGATCCTAATCCCTACGGTGGAAAGTAAGTTCTTGGCCAAGTGGCATGGCCCCTACGAGATAGTACAGAAAGTGAGCGAGGTCACCTACAGAGTACACCAACCAGGGAGACGGAAGCCCTATCAGGTCTATCATATCAACTTAATCAAGCCCTGGAGGGACAGAGAGTCATTGTCGGCCTTGGGTGAATTAGAGAAAGGGTTAAAACCATCTATACCTCCTGTGATAGTTGGGGAGATATTGTCAGTACACCAAAAACAGGAAGTACGGGAGTTTCTGCAGAAAAATCAGCAGAGGTTTTCAGACTTGCCCGGCCGGACTTCTCTCGTGAAGCACCATATCGAGACCGAGCCCGGTACTAAGGTCAAGCTGAAGCAGTACCGGATACCGGAAGCCCGTAGAGAGATAGTCTCCACTGAGATCAAACGGATGCTAGCCCTCGGCGTCATTGAGGAGGCCCAAAGCGAGTGGTGTAGCCCGATTGTCCTGATCCCAAAACCTAATGGAACCTGGAGGTTTTGCAATGATTTTAGAAAGTTGAACGATGTGTCAAAGTTTGACGCATACCCTTTGCCCCGGGTAGACGAGCTAATCGAGAGGTTAGGGTGCGCCCGTTATATTACAACCCTCGATCTGACAAAAGGGTACTGGCAGATACCCCTGTCTGATGAGGCAAAAGAAAAAACGGCCTTTGCAACCCCTGACGGCTTGTTTCAGTATCTTGTGATGCCATTTGGGTTGCATGGAGCCGCGGCTACCTTTCAGAGGCTGATGGACGTGATCCTGCTCCCGCATCGAGCCTATGAGGCTGCCTACCTGGATGATGTGGTAATTTTCAGTTCCGATTGGAAAAGCCACCTCACCAAGGTACAAGCCGTCATAGACTCGATAGGCGGAGCTGGGATGAACATAAACCCAGAGAAATGTGCAAATGGCCTAGAAGAGGCTAAGTACCTGGGCTACGTCATTGGCAGGGGGCTGATTAAGCCCCAAGTCAAGAAGGTATAGGCGATTCAGAAATGGCCTACACCCTTTACAAAACGACAGGTCAAAGCGTTTCTGGGTATCACTGGGTACTATCGCATATTTGTACAAAATTTTGCCTCCATTGCTGCCCGTGGACCAACCTGACGAAGGGTGGGAAGGCAAAAATGGTAGTTTGGACTCCGGAGGCAGAAAAAGCCTTTCAGTCTTTGAAAATGGCTTTATGTCAAAGCCCGGTTCTGGTCACCCCTAATTTCAGGGAGGAGTTCCTTGTTCAAACTAATGCCTCTAATGTGGGGTTAGGGGTGGTTTTGTCGCAGGTCGTGAAGGGTGAGGAGCACCCGATCATGTATCTGAGTCGAAAACTGACACCGGCTGAACAAAATTATGCCATTCTGGAGCAAGAGTGCCTCGCAATCAAATGGGCGCTGGACTCGCTACGTTATTACCTCTTGGGCAGGAAATTTAAATTACAGTCAGACCATGCTCCTCTGGCATGGATGAAGCAGAACAAGGAAAGGAATGCCAGGGTGAGAAGGTGGTTCCTTTCGCTTCAAGAATTCAATTTCTCGGTAAAACATAGGCCTGGGAAGTTACAGGGTAATGCCGATGCCTTGTCCAGAGTTCACTGTCTCTTTGGGGTTGTTGACCAGCCCTCCGGTCTGGAGAAGAGAGGGGGGATATGTAAGACAGTGAAGGGGTGCGTACTGGACGGGGTGTACATCTCGCCCAGGTTTCTGAGCTGGGTGGCATGAGGAATGTAGGAGTGATGTATGGCGTTGCAAAAATAGCTGTGGAGCAAGTTTAAAGTGTGGCGGCTCGGCATACATTTCATGGAGTGAAGGTAGGTTGGCAGTGCGACGTTCACTCCACTAGCCATCCAGTACAGGCTTGCAGCCCAACCCTGAGTGCACTCAGCTGTCTAATTAAGCAGCCCGAAGTAGGTGGTTGAGTTTTTGACAGAGGGTTCTCTGAGTGGGAATCTGGCTTCAGACGCTGCTGGAGTCTCCTGGAAGCCAAGCTCTGGTAATTACAAAATCTGTGTTGTTTTGGCCAGGCTGTTAGAGCCTAGACCACGGTAGTGAGGGAACTAACTGTGTCTAGCTAGCAGCCTGCCAGGCTTAGGACTTTGTTTTATGGTTTGGTTTATGCTTGTTGCTGTGGACTTTAATAAAAACTGGTTGCCGCCAGTTTACACCAGGACTGCTGTCGGTGCTTGGACTCTTTTATGCCACTCCGTCTACCCGAGACAGCGATCTCAGAGCTATACCCCCTGAACTGGCTAAACCATATAATGCTGTATGCATGAGCTTAAAATAGGTTTCCCTCCATCTTTCACATAAAATTGATTTTTTAACCTGTTCCCACCCCTGTAGAATTGTCTCTGCGATATCCTTATCCCCAGTCCATTTCTCCCAGGTTTTAAACAGCTTGTTCTGCTTTAGCTTCAGGAATTTATGTCTTACAGTGTTGTATATTGAGGATATGCTCACATTCTGAGTGCTCATACCCACCCTATTATCTAGAATGTGTAGTTCCACTTCATTAGGCAGCCTGCGAAGTCTAGATAAGCAGAAAGAGTGGACCTGCATGACCTGTAGGAAGAGTCTGCTTTCTATATGGAATTTATTCATGATTTCTTGTGGGCTCAGCCATCGTTTAACCTCTGTATGCATAATATCCCCAGCTTTCTTCATGTTATCACCTGTTTGCCCTATCGCTCTTTTGATTTCTGTTCCCTGGGGGAATTCCGGGTGACCAAATAGTGGCATATGTTTAGAGATCTGTGTCACGCTGTCTAATGATATGTATACAATGTCAGTAAACTATTAATACAGGAACAACACTCTATACAACAACTAGTATAGCAACATCAGCATGTAAGTATAGAATAGATTTACCTGACACGATATCTGCTGAGCTCAGGGTTAATCTTGAGGACTTGATGAGCTGAAACAGGAAAGAGGTGGACCGGGATCTAACCTGACCCTAAACTGGGGTCCTAACTAATCCCTCACCTTGGAGGTACTGATAATGGTTCAGAGGTCCAAGTCTCCAACCTAACCCTGTCTCCTATCAGACCCTGAACCCTGTAATCAGTCCTAAGAAGGATCCTGACTACCACCAAAGGGATATGGGCTGATCTCAGCTAAATACACAGATTAGACATATAAGACAGACAGGATAACACTCGCTTGCATACACACTCAAACACCAAAGGAACATAAATGGTCTGGGAAATAAACTCTAACCAAGTTGAGCTTAGAACAACTAAGGAGCTCACAACTAAAGTCTATACAGATTCATTCCTATCTGTGGTCTGCATGAAGGTTTCACTGGCAACTCCCCAAGCAGACAACCAGGAATTTAAAGGAAACCAATCAACAAATAATCAATTGCAGCCGGGAGAAACTGCACCCAGTCCCAGCACCGAGCACAGACAGAATTAACTCCCTAGCTGCCAAACACAAAGAAACAGCAGCTCAGCTGTGAGAAGTCAAAATGTGCAACCGCGACGATCTTCGTGGCAATGCACACATGACAGTACCCCCCCTTCTACGAGGGGCCTCCGGACCCTCAGGGCCAGGCCTGCCCGGGTGAGTTCTGTGGAAGGTCCGAACCAAACGATCTGCGTTAACATCAGACGCAGGGACCCACGTCCTCTCCTCTGGACCATACCCCTTCCAATGCACCAAGTACTGAAGGGACCGGCGATTCAGACGTGAGTCAATGATCTTTGATACTTGAAATTCCAAGTTACCATTGACCAACACAGGAGGAGGAGGTAGAGGTGACGGTATGACTGGTGCCACATACCTTTTAAGTAATGACTTGTGGAACACATTATGAATTTTAAACGTAGGAGGGAGGTCCAGACGAAATGCCACAGGATTAATTATGGAACTGATCCTGTACGGCCCGATGAATCTGGGACCCAGTTTCCAGGAGGGCACTTTAAGTTTTATATTCCTGGTAGACAACCATACCAGATCATTCACATTCAGATCTGGACCAGAAACTCTCCTCCTATCAGCCATACGTTTGTAACGGTTCCCCATCGCACTCAGATTATTCAATACACCTCTCCACATAGAAGCAAGTGACGACGAGAAACGCTCCTCCTCAGAACCCCAGAAGGGCCCCCCCCATTGAAAGTACAAAACTGGGGATGGAAACCATATGCCCCAAAAAACGGGGACTTACCAGTGGACTCGCTCCGCCTGTTGTTAAGAGCGAACTCTGCCAGAGGCAAGAAAGAAGACCAGTCCTCTTGGTTCTCTGAGACAAAACACCGGAGATATGTTTCTAAGCTCTGATTCAGACGCTCTGTCTGACCATTGGTCTGCGGATGAAAAGCCGAGGAAAATGACAATTGCATCCCCCGACGTAAACAAAATGCCCTCCAAAATTTGGACACAAACTGAGACCCCCTATCTGACACCACATCAGAAGGCAACCCATGAAGTCTAACGATCTCCCTAATGAACACCTGCGCCAGAGTTTTAGCATTAGGGAGTGCAGGAAGAGCAACGAAATGTGCCATCTTACTGAACCTGTCAACAACCACCAGTATGACAGTATTCCCTGACGACGGAGGAAGGTCCGTAATGAAGTCCATAGATAAATGAGTCCATGGACGCTCCGGAAGTTTCAAGGGTAAAAGGGTCCCAGACGGACGGGTATGAGGGGTTTTAGAGCGAGCACACACCCCACATGACGCGACAAAAGTTATAACATCTTTATTAGCATTAGGCCACCAAAACCGGCGAGAAAGGAGATCTAAAGTAGCCTTACTCCCTGGATGTCCTGCTAGAGCAGAATTATGATGTGCCTCAATAACCTTTTGTCTCAACAGATTTGGGACAAACAGTCTCCCTGGAGGTCCTGCAGGGGCGTCCCCCTGAGCCTCTAACACCTCCTCCTCAAGCTCAGAAAATACAGCCGACACTACCACCCCTCCTGAAGGATAGGACTCGGGTCATCCGTTTTCCCGGCCCCTGGGAAATTGCGAGACAAGGCATCAGCCTTTACATTCTTAGACCCCGGGCGATAAGTGACGACAAAATTAAACCTGGTAAAAAACAACGACCATCGAGCTTGTCTGGAATTCAGACGCTTAGCGGATTCCAAATACAACAGGTTCTTGTGATCAGTAATAACGGTAACCGGGTGGACTGCCCCCTCCAAAAAGTGACGCCATTCTTCAAAAGCTAACTTAATGGCCAAAAGTTCCCTATTGCCGATATCATAATTCCTTTCGGCGGACGACAATTTCTTAGAAAAGAAAGCGCACGGATGCCATTTACCAGGGGACGGACCCTGGGACAATATAGCACCCACCCCTACGTCAGACGCATCCACCTCCACAATGAACGGCTGAGATGCATCTGGTTGGATGAGAACGGGTGCCGAAGCAAAACATTTCTTCAAAGAGGAAAAGGCTTGGCAAGCTTTGTCCGACCATTTAGAAAAATCCGTCCCTTTTCTTGTCATGTCAGTGAGAGGTTTGACGACAGACGAGAAATTACAAATAAAATTCCGGTAGTAGTTAGCAAACCCCAAAAAACGCTGCAGAGCCTTAAGATCCCCTGGCTGATCCCATTCAAGCACTGCTCTCACCTTTTCAGGGTCCATACGGAAACCGGAGGCTGACACCAAAAAACCCAAAAACTGAAGTTCCTGTACGGCAAATACACACTTCTCCAGTTTGGCGTATAGTTTATTGTCTCGCAAGATCTGCAACACCTGTCTCACATGCTCCTGATGAGACACAAGATCTGGCGAGTAAATTAAAATGTCGTCCAAATATACAACCACAAACAGCCCCACAAGGTGACGAAAAATGTCATTAACAAAATGTTGGAATACTGCTGGTGCAGTAGTCAGACCAAAAGGCATGACTAGGTTCTCATAATATCCCTCCGGCGTGTTAAACGCCGTTTTCCACTCATCCCCCTCTTTTATCCTAATCAGATTATACGCCCCCCTGAGATCCAATTTAGAAAACCATTTGGCGCCAACAATTTGATTGAAGAGATCAGGAATAAGTGGGAGCGGATACGGATCTCGAACAGTAATCCGATTAAGTTCGCGGAAATCCAAGCAAGGGCGTAGGCCTCCATCTTTCTTCTTCACAAAGAAGAACCCCGCGGCTACTGGGGAAGATGAAGGTCTAATATGCCCTTTGGCCAGACTTTCAGAAATATAATCTTTCATAGCCTGCCTCTCAGGACCAGAAAGATTATACAACCTAGCTTTAGGCAACTTAGCATCAGGAAGGAGATTAATAGAGCAGTCATACACGCGATGAGGAGGCAACTCCTGACACCCCTCCTCAGAGAAAACATCCCCAAAATCCTCCAAAAAAGGAGACAATGTACTAGGCACGACCGCACTGATGACTGTGTTCATGCAGTTGCTTTTGCAAAACTCACCCCATTGGCTTATTTCTCTGGACTGCCAATTAATCACAGGGTTATGTTTAACCAACCAAGGAAGTCCCAACACAATGGGAGTAGGTAGACCCTCCAACACATAACAAGATAATTGTTCCCTATGTATTGCCCCTACCCGAAGGTCAATGTTATGAACCTCATGAACAAAGCTACCTTGGCCGAGAGGCCTGGCGTCAATGGAGAATATAGGGATCGGTTTGACCAATACACTCAGATGCATACCTTGAGCCTGAGCAAACTGAGCGTCAACCAGATTAGCCCCGGAACCACTATCAAGAAGAACAGACAATCTCTCCACTCTCGTACCAACTACCACCTCCACTGGTACAAGGAACTGAGAAGAACTGGCGGATGAAATACATACTCCCAGGTTGTCGTCCACCACACAACCTGGGATTAACAGTTTTCCGGCGACTTTTGGCTCAACAAGGCACGGGATGGACATTCTCCAACAAAATGTCCCTCTTTCCCGCAGAAAAAACATCTTCTAGTCCTGCGGCGTACCGCCAATCCCCTCCTACGAAATGATGTCCCTCCCAACTGCATAGGCTCATCCGAACAGACAAGGGGAACCTCAACATAAGGGACTTTAGTGGTAGGTGGAGAAACAACAGGGAGTGGGGTTACCTCACCCCTCTCCCGAAGCCGTCTATCAGTACGGATAGCTAAGGCCATAGCAGCCTCCAGAGAAGGAGGAGACTCATACTGAGCCAAAACGTCTTTTAATTTATCAGAAAGCCCATGACAAAACTGGCTCCTAAGAGCTGGGTCATTCCACTGAGTATCTGTGGCCCATCTACGAAACTCAGAAGCAAATTCCTCTGCCGGACGATCTCCCTGCTGTATCTTACGTAATTTTGTCTCAGCAAGAGAGACCCGATCTGGGTCATCATATACCAATCCCAGGGCAGTAAAAAATTGATCTACAGACAGTAGAGCCGGGGATCCCGGAGGAAGGGAAAATGCCCAGGATTGAGGGTCCCCTTGCAGAAGTGAGATAACAATTCCCACTCTCTGCTCCTCACTCCCTGATGATCGAGGTCGAAGCCGAAAATACAATTTACATGCCTCCCGGAAGGTGAAAAATTTGTCTCGCCCACCAGTGAACCTGTCCGGGAGAGCTACTTTAGGTTCAACTCTGGTTTGCTCCAGGGGAGACAAAACTTTGGACTTAATGTCCGTCAGCTCCATGGATAATCCCTGCAACTGCAGAGCCAGCTGGGCTACTGGATCCATGGTAACTGGAGATAATTTTTAGGGCCAGTGAAAATGTCACGCTGTCTAATGATATGTATACAATGTCAGTAAACTATTAATACAGGAACAACACTCTATACAACAACTAGTATAGCAACATCAGCATGTAAGTATAGAATAGATTTACCTGACACGATATCTGCTGAACTCAGGGTTAATCTTGAGGACTTGATGAGCTGAAACAGGAAAGAGGTGGACCGGGATCTAACCTGACCCTAAACTGGGGTCCTAACTAATCCCTCACCTTGGAGGTACTGATAATGGTTCAGAGGTCCAAGTCTCCAACCTAACCCTGTCTCCTATCAGACCCTGAACCCTGTAATCAGTCCTAAGAAGGATCCTGACTACCACCAAAGGGATATGGGCTGATCTCAGCTAAATACACAGATTAGACATATAAGACAGACAGGATAACACTCGCTTGCATACACACTCAAACACCAAAGGAACATAAATGGTCTGGGAAATAAACTCTAACCAAGTTGAGCTTAGAACAACTAAGGAGCTCACAACTAAAGTCTATACAGATTCATTCCTATCTGTGGTCTGCATGAAGGTTTCACTGGCAACTCCCCAAGCAGACAACCAGGAATTTAAAGGAAACCAATCAACAAATAATCAATTGCAGCCGGGAGAAACTGCACCCAGTCCCAGCACCGAGCACAGACAGAATTAACTCCCTAGCTGCCAAACACAAAGAAACAGCAGCTCAGCTGTGAGAAGTCAAAATGTGCAACCGTGACGATCTTCGTGGCAATGCACACATGACAATCTGGAAGGGAAGGCCGAATGCCTTCCTTACGATCTTCCAGCATACAATAGTATGACGAAGCAATAGGGAGGATTTTACATTTTGCAGGAGTTTGGCCTGCTTTGTATGTAAGTGGGCATTTAATTCCCACGGCGCCGCCAGCTGTCTTTCCAATTGGGTATTAGAGTAGCAGTTAGTCTCCTGTAGCCAATCTATCACATGTCTAAAAAGACTTGCTATGTTGTAGGCTCTGACATTCGGAAAATTGATCCCACCTTCACTCCTAGTTAGCATCAGTTTTCCCAGTGAAATTCTGGGCCTTTTACTCGCCCATATAAAATGGGTAAAAGCTCTATTTATTTTGTTTATATCTAGATGTTTGAGTATCAGGGGTAGTGTCTGTAATGGGTATAGTAGTCTGGCAAAGCTGATCATTTTAATTAAATGGCATCTTCCTAGAAGAGATAGCGGTAGATTCTGCCATCTCCGAAGTTCTCCTAGCATTTTTTCGATGATAGGTGTATAATTTAGTGAATATAGTTGTGCCGGGAGCCTGCCTATCTTAATTCCCAGGTAGGTGATATGTGTCTTTGCAATATGTAGTTCTAAACCTAGTTTCTTCCATTGTTCTGCAGGTGTTTTTTCCCCCAATTCCAAGAGTTCGCTCTTGGCGATATTTACCTTATAGCCCGAGTATTTACTGAATTTCTGGATAAACTGAAAGATATTTCCTAATTGTTCCAGTGGCTGGGACATAAACAAGATGACATCATCTGCAAATAATGCTATTTTAGTGCTGCCAGCACCCACTCTGATTCCCTCAAATAAGTCTGACTCTTCCATATACCGAGCAAAGGGTTCTAGTGCCAAGTTGAATAGTAGTGGTGACATCGGGCACCCCTGTCTGGTCCCTTCATATAAATGAAATGGCTCAGAGAGGAAGCCTGGTGTGTGTATTCTAGCTGTCGGGTCCCTATAAACCCCATCCAGGTATATTCTAAAATTGCCCTTTATGTTGAACGAGTCCAGAGTTTGCCCCCCGCCAGTCCCAGCTAACATTATCAAAAGCTTTTTCTGCATCCAGAGCCAGCAAGGCCGGTTTCTCTCCCGACTGGCTGCGGCAACCCACTCCGTCCAACACAGTTAGTACCTTTCGTATGTTTTTCACCGCTGCCCTACCCTTAACGAATCCCACTTGTGCAGGGTTCACCAGTTGGGGTAATATTACTGCCAATCTGTCCGCCATTATTTTTGACATAATCTTCTGGTCTACATCAATAAGGGAAATGGGTCTGTAAGAGCAGGCCTCAAGGGGGTCCTTGCCTGGTTTGGGTATGACTTTAATATGTGTTTCTTTAGATCTTTCTGGTATGACCCCCGTTAAGAGAATGGTTTTGTAATGGTATGTTAGAAGTGGGGAGATCTGTTCCCTGAGGGCCGTATAAAACTCCCCGCCAAATCCATCTGGGCCTGGTGCTTTCCCATTTTGAAGATGACTTATGGTTTGTCTCACTTCTCCTTCTGTTATTTCTGCATTAATTGCATCTTGTTGTTCTTGTGTTAGTTTTGGAAGAGTGACTTGTTGGAGGAATTTTTTACCTTCTGCCAAATTAGTATGTGAGGGTTTTATACAATTCTTTGTAAAAGTTTTGTAGTGTTTCATTGATTTTCCTGGGGTCGGAGGTTATATTTCCCTGGCCACCTCTTAATCTACCTATAGGACTTGCCTGCATTCTCCCTTTTGCCAGTCTTGCCAGCAATTTCCCCGCTCTGTTCCCATATCTCAGCAATTCAGCCTCCTGCCTAGAGCGGAACATCTGCTCCCTCCTATCAATCCAGGTTTCAAACTCTTGTTTGGCCAGCTTCCATTGTTCCCTGTTTTGAGTTGTGGGGCTCTGCAAGAACTCTGTATATAGATTTCTAAGCTTTGCGCTAGAATCTGAGTATTTTTCCGCTACTCTTTTCTTGAGTGAGTCCACAAACATCATAATTTTGTCTCTTAGTACCGCTTTTGCCGTATTCCAGTACAAAGCGTGTTGGTTTGCATGTTCCTTGTTGTCCCATTCAAATTCCTCCCACCAGCCCCATAGTTTGTCATTAAATCCCTCATCTTTTGTAAGATAAGCTGGAAATTTCCATATGTAATATGCTCCTTTTATCTGGTTATCCACAAATTCCATACCCACCGGAGCATGGTCAGATATGACCAAGTCATGGATCTCCACTGACTTCGTTCTATTTAATAGTCTCTCCGAGATCAACAGATAGTCTATCCTTGACTAGGATTGGTGGGAATGAGAAAAGTGGGTAAACTCTCTATCCTCTGAATGGAGCCAATGTCAAACATCTCTCAATCCAGTTTGTTCAAGGAAGGAGGGGAGAATAGTCTTTTTTGAAGGGATCAGACTCTGGCTCTTTCTGTCCTCCTCCCCATTGTGAACCGTGTTCAAGTCTCCCCCAGTAATTATCAGAGGCGAGTTGTCCAAGACAATTTTCCTCTCCAGGTCATTAAAGAAGACTCTGTTTGGACCATTAGGTCCATATACATTGTAGATTGAATAGACTTCTCCTCCATGCTCTATGGTGACCCAAACCCATCTTCACTGGTCATCACACTCCTGGGACAGCAGATTAAATACAAAATTGCGATGGAATAGTATCACTACCCCTGCGTGTCTGCCTTGAGCTGCCGAGCCCACTACTTTCCCTACCCACAGCTTGTTGAGCCTATAAAAATCCTCTTCCTTTAGATGGGTTTCTTGAAGCAATGCAATATCTGGCGAGTACCTTCTCAAATGTCTCAGTATCTTAACTCTTTTATTCGGGAATCTTAGGCCTTTCACATTACAGGAGATGATCTTCATAATCACTGTCACTACTGCCTATTTCCTCTTGCTTTGCTTTCCTTCTAAGAGTTCTTGGGATTAAAGGGAGATTCTCAGGTGGTTAGAGAAGGGTAGAAAAGAAAGAAAAAAAAGACTCAAAGATGTGGAAGGGGATAGAGATTAAAACCTTAAAGCAAGCAAACAGTGAGTTCTCGATACGCTGTAGTGTGTTTCTAGCTTCTTACACCACTAATAGCGTTGTGGACTTTCCTTTTTTCTGAGGAAGTAAGAACCACCAAAAGAAAAAAAAAAAAAAGAGAGAGAGAAAAAAACTTGTGGGAAGAAACATATCCCACACCACATGTCATAAATGATTGTCAAAATGCCATCTGCATCTTCTCCTCCGCCCTGGGCAGCACCTTTGCATAGCTCTTTGCCCTCCACCCTGCCAAAACCCCGGTCCCTTCCCCCAAATATGGAGCCGATGGACGCTTTTGTCATCTTGGGGAGACATTGTCCTGTTTGTAGGAAGGGTGTGTGTAGTGGTGGGGGAGAACCGTTAAGAGCAAGATGTATATGGTGCAGTCCATTTCTATGGTGCTTCACCTGGGCTGGCCATATGTCCTCTGGGGCTTTGGTGTTGAGGGGAAGCAGTCTTCCTCACGGCCTTTCTTCGTTCGATGTTTTTTGCGTTGCGCACTGTCTTTTTCTGCATCATTTGGAGAGTTGTAGATGAGGTTATCACCTTCGTTTTGGAAAATCCTCAGTGTTGCTGGATATTGCAGTGCAAAGCTTTTCTTTGCTTGATAGAGTGCTGCACATATTTTACTAAAGGCTCTCCTGCGTTTTGCCACCTCCGCGGAATAGTCTTCAAATAGTAGGACTTCCATCCCTCTCAAAGTCACTGGCTGGGAACATCTTCTATATGCTTTCATTATGTCAAACTTATCATTATAGTCCAGGAATTTCATGATTACTTGACGTGGTCTTAATGTCCGGTCACTCGATCCTTGGTTGTGAGATCGTAGATCTGGCCCAACTCTGTGAGCCCTTTCAACCCTACAACCATGATTAATTCCCAGGGCCATTGGTAGATCTCTTTCGCAGAGTCTTTGCAGTTCAGCTGCAGGGATCGACTCCAAGAGCCCCACTAGCCTTAAGTTGCTGCGCCTTGACCTGTTTTCCAGGTCCTCGACCTTCTCAGACAGGCGTTTTGCTTCTGTAGTTGTCTTTTTCAACTGTGAGGAGAGCTGCACATTATCATCCTTCAGTTGTGAGACCCTCTGCTCCAGCTCCTCTATCTGTCCTTTCTGCTTGCTCAATTCCTCTTGAATGTTCTGGAGGGCCTTCCTGATAGCATGTTCCAGGGTCTTTTGGATGTCTGACATGATGCTACTTGCCACATCAGCCGCCAGTTTGTTATAGTCTATTGTTATCAATCTTGAAGGGTCTTCCCTATTACACTCAGTTGAGTCTTTAATGTCCTCCCTACCAAGAGTTTTCTGTTGCGAGTGTATTGCGGTAGCGTCCTCTCTTGTGGGGCTTGGGTCCGTGATGTCTTCCCTTTTACTGTGGTTCCCACTGCTTGTGTGCATAGGGCTCTCCGGCTTTTGTGAGCTACGTAACATGTAGTGATCCCTTTGTTGAATTGATGATATAAATGGGGTCAGCGTCTGAGCCCTCTGTTGTTGCAGTTTATCCTTTCTCCAGAGAATTATCAATCAATTCTTATGTTTCTTGGCAGCTATAGATATAGCTCTCCGTATAGCACAAAGCAGGTACTTGTAGTTCTTATTTTTGTCCACTAGGTGGCTGCAGGGCTTTTCCTTGTGCGAAAAGCAGTTGCAGTTCACTGTAGTGGCCAGCAGATGTCACCAGTTTTCCCAGGAGAAATGACCAGCCGACTGTGTGTAACCTCCCTCCTGGGGCCCTGTCGTTGCTGGAGAGACCTTTTTCTCTCTGCTTTTTCTGGTCGCTGTCCCACTTTTAGGGGCCCCTTTACCAGTATTGAAAAAGCAGGAAAACTGCTATGAAAAGCTCCAGTAAGTGGTGCTTTTGTGGTCCTGGAGGGGGGTTCTGTGTGCCGATAGTCTGGGATTGTCCCTTTAATCACAGTGGGTTGTTTTGCTGTGGGTTACCCTGGGGGGAGATAGCAGCCCCTCTGCTGGTGCTGGCTCCAAGCACATGGGTGGGCAGCTGGCCAGGACCGTCAGGGGTCTCAGGAGTGGTCCCGGAAAGTGGTGACTGACCTTTTTGGGTGATGAGGAGTGGGGGCCAGTGGTAATCCGTCTTTTTCTTGTCTTAGAGGTGCAGATGTTGGCAGATTTGTTAGTAGTACTTCTGTCTGGTGATGGGAGCTGCTACTTCAGCGTGCTACATCCTCAGCGCAGGAACCGGAAGTCCTAGCCTGGGCCTTTTTGACACAGTAAAGGATGAGCCAACTCACATAATCTGCAAACTTTGCTAAAAAAGACTGAGTCGAGGTAAAAAGTGCAATAATTTGACTACTACATGTATGAACCTTCACATGTGCAATCAATATGCTTTACTGTGGAATCCCACTGCTCAAAAATGCGGACCAGCGGTCCACAACAACCATCAGCCGCCCCATCAATCGCATCTGTTGCTTCTTCCTCCTCCTCTGTTACCGTGCCAACTATTGAGACTCAGGTCTTTGACCGCAGAACCTCGTCATGGAAGCAGACATGCATGCTGTTTTTGACCTATCTCAGAGAACGAGCACACCACAAGTTTCTCGATCCACAATAACATCTACGCCTGCACCTCTCTCACAGTCCAGCAGTTTGTCCAGTTCACTGTACTCCGCTCTCTCTCAGCACTGCAGCTAGCCCATGGTTCCGCAGTTGTGGTCACATAAAAGATTGTTTCCTCCTACGCATGACAAAGCTAGGAGGTTGAACTTCACCATCTCCAATCTGTTGGCCTCGGAAATGCTGCCTTTCCACCTGGTAGATACAGACTTTCTGAAAGCTCATGGCCATCACAGTACCAATTACCCAGTCACCATTACTTTTCTAAGAAAGCTGTACCTGTGCTACACCAGCATGTCACAGACAACATCACCCCTTCCTTGACAAAATCTCTGTCTGCCAGGGTGCATTTCACCAGACACTTGGATGTGTAAGCATGGCCGAGGGCATTACATCTCGCTTACTGGGCACTGGGTGACTTTGGTGGCTGTGGGCAGATGCACTGCTCCACAAGTCTTGAAATCCCCAAGGCTTGCAGGACAAACCTCTACATTTAACACTTCCTCCACTGCTTCTGCCTCCACCTGCACCCTCAACCTCTGCCTTAATGAGACACACGTTCCAACAGTGCAGAGAGAATCCCCACCACCTCCATACTGCACAGCCAGGACTCACCGCAATCATGCAGTCTTAAAATTGATATGCCTTAGAGATCGCAGTCATACAGTTGAAGAGATGTGGACAGCTATCCAGGCTGAGTTTGATCAATGGCTGTCTCCACTGAACCTGCATCCAGGGAAGGCCGTGTGCTATAATGGTGTGAACCTGGTGGCTGCCCTACGGTGTGGCAAGCTCACACACGTGCCTTGCATGGCTGACACCCTCAACCTGGTGATACAGCGTTTTCTCCACCACTATCCTGGCCTGGGTGAGCTGCTGCAAAAAGCATGTAAGCGATTTGCTCATTTCTGCCATTCACACCCCTCTGGTCATCGGCTTGCATCGATACTGAAGTCATTGTCCATGCCAGTTAACAGGTTGATATGTGATATGCTGATACGGTGGAATTCCACTCTGCACATGTTGCAGCGACTGTGGCAGCAGCAACGAGCCCTGATGCAATATGTCATGTCATATACCCTGGGTCAACGCAGTACAGGACGTGGCGCATATCACATTTACAGAGTGGGCACAGATTAAGGATCTCTGCACCCTTCTGCACAGTTTCGAAATGGCTACTATGATGGTTAGCACTAACGATGCTAATGGAGTTCGGTTATGTTCAGCAAATATTCGATTAATTAATCGGTGAATATTGCAAATTTGGTGATTGTAATCCTAACCGAACATTGAAATATTCGCTCATCTCTAGTAATAACCCCCAAACCCATGCCTTCTTGCAGCAAGTCGGACAAAATGCACTTGAAATTCATAGTTGGATCAGCAGCCAAGGATTTATAGGTAGAGTTGAGCGAAACAGGTCGGTCAGATTCAAAAGTCGCCGATTTTAGCCAAAGCGTCAAGTCGGCCGAGCGCCCAAGTCGTATTTACCCGAATGCTTGCAGGCAGCCTTTTTTTCATCAATGAGCAAGGACGTACACTGTGGGCAACGAGATGAAGGGGCTGGGTATTTGAATCCAGCGCCGCTCAAAGCCGAGAGGCACCGCTCCTTGGCTGAGCCGCCCGTCGGCTCTGAAAATGGCCACTGTAGGTGTGTTTACTGTCCTCCACTCCCTGCCAACTTTTATTCCCCATTGACTTGCATTGGGGTCGGATTTTCGACTCCGACCCGACCATTTCCATTAGTCGGCCGACTTCGTTCGACTCGACTTTTGGGAAAAAAGGCAAAGTCGCTCATCTCTATTTATAGATAAATGTGTCAGTAACAATATTACTAACTAATTTGTAAAGCGAAGTGTCAAGAATGGTAACACTGACTTTATCTGATTGACGGACTGTGAGACTTAAATTCGCCTGTAGATCCTTGACTGCTTGAGATTCAGTGCCACTAAAATTACTGAGTCCTGGATAGACCAACACGATGGTGCAATTCTTTTAGATCATGTTCAATTAGGGATTGAAATACTGTATATCTAAACAGGGTACTCTATACTAGTGTAGAGGATAATATGTATGATGTTTTGGAATTACTCTAATGTCCTTGTCATTGACAGGAGATTCACAAATAGAAGGATCTTGGAGAGACTGTAATGTTAGGAGAGCCGCATGTTCCTTCGGGGTGAAACTGGAAGTAATACAAGGTTCCGATGGTAGCCTTTATGTGGACATGGTGGTTTGATCATCCTGGAAAAATATGTTCTTTTACCATGATGAGCCAGGTGAATTTATTAATGTCTCTAATAGTTTGGAATAAATTTCTACTAAGGACAAGCCAGAACTCCAATTTGGGTGGAGTATGGTGGGTGTCAAAATCAAAACGTTAGTGGTGTCTTCATTTGAAGATGATGTTTCATCTTTCTGCCCTGGCTGGATAGCGCCTCCACATGTCTCTTCCTAAGTTGTTTGCGTTGCCTCCTCCCCTGCGTTTTTTTAAATATCTTGTTTATGTCTTATGTAAGAGCCATCAGCAGCTTATTCTGAGTCATAGTCAGCCGTATGTCCATCTGAAGATGAAAAAGAGACAGACTTGAATTGCACCCATGGATGGCGTTTAAACGTTGTGCATTTTTTTAAAATATACGTGGCTTGTGGACTGTGTTCTAGGTTGTTCTGCCAATTATATACTCTGTCATATTTATAGTCAGAGGTCTCTCTTATAAATTTCGTTTTTTTGGTTTTGATGATGGTGTCCTACTGGGCAGCAAGATGTTCTTTCATTTTGTTAAGTGAGACTCCTGGAACCCTTCCTCCAAGCAGGAATCCTAGTCAGGGTATAGCCAGAGGTCGGTACACGGAGAAGCAGTGTTGGTGGGAGGATAAGCAAGTAACATAGTCAGGTTATAGCCAGAGGTCGGTACATGGAGCAGCAGTAGGATCTTGAGGATAAGCAGCAAGTGGGAAGAAGCTAAACTAAAGGCTGGGAGCTTAATGATCTCACAATGAAGGAAGTGTAGTGCCAGGTTAAAGTAGGGTGCCCAATCAGGAGATCACAGGGTAAGCTAATAAGGAACTCAGGTTGGAGACATCAGGAACAATAAAGGCACTAGCATCTGACTTAACAAGGAACTGTCCAGCAAGCAGAATAGCTCAGATGGAAGAGCTGCCTCCTGGTGCACAGAGCTGCTGTTCAAATCCTGACAGTACTCACCTCCTTTCAGGATGGCCTCTGGACATCTCAGGCGCTGGCTTCTCTGGATGTTTCTAGTGAAAGGCTTTTTTAAGCGTGGGTGCATGGAAATTGCCCTTCAGCTCCCAAGAATTATCTTCTGGTCAGTAACCCCTGTCCCTGATCCCACCTAACACCCTATGCAGGTCCTTCCCCCTGCCGACGTCAGGATACCTCATCCCTGAATGCCACCTATAACTGCCCTGGCTAGTGCACTGGCCGGCACAGAACGATAGCCTAGCCAATACAGATAAGAAACACAGGGGAGGGACAGACACAAAAGGGACAAGGTAACAAAAATACAAAACTTAGCTTTCTGCTGCTAAGCAATGCACAGCAGGATAAAGACACCAGATATAATGTTTAAAGCTGAAGCACCACTGTAACAAGGAAGCTCCTGTCTCCAGCTCGGTTACTGCAGATTGCTCTAACACCGACAGTCAGCTCATGCATCAGGTGACCTCTTGAAGAATGGTGGGAGTGGTCACCACCCACATCAGCTGACCCAGCAGCAATGCAATTACACCAGCAGGCCAGGGGTGAAAAAACAGACATTAACCCCCCGATGGCCTGAGAGAAAAAAGTTTTAATTTGAGTAGCCAGGTCTGCCACAGATCCAAAAATGGATCAATACAGTACCCCCCTTTCAAAGAGGGGCTTCTGGACTCTCAACACCTGTCATGTGTGCATTGCCACGAAGATCGTCGCGGTTGCACATTTTGACTTCTCACAGCTGAGCTGCTGTTTCTTTGTGTTTGGCAGCTAGGGAGTTAATTCTGTCTGTGCTCGGTGCTGGGACTGGGTGCAGTTTCTCCCGGCTGCAATTGATTATTTGTTGATTGGTTTCCTTTAAATTCCTGGTTGTCTGCTTGGGAGTTGCCAGTGAAACCTTCATGCAGACCACAGATAGGAATGAATCTGTATAGACTTTAGTTGTGAGCTCCTTAGTTGTTCTAAGCTCAACTTGGTTAGAGTTTTATTTCCCAGACCATTTAGGTTCCTTTGGTGTTTGAGTGTGTATGCAAGCGAGTGTTATCCTGTCTGTCTTATATGTCTAATCTGTGTATTTAGCTGAGATCAGCCCATATCCCTTTGGTGGTAGTCAGGATCCTTCTTAGGACTGATTACAGGGTTCAGGGTCTGATAGGAGACAGGGTAGGTTGGAGACTTGGACCTCTGAACCATTATCAGTACCTCCAAGGTGAGGGATTAGTTAGGACCCCAGTTTAGGGTCAGGTTAGATCCCGGTCCACCTCTTTCCTGTTTCAGCTCATCAAGTCCTCAAGATTAACCCTGAGTTCAGCAGATATCGTGTCAGGTAAATCTATTCTATACTTACATGCTGATGTTGCTATACTAGTTGTTGTATAGAGTGTTGTTCCTGTATTAATAGTTTACTGACATTGTATACATATCATTAGACAGCGTGACATTTTCACTGGCCATAAAAATTATCTCCAGTTACCATGGATCCAGTAGCCCAGCTGGCTCTGCAGTTGCAGGGATTATCCATGGAGCTGACGGACATTAAGTCCAAAGTTTTGTCTCCCCTGGAGCAAACCAGAGTTGAACCTAAAGTAGCTCTCCCGGACAGGTTCACTGTTGGGCGAGACAAATTTTTCACCTTCCGGGAGGCATGTAAATTGTATTTTCGGCTTCGGCCTCGATCATCAGGGAGTGAGGAGCAGAGAGTGGGAATTGTTATCTCACTTCTGCAAGGGACCCTCAATCCTGGGCATTTTCCCTTCCTCCGGGATCCCCGGCTCTACTGTCTGTAGATCAATTTTTTACTGCCCTGGGATTGGTATATGATGACCCAGATCGGGTCTCTCTTGCTGAGACAAAATTACGTAAGATACAGCAGGGAGATCGTCCGGCAGAGGAATTTGCTTCTGAGTTTCGTAGATGGGCCACAGATACTCAGTGGAATGACCCAGCTCTTAGGAGCCAGTTTTGTCATGGGCTTTCTGATAAATTAAAAGACGTTTTGGCTCAGTATGAGTCTCCTCCTTCTCTGGAGGCTGCTATGGCCTTAGCTATCCGTACTGATAGACGGCTTCGGGAGAGGGGTGAGGTAACCCACTCCCTGTTGTTTCTCCACCTACCACTAAAGTCCCTTATGTTGAGGTTCCCCTTGTCTGTTCGGATGAGCCTATGCAGTTGGGAGGGACATCATTTCGTAGGAGGGGATTGGCGGTAAGCCGCAGGACTAGAAGATGTTTTTTCTGCGGGAAAGAGGGACATTTTGTTGGAGAATGTCCATCCCGTGCCTTGTTGAGCCAAAAGTCGCCGGAAAACTGTTAATCCCAGGTTGTGTGGTGGACGACAACCTGGGAGTATGTATTTCATCCGCCAGTTCTTCTCAGTTCCTTGTACCAGTGGAGGTGGTAGTTGGTACGAGAGTGGAGAGATTGTCTGTTCTTCTTGATAGTGGTTCCGGGGCTAATCTGGTTGACGCTCAGTTTGCTCAGGCTCAAGGTATGCATCTGAGTGTATTGGTCAAACCGATCCCTATATTCTCCATTGACGCCAGGCCTCTCGGCCAAGGTAGCTTTGTTCATGAGGTTCATAACATTGACCTTCGGGTAGGGGCAATACATAGGGAACAATTATCTTGTTATGTGTTGGAGGGTCTACCTACTCCCATTGTGTTGGGACTTCCTTGGTTGGTTAAACATAACCCTGTGATTAATTGGCAGTCCAGAGAAATAAGCCAATGGGGTGAGTTTTGCAAAAGCAACTGCATGAACACAGTCATCAGTGCGGTCGTGCCTAGTACATTGCCTCCTTTTTTGGAGGATTTTGGGATGTTTTCTCTGAGGAGGGGTGTCAGGAGTTGCCTCCTCATCGCGTGTATGACTGCTCTATTAATCTCCTTCCTGATGCTAAGTTGCCTAAAGCTAGGTTGTATAATCTTTCTGGTCCTGAGAGGCAGGCTATGAAAGATTATATTTCTGAAAGTCTGGCCAAAGGGCATATTAGACCTTCATCTTCCCCAGTAGCGCGGGGTTCTTCTTTGTGAAGAAGAAAGATGGAGGCCTACGCCCTTGCTTGGATTTCCGCGAACTTAATCGGATTACTGTTCGAGATCCGTATCCACTCCCTCTTATTCCTGATCTCTTCAATCAAATTGTTGGCGCCAAATGGTTTTCTAAATTGGATCTCAGGGGGGCGTATAATCTTATTAGGATAAAAGAGGGGGATGAGTGGAAAACGGCGTTTAACACGCCGGAGGGACATTATGAGAACCTAGTCATGCCTTTTGGTCTGACTACTGCACCAGCAGTATTCCAACATTTTGTTAATGACATTTTTCGTCACCTTGTGGGGCTGTTTGTGGTTGTATATTTGGACGACATTTTAATTTACTCGCCAGATCTTGTGTCTCATCAGGAGCATGTGAGACAGGTGTTGCAGATCTTGCGAGACAATAAACTATACGCCAAACTGGAGAAGTGTGTATTTGCCGTACAGGAACTTCAGTTTTTGGGTTTTTTGGTGTCAGCCTCCGGTTTCCGTATGGACCCTGAAAAGGTGAGAGCAGTGCTTGAATGGGATCAGCCAGGGGATCTTAAGGCTCTGCAGCGTTTTTTGGGGTTTGCTAACTACTACCGGAAATTTATTTGTAATTTCTCATCTGTCGTCAAACCTCTCACTGACATGACAAGAAAAGGGACGGATTTTTCTAAATGGTCGGACAAAGCTTGCCAAGCCTTTTCCTCTTTGAAGAAATGTTTTGCTTCGGCACCCGTTCTCATCCAACCAGATGCATCTCAGCCGTTCATTGTGGAGGTGGATGCGTCTGACGTAGGGGTGGGTGCTATATTGTCCCAGGGTCCGTCCCCTGGTAAATGGCATCCGTGCGCTTTCTTTTCTAAGAAATTGTCGTCCGCCGAAAGGAATTATGATATCGGCAATAGGGAACTTTTGGCCATTAAGTTAGCTTTTGAAGAATGGCGTCACTTTTTGGAGGGGGCAGTCCACCCGGTTTTCCGTTATTACTGATCACAAGAACCTGTTGTATTTGGAATCCGCTAAGCGTCTGAATTCCAGACAAGCTCGATGGTCGTTGTTTTTTACCAGGTTTAATTTTGTCGTCACTTATCGCCCGGGGTCTAAGAATGTAAAGGCTGATGCCTTGTCTCGCAGTTTCCCAGGGGCCGGGAAAATGGATGACCCGAGTCCTATCCTTCAGGAGGGGGTGGTAGTGTCGGCTGTATTTTCTGAGCTTGAGGAGGAGGTGTTAGAGGCTCAGGGGGACGCCCCTGCAGGACCTCCAGGGAGACTGTTTGTCCCAAATCTGTTGAGACAAAAGGTTATTGAGGCACATCATAATTCTGCTCTAGCAGGACATCCAGGGAGTAAGACTACTTTAGATCTCCTTTCTCGCCGGTTTTGGTGGCCTAATGCTAATAAAGATGTTATAACTTTTGTCGCGTCATGTGGGGTGTGTGCTCGCTCTAAAACCCCTCATACCCGTCCGTCTGGGACCCTTTTACCCTTGAAACTTCCGGAGCGTCCATGGACTCATTTATCTATGGACTTCATTACGGACCTTCCTCCGTCGTCAGGGAATACTGTCATACTGGTGGTTGTTGACAGGTTCAGTAAGATGGCACATTTCGTTGCTCTTCCTGCACTCCCTAATGCTAAAACTCTGGCGCAGGTGTTCATTAGGGAGATCGTTAGACTTCATGGGTTGCCTTCTGATGTGGTGTCAGATAGGGGGTCTCAGTTTGTGTCCAAATTTTGGAGGGCATTTTGTTTACGTCGGGGATGCAATTGTCATTTTCCTCGGCTTTTCATCCGCAGACCAATGGTCAGACAGAGCGTCTGAATCAGAGCTTAGAAACATATCTCCGGTGTTTTGTCTCAGAGAACCAAGAGGACTGGTCTTCTTTCTTGCCTCTGGCAGAGTTCGCTCTTAACAACAGGCGGAGCGAGTCCACTGGTAAGTCCCCGTTTTTTGGGGCATATGGTTTCCATCCCCAGTTTTGTACTTTCAATGGGGGGGGCCCTTCTGGGGTTCCTGAGGAGGAGCGTTTCTCGTCGTCACTTGCTTCTGTGTGGAGAGGTGTATTGAATAATCTGAGTGCGATGGGGAACCGTTACAAACGTATGGCTGATAGGAGGAGAGTTTCTGGTCCAGATCTGAATGTGAATGATCTGGTATGGTTGTCTACCAGGAATATAAAACTTAAAGTGCCCTCCTGGAAACTGGGTCCCAGATTCATCGGGCCGTACAGGATCAGTTCCATAATTAATCCTGTGGCATTTCGTCTGGACCTCCCTCCTACGTTTAAAATTCATAATGTGTTCCACAAGTCATTACTTAAAAGGTATGTGGCACCAGTCATACCGTCACCTCTACCTCCTCCTCCTGTGTTGGTCAATGGTAACTTGGAATTTCAAGTATCAAAGATCATTGACTCACGTCTGAATCGCCGGTCCCTTCAGTACTTGGTGCATTGGAAGGGGTATGGTCCAGAGGAGAGGACGTGGGTCCCTGCGTCTGATGTTAACGCTGATCGTTTGGTTCGGACCTTCCACAGAACTCACCCGGGCAGGCCTGGCCCTGAGGGTCCGGAGGCCCCTCGTAGAAGGGGGGGTACTGTCATGTGTGCATTGCCACGAAGATCGTCGCGGTTGCACATTTTGACTTCTCACAGCTGAGCTGCTGTTTCTTTGTGTTTGGCAGCTAGGGAGTTAATTCTGTCTGTGCTCGGTGCTGGGACTGGGTGCAGTTTCTCCCTGCTGCAATTGATTATTTGTTGATTGGTTTCCTTTAAATTCCTGGTTGTCTGCTTGGGGAGTTGCCAGTGAAACCTTCATGCAGACCACAGATAGGAATGAATCTGTATAGACTTTAGTTGTGAGCTCCTTAGTTGTTCTAAGCTCAACTTGGTTAGAGTTTATTTCCCAGACCATTTATGTTGCTTTGGTGTTTGAGTGTCTATGCAAGCGAGTGTTATCCTGTCTGTCTTATATGTCTAATCTGTGTATTTAGCTGAGATCAGCCCATATGCCTTTGGTGGTAGTCAGGATCCTTCTTAGGACTGATTACAGGGTTCAGGGTCTGATAGGAGACAGGGTAGGTTGGAGACTTGGACCTCTGAACCATTATCAGTACCTCCAAGGTGAGGGATTAGTTAGGACCTCAGTTTAGGGTCAGGTTAGATCCCGGTCCACCTCTTTCCTGTTTCAGCTCATCAAGTCCTCAAGATTAACCCTGAGTTCAGCAGATATCGTGTCAGGTAAATCTATTCTATACTTACATGCTGATGTTGCTATACTAGTTGTTGTATAGAGTGTTGTTCCTGTATTAATAGTTTACTGACATTGTATACATATCATTAGACAGCGTGACAACACCAGACCGCACCAGAAAACAACCTACGGTGAGGATGTCTCGATCCACCAGAGTTCACCTCGGCGGTCGCTTGGCCCTCAGCTTTATGTAAAATGCACACTGATGTAAGTGATAACAACATATGCTCCGGAGACGCCACAAATCTCCAGAGAACAGGCCTGGGGAATGAGTTGTGAACTTGCATTACTGGGGTAACTCCAGCTGGAAAGTCCCTGGGCCGAGAATGGCCGACACTCGATATGGCCCGATTACCCGAGAACTCCAGGCCCCAGTAACACACTTCCACCAGATGCTTTTGGTTCACACCCACACACATTCATCCATACACAGGTTCTGACCTGAACATTTATTGCCACGCTTACGTCTGCCATAAGATGGTGAACTCTTTGATGAACTGACAACAGAGGCGTCCCCCTGTGTTGCACACTCACACCCCCACAATGCTCAGAGTGAACCACCAACCTCCTCTGACCCCTCCTCCTAAGAGGACTCCGACACTCAGGGTTAGCTTGTGAAGGGGGTTGAGACTTGCCCCTACTCCCTGGCAGCACCTCTGCTGCCCACCGGAGAAAAAGGGGACGGTTGTAGAAAGATGGGAGAGACAGTAGCCCCCGGGCAGCAGCCCTCACACGACTGATCCCAGCTGACTACTTCCCTGGACCACCAATCTGTGACCGGTGTTATGTTTTGATAGCTGAGGTGGCAGGAGCAAAAAAACCGCATATGCAGCCAAACACCAGAGAGTTTGGAAACTAATAGGTTGCAGACCACTAAACTAACTGCACAACTAGAAGCAGCAGTGGGACGTTCCTACGGTGCCCTAGACGCCTGTCACAGCCGGAGAGATAGCTATCCCTGAAGATGGAAAGCAAACTGCCCCGGAGTAGAGTCACACAAGAATAGAAGCCCCCAAACATATAATTTCGGTTTAGACAAGATGAAAACACGAACACAGACAGAAAATAGATTTAGCAAACGCTGGGGCCCAAAACTGTCTAGATAGGACAGCACAGGAGAGAATACTGTCTGCAACCCAGAAAAACCCTAGGAAAAACTCTAACACTTCTGAATCCAAAAATACTGAGACCACACGGTCTCGACCCCCTATGTCAGATCGCTGGTGTGAACACGCAGCCACCCAGCAGTAAAATATCACAAGAACTGAGCAAATGAACAAATACAAAAAAAGAACGGAGACCAGCCCAAGCCCCCCAAAGGGGAGCTGGCTGAACTCAAAAACCAAGGCAGCAAAAAACAAGGAAAATCAAACCACAGTAAAAAAACTGAAAGTGACTTATCTGAATGCAAGCAGGAGACGCAGAAAAGCAAGCTGAATTCCAACCTAGACCACGAAGAACAATTGATCACCGGCAAGGACCATGGGAGGTAAGCTCACTTATATCAGGCCAGCCCGTCCCACCTGATAACCAAACATCAGTTGCAGATGGTGGATTTTTGCTGTTAACATAGGTTCAATACCCTCAGCAACCACCAGAGGGAGCTTCAGCTCCGAAGTCGTCTCCAACACGTTCACAACAGACCGGGTTGTGTCTTCTCAACCAACGGAGGCCTAAAATGATGGGTGTTGGCAATCCCCCCAAGACGTAGTGGCACGACAGGGACTCTTCATGATGAGTCCCTATACACAGGTGTATATCATCTACGACTAGGTTCACCTCCCCTGGCTGAATGGGACAGTCAATGGCCTGGACCTTAGGGGATTTGCTAGCGTCCTACACCTCAGGCCATAGCTCTGGACAAAGTGAGCATCCACCAGATTGACACCTGCTCCACTGTCCACAAGCACTGGTATACTCTCAGTTACCCTGCTAATCACCACTTCAGCAGACTAGGTACACTGAGGGGAAAAAATGGAGGAAATATACACTCCCTGGTCGCCTCACTCCAAACGACCAGGAGGATGTGGCTTCTTAGATGGTACTACTTTGGTGCGATCTGGAAAGACCCCAATAAAATGACCAGTCTGCCCACAGAAAAAACATGCTCCCACACCACGGCAAACCGCAGGCAACCCCATTTGGGAACCAACTCCTCCCACCTGCATGTGTTCGTCCGCCTGCTCTGGTGTGTCCTTCTCCCTAGCAAGGACTACAGGGGGTACATTTGGTGTATGCCTCTCCCCAAGCGTCTATCCACCCAGATGGCAAGAGACATGGTGGCCTCCAACAACCTGGGGGCAGCTGTTATGTTTCGGTAGCTGAGGAGTGCAGGAAAAAAAGGCAAACACCAGAGCAGTTGGAATCTATGAGATTGCAGTACCCTGACTAACCACCACAACTAGAGGCAGCCGTGGAGCGTTCCTACGTTGGTCCTAGACGCCTCGTCACAGCCTGAGAAACTAACTGCACTAAAGATAGAAATAGGAAAGCTATCTGCCCCCGGAGCAGAACCCCAAAGATAATAGAAAGCCCCCAAACAAGTAATGGCGTTAGACAAAAAGAAATACTGACACAGAAAGAAAATAGTATGAGCAAACGCTGGGGTCCAAACTAACTAAATAGAAAAGGATAGGAAGGGTACTTACTGCAATCCCAGAAAACCCTGAAAAGCACCAACTCTACTAATTTCAAAATCACTGAGATCACACGACCTCTACCACCTAAATTAGTTTCTCTGGTGTAACAAAATCAAAACAGCAGCCACTGAAAAAACTGGAAAAAAGCAAAAGTACAAACATCAGTGGCTGAACTAAACTGAGAGGGCAAAAGCCCCCGAAGGAGACCCAGAAGGCCCCCCAGAAGTGCAGGACAAAATGCAAAAATATAGTACAAAAACAAAAGAAGAAATGTCTTATCTGGTTAGCAGGATGCAGACACACACAGCAGGCTACAAGGAAACAGGAATGAAGGATTCAGACCAGAACAATTGATCACCGGCAACCCTGATGGAAGGTGACTCCCTTATATAAACCAGTCAGTAACACCTGATTCCCAGTCCTCACAATCTTCACTAAACAACCAGTTACCGCTTGTAACCACCAGAGGGAGTCTCTGCTCAGAACTCATCTCAAACCCATTCACAAAAAGTACCCCCCCTTGAGGAGGGGTCACCGAACCCTCATTTGAGCAACCAGGTTGGTCAGGATGAGTTTCTATGATACGCACGGATGAGTCTCCTGCATGATGTCCGAAGCAAACCCCAAGAATTTTTCCTGACCATAACCTCTCCACTTAACCAAATACTGGAGTTTTTCCGTCTAAAAAACGGAATCTAATAATTTTTTCAACCACATACTCCAGATTGCCCTCAACCAAAACAGGGTCGGAGGCACAGCGCAGGAACCATGGCTCAACAAACCCCTTTTAACAAGGATTGTGGAACACGTTATTTGGGTCTTAAATGTCCCGGAAGAAGCAAACGAAAAGAAACGGATAAGAACTCAATGATCTTATAAGGTCCAATGAACCCCGGCTTAAATTTAGGAGATGTACCCAAAGGGAAAAATTTCTTTGAGGAAACCAACCAAGCCCCCCATTTAAACGGGGACCATCAGTTTTGGGTTTTAAAACCCCCGGGCCTTCCCAGGAGGGAAACCTCCCCCTCCTGGCCCAAAATTTTTTAAAACCTCCACAACAGAGTAAAAAACCCGGGGAAGACAGAAGCCCCGTCCCCCTGAAGAAAATCGGGGTAAACCCAAAATTAAAAAAAAAAGGGAGCTCAAGGGCGAGCTACCCTATTTTTAAGAAACTCCCCCAAAGGAAAAAAGAGACCCAGTCATCCGACAGCAGAACAAACATCAAAAAAAATTCCCCAAGTCGGTTTTGTTCCTCATTTGACCTTGGTCGAGGATGAAACCCCAAAAAAAGGAAATTGAACACCCGTTTAAAAAAAAAAGTCCCCCAAAAAATCTGGAAACAAACTGGACCCCTTTTCAACACAATGTTTGGGGGAACCGTGTAAACAACCACGTGCAAAGGAAAACGGCACCATTGAGGAGGAAAAACTTAGGAAAAGGACAAGAGTTCTTTTGGAAAAAATCAAATTCCCAATGGTGGCATTCTTGGGGAAACAGGAAGGGGGAAAATGAAATCCAAGAGATGGGTCCCTGGTTTGGGCACGGGAAATGGCATCAAAAAACCACGAGGGGAAGACTTGGGGCGAAGCAATCCGAGGACGCACAAATTCCCCCAACACGAGACAAGGTAGGCCCCCAAAAGGGCCCCTAACCAATCTCGGGGCCAAAAATTTTCCGGTGCCCAGCCAATGCGGAACAAGAAAATCAAATCACACCTTTTTCCAGTTCCGGGGGAAAAATTTTCCAACAGGGGGGGCACCGGGCCCCTCCCCTACACCCTCAAGGGAATCTCAATTGGGCGGGAAGGCGGAAAGAACAACCCCTTTAAAAAAAAAAGAAGGATTGATAATCAGGGGAAACCGCAAGGAAACTCCCGAGGGGGCATCCCCCTTAAAAATTCTTTGTGCAGGAAAAAGGGAAAAACCCCAAAAAAATTTAAAAAGTGGAAAAACAAGGCCCCGGGGTTCTAGGTTTTTTCCTTGGGAGTTCCAGAAGACCATTTTTTTTGGGCCCAAGGCCACCACCTGGTTTTTTGGGCCCCCCCCAATGTCCCACTTTCAAAAAACCCACTCAGGCCCAAAACCCCATTACCCACGTATAATTACTTTTTAGTGGAAAAATTTTTAAAAAAAAGGGACAAGGGTTACTTTTGGGTTTTTCGGATTTTTTGGGAAAAAACCACCTGCCCCCCAATTTTTAGGGCATAACCCCCCTGAAAGGCAGAGAAACATTGGGGTGAAGAACAGGAGCAAAGGAATCTCTGCTTAATTCCCCGAACGAAAAACTGCCTAGGGGCCAAATTTTACCCACAAACCCCCTTTTTGGTCAAATCATTTTTGGGTTTTAAAAAATAACCGAAATTCCAATAAATTATGAAAAAATTGGCAAAACCAAAATCTCTAAGACTTTTAAAAGAAGTGGTTGGGGCCCCAAACACAAAGGGCCCGAACCTTGACCGGTCCCCTTTTAAAACAATGGGGAGGCAAGGGTGCAGATTTTCTTTTGCTAAACACATCAGAAAATCAATCAAAAAGTCGGAAAATCCTGAGCCGGGGGGGGGCAGAAAAAAAAGGAGTGTTGGTAATACACATGGCAGCCCAACTGGTTACAGACACAGTTTTTAACCAAAACAGGATTTTGAACTGTAACCAAGGAAAACCAGCACGATAATGTCAGCAATTAACAGAACAAAAAATTTGCAGCACTCCGGGTTTATTTAAACCCCTCATTATCCCCTGAGTGGAATGGGTTTATTTCAGCCAAAGGGGTAGAATCGACCCCGTAGGGGAATAGATTCTGTGGGTATCAAAGGGAAAAACCCCCAACGTTTTGCAAAATCAAACCACAGGGTTAAAAGTGCCCAGAATCAACAAAGCCTGAGCAGAAAAAGAGGACAGAGAGAATCAGAGGACAGTTAATAAAAAATTAGTCGAAACTACCCAAGACAATGAGCTGCAAAAGCTCCCCCCTTAGGGCAGACTGAAATAGCATGAGAGGCATCACCACAGTAGAAACATAACCCCCTTGCGCTTTTTTGAAATCAGAGCGTTCCCCCCCGACCCACTCTATCAACTCAGGGGTTTAGAAGGGTTCACAAGGCAACACCATTCCACGCATACTTCTCCGCTCACGCAAAGTCTGTCAATTTTTAATCGCTAAGACTAGAAACATTTAGCCAAGGGGGCAGGATCCCCCAAACATCCTTTCAAATTTTTGACAGACCCTTCCGAAAAAAAAAGGGGTGCCCAAAAGGGCGCATTTTCCCTTTGGGGGGACTGCCCCCCTACGGAATCTTGACAGTATAACCAGCGTCATAAGGCCCCCGTTTAAAGCCCAAAAAGGTTTTCACTTGATCTGCTTAGGCCAAGTAAATAAACCCCCAAAACCGAAAAAAAGCATCAACATCCCCAAAAAAAGGATCCCAGGTGTCAGGGAAAAAACCCAAACCTGAGGATCGCCGCGCGGAGAGAGATATAATTTGAACCTCGCGCGCGTTTCCCAGGCTTAATTTTAAGGGAAAAAACAATTTACAATTATTTTTGAAATCTGAAACTTAGCTCGATCCCCCCAAAAAAAATCGGCAGGGGTCCTAGGTTCCACAAAAGGAACCTCAAGATTTAGCAAATTGAACCTCAGTGGGGAACTGATCCACACGGCCAACAAAGTGCAAACTCCTTGAAGAAAAGATCCTCCCCAACCCCAAGATACGAGGGAAAAAAAAAAAAAAACCCAAAAAAAAAAATATTCTGACAACTCTGACAACCTTTTTCTTTTACAAAAATTTTTTTTCCCCTTTTGAGACCATCATTTCAATTTTTGGGGGCCGGGGGATACGTTGTTTTTCGGGCTGAGGAGGCAGGAAAAAAGGGAAAACACCAGAGCATTGGAATCATGAGATTGCAGTACCCTGACTAACCACCACACTAGGCGCCGTGAGGTTCCTCGTTGGGCCAGCCCCGCCCCGCCTAAAACTAAATGCACCTAAAGATTAAAAAAGGAAACAAAACGCCCCGAGCAAACCCCAAAGATAATAGAAAGCCCCCAAACAAGTAATGGCGGTTTTGACAAAAGAAAAACGACACAGAAAGAAAATAGTAAGCAAACGCTGGGGTCCAAACTACTAATAGAAAAGGGATAGGAAGGGTACCCACTGCAATCCCAAAAACCCCCAAAAACACCAACTCTACTATTTCAAAATCACCTGAGATCCACACCTCTACCCCCTAAATTTGTTCTTGGGGTACAAAATAAAACAGCAGCCACGAAAAAACTGGGGGGGAAAGCAAAAGTACAAACCAGTGGCTGAAATAAACTGAGGGCAAAAAACCCCCCAAGGAACCCCCGAAAGGGCCCCACAGAATGCAGGCAAAATGCAAAAATATAGTACAAAAACAAAAAAAAGAAAATGTCTTTTTGTTGCAGGAGTAGACACGACCGCAGGGGTACAGGGGGAAAAAGGAATGAAGGGGTTCGACCAAACAATTGATCACCGGCAACCCGTGGGAAGGTGACTCCCATATAAACCAGTCAGTAACCCTATTCCCAGCCCCACAAATTTTACTAAACAGCCAGTACCGCTTTTAACCACCAGAGGGGGCTCTCTAAAACTCATCTCAAACCCATTCACAAAAAGTACCCCCCTGAGGAGGGGTCACCGAACCCCCATTTGAGCAACCAGGTTGGGCAGGAGGGGTTCTATGATACGCAGGGATGAGTTCCCCAGCGGTTTTCCGGGAAACAAAAACCAAGAATTGTCTTCCCGACCCAAAAAACCCCCCACTTTTCCAAAAACGGGTTTTCCGTTTGAAAAACGAAATCAAATTTTCTCAACCCCATACTCCAGATGCCCTCAACCAAAACAGGGTCGGAGGCCAGCAGCGGACCCCGGGGTCAAAAATCTCTCAACAAGGGGCTTGTGGAACACTTAGGATCTTTAAATGTCCCGGAAGAACAAAAGAAAAGGAAAAAGGATAAGAATCCCCAATGTCTTTTAAGGGGAATGAACCAGGTTAAAATTTTGGGGGCTACTTATAGGAAAACTTTGAGGACAACCAGACGTCCCCCCCTTTAAAAAGGGCCCATCCTATGCCCGGGTTTCAACCGTGGGCCTTTCCTGAGAGAGGGACAAACCTCTCCCCACCTGGCCCAAATCTGTTGCATAGCTCCCCAACAGATCAACACCTGAAACAGAAGCCTCCGTTGTCCCCGAAGAAAAACGAGGGGGAACCCGAATTTCAGAAAAAAAAAAGGGGAAAATCAAATGGCAAGCTAGCCCTATTATTAAGAGCAAATCAGCCCAAAAAGGTAAAAAGAACCCGCACCTGATCAGCAAAACAAAGCATCTAAGATAATCCCAAAAGTTGGTTTGTTCTCAGTTTGACATTGGTCTGGGATAAAATGGAGGGGAAAGCAAATTAAAACCCTTTTAAAAAAAAAAGCCCTAAAAATTGAAACAAAGGGACCCTCTGTCGACAAAATTTTCTCAGAATGCCGGTAAACGAACCACGTGGGGGGAACAAGGGCCCCAATTCAAGGGGGAAAGGCAACTTGGGTAAGGGCACAAGATGTATCATTTTGGGAAAAAACCTATCACAAATTACCCAGAGGTGGTCATTTTTTGGAAAAAAGGAAAGGGGGAAAAAGAATCCATAGAGATATGGGTCCCTGGTCTCTTGGGCACAGGCAAAAAGGCTCAAAAAACCCCAAAAGGGGGGAAACAAGACTTGGCGGAGCAAGTCCGCAGGACTGCCAAAAATTCCCTGATCACGAGACAAGGGGGCCCCAAAAGGACCCTAACCCAAACTCGGTACCCAAAATTCGGGATGCCCGCCCTGGGAAAATGAATTCAGACATCACATCTTTTCCCCCCCGTTCCGGAAAAAAATTTTCCAAAAGGGCAGCCCGGGCCTATCCCCCTACACCCCCCCAAGCAGTCTCAAAATTTGGGGGAGATGGGGGAAAGAATACACCCCCCTTTCAAAATACAAAGGATTTGATAAAGGGGAATGCAAGGGAAATCCCCGAGAGGGGGATCCGCCCAACTTTTAATTTCCCGGGAAAAAGGAACCACAAAATTTAAAAATGTGAAAAACAAGGCCCCTGGCCTGTCTGGATTGAGGCTTGGCGCCCCAAGACCAATTCTTAGGCCTAAGGAACCCCCCCCCCTGTTTTGGGCTCCCTCCCCCAAATTTCTCCACTCTTAAAAACCCCACTTCTGGCCAAAAACCCCCGATTACCCACGTCATAATTACGTTCTTTAGGAAAAAATTTCGAGAAAAAAAGGCACAAGGGTTACTTTTAGGGGTCTCTGGTCTTTTTGGCAAAAGGGCACCTCCCCAATTTTTCAAGGCATCCCCCTCCCCCTAAGGGAAGAACACAGGCTGCCATAAAAAAGGGCAAAAGTGTCTCTGTTTAAATTTCCTAAAAGCGGACTGTCAGTGCCAATTCACCCCAGACCCTTTTGGTAAAAATATTTTTGGTTTAACAATAACCAAAAATTTACCAATAAATTATGAAAAAAATTGGAAAAACCCCAAAAAATTCCTAAGAGCCTTTAAAAAATAGGGGGGACCCAATCCAAGAGGGCCCTAAACCCTTGACCGGGCCTTTTTAAAACGTGGGGACAAAATAAATCCAAAATTTGGGACCCTGTACCCCAAAAAGACACTTTGTCCTTCACATACGGGCATCCCCCCTCAAAATTGAATCAGTTCGAACATGTTTCACTTAAGGGCCCAGTATTAGAAAAAATCAATATATCCAAATAAACAACAAAATTTTGCCCAAAAAACCCTGAAAAGTCTTCTGAAGGTGGAAGACGGAAGGAGTTTAGGGGCCCAAAGGGCACACTAGTCTAAAAATCCCTTTTGGGGGTATTGAATGCCACTTCATTCATCCCCGGCTTAATCAATAAGGTTATACCCCCCCCGAGGTCAAGTTTTGGAAACCCAAGTAGCTTTTTTTTCACCCCGGGAAAACGGGCAAAAATAAAGGGAAAAGGGTTTTGATATTTCACAAAAAATTTTTCAAAGACGATAATCAATACACGGCCCTTAAGAACCTTTTTTTTTGGCCAAAAAGAAAAAACGGCCCAAAAGGGGTGAGAGGAGGGTCTGATTGCCCCTTCTCCAATGATTCCTTGTAAAGCCCGCATGCGTCTGTTCAGGTCAGCAATTAAAAAAGCGCCTTTAGGGAATTTCCTCCCCGGCAATTTTTTAAATACGCATCATGCCCATGGGGGGCAAGGAGAGATTTACTTTCGCTAAACACCAAAAAATCAATCAAAAAAGTCAGGAAAACATCCGACCTGGGGGAGGAAAAAAAAAGGAGTGTTGGTATTAAACATTGGCAGCCCCAAGGGGTTTACGAACAGTTTTCCCAAATCCAAACAGGTTTATGAGACGTAACCAAGGGAAACCCGCCGATAATGTCATGCTTTATACAAAACCCAAAAAATTTGCAGCCCCTGGGGATAGGTTTTAACCTCATTAACCTGAGTAGAGAACTGGGGTTTATTCCAGCCCAAAGGGTTAGAATCGTCCCCCAAAGGGAATAGATTCTGTGGGGATCAAGGGAAAACCCCCAAGTTTAGCAAAATATAAAACCCCAGGTAAAGTGCTCCGAATCAACGAAAACCTGAGCAGAAAAAGAGGACAAGGCATAAAGTGCAGTTAAAAAACTTAGTGGGAAAACTACCCAAAACAACTAGCTGCAAAAAGTCTTCCCCCCGTTGGGCAGACTGAAATAGCAGAGGGCACACCACGTAAAAATAACCCCTTGCGCTTTCGAAACTATGCGCTGTGCCCCCCGACACCATCTATCACACTGCATGGGTTTAGAAATGGTACAAGGCCCAAAAATTCAGCATACTTTTCCCCTCACGCAACGTCTGAATTTGAACGCTAATTACATAGAATCATTGAGACCAAGGGACAGGGGAAACCCCCATAAATCCTTTACTTTTTACGACCCCTTTCCGGGGAAAAGGGCTCCAAACGTCGTCATTCCTTTGGTCAGGAGCCCCCCTACGGAATCTTGACAGTAAACTCACTCATAAACCCCCCCTTTAAAAGCCAACAAGGGTTTTTCAGCTTGACAGGACATTAGGCCTCGTAAATAACCCCAAAGCCGAAAAAAAAGCATCAAAATCACTCAAAACAGGATCCCCAGGGTCAGGGAAAAACCCCAAACCTGAGGTGCCGGCCCAAAAGGATGTAATTTGAACCCGCTGCGCTGCGTTCCCTAGGATTTTATTTTTTAAGCAAAAAACAATTTACAATTTTTTTGAAAATTTTAACTTAGCTCATCCCCCCAAAAAAAAATCTGGAAATGGGAATCCTGGTTCCACAACAGGGCAACCTACAAAAATGCAGCTTACTCTAAACCCTCATGCAAGTGATCCACAGGGCCCAAAAAACCGTGAAAATCCATTGAGAGAAAAATCCTCCCCAGCACCCAGGATACAGAGGGAAAAAAAAAAAATATGCAAAAACAAAAAAATTTTTCTGACAACTTGACAACCTTTTTTTTTACAATAAATTTTTTTCCCCTTTTGTGAGTACCAACAATTTTTTAATTTTGGGCCCTGAACTGTTGGTTTTTTGGGAGTGGGAGTGCAGGAAAAAAAGGGAATAACCAAACAGTTGGGAAACTTGAGATTGCAACCCGACTAAACCACCACAACTAGAGGCAGCCTGGAGGTTCCACGTTGGGCCAAAACGCCTCTCACGCCCGAGAACTAACTGACCCAAAATAGAAATAGGAAAACATTGCCCCGGACAGAAACCCCCAAAAATAAAGAAAGCCCCCAAAAAAATTTAATGGCGGTTAACAAAAAAAATACTGAACAGAAAGAAAATATTTTGACAAACGCTGGGGTCCAAAAAAACTAAATGAAAAAGGGTAGGAAAAACTTACTGCAATCCCCGAAAACCCTGAAAACACCAATCTACTAATTTCAAATACCCAATCACACGACCTCTACCCCCTAAATTAGTTCTCTGGGGTAACAAAATCAAACAAACAGCCCGAAAAAAAAATGGAAAAAGCAAAAGTACAAAATCATGGCGAAACTAAATGAGAGGGCAAAAGCCCCCAAGGGAAACCCAAAAGGCCCCCACAGAAGTGCAACAAAATGCAAAAATATAGTAAAAAACAAAAAGAAGAAAAAAGTTTTTCTGTTTCAGGGGATGCGACCGACACAGCAGGCTACAAGGGAAAAAAAATGAAGGATTAGACCAGAACAATTGAACACCGGCAACCCGTGGAAGGGGACTTTATATAAGAACAGAAAGTTCCCT